>OZ010800.1:34524351-35777851 GCA_963932465.1 Maratus speciosus
CACGAAGGATCCCGTATCGCCATGTTCTGCCGTAGGCTTTTGCCATGTCAAAAAATACTGACACCAAATGGTTGCGTTTTAGAAAGGCTGTCCGTATGTGATTTTCAAGATTGATCAGGTTATCGATAGTTGACCTACCTCGTCGAAACCCACTTTGAAACGCAGCAAGGCAATTGTTATTTTCTAAAATATGCACAAGACGACAATTGATCATTTTTTCAAGTAATTTGCAAAGACTGCTAGAGAGTGCGATTGGCCTGTAATTATTGGGATTGCTAGCATCTTTCCCTGGTTTAGGAAAAGGAGTGATAATAGAGTTACACCAGGCTTGAGGAAAGACCTGTTCTATCCAAATTCTGTTATAAACTGCAAGTACATTATTGAGAGAGGTTGTGCAGAGATGTTTAAGCATGGTATAGGTGATGCCATCGTGACCTGGAGCTGATAGATGGCTATTTTGCAAACATTTTATGAGCTCTGAGAGAGTAAAAGGGAGATTATAGTCATAAAAGTTACGGGAATTAAAATTGAGGTGGGTAGTTTCTGTTTGTCTTTTGTATGATAAAAAAGGTTCCGGGTATGAGTCAGAGGCAGAGTTAGATGCAAATGTATTTGCTATGGTTTCAGCAATATTCTTAGGAGAAGCTATTGTTTGTCCGTTATGATTTAAGATTGTGATGTGGTTTTCAGAATAAAGACCCATACATTTTTTTTACTTTTTTCCAGAGGACTTTACTAGAGGTATTTGGGTTAATATTAGATACATATTGAATCCAGGATTCACGTTGGCTTTTACGGCGCACTCTTCTAGCTTCAGCTTTTGCTTTTTTGTAGGCAAGATAGTTAGTGTTATTGGGATAACGCCGAAAGATGCCCCAGGCTTTCTGTTGATTTTTTTTTGCAGCTTGACAGTCACTGTTCCACCATGGCTTCCGGTGTCTCATTGTAGATGATGAGTTAGGTATGCTAATATCTGCAGCATTGATAATACACTGGGTGATATTATCAACTGCATCGTCTATGTCACCTTCTACCATATAATTTGTGATTTTAGCATGATTTGTGAATGTTGGCCAATTGGCTCTGTCATAGTTATAGCGTTTAAAATAATGATTAGAATCCCTGTCAGGAGTGGTCTGTGAAATGAAAGTGGGAAAATGGTCACTGCCGTGCAGGTCACTTGAAATCCAGAAATTCCAATACGGATAGATAGATGGAGAGCAGATAGTGAGATCTATGGCATGAAAGGTGCGTGTCGGTTCATGAAAGTATGTATGATCACCATTATTGAGTAGGCATAAACCATTGTCAGAAATTAATTTTTCAATGATATCACCACGTTGATTAGTGTCAGAATTACCCCACAGTTGGCTATGAGCATTAAAATCCCCAACGATGATGAAAGGAGTTGGGAGTTGAAGAAGGAGATCATCAAGTAGTGCTGACTGAATAATTTGGTGGGGTGGTAAATAAATGGTACAGACTGTAATAAGACGTTTTATATGTACACGGACTGCAACAGCTTGTAAGTTTGTGTTTAGGTTAATATGAGTATGGGGTAAATTGCGAGAGATGAAAAGAGCCACTCCACCAGTGGCCCTATCACAACCAGTAAAATCTTTTCTGTATGTAGCATAGGTGCGCAGTTTTGCTTTGTCATTGAGTTTAAGATGGGTTTCTTGTAAAGCTAAACATAGTGGTTGATGGTCATGAAGAATACTTCGGATTTCGTCATATTTATTATGGTAGCCTCGACAGTTCCATGAAATAATATTAGTCATGAGTGAGTTTTTTTTAATAAATTTATCTGCACCCTATTATCCGGAGATAGTAGACATACTATCTCCATCGTTAAATTCTTCACCCGGTTCTGGATGAAGAGCAACGGCATCATCCTCTTCCATTTTTTCTTTCATTTTTGGATGGATTTCATTTTTGGATGTTTTATTTTTTATCTTTTTGGCTGGATTTTCAGATGACACAGTGGTTTTAATTGTTGGTAGATTAAATTTTTCTGAATCATATCTATGTTTTGTTTTTTGAAGTCCTCTTTTAGTGGTATTTTGAGAGCCTCTCTTAGGAATATGAGATTGGGAAGATTTTGTAGAGGAATTTTGTGATGGTTTAGGAGGAACAGAGTTTGGTGAACTAGGAGGGAGAGAGTTTGGTGACTTAGGAGGAATAGATTTCAGTGGCTTGGGAAAGTCAGACTGCGTTGAACTATTTGTTTTACCAGAATAAGTAGGCAGGTTCATTTCTTTTTGTTTTGGTTGGCAATTATCAGTGGGGAATTCGGTTTGGGTGGCAATGCTTTGATAAGTTTTATGGGCCGTTTTGGATAAAGCAGCAGCATATGAAACACCAACTCTAGGTGTCCTGGACTCAACTATTTTTCTGGCTTCTGGGTACGAAATGTTATCTTTTGTGCGTATGGTCTGTATCTCCTTTTCTCTTTTCCACTGTTCACACGATTTGGCGTAAGATGGATGATCTTTTTTACAGTTGACACAACAAGGTGGAGCGTTGCATTGCGCACTTTCGTGGCCAACTGCACTGCACCGACCACATGTTTCCTTACCACGGCAATTTGTTTTTGAATGCCCAAAGCGTTGACAATTAAAGCAACGCAGTGGGTTTGGAATGTACGGTCTGACAGAACATGACAGATATCCAGCTTTTACATATTTGGGTAAGTTTGGTGAGTTAAAGGTGAGTATGATGTGCTTGGTAGGGATTTGTATTTGATTGGCTGGTATTTGTTCGTCTTTACGGTAAATTTTGATCCGTCTAGCTTCAATTACATTTTGTTCTTTTAGATTATCAACTATTTCAGTTTCTGTAACATACAGCAGGTCAGATTCAGATATCACCCCACGAGATGTGTTGAGGGTTCTATGTGGACTTACGGAGATTGGGATATTTGCAAAATTTGTACATTTTTTTAAACTAATGGCTTGTTTGCCATTGTTTACTTCAATAAGAAGTTCACCAGATCGAATTTTTTTAATGGTTTTTGGTTCACCTATCAATCCTTGGACAGATTTGTTAATCAGGAAGGGAGAGGTCTTGTCGAAGCTGCCTTCTACCCTTTTAACAAGAAAGAATCTTTCAGCACATGTATCATCAGTTCTATCAGCCCAAGATTTGGTTTGGCTCTGATTTATATCTGCTTGAAGGCCTGAGGCCGATGCAGTCAGTTTCTCCTTAGATATATTCTGAGGCGTAGCAGTCTTAAGTTGAGCATTTGAAGAAATATGGGGTTGTGGGGCCTCCACATCGCTTGTCTTATTGTCTGAGATTGTAGCCATATTTGAGAGATAATGTTTAAAACGCCAGGCATCGGGCCTGGTCACCGACCCTTCTTCTTACCGTTACTTTAGGCGCAGGTCTCAAAAGGGTGAAAACTATCAACAAACTTCCACGTTTTTCGAACGTTGGATTAAACTCGATAGCATCTCCAAGCTCTAGTTCTTTCACAGTGGAACTCGGTTGTCGTAGGTAAGCCTTTACAGCTCTGTCCAACCTACAACGCCCTTACGTCGAAAGGACACCAGTCGCCCAGTGCATTCCTAACCACCGCCATACAAGTACGGCGCCCACCGATCACGGAACCGGAATTCGGAGATGCCCTGCACTCTGGGACTCGAGATCAGCCTAAAAAGGTAGAAACGAGGCGATGAGATTAAAAAACCTCAACACCCAGAGTGTCTCACGTGAAAATAAAAAAAACCACTATTGTAAAAAAGAAAAGGTAATGTGAGAGAGAACTTAGAAAACAAGTGTATTTTTTGTCTTTTTTAAAACTTTTAAAACTTTTTTTTTCCTTTTTTTTTTTAAACAAAAGAACAAGAACAATGTTAGTAGAACAAATAACACTTTGAACAAAATGGTCAGTAAAAAACATGAACAAGAACAAAGAGGGATAAGAAACTAAAAAAAGAAGATTAAAAAGTGTGAAAAAAAGAAAAAGGATAGACAACTAAAAAGAGAAGAAAACAGGAAAGGAGAAAGATCGCTCGGGAACCCGGGGTCGCGAAACCCGTAAATACCTAAAGAAGGTATTCCCCTGGGGGGGATATACTTTTGAAATATATATTTTGATAAATGTTCATTCTACTAGAAATATTAACTTTTAAATGCAATTTTCTATTTGAAAAAATGGCATTAACATAAATTCCTTAAAATTTAAACAGGTCTGTTCTTTTGAAATAATTTTTTCAAAGTGTTACGGAATTTAACTAACATGGTCGACATTGAGTATTTGACTTATCAGTTTTAAAGTTTAATAAACAAAAAGCCTTTCATTTTTAAATTATCCTTTTTTCCGCCTTATACAAAATTTTGGTTTCGGTGGGGCCTTAAAATCCTGTCCGTTTCCGCGTTAGACAGATTCCGCCTTATGCAGCATGAAATAATGTAATTTTCTATGGGTTCGCCGGGACTTGAGAAATTTTCCGCGGTAGACAGATTTCCGTCTTATACAGAGTCCGCCTTTGACAGAATTTACTGTACATATATATAAACACACATACATAGTATAGATATACACACATACATAGTATATATATATACACACACATAGTATATATATACACACACATAGTATATATACACACACACATAGTATATATACACAAACACATAGTATATATACACAAACACATAGTATATATACACAAACACATAGTATATATATACACAAACACATAGTATATATACACACAAACACATAGTATATATATACACAAACACATAGTATATATATATATACATACACACACACACACAAAAAATAGTATATCTACCCTATATATATAAAATCCTAACGAATCAAATTTATGAAACGACTGATTAAACAACTGAATATGTTTCATGGCGATTTATTCTAAAATATGGAATATTTTGCGATGAAATTAACACTAAACATCTGTATTGAACCACAGATCTCAAAACTGGTATTGGAATTTTCAATTTCGAATTAGTTTTCAAAATATTAATTTTTTTCTAATTTTAAATACTTTTATCTAATGATGGCAACTCAAATTTTAATCAGATTTTTTTTTTCATATTTTAGAAAAGATTATTATTTTAAACTAATTTGGCGACCAGTTTGGCCTCCCTTAAATGTATGCTAAGAAATTTATGTTACTTTTATTCATAATTCAATTTTTTCATTATCATTCTATTTAATACACACAATAATTGATTAATAATGCAATTTATCGCTAACTGTATTTTTTTATGGCAAATAGTGTTGATGTTAGAATGTGATAAAATCTTACGTAAGCAAAAGGAGGTGGGGGGTCTAGTGTTTGCTTATTTTTCCTTACAAGGGGGGGGGGGGAGGGGTACAAAATGACTCAAAATATGTTTATGTAATACTTCAACGGCCTCAAATTCCTGGAGTCAGAAGAGTCCATTTTTCCCACCAACTCCACAGCCCCTGCTAAAAACATTGTAACCAGCAATAAATTGCTGCATGATGTGGAAAAAAAAATCTAATAAATGAAAAAAACTAAAAATTGCATAAACAAAGCAGAAAACAATATTAATTGTTATTCATTGCAACATAACTGCTAATATTAATAAGTAAAGAACTTACCAATACATGCAGTGAATGGTGTAACTGGTGCATCTTCACACCCATCCACCAGGTTTTTGTCTTCCTGCAAGAACGAAGACATTTAAATATAAATGAACAAACACAATAACTTCAAGCATAAAATTTAGTTGATTTGCTAATAAACCATGAGTTAAATTTTTGCCATATCAGTTTTTAAAATGTTAAGAAAATTACACCAAATTAATAAAATATCAGTTTATAATTTTATAAAAAGAAATTATTAAACAAGAAGCACAATTAAATTTTCTTTAATTCTTAAATCCTGCATTTCGTCAATCAAACGTGGAGAAATCGTGAATTTTGTCAATTGGGCGTAGAAAATTCTGAATCTCGTCAATCAACCCATTAAGACCACCGATGCCAACATCTTTAAAAATTCAAGAGTTGCTAATTTCGTTAACCGGAAGCGAAAAAATCTCGAATTTTGTCAATCGAACACGAAAACCATATCAAATTGTCAATCGAACGCGAAAAAAATCTCAAATTTTGTCAATCGAACACGAAAAAAATCTCAAATTTTGTCAATCAAATGTGAAAAAAATCTCAAATTTTGTCAAATCGAAAAAAAAAACCCCCTCAAATTTTGTCAATCGAAGGTGAAAAAAAATCTCAAATTTTGTCAAACGAGAAAAATATCTTCCATTTTTTCAATTGAATGTGGAAAAAATATCGAATTTTGTCAATCGAATGCGAAAAAAATCTCGAATTTTGTCAATCGAACGCGAAAAATCTCATTTTTTGTCAATCAAATGCGAAAAAAAATCTCATTCTTTGTCTATCGAACGTGAAAAAAATCTCGAATTTTGTCAATCGAATGCGAAAAAAATCTCTAATTTTGTCACGCTCTTTAACTTTCTACACTTTCATTTTGCAGCAAAAATAGATAATATACAAAATATCACTGAGCATAAGTCAAGAATGGATGTAAAATGTGTTAATTTGCATAAAAGGATTAAACATAAAAGATACAGAAAATCTCTTTTTTTTGAGGAAATTAAGTAAAAATATTTAGTGCTTTTCGGTTAGTTGGGCACCAGCACCAGTGTAATACATGAATATACATATATCTATTATACAGCGTTCGAAATCCTTGGTGGTCCACTAGTCCGAGACCACAAAAAATTCAATCGGACCACTAATTTAAAAAATTTAGTGGCCCGCAGGACCAGTAGCTTTTTTCCCTCTCTGACAGGTTAAGCTAAATTTTCCCAGCCCTGAGAAAACCGCAACCAAACACAAACCACAGAATTTTATTTTATTTAAAAAAATATAAATTGCATTAAAATTTAGTCAGTTGAAATAAATAATTAGATAATTATAATTCATAATTTTATAGTGTTTGTTCATGTACTGTTTATTTAATTTTTAGCAAATTATAATTTTACATTTTATTATGCTGAAAATTTTGGGTAACTGAAAGGAAGTTTCGTTTATATTCTAATAGGAAGAGGAGGAGGGAGATGTCACTTGAAGGGTTAAAGGTACATAATAGAATTTTATGTAGCGGGCCAGTGACGATGTCTGCGGACCAGTAAACTCTGATGTTTACTGGTCCTTTGACCAGTGACCTTTTTTTTTTATCAATTCTACCGCTTATTATATATATGTATATACATTATATTGTATATATACATACAAACATACATAGTATATACATACACACATACATAGTATATGCATACACACATACATAGTATATGCATACACACATACATAGTATATGCATACACACATACATAGTATATACATACACACATACATAGTATATACATACACACATACATAGTGTGTATATATATATATATAGTGTATATATATATACATACATAGTATATATATACACACACACATACATAGTATATCAGCTTTCGAAATCCTTGGTGGTCCGCTGGTCCGAGACCACTAAAAATTCAATCGGACCACTAATTTAAAAAATTTAGTGGTCCGAAGGACCAGTAACTAACAGTAACTTTTTCCCCTCTCTGACAGGTAAACGTAAATTTTCCCATCCCTGAGAAAACTGCAACCAAACATTACAATATGCATAAAATTTGCATAAAAACTTAGTTAAAATAAATAGACGGAAATAAAAAACATAATAATTTCAGTTTTTGCTTATGTACTATTTATTTAATTTTTAGCAAATTATAATTTTACTTTTATTATGCTGAAAATTTTGGGTAACTGAAAGGAAGTTTGGTTTATATTCTCGGAGGAGGAGAGGGGGGGGGGTGTCACTCAAAGGGTTAAGGTACTTATATAATTTTATGTAGCTGTCCAGTGACGATGTCTGCAGACCAGTCCTTGGGATCAGTGATTTTTTTTTTTTAATCAATTCTACCACTGAAAATAGTCAGGGTTGCAAAATCGCTAAAAAAATGTCGGTTATAGCAAAAAAGATGACAGACGATCAAGGGAGAATATGCAAGGGATATACAAAAACTCATTCAATTTCATTATAAAAATTAACAAAAGGTTAACAGATGATAAGATTAAAAATTCAAAACAATATTCTTGTATTTAATAACATTTGTTATAATACTTGTCCCCAAGCAGCATTAGCGATAAATACAAAATATTATTTTGTCTTCAAAAGCATCGGTAAATTAGAAAAATTTTGGTTAAAAAAAAAAAAAAGATCTATTCAATCTATCTTTTAACATGCTTTTACAAACAAAATACCAAAGTTCTCCAAATGTTATTTATGAAAAAAGAGAGAGAGAAATTTGTAAAAAGCAAATAGTATAAAATTTTGTAATGATAATGATTCTGAGATTCATATAAATATTAAAATTGATCTAAGCCCAATAAAAAACAATTATGTTTTCAAAACAAAATACCAAAATTTTCCAAACGTTATTTCTAAAAAAAGAGAGGGGAAAGGGAATTTGTAAAAAGTAAATAGTAAAAAAAAAAAAAAAAAAAAAAAAAAAAAAAAAAAAAAAAAAAAAAAAAATTGTGCATGCATGTGGCAGTAAGTAAAAAATACTGCATGTATGAGCACTGCATGTCCATAAAGCAAAAATTCAAAACAATATTCTTGTATTTAATAACATTTGTTAATGCTTGACTGCAAGCAGCATTAGCGATAAATACAAAATATTATTTTATCTTCAAAAACATTGGTATATTAGAAAAATTTTGGTTAAAAAAAAAAAAAAAATCTATTCAATATGTCTTTTAACATTCCGATGAAGCAAGTAACTTTTTCCCCTCTCTGACAGGTAAACTTAAATTTTCCCATCCCTGACAAAAACCGCAACCAAACATTACAATAAGCATAAAAACTTAGTTAAAATAAAAAAACGGAAATAAAATACATAATTAATAATTTCAGTTTTTGTTAATGTACTACTTATTTAATTTTTAGCAAATTATAATTTTACATTTTATTATGCCGAAAATTTTGAGTAACTGAAAGGAAGTTTGGTTTATATTCTCGGAGGAGGAGGGGGGGGTCACTCAAAGGGTTAAAGGTACTTAATATAATTTTATGTAGAGGGCCAGTGACGATGTCTGCGGACCAGTAAACTCTGATGTTTACTGGTCCTTGGGACCAGTGACTTTTTTTTAATCATTTCTACCGCTGTTATATATATACACACATACATAGTATACACACATACATAGTATATATATACACATAGTATATATATACACATAGTATATATATACACACATACATAGTATATATATACACATAGTATATATATACACACATACATAGTATATATATACACATACATAGTATATATATATATATATACACATACATAGTATATGTATATACACACATCACATATATATAGTATATATATACACACAGACTTAGATAAAATGTAAAACTGTCTGCGATCTCAAATAGTTTCTTAAAAATTTTCTGCAGAAAAATGCTGCACCCCTCCCAAGTCCTATATCGCTGCTAACCAGGGTTGGCAAAAAACCAAAAAAACTGGTTTATTTGGTTTAAACCAGGCTTTTTTAAAACAACTTTTCTTATTACATATACATGCATATTTATTGATAAAAATAGACATTGTTGGATATATAAGTAGAATAACTTCATTTGAAAATAATTTAAATTAAATAATCCTAGTCAATTTATGTAGAAATTTGAAAAAAAAAAAATTTTAATTTAAACAGTTTTAGTCACAGTCTTATGTTCAAAGAATACACTGCATTACTTTATAAACAATATTTTGATTACTAATATAATAATAAACATTTGATGTAGTTTGATGAATACAATATTCTTTTTCACAGTTATTCAAAAAATAAATTGCAAATACTTCTTGGGTTTTTGTTTTTTGAGTGACAATTCAAAGTTAACATTTTTGGTCATTAGATTCAGCAGATAACAGGAAAAAAAATAGATTGGTATTATTAAAATGCTATAACTAGAAGCCAATTTGTGAATACTCTCTTATTCAACTTCATATTTTGATTGTAATTCTTAAAGATAATCTCTCCAATCAAGAAAATTTTCGTTTACAGCTTGGTCAAAATCTTAAGGATTGTGTTATGTTATTAATTTCTTTAAATAATCTGCATTTTTTAAAAAATGAAAATATATTATACTAAATATTGAATATTTTTAATCTATTTTATCTTTGATAAATTCACATGTTTTAAGCTTTTTCTTTAGATCAATAGATATGTTCATCAACACATACTAATTTTCATCATATACATAATTAGTGTTGACTCTAAGCCGCTTTAGCAGGGTGCAGCGCCCGGCGGCCTTTTTTATTTCTTTTTTGTGTCCGGCGGCTCTTTTAAATCCTTCAGATGCACCCGGCTGCCTTTTTCAACACTTCCTATGCGCCTCGTGGCAATTCAATTGATCCCAGGAAAATATTGTAAATTCTAGACTCTAAACAAACCAGTTCAAAATATTTTTTGTGAACAAGGTACAAGTGTGCCCTTTTTGGAAAAAAATGTGCCCTTTTCTAAGAATAATGCTCCCTTTTTGAAAAAATGTACCCTTTTTTAGAAGTGTTCCCTTTTTGAAAAATCCCCGCCCGGCGGCTCTTTTTTTCTAGAGTCAACACTAATAATACATATCAACATGTCCTCGACCCACTATATCTAATGCTTATTGCAGAAATAAAGTGTTAAAAGTAGTAATTATTTATATCCAATGATTTGAAACACTTAAATTATGAAGAAAAACGAGAAAATGTCATTAGATTTCTTCTAAAAAAACCAATTGGTTTAAACCGTGCCAACCCTGCTTCTAACAGCAAAATTGAAAGTTATATGCTAGTGGAGTGCCACTAAGCAACCACCACTAAAAGAAAAATATTAATTTAGAAGCATTATTAAGCAGAATTTTTTTCTGCAGTCTGCAACAGAAATAGAGTCTGCCGAACAGTCTGCCGAACTTAAAGACAAATGGCCTCTTTCCAATCCCTCGCATTACATTAGATGCACTCAATCCCCCCACCAGTTTTCTGAATCAGACTTTATTGAAAAGAGGATAATATCTACTAAGATATTAAAACAATATTTCCCTTTCAAATGTAAAAAAATTCGCTAAAATTTCAAACCAAATAAACTCTATTTAAAAGCGACCAACATTCGGGCAACAGCGACCGGGCCACATAATTGTTAAAAAAAGCAGCCGGGCACATCGGAAGGATTTAAAAGGGTCGCCGGCAGCAAAAAAGAAATAAAGAGGGCCGCTAGGCGTATCAGAAGGGTTTAAAAGGGCCGACAGGTAAAAAAAAGAAATAAAAAGGGCCGCCGGGCGCTGCGCCCTCCTAAAGCGGCTTAGAGTCACACTAACTTAGAAATTAATAGTAAAGTGCACTTAATCATGTTAAATTAAAAACCTGATAACTTCAGAGCAAAACAAAAACAAATTTTATACAGTGTTGATAGTTACAATTGAATTGAATCTAGTAAAAATTAAAAAAACATGTAATGCATCTACATTTAAATCTTGTAACATGAAATCGAAAGGTACACTAATTATTTTTAATTAGTGTACCTTACAGTAATAATACAATAAATATTTTTTTAGAAAGCTAGGAGTCAAATTTGACTACTGGGAATAATTTTGTAGTCGTCAAATGCAATAATTTGGTTGCATTTGACGACTAACGACCACTAATTTTGAACACTGTATATATGTATATACATAAATATATTGTATATATCATATACACACACACATACTTATATTGTATATATACACAACTAGTGTTGACTCTAGAAAAAAAGGGTCGCTGGGGGGGGGGAACTTTTCAAAAAGGGAACAAACACTATTCTTACAAAAAAACGTACATTTTTCAAAAAGGGAACACTATTCTAAAAGAGGTACATTTTTTCAAAATGGGAACACTATTCTAAAAAAAAAAAAGACTTTTTTTAAAAGGGCACACTATAATATAGGTAAAAAATATTTTGATCTAATTTGTTTAGAGTCCCTAGAATTTGCGATATTTTCCCAGGGCGCATAGGAAGTGTTGAAAAGGGTATATGGGTGCATTGGGAGGGGTTAAAGAGCCACTGCGTGCAAAAAAGAAATAAAAAGGTCCGCTGGGTGCTGCGCCCTACTAAAGTGGCTTAGTGTCAACAATACACACACACAAACATACAATACCAAATACAGTAGTGCATGCAATATTTTGTATGCTATATTGGCACTAATCAATGGATATATGGATACAGCCCCTCATCTTTTTGCTTCATTTTGGGAACAGCGGATTTTGAGCTTATTCTATCAACGATAATTTTTTAAAGAAAACATGCAAAATTTAAAATATATATTCACATCCGGATTGCAGAACTTATCAGCCTAAATAAGAAAATAATTGCGAGGGTGGAGGGCTATAAAAATAATTAAGTTACAGAAGCTGTTAAAAATCTATTTTCTGTCTTAAATGTTTCCTTATTCACCTCTGACCCCCCCCCCCAAAAAAAAAAAAAACTGTAATATTAATGAAAGTTATAGGTAATATTCATGAAACTAGTAAATCTGCAAGTCAGCGGCCTCAAACATCAGTTCTATAGTTTTATTTTGAAATTATTTTATTTAGTATTTAAAATATTCAGTTCACAATATCATTTCTTTCATATTTGTAATATTAATTATTATAAATGATATATAAGTAGTATATGGAAGATTAATTGTTAAAAATAGTGAAACAAAACTAAACACTAATATTCCAAAACTTTTTTTTTTAGTACCTTTTAAATCCCCCACAGTTTCAATAATTTGATAGCTGTAATTGCCTGATATTTAGTGTTTTAAACTATCCATCTAAAATAATTAAACATAGATCTTCCGATAATTACAATAATTGATGCATGCAAACAGTAAATGATTATCAAAAATATTTTATTAATTACTGGTATCCTAATGGTTAAATTTATTTGAAAATAACTATTTTGTTTCTTTATATTTTAATTATTTATACCGTGTTTCTGTTTTTTCATATATCTGAATACTGTTTTGCTAATGATTTCGTAACCAAACATTCGAAATCTAAATAGGGTTTATCTTATGTTTTATAATCTGCGTTATTGTTGACATTTTTAATGAAATCAGAAAGCAGAAAATGTTTCGAAGCTGCACTGTGAAAAATAATGTATTCATTAAATTTTGGTTTGAAATACAGTCATAAAAACAATTATATTTATTTAACATATGGACATAATATATGTCCATTACTGGAACAGAGGGTGTCCATTACTGGGCTTTTGATATGTTTCTGTTATTTAGAATTAAATTTCGATTCATATTGGGAAATGAGACTATAATGTTATATAATAGATTATGTTATAGAATGTTAATATAATATTGAAAAACTGGAATATAATAATTATAACTATTAATAAAAAAAAAAATTTTAAAGAAATTCCTTAAGGGTGTCCATTACTAGCACATCTACTCTACATAAAATTCAATGTTTTCTATTACTACCAAAACAAAAATATTCAAATTTTGCAAGAAAATACAGAACATATAAATAAGTATAACCAGCTTTAGCATATTAAGATTTTCACTGAAAAACAGTGCAGCTTCGAAACATTTTCTGCTTTCATTAAAAATGTCAACAATAACGCAGATTATAAAACATAAGATAAACCTTATTTAGATTTCGAATGTTTGGTTACGAAATCATTAGCAAAACAGTATTCAGATATATGAATAAACAGAAACACGGTATAAATAATTAAAATATACATCATATTAATAATAAAAAACAGTTACTTACTTGATACTTGAGTAAAAGCTTCCACGTTGGAGTTACAATAAGCAGAAGACACCGCACGCGCCATTGAATCTCTTCCCATCTTTTACTTCCGCCGGATCTCATTGCGCGTGACGTACATAGCAGTGACGTTTGATTTCTAACAGCCAATGGCAGGTGCTCACGCTGAAGTCCATTTCGGGAGGAGAACGAATTTACGGTTAATGGCACTGATTTTCAAAACGAATGCCGCTGACATTTTAATTACTGTGAATTTTACAGCAAGTTGTTAGAAATAAGGGCACTGGACTTTTTTCTTAAAAAAGGGATGTGACCTTATAATTTTAAGGCCAACTCTCCTAATTTTACTGAAATTTTTAACAGTGTATTGTTTTGTTTTTATAGATATTCTGCACAAGTTGAGCTGTATTTAGCATGTATTAAAAGAAACCGGCAATGGTTGCAACATAAAGTATGACACAAGATCTGAATATATCGTCTGCATAACCTTTGAGCTGTCAAACTGTCTTTTGAAGTAATTTACAAATCCATACATATTTTTTCAGCAAATCATGCAAGCTAAAATACGATATGAACCCGATTATAAAATTTCACCAGAATAAGTTAATATATAAAAAATCTACTAATCACAATTGAGAATATAACCTTATGATAAAATGTCTTAAAAAATAAATCAGAAAAAAAAATTCATATCACATTTAAAACTGCACTTCCCTCTGTTAGTGGCCTTGGCGAGAGAGAGAAAAGCCTAGAGAAGAAACACTTTAACAAGTAATTTCGGGCAACCTACTCACTGTTTCATACAGGTCTTTGTTCAATATTTACACAATTTATTTGATGCTAGGTGGATATCTATCAGTTTTGTTGCATTTAAATTGCATGCTTTGTGGAGGAAATGCAGCATTATGAAATATTTAAAGTGGCTATGCCTAATAATGCCTAATTAATGGTAATTGTGATCGCTTTTTGTTCATTTCATCTTTTTAAATTTTAAATTTTTTTAGAAAACATTCATAGAGACAATTTTATATTAATATTAACTTGAAGCAAATTTCAAGTTTTTCGGCTCAGCAGTAACACAGAAACAGAAAATTTTCGAAAGTTTTTTGTTTTTGAAGTGTTTTATATAGAAATTGTTTTTAGAAATTGTTCTATTGCGAGAATTTATGTCATGATAGCCATGTCAATTTTCATGTTTATATTCCTAACAATTCCATGTACTTCGTTACTTAGATCATCTTTAGATCTTTTTCCGCTTTGTTCAGTCTTTCGATTTTTTAGAATTCGTTCTACAACGAGCATTTACATCTTATAAATTACTGCCATGACAAAGTTCTAGTTTCTAACCCCAACAGTATCCCAGAAATTTCAGTATTCCAAATAAATCATAATTTAGAACCTTTCTAGAATTTTTTACGTTTATCTGTCAAATTGAATTTTCGAACCTTTTAGAGAGCGTTCATAACGAGTATTTACATCTTAAAAGTAACCACCACACCGAATTTAAAGTTTCTAACCCAATCAATATCACAGAAATCGCAATTTTAGAACTTTTTTGCTCCTGCAGCGATGTAGGTTGTTGCGCTGACATACAATACAGTCTTTTTTCGGAGCAGGGATGGTCATCAACATTTTTTTTAAGTTGGCTATGTAGTTTCAGAGATAAGACCTCACAAACGTACAAACATTAATAATATTGTACACTTTATAATATTATAATGCTTTATAATATTAGCATTAAATATACAGATACAAAATCCATTTATCTGTTACAAACTAAAGTGCCCGGCGTTGCCCAGAATTTGAAGGATGTTTGTCCTGAAAAACCAATTTCAAAATTTAACATACAACATAAAACAAACATTAAAAAAAGCAGTCGAAGTGTTGTACGTATGAATCAAATGAAAACACAATATAAAAATGTATATAACAGACGCAAAAGTATACAGCTATAAACGAATTTATTTCAATTTATAATTAGAGCAATAATGTTAAAATACGCCAATATTTCCATAATCGGGTTTTAATCATGCTTCAATACGTTTTTTCACACTCATATGACGTTATACTATATTCACCACGTCCTTTATATTTCCAATATGACGTAATATTTCCTATTTCACATGAAAACCTTGAAATAGAAGTTATGAAGTTATATTCACTTTCATTTAAATTCGTCAAACCATTTATTTCATTTTCATTTTTCATGTGAATATCTTTCAATAGAAATGTTATGACGTAATATTCACCTTTTTTTTTTTAAATTCGCAAACTATTTATTTCATTTTCATTCTTCACGTGGAAATCTTGCAGTAGAAAATTAATTGTTGTAGTAAGAATTTTATTGTGTTTTGTAATTGTTGGCAACTGCTATAACGAAAAATGTTTACATTTGATAAGAAATTGCTGCTAAATTGGTGTTTTTTTTATTAAATAAAAGTTAACTATAAATTATTTCTATTCCGGATTACTTTAAGTGAATCGGCCGTGTTTTAATATACATGTAAGTATCCTTTCACAATTTTGGCTTCCAAACTGTCGATTTGTATGGAATTACAAACAGACTGAAAGACTAATTTTCATTTTTATATATTAGATTATATACAAACATAAATAACTTATCTAATACGTGTTAGCAGATGCATTTTTAAATATATATTTATAAACCTGTATAATACTTATTCTGTTTTATTTTCATAGTCATCTGGCAAAAAAACTCACTTAACCCCGAATTGCATGCTTTTTACAAAAGCGCCAAAGTCCAAATAATAGCGAAGTACCATGAAAAGCATTAAATGCATGGTAATAAGGTACTTAGAATGCGACATTTACGATCAACTATTATTGGCATTCAATCTTATAGTTTGGCGAAAAATTTTTGATCGACGGGTTAACTATAAGTAGTACCAAATACTGTACAGCAATTTAACTTCAATTTAACTTAATCTTCTCTATTCTACTATTTTAAGATATTTAACTTCTAAACATCGCTCATTTTCAATTTTTATACCGTCGTATTGGGGAGAAAAAGTACTTTTAAGTGCAATTTGTTTGAACCTCCATCTCAATTTATTTTTGAAATATTAATTTTTTTGTAGTTTTTAGCGCCATTTGTTTAATTTTGGCAACTCAAGTACACAATTTCTGTAGAAAGTAGGGGAAAATAGTAATTATACCTTTTTGTTGCCTTTTTCCCTTAACTTAAAAAATGTAATTAAAATACGTGCTATTTTGAAAAAATATAAATGAGTGATTTCTTTTTCAAAATTTAATTTTAAGTATCTATATTAATATTACAAACAAATGAGGGCATATAAATCATAAGAGCCGATTTTTTTTTTTTTGTAGAGTTTCTTGAATGACGACATTTTTTTTTTTTTTTTTGGATTTCTGTATTATTCAGCGATAGTGACGTCCTATGCGTACTTGTAGAAGTTGTTAAAGACTTTATCGTAAATGAAGAATTCTTCAGCGGATGCAGATGACGTCATTCTGTACAAAATAAAAGCGTGTGTTTTAAATCTTAAAACTGAAATATGTTTTCTACTATTCATATTTATATATTTTATTTTCATCGAGGGTGACACTAAATTGTGAAAAAAGTCCTTCCGGCCAGTGCCGGGAGGAAAAGGTAGCTTTCATATTCCTTATTTTAAAAAAGCCAACTTATATTATTCAAACACACGAAGCTCAATTAAGTGGAAACCGAATGTAGGAGATTCAATACTAATTTTTATCAATACTAAATCATTATGAATGAGAATTTCGCGAAATTAGTCAGCTTTATCCAAGCTGCTTTTACTTAAAGTAACTTATATTTGGCTGCCAAATTCGGCGATTTCTTAAAGTGCCTGCCATTTTAAGACAACATGGTGGATGAGGCTAACCAGTGAACTTGGTCGAGACCTTAGTAATTGCTGTGCACATGCTCACTCACATCGGAATCGGTTGATATATCCGAGTGCTGTCGCAGGCAAAAAATCAGATTTTTCAAAATGTCACCCACGTTAGAAATTGAAACTGCTATATCTGAGCCATTTTTTAAGATAAAGACAAACAAAAAATGATCCTGAATCCTTATATCAAGGTCAAATACTTAAGAAAGAAACCTTTTTCAATTTCTAATTTTTTTGCACCTCACTTTAAATATATATATTTTTTAATTTAATGGCCGCCATTTTGAAACAAGATGGCTGATGAAGCTGGCCAGCGAACTTGGTCGAGATATTGATGTATACTATCCACATGCCTTCTTCCATCGAAATAGGCGAATACGTGTGGTATCGCGAGACAAATACAAGATCGTTTCAAAGTGTTAGCCATGATAGAAATTCAAAGTGCTATAATTCAACCACTTTTTAAGATATAAACAAAAGAACAAATTTTCAGAAACAAAAACTGCTCCAGAATCTTTGTATCAAGGCCAAATACATAAAAAAAATCTTTTTCATTTTCCAATTTTTTAATACCTCATTTTAGGTAGCTTTCATTACAAAAAGCTACCTATTGCAGCCGTTCGGAGGAAAGCGATTTCAAAAAATTTTGGTATATTTTCATCGATCATGACCCCCAGACTCCGAAACCACCCTCCGTTCAAAATTGATATATATATATATATATATATATCCATATATATATATATATATCTGACCTATGTCACACTGTAACTCTCGTATTTATGAATCGATTTGGATGTAATTTGGTGTGTACATAGTACGCACCAATATCTCAACCGAGTTCGTTGGCCAGCTTCATCCGCCATTTTGTTTCAAAATGGCGGCCATTTAAAAAAATTTTTTAAATTTAAAATTTGAAATGTGGTACCAAAAAATTAAAAATGGAAATATATTTTTTCTTATGTAATTGACCTTTATACAAAGACTCCGGGGCAGTTTTTGTTTCGTCTATATCTTAAAAAATGGCTGAGTTATAGCATTTTGAATTTCTAGCGTGGCTGACATTTTGAAACGTCCTGAATTTTGTCACGCGATAAAAGGAGTATTTATGAACCGATTTGGATGTAACTTAGTTTATCCATAGTACGTACCAATGTCTCGACCGAGTTCGTTGGGCAGCTTCATCCGCCATCTTGTTTTAAAATGGCGGCCATTTAAATTTTTAAGAAAAATTTAAATTTGAAATGTGGTACCAAAAAATTGTAAATTGAAAAATATTTTTTTCTTATATGTTTGACCTTGATAAAAAGATTCGGGAGCAGTTTTTGTTTTGTCTATATCCTAAAAAATGGCTGAGTTATAGCATTTTGAATTTCTAGCGTGGCTGACATTTTGAAACGTCCTGATATTTGTCACGTGATAACAGACGTATTTATGAACCGATTTCCATGTACCTCGGTGTGTACATAGTACATACAAATATCTCGAACGAGTTCGTTGGCCAGCTTCATCCGCCATATTGTTTCAAAATGGCGGCCATTTAAAAAAATTTAAAAAAATTTAATTTAAAATGAGATACAAAAAAATTGGAAAATGAAAAAGATTTTTTTGTATGTGTTTTACCTTAACACAAAGATTCCGGAACAGGTTTTCTTTTGTCTATATCTAAAAAAATGGCTGAGTTATAGCATTTTGAATTTCTATTGTGGCTGACATTTTAAAACGACCTGATTTTTGTCACGCGATAACAGGCGTATTTATGAACCGATTTGGATGTAACTTGGTCTGTACATAGTACATACCAATGTCTCGACCGAGTTCGTTGGCCAGCTTCATTCGCCATCTTGTTTCAAAAGGGTTGCCATTTAAAAATAAATTAAATTTAAAATTTAAAATGAGGTATTAAAAAATTGGAAAATGAAAAATATTTTTTTTATATGTTTGGCCTTCATAGAAAGATTCTGGAGCACTTTTTGTTTCTGAAAATTTGTTCTTTTGTTTATATCTTAAAAAATAGTTGAATTATAGCACTTTGAATTTCTAGCATGGCTAACACTTTGAAACGATCTTGCATTTGTCACGCGATAACACACGTATTCGCCTATTTCGATGGAAGAAGGCATGTGGATGGTATGCATCAATATCTCGACCAAGTTCGTTGGCCAGCTTCATCAGCCATCTTGTTTCAAAATGGCGGCCATTAAATTAAAAAAAATTATATTTAAAGTGAGGTGCAAAAAAATTAGAAATTGAAAAAGGTTTCTTTCTTAAGTATTTGACCTTGATATAAGGGTTCAAGAGCATTTTTTGTTTGTCTTTATCTTAAAAAATGGCTCAGATATAGCAGTTTCAATTTCTAATGTGGGTGACATTTTGAAAAATCTTATTTTTTGCCTGCGACAACACTCATATATATCAACCGATTCCGATGTGAGTGAGCATGTGCACAGCAATTACTAAGGTCTCGACCAAGTTCACTGGTTAGCCTCATCCACCGTGTTGTCTTAAAATGGCAGGCACATTAAGAAATCGCCAAATTTGGCAGCCAAATATAAGTTATTTTAAATAAAAGCAGCTTGGATAAAGCTGACTAATTTCGCGAAATTCTCATTCATAATGATTTAGTATTGATAAAAATTAGTATTGAATCTCCTATATTCGGTTTCCACTAAATTCAGCTTCGTGTGTTTGAATAATATAAGTTGGCTTTTTTAAAATAAGGAATATGAAAGCTACCTCTTCCTCCCGGCACTGGCCGGAAGGACTTTTAAATTTTAAATTACATTTTTTTTTAAATGGCAACCCTTTTGAAACAAAATGGCGAATGAAGCTGGTCAACGAACTCGGTCGAGACATTGGTATGTACTATGTACAGACCAAGTTACATTCAAATCGGTTCATAAATACGTCTGTTATCGCGTGACAAAAATCAGGTCGTTTTAAAATGTCAGCCACAATAGAAATTCAAAATGTTATAACTCAGCCATTTTTTAGATATAGACGAAACAAAACCTGTTCCGGAATCTTTGTATTAAGGTCAAACACATACGAAAAAACTCTTTTTCATTTTCCAATTTTTTGGTATCTCATTTTAAATTTAATTTTTTTAAATGTTTTTAAATGGCCGCCATTTTGAAACAAGATGGCGGATGAAGCTGGCCAACGAAGTCGGTTGAGTTATTTGTATGTACTATGTACACACCAAGGTACATCCAAATCGGTTCATAAATATATCTGTTATCACGTGGCAAAAATCAGGGCGTTTCAAAATGTCAGCCACACTAGAAATTCAAAATGCTATAACTCAGCCATTTTTTAAGATATAGACGAAACAAAAACTGCTACGGAGTCTTTGTATAAAGGTCAAATACATAAGAAAAAAATATTTTTCCATTTTCAATTTTTTGGTACCACATTTCAAAATTTAAATTTTTTTAAAATTTTTAAATGGCCGCCATTTTGAAACAAAATGGCGGATGAAGCTGGCCAACGAACTCGGTCGAGACATTGGTATGTACTATGTACACACCAAATTACATCCAAATCGGTTCATAAATACGAGAGTTACAGTGTGACATAGGTCAGATATATATATATATATATATATATATATTGATATATATATATATATATATATATGTATATCAATTTTGAACGGAGGGTTGTTTCGGGGTCTGGGCGTCATGATCGATGAAAATATACCAAAATTTTTTGAAATCGCTTTCCTCCGAACGGCTGCAATAGGTAGCTTTTTGTAAAGAAAGCTACCTAAAACAGACTTCCCGTTTTCTAGTTTTTTTCAATCTTTGTGCAGTTTCGCCTGAAAAAGTGAGATTTGTTGCAAAAAGATATAACTAGCTATGAAAACAACCCTGATGAACGTTTATGCTTATTTTTATAAGTAAATATGGCACAGATGTCATATACGCACCGAGGTAGCTAATTGGCGCCAAAGTGGCATTACTTTGCCTGACATGGTAACCAGTGGCTGCTCGTGACTGTCATATTTTGGGACACTAAATGCATGGCGGACATTATTATTCTTTTCTTACCATTCTTTTTTGAAAGAAAAAGATTACCTTGTTTAATGGTCGAATATTCTGCCAACAAATATGGCGAAGATTTCTTTTAAAGCAATAGTGGTAAGAGAAGAATAAATTTGGCAGCTATGGATTTAGTGCCCCCCAAAATGCCAGTCACGATCCTCAACTGATGTAACCATATATAACGCTATTATAAATTGTTTTGTTCTATAATTATATCATTTATTGATTGTTATTTCCTTTAAAAATAATAGAAAATGTTTTGTTTATCACTTTATTTTGTTTTCATATTGAAATAAAAAATAACGTACTATTATAGCACGCTATATGTAACTGGTATTCGAAAACGACATTTTCGCCAAATTGGCATAAAAAAATCACGCCATACCCGGTGCGTTTATGGCATCTGTCCCATAAATATAAGCATTTTATTTATATATATAATATCGTTGCCTTTTTATATACAATTTACTTTTGTTTGTATATAAAAATAGGTAAGTGGCTTCTTAACACAAAATAAATTGCATAAATCTTTAAAAAATTGCTTGAGTATATGAAACAATGAATAAGTTGCACGAAAATACGCATAAAAAGCTTACTTGTCTCGCCAAACCCATTTTCTCTACCTCGCCAAGGCCCTTATACATGAAATGTACAAATTTCACTTTTAAAGGCTAAAAAGAAATTAATATAAATGGAAATTGTTTTTTTGAAAATCATGCTTTCATTAAAATTCACAAAAATTTAGAAAATATATATGTTTTTTAAATGCACTAAATATTAGAAAAATCTTGAAAAAGACCTTAAATGCACGGATTTTAAATTTAATTCGGTGAGTTCAATTATGGAAGATAAATGGATTTAAATGGGAATTTTGCCAAGTTAGCCAGCTAATCTCTAAGTTGGCTTCATATATAGAAACTTTTTTGTCGCCAAATTAGGCGATATTTCGCCACGTTGGCCAAAGTTTGGCGATATCGTGGTAACCCTGTCATTAGTACTTTTCAACAAGTACTCATTGTTGAAGCTAATGCTGATTTTCCTATAGAAAATCAAACGTAACCATTAAGTAATTCACCCTCCCCACCGTTGCCCCTTTAGGGATCTAATTTTTAAAAAATCAATGTCCAGTTCATATATTGCCCTCAGGAATACATACATATTCCAACTTTCAAAACTGTATGTCAACAGGAAGTGGGTGAAAAATGAATCACAAGATTTGAGTGCCACAGACAAATATAATTGTAACTTAAAAAAAAGCATTAAAAAAAAAAAAAAGAAGAAGAAGAAGAAATGATGCTAAAAAGCAAAATAGAGTCCAACCTCGTTATCCCGACACTCTAATGACCAGAAAAAAGTGTCGTCATAAGCGGAGTGTCGCGGTAACCGGAGTTGGAGAAAAATAAGTTTATAAAAGCTGTATTTTTAATTAATTTAAAACAATTTTGCATTCATAACTGTTCTTGCAGTTTTAAGCAATAAAACATTCTTATTAAACAAAATAAACACAAAAACAAAATTGAAAAGTGTAAAAATCATATTTATGATGACTTTCTTTTTATTGTTACATAAAATATGGATGAATTAAGGTGGTTTGCTTATCTCTAGATGTGCTTCCTACAATTCTTTTTTTAATATTATACAATGAATTGTAATCAATATTCATAGTTTCAGAAATGAATGTTAGATAATTTCTGATTGTTTCAATGCACTGCAATGCTTTGTTTTAGTCGGATGAAAAACGCCGCGTGACCATAATAAAGCGCCGCCTGACCAGAACAAAAAAAACCGCGAGTAGACCAATACTTCTATATGGAGCTTAAATGGGTCATTCATAGTGTGTGCGTTTATTTATTCAGATAAAGGATTGAAGTAAAATTTCTCATTTATCTCAATGGATATTTTAGACCCTTTTGTGAAAAGTATGGCTAAGACATTTCTTACCGCTTAATTTCCATGCTTATAACATGGAATATGAAAAATGGACAATTTTCCTAAACCGTCGGGATATCCGGAGTTGGAAATTATTCAACGACGTAAATTACGAAGTTTATTTACATTAAAATCATATACAGAAAATCGGGACTTTGAAAAACTGACGTGAAAAGCGGAGTCACACGAAAACTGGGTGTCGGGATAACGAGGTCCGACTGTATTTTATGACACATCATATAATTGTTTCTAATTTTCACACGCGAAATATAAAATATGCTTTTGGCGATTAAAAAATGCTATTGAGAGATTATCGCAAAATCTCAAATTAAAGTTTTTATGCCTTTTTTTCTTTTAAATGGAAAAACAGATTTATTTCCCTGGAACAGATTTATTTTCCTATTTGATTAAATTTAAATGTGTTTTATGCACTTCAATATTACTGAGTGCGTATTTTTTTTTTTTTTTTTTTATTTGCTCCATGTGTTCAAACCAGCTGTCTACGAAAACATCAACCGGTGAAAGTGACGCACACCACATTTCTGTGACGTATGCAGATAAATTGTGCTTTTTTATCAGTTTTTTCTATATAATTTTTAAACGGTTTGGAACTTATTTTTCATAGTAGGCGCATTCAGTGGGCGACCCTCATAGGTACCTTCTGGTGCAATCAGAAACGAAATCCGAGAAATATTTTTTGAGTTATGCTTGACGAAAGGTTTTTATTAGGCTTTTTATTTAGTAGGACATGGCTTTAATATCCATCGTAGATGTGTCGCTGAGTATTAGCCTTCGCTTCGCTCAGACAATAATAATTTAATAATTTTTATAATCATGGGTTGTGTTCCGCAAATATTTCTGAGTGTCATGAGCAAAGTAGTATATTAATAATCAATAATATAAGCACAAAATGATATATGTTTAATGATGTAAATACCAATTAGCGTAATTGTACACTATTTGAATACGAGAAAACAACATATCTAAGCGCATTTTATTGATCATAAAAATTATGGATTAGATGCATTAATAAAAAAAAAAAAAAGAAAAAAAAGTAATTTAAGAAATTCATGTTTCCGGTTTAAAAGTAATAACGTTAAATAACGCAAAAAAATCATATATACAATGTAAAAATACAACAAGGAATGGCGAAGGAATTACAAGAAAGATGAAATAAAACAACGTACTTTACCTTAGCATTTTCAGTATTAGTAAAATCCTAGAATCGCAGGTAGCCATCTTGGTTTTAACTGGGAAACAAAAACAAAATTTATTCAGTTCTTTGTGATGATTATCCCCTCTCCCCTGCTTTCGTGAGCATAATCCATCTATCTTATTCTATACCATTTTTAAATGAATCAAATTATAACTGCAATATTGTTTTAATCATGTAGGTAACTCTAAGCTTTGACGTTTGAAACCAACAAGCGACTCCCTTTTCAAAACGGTTCTCGGTTCTCCCTCTGCCAAACTATATATCGCGTGACAGGATTTCAACAAATAGGGAAGCTTCTTAAACCGCTCTTTTAGCGATGTTTTTCTGTTCCGATCTGAAATGAGCGGTCCTGGGATGCTACCCCTAAAAGGATGATTTGGCAAACCAATTTTTTGTGGAAAATGTCTCTTTTTGATAAAACAGATACTCAGGAAGAACAAAAACACGCGTAAAACTTTTCGTCCTTTTGTTGAGTTAATAATTTGTCTTTTTGAGTTAAGAGTGTAGGAAATTAATACTTTTTTCTGCAAATTATGTTTTTGTTTAATATGCCAAGTTTTTTAATAACTACTGCATTCAGGCAAACTCATTTAAAAATTAACAGATGATGCTATAATTAGGGTATAGCATCACAATTAGTGATGTAAATTTACTAATAATTAATACAAAATGTTTCGCCACTGCAGTAATACAGTTATTGTTGCTTGGACAAAAACTTCCAATCAGAGCGTAAAAAAATCAACTTTTTACTTAAATTTACAACAATTACTTAAATTTAGTTGCCCAATTTCCCACTAGTGGGCGCTTTAAATGCAAAAGTAAATTATGTCGTATCTTTGCTGTTTATTTTTAACATCAGTATAGCTGGCATACAGTAAAATAAAAAAACACCGGTTTTACTTAAATTTGGTTACTGTATTTCTTCCTAGGAGCGCAATAAACACAGAAAAAAAATTGTTGAATTTGCACTACTTAATTTTAACTTGAAATTTGGTTCCCATATTACAAAGCATAAAAAATATTTTTCTAACCTCTTACCGCCGTATACTGATATATACGTTTACTGCAGTGGGAGCATTATTAAAATTAATATAAATCGAGCGATATAATGCAGTTTAAAAACATTGAATAAAGATTAATACTCCCGAGGGTTATATTCATATACGTAATAAAGTTCTTTTTTTATGATGTTGAAGGAAGAATTTTATTTTTAGCATTTATAAGAAAATTACAGAGAAAACAACATTGCAATTTTGCCCTTTTGCTGAACAGTCAGGGGATAAAGTTTTAGTTATGCAATTTCTCATTCTCATTCGGGCCGATACAAGTGTTGGAAAACCTATCATGTGAATTTATTATCAAGACATAAAGTTGAGCGTAGCAGAAGTTTATTCTGAAAATTTGTGTAAAGCAATATTAAAAATCAATTTTATTTAAATTTAGTTTGTTAGTTTGTTTTAAATTAGTTGTTTTTCAGGCAAGGGAGGCGATAAACGTAAAGGAAAAATCATGTTGAATCTCTGCCACATCCATTTATACTTATCAAACAATTAAACATAAAAAAAAAATCAATTTCACATAAATTTAGTTACCTTGTTTCCTCACAGGGGGCGCTATAAACGCTAAAGTAAATTGTTATGAAACAATATTCAAGACTCCCTCATCATAATAAGAGATATTATGCTAAGGGGTGACTTGTGTTGAATAAGAACAACTTATTACATAATGATCACTATTCCAATCCCTTACGCTCTAACTCCCGTAAATAGACACGGATTTTCATAAAACTGATAAAGGTTATTTAGGGATGCCAAAGCATCCTTGGTATTGTATATGAAGTATGTAGCATTAATAGTTCGGTCACACAAAAGTATTCCATTACATCATGGAATATGGAGAAAAATCTTTTGCAGAATATTTTAATGACAGATATTACGCTATTTCAAATGTATTGAAACTGATGTAAATCACTGAATTTCACTACGTTCACGTTAGAACAGGGCATTCATGGATTTTTTAATCATTTACAGGGACACACAAAAGAAATCGGTTACAGTACTGTCTTTGAGTAATAATAGCTGGACTATACGGTTTAAAATTCGGTATGCGCTTTTAAATTTAATTAATTTTTTGCATGTTACTAGTTATATATAAATTTTATACCTCAAATACTGGGCTGCACAAAAATATTCACGTATCATTCTCCTTATTAGAGAAAATTGCTGAAGGGAAATTTTCAACTGAAATATATATATCTCTTAAGTGAACTAAATTTTGGTATGCATGTAGTTTATAGATACAAAACTATATAACCTATATAGACAGGGCTTCTAAAAAATTCAGTTAATTTTCCGATTGTAGATGAGAACAGCTGGTATTGGGTTTTGAAATGTGTTATGCGTTTCCATAGGGTTGAATTAGACGTAATATTTTAATTTTTTAAATGGTGCAGTTTTGTTACATTATTCTGAATGTGTTGGAAAGTGTTTCATAATGTATGCTTGACTCTTGGCCCTTTTCTTTCTTATTCTATTCTAATTCTTGTTCATTTACTTTTCCTGTGAATAGTGACGTCATTTTTCCTTGAAAATTATGTTCTGTATGTAACTGGTATTCATGCTTATAAATCAGTATAGGTAAAATATACTTCATTTTTTAAATAGGACTTCATTTACCTGCTTTCTATATTGATTCATACTGATGCTACTTGTATTACTAACAAATATTTGAAAATGCAATTTGTATTTCCCGTATGACGCCATATTCATCCTTTTAATTCTTAAAAAAAATATTTCAATCTCATTTTTCACATAGAAATCTTTCAAGTGAAAATTAATTAATGTAGGCTCATTGCAGCTTTTAAATTTTTTGCAACAATAAAGAAAAAATTTTAAACTTCATAGCAAAAATTTCCAATGGAAAAAAGAGATATTTGTAATTATTAAGAAATATATTTATATTAAGTGACTAAAACATAGCCTATATTACTCTCTGTTTTACAATCACCCATGTGCGAATGCATTTTATCATTCGTTTTGACGCTGACGTCAGATAAACATTTTCGCACTTTAAAATTATAATATTATTAGAATTAAGTGAACGAATTAAAGCGTATCCAATTTATGGCATCGGGGGCAAAACAAAAGTCAAAACGTTACAAGGTCCATAGGCTTTACGGTGTTAAATTAACATTGAGCAGTCACACTGGAAATAAATAAGCATTGTGCTGGCGCGCAATGCTTAAATAAACCAAGACATTTAATTTCAATATCAAAGCATTGTTTTTAATTTAACTCGCGAAATATGAAAAATGCTACTTACGTCTTAAAAAAACGGTCAAGTGTGAGTATTACTCGCGTACAGAGAGGACCGTAGAATAAATATATGAATTTGTAGCTGTATTATTTAAAAAAAAAAAACCGTTGCTAAAAGAATACTAAGAATTTGTAAAAACTATACAACGTAGGATTGAGTACAACAGTATATATTAGAAAAGCGTAAATGGATATATCATGAAAGTTCAAAGAGATATGGAACCTAAATAATATCAAATATAGCTATTCTCTATAGCTCATTTTTTAATATTATCCTAATCTGTTTATGATGAACTTAATTTGGTAGTGGCAATAAAAGCAGTGCATATTTAAACTTCATTTGGCATTTCATAAAACTAAATTCAGCCTCATAATAACCTTTATTTCTACAGTGTAGCTGAAACAAAACCTTTGTTCAAAGTTTAACATTGGCATTGTTCTAAGCCCGCTTCAAATGGAGGTCGCAAAGTTGCAACGCCGCCTTTGTCAGTGCCGCGTTTCTCCAGATATGTATTTAATTAACTTTTAAAGTCACTCGAGGCGTATGGAGAATTACACTCAATGCAAACTAGTCACGAATCCCACACTATTTATGTGATTCATTCTAATTAAACCTTTCGAGGGTGGTGTCCTTAAAAAAGGACACCTAATTTTGATTCCAAAACAGACAAACGACACCAAGAATATTAAATTTAAATTTTCCTTTTATCATGTATTAAACTTAATCAAGTTCGTATTTTCTAATAAATTCGTTTATAAATTCTGGTGTCAGTCCATTATTTCATAAGTTTGTAAACAGAATTACTCCGCACCGGAAAGGGTTAATTGGTCGCAGGACTCTTAAAGCTGCAAAAATTTAAAATTTTTTATTTATTTATTTTTTTTTTTTTTAGATGTTAACTCCTATCTTTTCTGAACATTTTAATGTAAATGTTTCCTTGAAATTCCCATTAGAACAGAAGCTATGGCTTTTAAAATTATACCTGCTCAATAGCTGTAGCGGTGTTTCCTAAACTTTAAAATCATTTTACTCCAAATAAAGTTTTTGGGCATAACGCGCAGGATATTTCAAAATCTTCTGAATATTTTTTTCATTAAATTTTCAAAACATATGTTTCATTTTGGTCTGTATAAACTGAACCTAAAATTTCCTTTTTATTGTTCAAAAAAATATTTTTTTAGGTGATTATACTGTTGAAAATTTCAAAATTTTGTATTAGCTAAACGCAAAATTGCATTAAAAATATAAAAAGTCGTCAAATACAAATTTATTTAAGTTCAGGGTAATTATTACAATATGAAGTATAAGTAAGCACTAAAATTTTCATTCTAGTTGGAATACTTATTTTGTAATCCTGCAAACTGTTATGCCAATTTTCTGTTCAACAAATGTCTAACAGTTTCGAGCCCCCTATAAGTACTAATTCTGCATCTTCCAATTTTTTAAATACATGAAAGGAAATAACATACTTTATCTTTCATCGCAGTAAAAATTGTGTTTTAAAATCATATACATTTTAAGACATTAAATGTTGAAAATGGTCTTTTTTTTATTTTTTCCACTTTTTAGAGTCCTGAGACCCCTGAAATTAATATGTTTTTAACAATTTGACATTTATTGCTTTTATACTGTTACTGGGTATAACTTTATATACTTTATACTTAACTTATATACTTTAACTTATATACTTTACTTATACTATTACATTACACATATATATCATTAAAAGTTGTTAACTAGGCATAGAGTACGCCGTCCCTGTCATTGTGTATGTCCAAACTGGCCGTATCTTTAAGGATTAATATCTCGGCTAATTACCGATGATTTTTTTTTCGAAATTCATTATCAACAATGCTTTTATATTTCTGCTACGATAGGTACATCTAGCGATGCTCAACAATTTTTCTGAATGCCCGTAAATCGAAATTTGTGTGTAACTGAAAAATGCTATTTTCTCAAAAACAATGTGATGTACGGTAATCTCTATAATTTTCCTGCAAGGTTTAAATTAACCTGTACCCCCCCCCCCACACCTATTTTTTTCATAATTTTAGTTTCAGTAGATTCTGAATTAGATGGGGGAGGGGACATATTTTTGCGCTACATTTTTGACAATATCTTTGAAAATATAGTACCTAAAATTAAAAAGAATGTATTTTTGAGTTCAGTGATCCGAAAGCTTTCACACGATACCCTACATGATATGCAAAGAAAAGAGTTTTTTTTTTTCAAGTATCATAATTAGCCCCTCTACATTTTTACTAAATATATTTATGAATGTTTATTAATCTGAAAATATGTGGATCTATGGTCTTTATTACTTCCTCGAATTTGAACTTTCCACGTTCCATAGTTTACGAGTAAAATGGCTGTGACAGACAGACACAGAAGTGATCTTATAATGGTTCCGTTTTTACTTTTTAAGTACGGAACCCTAAAATGATATTGGCGAGATTTGTGTCCGACTAACATAAACATATAAAGAGCTCTTTGCGATAATGGTAACATTTTGCATATTTTTTGTTGAATGTATTTCATCTTTTTTGTGAAATACAGCTTAACTCACTTTGGCATTTATGTTTCATGCCCGGTTGTTTTTCAATTGCAATAAGTTTAATAATGTGGTGATTTTTAAACCTACTACGTAATCTTTCGTAATAGGTTCCGTAATAGGTTCCGTAACAGGCGTATTTTAGCTAATATGATTTGGTGCAGTGGAATATTTATTGTGAGAGACTTTAATGAAATCTACATTTACAATCCGCCATATTGTTGCTGATATTCTTTTTGTTTCACGCGAACATTGTCAGTAGACTCGATTACGGAAGATTAGAAATATCTTAGCTAAAATCTGGCAATATAATGTTATTTAATTAACAACTGCATATCAAATTAATGTTTTAAACGCATTTGGCCATTAAGAATGATAAGTATGTTTGGCGATTAGCAATAATTTTAGATGATTTAATTTACCTTGATGGATATTATGTAAGTACCAAATCAACTGACGGTTCGTTTCAAAATTTAAATCCTTAAATATTTTTAAATGGTTAGATTTATTTACATTTAACTTACGACAATAAAATATCGTCTACTTTTGCCAGGAAAAGGAAAAAATAGCCATAAGTTGCTCCCTATTCTATCTTTCGTATTGCATTCCTTTTATTTAAAACACACAGCTTTCATTTCAAATAGATTCATTTAATCTAGTACGATGTGCCAATTCGAAAATTCTCTTCCATCTCATAACTGTTAAAGGGACAAAGGACATACAAAACCGACAATATCGCTCTAATTCTGAAGAAAGAAATGTTTCCCAAAAAAATCAAGCACCATGTAAGCTTTCATCTCCAAGTCGAATTCTTGCAACGGGATGAATTTTTTTTTTTTGCATTTTATTTAATTTTTTGTAATTAATTAAAAGGGTGATAATTAGATCCTCGTTTACAAATATTTTCAACTACATTTATTCTCCTAATTAACTGCTTATTTCCGATTTTCATCAATAGAATTTATTTCTGTTTCTGCGCTTTATTAATTTTGTGACACCTGTCACAAAGAGAAGGAGTGCGGGGCAAAATTGAAAATTTACCCAGGCGCAGTTTTTAAGTAGATTTCGTATGAAATACTAACTATTGCAATCTCCCCTATGTTAGAATTTCTGAAAAAAATTTGCAGATCTACACCGATCATGACCCCTAGAACCCAAACTACTCTCAGTAATATACATACATATTTTTTACTGAAATATACTTATATATATATATATAGTACAGGGGGGAAATTTTTCAGCTTATAGCTTTTTTTCTCACAGAAAACAGCCGATTTCCTTATATCATTGAATTCTGTACTCTTGAAAACGTAATTCAAGATATAAGTTTTTCAATTTTTTTCGGAATCCATATTCTTCTTTTTTTTCTTCCATGTTAATTCTTGTAATTAGGTATAAGGTACTTTATTTTATACATACAGTTCTATATTGTTGGTTTGTGGCGCATTTTGTTGTCAATCATTCACAATATTGTGGTTTTTGATGATGGTCTGTAATGTTTAATTAATGGTTATATATATATATATATGTGTGTGTGTCTGTGTGTGTGTGCGTATCTACCTTATATATATAAAATCCTAATGAAACGAATTTATGAAATGATTTTATGAAACGACTGATTAAATAATTGATTATGTTTCCCGGCGATTTCTCCTAAAATATGGAATACTATGCGATGTAATTAACTCCAAAAATCAGTATTGATCCGCAGATCTCAAAACTGGTATTAGAATTTTCAAATTTGAATTAATTTTCGAAATATTAATTGTTTACTAATTTTAAATACCAGATAGAGAAATCAAGAACTCGGAATCTTTATGTTACGACGACGCCGGTGATAAATCGCCAAACATTTTTCCCGTCGTTTTTTTTTTTTTTTTTTTTTTTTTTTTTTTTGTATTTCATTATCATTTTATTTAATATAAACTTTAATTTGAAACTGAAACATTTAAAATGAATGGCTTCACTTCTTTCTATTTTTTTAAACGAAACGTAAAGAAAAATACAGATCATATTCAAAATGCTAGAATAATTGAAAAAAAGTAATGTGAAAAAAATATTTTTCATTTATTTATTTTTGATACTAAGTAAATGAAATTAAATTCCTTATAAATTAAATCTGGAATGTTTAGTTAAGATTTTAATACATACAAAATATAAAATACATTACAATAAATTAGCTATACAGCTTTCTGAAACACATCAAAGTATTAGAATAAAATTTAGATTGGTTCAAAACATTAGAATATTTCATTTTACGCAACAATGTTACCTTAAAAATATTGAAGAGAAACTTTTTCTCTGCTTCCCATAGCAACGAAGGACGCGCGATGCGTGCGCATCCTACCTTAGAATGCGACTTCATTATTATCGCTGGAACGAAAGGAACAGATGTTTTGATTTCAAAAGGATGATCGCTGTAAGTTTTTTACAGTTTCTTAATGAGGCTAAACCTCCCTTTTTCGAAAAACCAGATTAAGTATTTGATAATACTTATTGTAAATATGTATAGAATCATGTATCTGTAAATACTCAATAAATATTTCAAGAAAAAAATCCAGAAAGCACCTCCTTCTTTGATTCTATGTTCGAATGATTTGAAATTTTCTACATGGTGCATCACGCCGGGAAAGAAAGAAAGAAAAAAGTATTTGTTACCCTATTAATATCTTCAAAACACAAATAAGGAAATAGAGCATAGTAAGTGATAAGAAGACGGCAAAGGTAAGATAAGTTTTTCATATTTTATTTCGAAATGTCTGATTTAGAAAAGTTGAAAAAGAACAGAACAGTTTTGAGAACAGCAGTAACAAAGCTGATTAATATAGAAAATGTTATGAAAGATAGTCCAATAGAATTTGATAATTTAGAAGAATTATTTATTCAGTTAGATACTAAAGCAGAATTATTGAAGTCAGTTGTCGAGAAAATTGAGCCCCTTTTAGGGTTAGAGGACTATGAAACTGAAATCAATTCTGTTTATGATTACGCGGATAAAATATCAGTTACAAAATTCCGGGTGAAGAAAGAATTAACTGAAAACAAAAAAATTGTTAATATTGATTTAAATAACAGTCAAGATTTAAAATTGAATGTGATTAATGATGAAAACTCAGTTGTTAAATTGCCAAAACTCAATATACAAAAATTCTATGGCGACTGTACGCAATTTATTTCATTTTTCAATACCTTTAAAAATACAATTAACAAAAATAAATCGCTTTCGAAAATTGAAAATTTTCATTATTTGAAGAGTTATTTATCTGGAGCTGCGGCTAATGCTATAGAAGGTTTTGAAATATCAGAAGCTAATTATGACGCAGCATTGAAAGTTTTAGAAACGCGTTACGGTCAAAAAAGACGTGATAATTAATCATCACCTGAACAAGCTTCTTAATTTATCCCCTGTTTATAAGGCTAACGAAATTCAAAAATTGAGAAAATTGCACAGTGATATAGAAATAAATGTTCGATGTTTGTCCACATTAGGACTCGAACCAGCAAATTATGGCTCCATGCTTATCGCCGTAATTTTAAAATTAATACCGGCAGAATTAGCTTTGGAATAATAGACAAAATGTAGATAATTTAACACATTCAGATATACATAGATTATAAGATTTTCTGCACATTGAAATAAAAAGCAGAGAACACACATTTGTTTTCGAGAATGAAAGCATTTGAAAATAATAAAATAAAAATCAAGAGTCAAACAACAAAATCTGAATTTAAATCTACTTGTGAATTTATGAACATTTCGAATGATAAATCGACTTCAGATAGGCAGCTGGCTCATTGCATTTTTTGCAACGATAGTAAACATTCATCTGATTTGTGTGAGGCTGTTGATGTAAACACTAAAAGAAATTTGTTGAAATCTCAAGGAAGATGTTTCCTTTGCTTAGGCAGGAAAAACGTTGTCAAAAATTGTAACTCTAAAACTAGTTGCAAGAAGTGTTCAGGCAGACATAATCAAACGATATGCCTAAAATCTAAATTAATAAAAGAAGTAAAAACACCCGAATTAAAAGGTAATGAATGAGAAACTAATGAAAAAGTAATTTCGGCTATTTCCTCTACAGAAAATAATAAAATTCTTCTACAAACTTGTGTAAAAATAAAATCAAACGGAAAACAATCTCTAATTAGGTTACTTTTAGATTGTGGTGGGGGCATGCGAACCTTTATATCTGAAGAAATAGCAAATAAATTGAATTTACAGGCAATAAGAAAAGAAAAATTGTCGGCTTTTACATTTGGAAATAAGAGCCCCATTGAAAAAACCTTTGAAGTAGTTAAACTAACTATTGAAAATAAAAATGTACCTAATTCAAAATTAGATATAGAAGAGCTAGTCACCAATCAAATATCAGCTACTGAAATCCCCCCACCTGAAATCAATGATTTGATGAAAAGTAAACAATTTGAAAATGTAACCCTTGCGGACACACCCACATCCAAAGAACCCATTACATTACTTATAGGTGCTGACTATTATTATGATATAGTTACTGGAAATATAAAACATTTGAATAAAAAATTAGTAGCTGTCGACACCATTTTTGGTTGGTGTCTACAGGGAAAAACAACTGACAGTTATACGCCCTTAGCATTTAATGTAATAGTAGAAAAAAATTATTTCTGAACAGATTGAAAAATTCTGGAATATCGAATCATCTGGCCTTTTTAATACTAAACAGGATTCAGATTTTTCAGAAAACAACGTTATGAAGCTGTTTGAGTCAGAAATTAAATACAATGATAAGCGATATACAGTTCGATTTCCGTGGAAGCTTGAAAGAGAAGGTTTAAATGACAATCGGAAAATTGCAGAATATAGATTTTTTAAACTCAAACAAAGATTGATTAAAAACCCTGAATTATTTTTTGAGTATAAGGAGGTGTTAGCAGATTATTTGAAACAAGGTATTATTGAGTTAGTTACAGATCCTGAAGAAAAACAAAATGTAACTTTTTATTTACCTCATCGAGAAATAATTAGAACTGATAGGACAACGAGCAGATTACGCATAGTTTTCGATGCCTCTGCTCATGACACAGGCTCACTGTCTTTGAATAATTGCCTGCATGTAGGTCCAAATTTGTATCCTGAAATATTTGATGTTTTGTTACGGTTTAGATTTAATCCCATAGCTTTTACAACTGATATAAAACAAGCATTTTTACAAATAATTATAGATGAAAACGATCGTGATGTAACAAGATTTTTATTTTCACAAGATTTGTTTGATAATTCTAAACCCTTTGAAATTTATAGATTTTTATTGGCTACAACAATTAAACACCACTTGAAAAAATACACCGAGAAATATCCAAACACAGTAAAATTTTTAAATGAAAATATCTATGTTGATGACGTTAATGGAAGTCATGAAAATATTGATCAAGCCCGATCCACGAGTTTACAATGTATTGATATGTTTGAAAATGCAAGTATGCATTTACACAAATGGCATACGAACTCTTTACCACTTAGTGAACTATGGAAAGAAAATGGCATAACTTCAGAAGTCAATTCTGAAGCTTTTGGAGAACAAAATCTCCCTTATAAAGTTTTAGGAATCGCTTGGAATAATTCCAAAGATTTACTTTATTTTGATGTTCGAGGTTTAGTTGATTTCGTTTCAAAAAGAATAGACACCAAAAGATTTATTCTACAAGTTTTAGGCAGGATTTTTGATCCACTTGGATTCCTAGGACCATTTACATTAAGACTAAAATGCATAATTCAACAAATTTGGAATTTGGGTCTAGATTGGGATGACACCTTACCCGAAGATTTACGTATACTTTGGAGTAGCTGGTGTAACGAACTCCCTCATTTGAAAAACTTTTCAGTACCCAGATACTATTTTTCTGACATCACCAATTGGAATGATTATAACCTACAATTGCATATTTTTGCCGATTCGAGCATGAAGGTTTATGGTACGGTTGCTTATTTACGTGTAGCAACAACCACCAAAAATGTTCGAACAGTTTTTGTTGCTTCGAAAAACAGGGTTGCACCACTGAAAGCGCTTACCTTACCAAGGCTTGAATTTATGGCCGCATTGTTGTCGGCCAAGCTAAGTAGTAACATTTTGAAAGCTCTAAAATTGAATGTACCGACTTATTACTGGACGGATTCAAAAATATCCTATTTTTAGATAAAAGGATCCCCTAAAAAGTTTAAACCCTTTGTCAGAAACAGAATTGAAGAGATCCATAAATTGACCTCACCTTATAACTGGTATCATTGTCCTGGTACTGCCAATCCAGCTGATATAGTTTCTCGAGGATGAAAAATCTCTAGGATAATCAATGATACAACTTGGTTACAGGGACCAGAATGGCTAACTTTACATCCTGAGTGTTGGCCAATATCAGAAAACAAAGAAATCGCTTACTCAGATGAATTAGAATACAAAAAAAAAAAAAATCCTAACGATGTTTTTCAGAGCGAGTGCTTAGTCAAAAAACTCGAAAATCCCATAAACATTTCAAAATATAGTAATTTAGAGAAACTTTTGAAAATTACCGTTTGATATTAAATTATAAGCAGAAGTTCTCTTATACGACTATTAAAAATATTTCAAAAATATATATTCTAACTATATATTCTATATATATATATATTCTATCTAAACTTTTTCTCTGCTCCCCATAGCAACGAAGGACGCGCGATGCGCGCGCATCCTACCTTAGAATGCGATTTCATTATTATCGCTGGAACGAAAGGAAGCGATGTTTTGATTTCAAAAGCATGATCGCCGTAATTTTTTTACAGTTTATTGATGAGGCTAAACCTCCCTTTTTCGAAAAACTAGATTAAGTATTTGATAACACTTATTGTAAATATGTATAGAATCATGTATCTGTAAATACTCATTAAATAGTTTAAGAAAAGAATCCAGAAAGCACCTCCTTCTTTGATTCTATGTTCGAATGATTTGAAATTCTCCACAATATGAAGTAAATGGTAGTTAATATTTTGTAGCATCCCTTTTAGCTTTCATAACAGCGTACGATTGATCTTGCATATACTATATACAAGGTGTTTACAACCATTTCTATCAATATTAGCCCAAATAGACTATACGTGCCACTAACTTTTTAATTGAAGGAGGTTTTCTTGGAGTTTTTTCTTCACTATACACTATAAGTTTTCGATGGGATATAGGAAGTACCTTAATGTTGCCTTGGCGGAACCAATTCTTAGTTGACATCGAGGTATACGGTGGCGCTAAATCTTGTTGAAAGATGAAATCATCTTCAAATAAATCTTCTGATGATGGGATCATGTAATATTCCAAAATTTCTTGATACATCTGAGAGTTAACCATTTAGTAGACGATGTATAACTCTTCAGGTCCGCTCATGCACCAGGCACTCAAGCAACCTCAAACCATCACACTAGCAGCAAATTTTACGGAACGTTTAAGACATTTTTTATCAAATGCTTCTTCCTTCATTCTCCAAACTCGAATACCTTGATTACCATGTGGAACACAAAACATACTTACGTCACTAAATAATATATTTTTCCAATCTTCTTCGCTCCATAAACGTCTTGGTTTACTCCAATTCAATCTTATACGCTTTTGTTTTGCAGTCATGAAAGGTTTTGTTTTCGGTACACGAGATTCAAACTTAAATTTATGGAGGCGTCTTAATGTTGTCGATGTTGAAACTTCAACTCCTTCTTCTTTCCATTTTTGGTGTAAAATAGCACACTTTTAAAACGGTTTTTCTTAACTATACGCTTTAGTTTCCTGTCATCTCTAGCATATGTTTTTGGTTTTCGGCTGTCATTTCGACAATTATTTTAAAATTTCCCATTTTTTTAATATTGTGTTAGTATTTTTCTAACTCTTGATTGCGAACAAAGTAAATAATTCGCTATATAACATTGATTTTTACCATGCGGAGAGAAATCAACCATACGAAGTGTAATAGATTCAGGAATATCACACACACAACACATTTTAAAACGTAAAAGCAAACAAACTGCAAAAAGTATACTGATTTTAAATAAAACCGTCTGAATTTAATCAATGATGCCACCAGTTATGAATTGGTGATAATTAAAGGAGAATTAATGTGAAATATTCTAATATTTTGAATCACTTGAATAAATATCCTAATATTTTGACTTTTCAAAATATTTTTTTTCAATTAATATTTTCAAAAATGATATTATATTTAAGATAATAAGTTTAATCAACAATAAGTTCTTAATAAAAATATCGTTTGCATATTTGCAGAAAAAGACATTAAATTACCAAACGATATTTTCAATTTGTAAAAAAAAGTAATTATTCTAATATTTTGAATATGAGCTGTATTAGGTGCAGACGTCATATACACACCGGGGTACATAATTGGCGCCAAAATGGCGTTATTATGCCTGACATGATAACCCGGCTATTGTTGCTTATCTATATAATAAAAGCACAAGTCATGTGACTGTCATCAATAGTTCCGGGCTACCCGCTTCTTTTTTTATATGCCAGGCGGCCAATTTAGTACTTTAATGTTAGCCAAGCGCAGGTGATATGTCGCCAAATATTATATAGATTATTATTATAAAGCGCAGAGCATTTGACTGTCATCAACAGTTTGCAACTTAGTTTTTATTTAATTGAATTAAATGGCGAGGTCATGATATTAAAAAAGGCATACAAAAAATGTGTGATGCTTTAGCACAATAGATCTGTTTCAAGCCGTTTTAAATGAAAGTGTCCATTTTTTTTTTTTTTTTTTTTTTTTTAATTGGGCGTTTGTCGAATAGCTTGGCGATAGTTTTTTTTTTTTTTTCATAGGAAGTGATCGACGGGATAATGGAGAAAAACTCTAAAATGATATTATTAACAATATTGTCTTAATGTAAGTATGGGTATTATTAAAGGCTTTTCACAAAAAAATTCATGGACCCAATTACGGAAGATTACTTAATAGGTTTAAAAATCTCATTAGTGAACGTATTGCAACTGATAATCAAATGAACAAGAAGCATAAATGTCTAAGTGAGGTCAGTGGTTTTTCCGGAAAAAAAATAAAATACAACTAAAAATATCGAATTGCTACGATGATCGCAAAGTATTCATGATTTCTCTATCAGAATCTCCCGATTTGGCGAAGAATTAAGCATATAAATTATATTATGAATAAAAGTAACATGTTACAATGCATAGCATACATTTAAGGGACACAAAACTGGTCACCAGTGACAGCTAGTTTATTAATAAAAGTTTATTTACATTTATTTTATTTTTTTTATTGAGAAAAATAATGTCATAAATTGTTATTTAGTTATTAATTAAACATTTTTTTATTTATTGTTATTTCATTTTAAAAATAATAGAAAATAGTTTTATAATACATATGTAACTGGTATTCGAAAACGAGGTTTTCGCCAAATTGTCGTAAACAACAACAACAAAAAAAAAATCACGCCAAACCCGGTGCGTATACGACATCTGTGCCAAATTTTAAATAATGCAGCATATCATGGCATTTAATTTCAAATTCAAAGAAATGTTTTAATGATACTACTTAGTTCAACCTATGGACTACGTCAACCAGTTTCTCCAAATTATATAAATCGTCAAATTATACAAGTTGGCATAATTTTTATTTTAAATAACAAAAGAAAAAATAAATTAGTATAACATTAATAAAAATACAAATAAAACATCGAAATAAAAATCACTTGATGGCGTAAACACGTGTAACTTCCTGAAAGTCAAGTGAATGTGACTTTTACTGTCAACCATTATTGGCATTTAATCTTATAGTTTGGCGATAGATTTTTGGTGAAGTGACCAAGAAGTACTGTTTTAATTTATCACTCGAAAAATAAAAAAAATGCTAACTCGCGAAAAATATCGCGAAAATGCTAACTCGCGCAAAGAATAATATTTTCTAATGATTAAAAATTTATTTACACGTGACTGTTATTTAAAAAAAAAAAAAAACACTTTAAAATTACTATTAAATGAGTACGTGTCAAAAACAGGAAAATATGAAAATTATGTCTTGAAAATTGTATTTATACGTGAATATTGAAAGAGAAATGAAACTTTAAAATAATAAATACACTGATATGCGTTTAACCCTTTCAGGCGAAAGGTACTTCTATTCGTAAAATGTTGAAATCAGTGAATGGCAGCAGAATTTACAAACAAATTTCGAAATACGAAAATGCTTTTGTTCACTTACTTGATAAAAGGAAATTTTTTAACCTAATATTCTGGTACCAATGAGGTATTTAAGAATTAAAATAAAGTGGTCCAAAAATGAAACACCGCCCTTGAAGGGGTTAAAGCAGTAAATTGTAGTAATTGTATTAAATTGTATTAATGAGTATTATGTTAATCGTTTTATAACGCTGTTAAAAAATTCCAGGATGCAAAGACTCCGTTTATTTAATTCATTTTATTTTAGCTTCTTTTCAAATGTTTAACTGATCTTCTTTAATCAAACACGAAAACAACTATAGGATGTCTTAACAGGAATTAATTCGGTCTCAAATTTTCGCAATCAAAGGAAATTGAATGGAAACCCGTTTACAGAGAGATCGCTACAGGTTTTTTCATTATACAGTCGGCTCTCGTTAATTCGAAATCGGATAAATCGAATCTTCGCTTAATTCGAACTAAACATGAAGTCCTGAAATTTTCAATTTCAGAATAACGTTAAAACTTTTCCTTTATTCGAACTCGTTTTCTCTTGACTTAGTTTAATTCGAACTAGTGAGAATTCCATTTTTTCATTTTTCCTTACTTTCTCACGGACTTCAGATCCTTGAAATAACTTTCTTTCTTTCATTTTGATCAGAATTGTTCTGAACTAGTATAATAATTCCATGCATTTGAAATCCGCTTTCTTAGTGCGCTCTGTGTGTCCATCAACATCCATGACACATACGCCCCTTCTTTCATTGTGCTTTTCCTAATCCCTTCTGTAGCATTTGACCCAGTGACATTCCAAGAAATTCACTGAGTGGACATCTGTTAAAGATAGGAGAAACCTGTTTTATCACTACATTCTACTTTCACTCTGGGGATCGAATTTTTAAGTCAATGGTTTTACTTACTGCTAAATTGTTTTTTGAGAAAGTAAAAGGTCTTGTTTCTTTAAAATATGGCTCCACGTGGAAGTTATAAATCGTTAACTCTAGAAGCCAAAGTGGAAATTATTAAAAAGGTAGGATGTGGCCAATCTAAGACAGAAATTGCTGCAGAATATAGAATAAAAAAGAATACGCTGTCTACTTATTTGAAAAATAAAGAATTCATCCTGAAATCATGGGAAAAGGAAAGATTTGCTAAAGGACGAAAACGTATGAGAACAGCAGCCCATGAGGATTTAGAGGAAGCTTTACTGTTATGGACAAAAGATGCATTGGGAAGAAATGTACCTTTGAGTGGACCTATATTGGCAGCTAAAGCGAAAGAACTTGCACTACTCATGGGTATTACAAATTTCAATTGCAGCGAAGGATGGCTGACACGTTTTAAGCAGCGAAATAACATCGTACACAAAACTGTGTGTGGTGAAAGTGGTGCTGTAGACCTCGCTGCTTGCAATGAATTCTGCGAAAAGCTACCCGAACTTATTTCTACTTATGCAATAAAAGACGTGTTTAATGCCGATGAAACAGGGTTGTTTTATAAACTTCTTCCTAATAAGACTTTAACATTTAAAGGTGAAACGTGCACAATTGATAAACTTAGAAAAGACAGGATAACTGTGATGGTAGGTGCCAATATGGATGGAAGTGAGAAGTTAAAATTGTTAGTTATTGGTAAATCAACTAATCCACGTTGCTTCAAAGGAGTTAAAACACTGCCTGTTGATTATGTAGAAAATGCCAAAGCCTGGATGACGCGTGAGATCTGCATCAGTTGGTTAAAAGAACTGAATAAAAAATTTTCTCGTGAAAACAGAAAAATTCTATTGCTGCTAGATAATGTGCAGAGTCATTGTAAACTACCAACACTGAGCTCTATAATGATTGACTATTTACCCCCTAATACTACATCACAACTGCAACCGATGGACCAAGGAATAATTCAAAATTTAAAACTCATTATCGTAAAAGGATTCTAGAACAAATTTTATTTTCGATTGACTTTAAAGAAAGCTACGACATAACATTACTCACGGCCATCAACGATTTATATGCGGCGTGGGACGCCGTACAACCTGAAACAATACAAAATTGCTTTCGACATGCCGGATTTATCCATCCATCTAAAAAGAGTGGTTATAATGCAAATGACGAAAACGACAGACCTTTTGAAGAAATAGAATTTCCAAACTTTTCTGAAAAGTGCCAATGCGATATTACGTTCGCAGAGTATGTAGTAGCCGACAATAGTTTAGAAGTATCTGGACCCTTAACTGTGGAAGAAATTGTTGAAACAATTCACGAAAAATGCAATGAGGAGATGGAATCGGATTCTGGTGATTCTGCTACTATGTCCCAAGTGCTTTCCTTACCCACAGAAAAGTCAATTGCACAATCAATTGAGTGTTTGCGTACATTTATTCTGATGCAGCCGTCATCAGACAAAGAACTTAACTGTTTGTTACAAATAGAAAAACTGGCTAAAAAGTCAAAAATGAATAGGACTAAGCAAACAGCAATTGATATTTTTTTTCATAGAGATGATAAATAAGTGTAAATAATTTCTTAAATGTTCATCTAATTTCAGGTAAGAAAATTATAGTACAATTAAAATGTAATTTTAAATGCCGTTGTTCTATAGTGTATTATTAATTTTTATGTTTTATTTATATTATTTTAATGTTATTAATTATTTTATGTATTTGTATCTTTTAATTTAATATTAAGTCATTCTAACGATAACATCCGAAATAAAAAAAAAAATAAATACTATGACATTAATTCCTTTGTAATAGTACCCCTTTAAACATGTTTTCTCTCATACTTTCCATAATTCGAACTCTGGATAATTCGAACATTCTTGTGGTCCCGAAGAGTTCGAATTAACGAGAGCCGACTGTAATTCAATATTCTCTAATCTTTTTACAACCGGTCAAATTAGCGTGCTCAGGTTAGTAGCTATATCCGTTTTTTATGGACACGATAACTTCCGTAATTCTGCACAAATATCTTCCAAACTAATATAAAAAATCAAGGGATAGAAAGTCTCGATCAAGTTCGTTAATGGGCAAAATTGGACAAAGGGGATGGAAATAGCGAGTGGTTTTGTGAAAACTGAAATAAAGCCCATAACTTGCTAATTTTTATACACATCAAATCAGTCTAAAGTTATTACTACGTCTAGAAGAAGAGCCAAAAATCTATGTATCACAGATTTTTGATAAAATTAAAAATGGGCCCAAGGGGAACAAAAATTAGGGGTTAAGGGAGAAAAAAATCCATAACTTCGTCAATTCTTAAGATACCAAATTCACTTAGACTTTTTATAAATCTTCTTAACAATTTCTACAACTTTTATATTGACAAGTTTTTGATAGGTACAGCAAAAAACAAAACAAAATAATAATAAAAGCACAAGTCATGTGACTGTCATCAATAGTTCCGTGCTACCCACTTCTTTTTTTATATGCCAGGCGGCCAATTTAGTACTTTAATGTTAGCCAAGTGCAGGTGATATGTCGTAAAATATTATATAGATTATTATTATAAAGCGCAGAGCATTTGACTGTCATCAACAGTTTGCAACTGGATAAAACTGCATAAAAGTTACACTTTTAGAAAGACTTTTTAGAAACTTTTATTCAAAAAAAAATTAAAATGTTATTCAAAAAATTATAATGTTTGAGAGATTACCTACATTCAAATATTTATTTATTCTGAGATAACTTCAGTTGAAATGACACTGACTGCCCAATATATGTTTCCACCAAACTAAACACAAAAGATTCGTTCTTCAATGAGCGAAAAATAACATCAATTTATGGAGGTAATCATTTACACAGCAAGGTCTCCAACAACGAATTTTGTACAAAAATATTTCACGCCTGTAAGCCAATCAAAGTTCAGCATCTCATTCTATTAGGTAAACTGCTGTACAAATCAACTTCCTTCACGATGTTTTCTTGAAAAGCAAACCCAACTCAGGTAATAATATTTAATGAATAAAATTTCAAATCGCATCGTGAGATAATTTTGTATTTATGTATTATTCGTGCCAAGTTGATAGATCACCGTAGATGATTGTTAATCGCCAATCATATTTACCATTGTCAATATCGCATTCAAAACAGTGATTTAATATACTTTCTATAAAATAAGATCATTAAAAATAGAAAATAATATTGAAGCAATCTAAAAGAACACAAAACAATAATTAAACACTTTACAAAATTGAATGATCGTGACGTCACATTCACTTGTCATCAAATTCGTTCACGTGTTTGTTACGTCATGAACTGATTTTTAATTCGACATTTATCTGTATTTTTAATGGTTTTTAGGTGCGTTCGTAATTATATAAATACGTAGCACCTATAGTCGTCGTTCAGTCCGTCTGTCTGTCCGTCCGTCCGTCCGCATATAATAGAGCAAAAACTACCCAACCGAATGGTCTGAAATTTTAAATATATGATTCTTGTAAAATTTTGTCGAGCCATTTCAAATTTTATGAAAATCGGATGTATAGTTAAATTACAGGGACAGTCAAAATTTTTCTTTACATTACGGCCAATGGGAAAAATTATTGCACGTGCATTTTAATGATGTTAAAGCTTTCCGAATGGTCTCAAATTTTAAACATATAATTATTGCGACATTTTGTCGAGCCATTACAAATTTTATGAAAATCGGATGTATAGTTTAATGACAGGGACAGTCAAAAGTTTTTCTTTACATTAAAGCCAATGGGAAAAATTATTGCAAGTGCATTTTAATGATGTTACAGCTTTCCGAATGGGCTGAAATTTTAAATATATAATTGCTGCAAAATTTTGTCGAGCCATTTCAAATTTCATGAAAATCGGATGTATAGCTTAATTACAGGGACAGTCAAAAGTTTTCCGTTACATTAAGGGGAATGGGAAAAAATTATTGCAAGTGCATTTTAATGATGTTACAGACTATGCACTTATGAATTGCAAATAAATACACATTCAGTACAATATGGGGTGCAAAAAATAATTATAAAACTAGTTATAGTACGAACGCACCTCATTTGCCACGTTTGACGAGCAATTTCCAACTTGTTTTTACAGATTTATTAGTTTTTCTTTAATTGAAATAGCAATTGCGTCATTAAACGGTGACGTCATGATATTAAAAAAGGCATTCAAAAAATGTGTGATGCATTAGCACAATAGATTTGTTTCAACAACCGTTTTAAATGAACGTGTCCATTTTTTTTTTTTTTAATTGAGCATTTGGCAAATAGCTTGGCGATAGTTTTTTTTTTCATAGTAAGTGATTGACGGGATATTGGAGAAAAACTCTAAAATGATATTATTAACAATATTGTCTTAATGTAAGTATGGGTATTATTAAAGGCTTTTCACAAAAAATTTCATTGACTAAATCCTATTAGCTAAAATACGCCAATTGGCTATGGACCCAATTACGGAAGATTACTTAATAGGTTGAAAAATCTCATTAATGAACGTATTGCAACTGATAATCAAACGAAAAAGAAGCATAAATGTCAAAGTGAGGTCAGCGGTTTTTCCGAAAAAAAAATAAAATACAACTAAAAATATCGAATTACTGCGATGATCGCGAAGTGTTCATGATTTCTTTATCAGAATCTCCCAATTTGGCGAAGAATTAAGCATATAAATTATATTATGAATAAAAGTAATATGTTACAATGCATAGCATACATTTAAGGGAGACCAAACTGGTCACCAGAGGCAACTAGTTTATTAATAAAAGTTTATTTAAATTTATTTTCTTTTTATTAAGAAAAAAATGTTATAAGTAGTTATTTTGTTATTAATTAAACATTTTTTTTTATAAAAGTTAGTATTAAGTTATATTAAGTTATTTGAATAATTGAAAATACAGAAAAAGCTACTATAGCTAACTTGTAGATATACAAAAGACGCATTGCGTGGAAAGCTCTAACCCAATGACACGCCACACTGGAAATATTTGGAGGACGCATTGAATCTGAATAAAACAGTCCTCCAAAGCTATGGAAAATACATTCAAACTGTCCCACAGTGGAGTATTTGACCGATAAACCTGGCCAAAAATTCAAAAATTAAAATTTCGACAACAATTGTAAAAATCATATTTTTTAATAGCTAGTGCGTCGATCTATGTCTATTTTAGGAACCTGAGTGGTGGAGGTTTAGGAACCTCAGGTGGCTCCTGGCGTCAGTTGAAGAGGAAGTGTTTCTTTGAGAGAAGACGTGTTTTTGTTGCTTTCTGGCATTATTGTTATGTTTAAATATATTTTTTTTGCGGCTTAATGAATTGTTGAATTGAAACTAAACAGGGCTTACGTGTTTAAAAAACGTCAGAACTAAGTATTAAACTATATGTGTTAATTTAAATAGTTTACTTCTTAATCCCAGCAAACACATACCTTTCGGCACACGATCGAGCCGCAGCCGGCAGTGTCGGTTAAGTGTCGGTACGGGCACAGTGGTTTCGGTGAAGTTTCGGCAGCATATCGGCAACTGAAACTTAAGAATCTGCTTTTCAACTGCCGGTTACCGCAATTGGTCCCCTAATGGTTACATATCGGCAAGCGACTTATACCGGCAAGCGACGCAGGACCGATATGTGATTTCTGATAGTAGTACGATTAGATAATATACTAACATCGGTCCGAATTTGTAATGTTTAGTCTTAGCCAACATTTTTTTCTTTTACTTAATTTTGCGTGAGTTTCAGTTTTGATAAGAATATATTTCATATAAAATTCTAACAGTGACAAACATAAAAATTGTTAAAAAAAGCCTATATTTATTTATTTAGAAAAAATGTTTTGAATTCATTTTTAAAAGGATTTACAATTTTTTGAATCATCAAAAGTTTTTTAAATTGCTCCTTAAAATTTTTATTCATTATAAACTTAATCGTAGAAAGAAAAAAAATACTTCATAAGTTAATTCAAGTTATTTTCCAATTATATATTTATTTTAAGAGTAATAGCTAAGTTTCTTATTTTATTTAAAAATCAAGTTATTAAAAAGCTTTTAAAATTATTTTACAAGCTATAAAAATATCAAAAAATCTAAACATCTTTTTAGCATTAAAATTTAAAAGAAAGATTCAGAAATTTCCCCCTTCTAAAAAATAATTTACCAAACGAAAAAAAAATTAATATTTCTATTTTATTTTAAAATTAAAAAATGCTCATAAGTAAAAGAATTAATAATGCTACATTGTCATTAAAAATATATTCTACTTTAAATCATCAAATGACAGATAATGAATTCTTATTCTAATTAAATTTTTAATTAAAGTGATTAATTTCCAACTTATTATATATTAAAATAAGTTTTTCTATGTTAAAAAAATATGTTTTATAAATTAACGCAACGCATGTAATTATATTATATTTACTAATAAGAAAATTTTATTAACTGAACAAAACCTCTAAAAATAATTAATTTCATTAAATATTTAATAATTTTTAAATTTATAAAAAAACCCAATGCATTTGCTTTAACTAATTTTCTAAAACATTTATTTCATTCATTTAAATACTAAATTAACTTTTAAATAAATGCGATAAGACAATTACAAAAAAAAAAAAAAAAAAAACTTTAAAACACTTCAAAATTCCAATTTTCCCATCTACGATTTATCCATAGCAACAAACAATCACTTAAAGAAATGTCTTAGTCCATAAGAATCCTCCCCTCAGCAAGACTTGGTGGCTGAGTGGTTAGGGCGTTTACCTTCTGTCCCTAAGTTTATCAGATCGAAACCAGCCTATTCCAACGCCGAAATAAGCTTCCTTGAAATATTAACAAAGATACATCTCAAGATGGCTAATAGATTGCGCCATCAAAATAGATTTTTTTTCAATTTATGGTGCTGTCGGGCTGCAGCCGGCCTTCGTATGCCTAGCTTGCGGCATAGTATCCTGCCGGCACCGGTCCGATCAAGTGCCAGCCCAACGGACCGACTATTGCCCGGAGGACCACAAAAGTGTTGGAACCGATATCGGCAACCTGATATCGTGCCGTTACCGCCAGAATTGGCAAGCGGCAGTCGTCCGATTTCTTCCCGATATCTCTGTGTTTGTTGGGATGTAATAAGAAAACATTAAATGTGTAAAAGGGTTATATTTAAAGCGTTTTTGGCTCTAATTTAAACATATAGAAAACTTTTTAAATATGTGCCATGTTTTGCCGGACCATGTTTGAATTATAATCGTATTAGTTACAGTCTTGAGTGCCAATTTCTGCAAAAAAAAAAAAAAAAAAAAAAAAAACTTCCGCATATTATTGCATTTCTTATATAATTTTTTTTCGAGGTACTACTTAAATCCATTTTTTGCGGCAACCGAATTGAAGAGATAAAAAATATATTTTTACTCTAGTATTACCGGTTTTCGGAATACAGGATATTGCCTGATAGCTTTTGCCCCTACATATTCTGTATGTATGCATGTACTGTACGTACGTATGTAAGTAGGTACATACATGCGTAACTCGATACCTCTTGATAGAAATATCAGATCGGCTTCAAATTGTAAATACTTATTTACTAAAAAAAGTTTCTCCAATTAGTTGCGGGGTCTCATAGGTAGAAAATAAGAGGAGAAAGGAGGGAATGAAAGAAGTCTGGAGTAGACGTATAAATGATTAAAAGGTTGTAAATAATTACTAGAAGTGATAACAAGTGGGGATCGCATTGACGAAAAACGTTCCAAACATATGCTTGAACCTTTACAATTGGTATCCCATGATTCCAACAATGAACAAGGTTTTGATTCATTGTGGCACTGTAATTAAGAAAGCAGTCGTACCCATTGGCCAGCGATCAGAAGCAGCTGCCGAGGCCAGAAACAAATACTTTTGACAGCACTGTGCAAAGTACTCAAGAAAGTGCAATAGAGAAGTTCGCAATAGAGAAGTTTGCAATAGAGATGTTCCAAATTGGCTTCTTTTAAGTAGTGATCATTTTATAAACTGCTGTAAAAAATACCAAGGGAAAATAGCAAGCCGAGACTCTACAACTTATTCTTCCAGCTAGGTCTGACGGTAATCCTTATAAAAGTCAAGAAGAGTGTAATGAAGAAGACGAAAAGCAGAGTTCTAAAGAATCAGATTGAAACTGGTAATCTATTAAATACACTGAAAAATCAGCATTTCTATACTGTAGAGAATCACTTTATTAAATGTATTATTAAATGTAACATTATCAAATGTAAATAATCTTTAATAAATGAAAATTAAATATAATAATTATTATTAAAATAAATTTAATTTAAATAATAAATTTCATAGATAGTAAAATAAAATACATTTAATTTAACATTACTAGTAGATAAAAAAAAATCTATCAACAATTACTTTTCTCTTAGAAACAGTAAACATTCAAGGCTGCTAGTCACTCAACTTCCAAAATCCCTTCGGTAATGTTATGTCTATGGGCATGTGATGTATTCGTATTTTTAAAATATCTACTTAGTAAATTAATACACTGGCCTCCAAAAGTTAAGGTACAGGGACTGGATGCTTTCAATTGCACACGTTTTGTCGAATATCTACCAACATTATTGGCGAATTGTTCTTGAACTTCAGAGATGTAAAGAACATGTTTGATTTTATATTTCTCGGTGAAGATTTATCGGGGGGGGGGGGGGGTACAATTAGGGGGCTAATAATAAATTTAATAATAAAATAGTATTTGCGATAACCTAAGTAATAGAAAAGGCTGGAAATGGTTTGTCACTGTGGTAAATGAGTATTTGGGCCCTGTTCAATGTTTGTATGCATTTGTGTAAGCATAGCACTGATATTCGTGAAGATGTTAAAGTTTTTGTGAAAAATTAAAAAGTTTTTTGTTTATAACATGCAAAATTTTCAACCAAATTTAACACAACTTTCCAAATATTTGCCTTAGAATAATAGCAACAGTATACTGCAAAGTATACTGCAATTAAAACATAAATATATTGAATATTTGATGAGATATGGGCATTTTTATGAGATAATTTTTAACTGCGCATGCGCGGAAGATATCAAAATTTTTCTTTCATAATTTGGTAGTCAGTATTTTGGGGCGACTTCTATGTAAAGTTCAGTCAAATGTTGTGAAAATTTAGAAAGATATAGTGAGCAGATTGAAAAGTTGTAGAAAATCCCTTATAATAAAGCTATTTTTAGGAAGCAACTCACTATATCGACCCTATATTTGTGAATTTTCGCAATATTTGACTGGACGTTTTATATAAGTTGCCCTAAATAGCTGACTACCAAATTATATAATAAAAATTTTAGGATCTTCCACGCATGCACAGTTAAAAATTATCTCATACAAATGCCCATATCTCATCAAATATTCAATATATTCATGTTTTAATTGCAGTATACTATTGCTACTGTTCTTTGTCAGGTTTTTGGAAAGTTGTGTTAAATTTGGTTGAAAACTCTGTATGCTATAAACAAAAAACTTTTGAATTTTTCATAAAAACGTTAACATCTTCACGAATATGAGTGCTATGCTTACACAAATGTATACAAACGTTGAACAGGACCCAAATAGTCATTTAACGCAGTGTCAAACCATTTCCAGCATTTTTTGTAGCATAGCTGATCGCAAATATTATTTTATTATTAAATTTATTATTAACCCCTAATTGTACACCCCCCCCCCCCTAATAAACCTTCATCGAGAAATATAAAACCAAACATGTTCTTTACATCCTAGAAGTTCAAGAACAATTCGCCAATAATGTTGGTAGATATTCGACAAAACGTGTGCAATCGAAAGCATCCAGTCCCTGTACCTTAATTTTAGGAGGCCAGTGTATTTTAACTTCTTTTTTCTTTGTGCTCTTTTCAAATGATGTCTCTTTTTTTTTCATAGTTGCCAAAATAGTTGTAAAATGTATACTTATTATTATGTGAAGTGTTAAAATCTTACGTACACTTCATCAGCTTTTAAGATATAAAATATTAAACTAAGTTATGGATTTGTATGTATACTACATAGTATGCTAAAAGTTAGTTCAGTGAAACCCATATCTCAGTGAAACATTTCCGTTCAGCCATTTCAGTGAATAAACGGAAATGTACTTGAGAACTTTTGTGCAGCTCTGTATATGATTTATAGAATGTATCCACAACAAGTAATATTAAAAAAAAAGTTCAATTTAAAAACGCATATCACAACTACAAACGCACTTCCAGCAATTATTGGTCATAGACTTCAATACTTAAATTTATTCTTCAGCCAAATTCTTTTGTGTGTCCCTGTAAATGAACAATATATTCTATGCACACCATATTCTACAATAAGTGCCTTACTACACGTCAGTGATGTATATAAATTTCAGTACGTTTAAAATAGTGTGATATTAAAATACAGACCAAACGATTGTTTCCCGTAGACCATAATAAAAGGGAATTCTTTTTGGTGTCTCTGTAAATGAATAGTAAATGCTATAGGCTTCATTTACAATACCAAACATGCCATAGTAATACCCAATAACATCTAGCAATCTCAAAGCAATCGGACTATATTTACATAGAAAGATATTTTTGGCCAGGATTTCGGGTCAAATACTCCACTGTGCGTCTCATTAAGAAAAGTGAAATAGACTTATTATCAAATACAGGGTGGCTACTAAATACTGTTACAAAAATTCAGTCATTTTATTTTACAAATATAGAATAGAAAATGATAACTATACTGATATGATGAACATCAGAGATGAAAGTTTACCGGAAAATAATTTTACTCGAATTGACCGCCATCTTTACCGATTACCAAAGATAATCTCTTATGCCGTTGTCCGACTGCGGCACGAGTCATTTTAACAGGTAATCGGTACCATTCTCGCAATATGGATGCTTTGACAGAGCCCAAACTTCTGTGTTTGTTGCTATTTACTTTAGCCTCTAAAATGCCCCAGACGCAATAATTTAAAGGATTTGGATCCGGTAAAGAAGGTGGCCAATCTTCTTTCATGATAAAGTTTGGGCAATTGACAGGGAGCCAAGCCTATGTTGATTTAGCTCGGTGGGAAGGTGCAAGATCTTGCTGAAATATCCAATTATTTTTTGGATACAACCTGTCAACATGTGGCATTAAATATCTAGCCAATATGTCCTGTTTTTAATATTCGCATTGATTTTTATCCCTTTATCGATGAACTTCAAAGGCAATTTTCCATTGTTTGACACTGCAAGCCAAACCATAACAGAATTCTTGTTCTGAAAGCGTTTAACAGTTCGAAAGGTTTCAGGTATATCCTCGAGGGTTGCTGAATATACGACATCATTTTTAGCATTATAACACTGTTCAATAAAAAATAGCTTCCCATCAGAAAATATTATTCTGTCAACACTTTTCCTACAATGCTGCTTCACCAAATTCTTCTTTCTTTGTAATCTTTTCACTCCTTGTACAGCAGTAAAACCCTGAATTTTTCTTTTGAGATAAAGGCAATAACCCAGATCTTCATTTACAATAACTTGCATAGTTCTGCGACTCACGTTCTCTTCTGCAGTCATTTTATTTGCAGAACGTTGTGGATTTCTTCACACCTTTTCACGAATTGCTTGGATGCGCTCTATTGTGCAAACTGAGCGTGGAAGACCAGACCTAGAACGATCTTTAGATAGCTATTAGTATCCAATAATCGATTTATAGTTGTATATATAAATTTCCATTTTAATGAAGGCATTTTATAGGCTTAAAGATTTTCTTGCCGAAAATCTGCTATCAAAGAGCTGTTTAATCATCATTCTTTTGGCTTCCCTCTTTAAAATAATTTTAAATATTTGCTTTATAACAAAATTCGTCTGCACTAATAGAAGATTACCAAACCCTAAAATAGAGAAATAAATTGTTTTACTAAATGATTAAAATTAATTCGTATATTTTGGAGTATTACAGTTATTTAGTAGTCCCTCTGTGGAATGTTTTTGAAATAGATTGAATGGAAAAAATAATGCAAAGAACGAGCTGTGAAGTCCATTGGAACAAATCAAAAAATGTACTTTAAGGCTAAGAAATATTAAATAAAATGGGAAAATTTTAGAAATGTTAAAAATGCTATCTATATTATAAAGGACAAACATATCTGTGCGTAACGCATACGTCATTCTGCGAATGGCAACACTTTGAAATTTGAAATGAAATTTCGGTTTTGCAATTTTCGCTACAGCAAATTTTTAAACTTCTAAACATCCCACATTTTAAATGTTTACATCGACGTATGCAGAAAAAAATGCACTTTTAAATGCAATTTGTTCGAAAGCTGTATCTCAATTTATTTTTGAGATAATAATTTTTTTATAGTTTTTAATACCAATTTTCTAATCGTGGCAACTGAAGTACTTCATTTATGTTAAAAATGGATTAGCTATCTTTATTGATTATATTCTTACTGATGCCATTTTCTCATTGCAATTAAAAATATCTTTTTTTAAAAATTTGAACAAAATGAAGTTACGCTTTAAAAAAAGACAAAATTTCCCTGATGATGCTGTTATATTTCACTATTTTTTCATTTCGCTGATATTGAGTTTGAGACAATAGGCAAAATATTTCAGCGACTGAAAATGACGTCATATTTAAAAGAAAACGTTAATTTTATTTGATAAAACAAGATATTTCCCCTTGAATACGTCTAAAAGTTATAAATTTCTGGAATTTTTAAGCGCAGGTACAGAGATTATACAAAGACCTCAAATCACGAGTGGGAATTTTAACATGGAAAGTTGTAATAATTGATAAACGTGACTTCAAGCTTGAAAATATATTTATTAATAACCTGTTGCGCGTTAAAAATGTTTTTAAATGGTTAATATGGAGGATGTGAAACGCGGAAAATGACTGGATTCGGTTTAGTTTAGAGGGGGGAAATTCTATGATTATGTAAAGGTGAAATCATATTTGCTGATTTTTCATTCCTTAATATCAAGCATCAATTGATAACTTAATCAAAATTACTTATCTTGATTATATGTTAATGATTACGTATATGAATGAAGTTTAATTTTTCAATAATTTTAACAGTTGAAGTTTATGAGAAAAGTACATATTTTGTTAATCTTAGGTTAAAATATGTCTTTGGAGAGTTAAACTAACAAGTGTAAGATGGATTTTTTATTGTAATTATTGTTGCCGATGTATTATAAATTTGATGCAACAGTTCCTTTGTAAACATTTTCTTTCGTCGAAATTCGACGGGCTCTACCTCGTATTTATAAAGAGAGAGAGTGATAAAATTCTTTATACATACATATATTTATTTATTTATAGATATAGATGTATAAATGACAAAAACGCATTACAAATAGAAATAAATAATAATTAATGTATACGTGTCCTTTTAACAAAAAAGCAAATATAAAAAATAAGTTATTAAATGAATAAATACATTTAATATTTTGTTTGTCTAAAGAAATTCTGCAAATTTGAACGAGATGATATCGCCCACCCGCAAAAAAGTGACACATCTCGCAGAAATTCATTTTGCATTTTATTCCTCTACCAGGTTTGTCATAGGTGTGTTATGCTACACAAACAGTTTCACATGTGTGGTTATACGAAAAATCCCTTTATTTCGTTATATGTCCATTTGTGACCACAGAAGAGGAGTGGATTGTGTGGGGAGGTAAAATTATCCAACCCTCAAAACCTCATCCTACGTCTTCTTTCTTTAGGGCTTTATGCTTTTATGCATGTTTTTATTCCTGCGTCAGAGTTAAGTGCTGTAATTTCATCTTATAGTAAAATTATGCAAATTTTCTTTTGCCTTTCCTGTGAAATTTACTTTTGTCGAGATGTGTCACTTTTCTTGCGGATGAGTGTCCTCGTGATGTCCTCGGACGTGTCCTCGGATGAGTGTCATTATGTCCTCGTTCAAAGTATTATAATTTTTTGAGAGGCTAGAATATCACGGCAAAGCATTTAATTTAGGAAAAAAAATGAAACAAATACCTGTATTAAGTTGTGAGATAGGTTCAAGCTTCGTAGATTATATAAATATTTGACGCTTCCATTGATGGATGTGATTTTGTTGGAACTTAAATCCAGTTTCTGCAGTGAGGTATTGAAGGGTTTGAAAGTATCCGTATCTATTCCTTGTATTTGGTTTTCACGAAGAAGTAACTCTTCAGTTTTATAGACCGACATAAAGTCTTTAATGGTGAGATATTTAATTTGATTTCCGATAATTTCCAATGTGTTGTAATGTATGCATCTCAGATAGTCATTTAAGTCAAGTAGCTGATTACCATTCAGATTCAGCTCTCGTATCTCGGGGATGGAATCTAAAATATAAAAAATCATTACATGAATATCTAATATATAAAAATGAAAATTTGTCTGCCTGTCTGTAATGCTATTCAAATCCACAGTTTGGAAGCCAGAATTGTGAAATGTTATGTACACGTGTATTAAAACACGGCCGAGGCAACTAAAGCAATCCGGAATCGAAATAATTTAATTTTTAATTAATAAAAATCCACCAATTTTTCAGCAATTTCCTATCAAATTTAAACATTTTTCGTTATAGCAGCTGCCAAAAATTAAAAATTCACAATAAAAATCTTACCACAACAGTTACCTTTCTATTGCAAGACGCATTGTATATTACGTACGCCCACACTAATAATAAAAAGTTGTAGCGGGTATTACGATAATTCTTTTACCTCACATGCAAAAAATGAGAGATATACATATTACATACGCCACGCTGCAATAATAAGAAGCTATAGCGGATATTACGATAATTCTTTTACATCACATGCAAACAAGTAGGATTATGTAATTGCGCTTAATTATTACAAATTTTTAAAAATAAAGAAAAACATTTTATCACTAACATCAACAAAACTTTTTATTCCATTTATTCCTTTATTCAAAAGATATCGTTTTAGCTCTGCTATAGTAACATGATAAATTAAATTTCATTAAAAAAAAGGCACAGTAGTAGAAAAATATTTTACTAAATCGAATAGTTAAATTTAATTTTCGATTTAGAATTAAATTCATTAACTCCCGTGCATAGAACTGGTTAAACAGCTAGTTTGAAATAAAAATTGGATGTATATCTTCGTATATACTAAAAGTACATAATGCAATTTTAGCTCTGCACACAGGCAATAGTCATTTACATTAACGAAATACTTACGACTGATTTATTGGAGCTATTAAATTCCAGTAGGTTACAGTTTATGTGAATGCCACAGTAAAGGAAAAGTGCAGTATAGTTACATGTGTGTTAATGTGAAATAGTTTTTAATAAAATCTAGATAAATTGCGAATTAAGTTAACTTTTTAAACCACTGTACAACAATAAAATTGCCTCTGACGTGAAAGTGTGTAATTCTTTACCCTTGTTTTCGACATACAGATAAACTAAGTTAAGATTTTTTTTTTTTAAATATGTATTTTTAAATTAATATTGAAAAAATATATTAAATATAACCTGTAATTTTTTCAACAGAAATCTATTTATAAAAGCTTCAAGTATGTTAATCTAAAATTACAACTCATTCCATCGTGTAGTTTTTACGACAGTTTATTTTTAAAGCATTACCCACTCATATCAGTTTGTTTTGGAATAATATTAACTAGTCGGATGTGACAATCCGAAAAAATACATGCTAGTACTCATATATCACTAGTATATCATATAGCACTAGTAACTCATACATGCTAGTACTTCAAAATTCGCTATCACACTGTTAAAACTAAACAAATTGGAAATTGCTCGTCAAACGTGGCAAAAGCGGTGCGTTCGTACTATATCTAGTTTTATAAATATTTTTTGCACCGCATATTATAATGAATGTATATTTTAATGCACTTCATAAGTGCATATCCATTTCATTCTGTTCGAAAGGCTGTAACATCATTAAAATGCACATGAAATAATTTTTTCACATTGGCCTTAATGTAACGGAAAACTTTTGACTGTCCCTGTCATTAAATTATACATCCGATTTTCATAAAATTTTAAATGACTCGACAAAATTTTACATGAATTATATATTTAAAATTTCAGACCTTTCGGAAAGCTGTAACATCATTAAAATGCACTTGAAATCATTTTTTCCCTTTGGCCGTAATGTAATGGAAAAGTTTTGACTGTCCCAGTAATTAAACTATACGTCCGATTTTCATACAATTTGAAATGACTCGACAAAATTCCACAACAAATATAGATTTAAAGTTTCAGACCATTCGGTACGGTAGTTTTTACTCTGTTATATGCGGACAGACAGACAGCCGGACAGACGGACGGATTGAATGACGACTATAGGTGCTACGTATTTATATAATTACGAACGCACCTGATGACAATTTATGCTCACCTCCATTATGAAGTTTCTAAAGATATAGTTTCATTGAATCGTGTGCATTTCAAAAGGATTTTAAAAAGCCTTTTATAAGCATCGCATCTTTCAAACAAATAACTGAATTTTGGCATCCACCTTCTTAGATGTTTGCGACAAAAAATCCCAGCCCAAAAAGTATAAAAGCGACACCGGGCTCGCTGAATATACCAAATCCTAATAAAGATCTATTTATGTGAAAGTGTAGCAGATAATGTACTTTCATTAAATTCCTTGCATTAGTTTTTGAAATATAGCTATCCCGAAAATGTGAAAATTGCAGGATATGAGTGCCACCTGTTATACGATTTACACGAAAACCTAATCAGCGCCAACTTACGTCAAAGTAAAACAGAATATGAAGTTTGATGAAAATCCGTGCAGTAGTTCTTGAGATATAGTAATTGCAGAAATCATTAATAACGCATCATAATAATGCCACTTATTAGGAGATTTATGCCAAAAATTAATCAGCACCAATTTATATCAAGGACTAAGTGAATCTGAAGTTTAATGAAAATCCGTATATTAGTTCTTGAGATAGAGCGTTCGCAAAATCTGTGTCACATAGAGACAGAAAGACAGACTCACAGGCAGGCATTTAGTAAAAAAATGTTTTTCGAGATCTCTGACCCTTAAAAAGTGTAAATCCGTCGAAAACCGGAATTCAAAAATTTTCACTAATCCAATACTTACTTCTTGTAACGATAGAAGAAAGTAAAAAGGCATTTAACATTATAAAGATATAGTTATATAGTTATAGATATAGAGTTCCAAGTGTTACAATTGTATATTTTGTAATCTATTTCACTAAATTTTTTCCTGTTCTTGCATAGTTGGTAGCTACAGAGTTGTGAAAAATATGCTACTATGAAATAAAAATGCAATAAATATTGTATGTCCTTTATACAAATCTTCAGTTTTTGATCAATTTGCACGAAACTTGATGTATATACGCTTTAGAACGGGGAAAAGATCGCTGTCTACTTAAAAAAATTATCAGACCATTATTTATCTCTTCTTTCTACCACCTTCCATAATTTAACACCATAGAAATATCTCTTTTTAAATATTTTAATTCAATCGTTTCTTACCTGTGGCCTCACCCTAAAAATGACACAATAATGTGAAAAAAATAAGGATAACGCGTGTATTTTGTTTTTATTTAGCAATAAAAATTAAGATTTCCTTGCTATATTTTTGCATTTTTTAAATTGACGTCATTCGAAACAGAAAATGTACATTTTTTTATAGAGCGGTAAAATGACGTAGCACCTCAATTTGAATGCGTTTTTTTTATTAAAACATCTACTTTAATGCAGACAGTCAAATTTCATGAAAACAATTTAGGAAAAAGAAAAAAAAAGGCCAGATATGACGTCACATTCTATCAAATCTTTTCAACGTGTAGTCAAACTCACTGTAAATAAATGGCTCCTATATTTTATTTATAACTTCAATTGTATACTACAGCCGTATCTTATCTTCGAGCCGTATACGTTATAGCTAAGTGTTGTATTGGTTTAGATTCAGTGGTAACATTTCCTGTGATTTATAGTAAAAAGAGAGAAGTTATTTCCCTTTTCAAAAAATTCTTGACGGATGTAACTATTTAAAATTTATGGAAAATGACATCATTTCATCTAATCATTGTAGATTTAATTTCTATTAATAAAAAAGATAAGTTCACGTTTAAGAATGAGGTTTTATTTAGAGTGAAAACCCTGTTGATCTAATACTTTAATTAAAGAAATTAGAACTAAAAATGTGAGTTTTTCATAAACGTCAAGTTAAGGCTACTCTCAAATCCAAAGGAGCAACTTTCTGACATATATTTTTTAATTCATTTTTGTTCGGAAACGCATGAAATTTGCAGGAGTTCTTATTTAAAAACTATGTAATCGAAAGATAGTTTCCATTTTTTGGTAAAGGTATAAGATATTTCAGTTGGTGTTTTGAACTGAATTTCGGACGCAACACCGCGAAGGAGAAAAACCGGTCGTCACGTGACCACAATTGCTCACAGTGGCGGATCCAGGGGGGGGGGGGGTCAAAGAGTCAGCTGACACCCCTCTGTGAGGAGAAACACCCTTATTAGTGGCGCAAGCAGAACTTCTTAGCAAAAGGATTTTTTTTATTCTTATTTTTTGTTATTTCACACACTTTTTACAGTTCCGAAAAATTAGTATAGGAAATCAATGTTAACCATTTTTTTCTTAGTATTTCTCCTCTGCTCAGGCCGTCACACAAAAGAGAGTGAATTTGTTCTCTGGACCATTGAACTTGGCACTTTGTTCACTCCCAGATGGACATTCATCACCAACGTAAATTTGACATTTTGTAAAAAAAAAAATCCCCTACTAGAATAGCTAAAAAAAAGTTCTTTGCCTTCTTATCGGTGCAACATCTTCCCCCCCCCACACACACACACACTGAAAAAAAAAAAAAAAAAAAAAAAAAAACTTTTATTTATTAAAGTAAGCAAGGATATGTTACAATGAAGATGTTTATTTGATTTGGATACTATGGATAAAAATAAGAAAGCTCGTTTCAACAGTTGTAGCAAACGAAAAAAAAAAGATGTTAAATGTATTTGTTCTTAAAAAGCATGGACCTCCTGCTTTCATCGGCATTGAGCTGATTCGAAAAGCTTTGACGTGTTCGTGTGATTCAAAAACTTGATATAGCCAAATATTGCGAAAGTTACATCGCCAGCAAGACAGGTGGGGAAGGGGGGGACGGAGAGAAAATTGCTGTTCTCTTGATATTCAGATTTAATCAAGTAATGCTTTTTATCTGATCATTTTGAAAAATTAATAATAATACACATTTATTTCATTTGTAAATAACCTAAAATAATTCTTCACTAACTAAGAGAAAAATAAACTAAGGATTATTTTCTTTTATCAGAGAAAATTTCTGTCCCCCTGAACCCCCATTGAAGACAATATTTAGTTCTGCTTCTTTTTTTGAGCTCACGTGCAAAAATTATCTTAAACGGGGGAGGGGGGTGGGATCACTTTTCACTGACGATAAAGATATTTTTTTACAATTCTTCATAAAAAAGAGGGGGGGGGCGTTCTGCTCTCCATTCTACTATCTGGTCTGCCGGTTCTTTCGCGGTAAGAAACATTGTTTTTTCTCAACTTATGTTCATTTTAAACCGCTCCTGTGACTTGGCATCTTTGATTAGGCATTTTTCGACTTTTCTGTCCTTTTACAAACGATACTTATAATGCTCCTGATTATTTGGTAAACCTTTATTTTCATCAACCAATCTTAAGGGAGAGAAAAATCTGTCACCGTCTGCTTTGGCGAGAGATGAAATTTTAGCTCGAAAAGAACAGTTCTTTTTCTCGAAAAGAAATAGTTTGTTCGTTTTTTCTCCAGGAATGTGCTGTATGTTTATTTCTGTCTGATCACGTAACCAGCCTATCACTCTAAATATGTCTAAGCGAAAATCTCAAGCAGATATTTTCCCTTTCTTCAAGAAGAAAACATCAACAGATGATATACCAACTAATAGACAAAACGAAAAAGAATATGTGAATACAAACGGCAGTATGAAATACAACGAAATCCTACCGAAAGCAAAGAATCCAACTGAAACTTTTATTGTTACAGAAATTCAACCCTATGAATATGATACCGGGAATTTCATTGGAAAGTCGCAAAAAATTGCAGATGAATTAAAGTATGGCATTGTGTCAAATACCTGGATTCCACCAGCAACATATGAATTTCCGATTGTCATGCAATCAGGAAATAAAAGGCAGTTTCAACGGTCGTGGCTTACAGAATTTTCCTGGTTGAGTTACAGTGCTAAGCATGCTGGAGCTTATTGCAAAATATGTGTACTCTTTGGAGCAAAAGAAGGGGGGAAAAGCAAGATATCGTTTGGCAGTTTTGTACTGAGTCCATTTCATAACTACAAAAAAGGCAAGGAAAGTCTACGAGGACACGCTCTTAAGGAGTACCACAAAATCGCAACAATTAACTTTACCGACTTCATTAGAACATTTAAAAACCCAGCGGAATCGATTGACGTGAAAATCAATACTGAAATTAAAAGAAGAATTGAAGAAAATCGTTTACGTTTACTACCCATAATAAAAACGATTATATTATATGGTAAACAAAATATTCCATTACGAGGTCATAGAGATGATGGGAACTTAACGGAAGAGGATGGCTCAGGTTCAATAGCAAATGAAGGAAAATTTCGTTCATTATTGTGGTTTCGCATTGACGCAGGTGACACTGTTTTGAAAATCACATAAACAACGCTCCTCGTTACGCTACTTTTATCAGTAAAACAACTCAAAACGAATTAATTGACATTTGTGGAGAACTCATATTACATAAAATACTGAACTATGTGAAAGAAAGTCGGTTCTTTAGTATGTTAGCTGACGAAACGACCGATGTTGGTACTATCGAGCAGATGAGTCTAAGCATCCGATATTGGGATATAACAACGAAGAAAATCAGGGAAGACTTTGTAGGTTTTGTAGAAGCTAGAGGCTTAAGTGGTGAGTTCCTTTCAGACCTAATTGAAGAAAATTTAAAGAAATTGGGATTAAAAATTGAAAATATGCGAGGACAAGGTTACGAAGGTAGTTCAAATATGGCTGGAAAATTCAAAGGGGTGCAGGCACGCATAAAAGAAAAGCAGGCACTTGCTATTTACATGCATTGCGCGTCTCACAAATTAAATCTTGCCATATCTAAAGCCTGTTCATTACGCAGTATTAGAAACGCTGTTGGTGTCATGAAAGAAGTTATCAATGTAATTAGGGAATCCGCTAAAAGAATGAATTGGATGCGAGAGGAAAGAGCACCATCCTCAGGAAATGTGATTGAAGCTTTCAAAACTTTGTGAAACTCAGTGGATTGAACGCCATGATGCAATTTTATAATTCTTGCAAGTTTTCGATGCCATTGTGTGCTTTTTAGAATTATTAGATGACGAAGAATCGTCCTCCAAACCCGCATCCTTAATAGCATCAGTTCTGCGATTTGATTTTCTTATTGCAGTGCATATCATTTCATCCATCTTAAGTTTAACTATTTCTTTATCTCGCAATTTGCAATGCCCTTCGTTAGATTTGAAGCAATGCTATGATATGGTAAAGCATGTTGTCAATACTTTAAATGATTATCGAAATTCATCATCAGGTTACTCGAAAATATACGACGAAGCATCGAAAGTAGCAACTAAACATTCCACTGAAATTACTATGCCGAGAATTGTAAAAACACAGCACCACAGATCCAATACTGCAGCATCAAGTCCTGAAGAATGTTACAAACTCAATTTATTTTTGCCGTTTATAGATTTTATCATATCAGAGATGGTAACAAGATTTTCCGCTGCTGAACATTCAAATATCGTTGCATTACATGGATTGATCCCGGCATTTGCCAACAAGGATTCTGAAACTTTAATGAATGCAGCTGAACCTTACAAGAAAGATATTCCAAGGACATTTTCTGAATTACGAGCAGAAATAGACTTATTGCAGCGGCAATGGAAAAACAAACCGGAGAGCGAACTTCCACGCAGTGCAAGTGAAATCATATTACACGCTTCAGAATTTTACCCGAATATCAAGACTCTTCCCCATATTTTATGTATCCTTCCTGTTACAACCTGTACCAGTGAACTTTCTTTCTCAACATTAAGACGGGTAAAAACTTACTTGAGGTGAAATATGAAAGAAGAAAGGCTAAACGGTTTAGCACTGCTTAACATTTATCGCGATAAGGAAATTCACCCTGAAGAAGTATTAAATAAATTCGCAATGAAGCATCACAGGAAATTGCAACTGCAGTATTTTTAAGTTAATGCAGCAATGTTTTGCTATTATTTTTTCATTTCAATAAAAAGTGTTCTCCACATCTTAAATATGAAAATGTTTATTTTTATTTAATTGAAGAATTTAACATTTCTGTATAAACTATATATTATAGAATTAGTAAATAGTATATTTATATCTTTCATACAGAATTATAACAAATTGGTTACTAAAAGTTAATTTAATAATATTATTATAAATTGTAATTTATATGTTTAATATTAATATAATTTTTAATGGTTAATTTTATATTATTTCATGAAAATGCATTAATTGATGTGTAATATATTATATTTTGAAGTAGGTTTAAATGATACTTCGTTTTTTTCCACTTTACTGATAATTTTATAAGTAGAAGGCTTAACGCTGGCCACTGAAACTTGACCCCCCTGTAAAAATTTTCTGGATCCGCCCCTGATTGACAATAACTCGTTAAGTAATTTACCCGTCAGTCCTTAAAGAGATAAAAATAGTTCTGCATTTTTCATTCAGGTAATAAGGCTAAACTTTCATAATTGGGTTCACATGATTATATAACTTTCCCCTATAATTATAGGACTAGAAGCAATGGAAAACAATATGTTGCGCACTAAAATCTTCCTATGAAAATCTAATAGTGCAAGTCGTATGGAAATCCGTTCTGAGGAATTCAAGTTATATGCATTTGGAACGAAATTCTTATTTACATTTTATATACTTATTAAATTATTTTGAGTAGTTTGTTTTGATACCTGCTAAATTCATGTTTTATTTTATTTTATTTTTGGCGTTTTAATTTCGTTTGCCAATTTAGTTATTGAATATTACACGAAAACAAACAAATTCTGAATTATTTACAATGTTTTTGAACAATTGAGTTAATATTTTGTAATTTGGTTGCAAGCATATTTAAAAAATATTCATGCTTGAAAATTTCTTTAAAATCCATAAAAAATCTGTAAATTGTGATAATTATTATATATATTGTTTATAATTGATATTACAAACAAATATTACTGAAAGTACTTTGTTTTCTATAAGACGTTGGAACAATCGAATGTGCGATGTTTAGAGGTTAAATTGCAGTAAAAGGGTAATTTATTGTGTTAGGTTGTTGCCACCGAAAATATGATACCAGCGTTACTCATTGAAAATGCTTTCTTTTATACTATTACATTAAGAGTAAACAGGTTCATCTTTCATTATCGGGTTACACGCACCTTTAAAAATATCCATGCTTGAAAATTACTTTAAAATCCATTAAAATAAAAAAATTGAGATACAATTTTCAAACAAATTTCATATGAAAGCACTTTTTTCTATTAGACATATTAAAAAAGGAAACTGTGTGATGGTTAGAAGTTAGAAAAATTGCAGTAAAGGCACAATTTATGCCCACTGATATAGTGTTTTTACTTTAATTTAGATATGTACCATACAAACGAGAATTTCACTAAATACTGCGCGATTTGGTGATTTATTTTTTTTTTCGAATTGTCAGGTAAATCATATATTTTTCTCTTACACCCGCCAAAGATAACGCGCATTCTGTTATTAAAGCTCAGGGATTTTACAAATTTCAGGTATTGTGATTGCCGTATTATTATTATTATTATTTTAATTTATTTTACCTGGAAGGCTCTTTATAATTATCATGGGCAAAGCCGTGTACTTTTGCTAGTTAAAAGTTATTTTTCGTTTCCTTTTATTATTTATTTTTGAACTGTTTTGCTTCCTTCTGTTTTAATTTCCTTTTTAAATAGAATATTATTTCTCTGTTTTTTTTTTTTTTCTTTTTTCAAAATGTGCGGTGTTTTGGAAGAGAAACATGTATGTTGTATTTTGATTATTCTGATCACTTAAAAGTAATGGCACAAGTAATCTGTTAGGTGAAAATTTCGTTTAAAATATATACAGTGTAACCCTGATAATTCGGCATCTTCAAAAATCCGGCATTAAAGTCACTTTTTCTCTCGCCCTTTTTTTACATTTCCAACTGCGACACAAAGAAATCATACAATTGCTTACGAATTAAAAACTTCTGGATCGAAAGCAATGGATTAATGAGCAGGGATACCGCTGACGTTGTGCTAAATAGAAACGCCGATAAAGCTGGTAGCAGCTCAGAAAATCGAGAACGAGGAGCCATCAGAAACAATGGTTTGGCTGGGAAAATGCATAAATTTGAAAATGAATATCTGTTTTCAGAAGCTAGAGTGTAGTTCGGTAATTGATATTCTTCCCTTGCATAAAATCCAAGAAAAACATGTTAAAGAACAGACGAAAAAATTGAAGCAAATAAAATTATCATCTATGTTTCTGAAATTATAAAACGAGAAAAAATTACTTCATTTTTTATTAGAATGTTTTATAACATAAAAAATATCAATTTGCATTTTTCTTTACATATTTAATTTTCACTTTTTCTGACATATATATCACTTGTCTATGAATTAAATTAAGAAAAAGGCACCATTAAGAATATCGGAATGATTCTGATAGTCTTTCAGAAATCCGGCTCAGTCTCGGCTCAGTCCCGACGATGCCGAAATTTAGGACGTTATACTGTACTAACATAATCACTTTAAACAATTTTCTTTGACCCGAAAACGTAAGTAAATCAATATAGATGAACGTTTTAACTGTAAAATAAAATAAATAAAAGCGATAAAATAGAATAATAAGAAAATAAAATTACTCACACTTATTCTTAGAGAATGTGTGTGAAATTTTTTAGCCCGTGAACAAACAAAGGACTGCCATGGGCGACTATTTTTAACACTTTCCAACAAAGTTGAAAGGTGTTTATGCATTCGGTTCGTCTGTCCGTCCGTGCACGCTCTAACTCCCGTAAATATACTCGGATTTTAATGAAATTGACAAAAGTTATTTAGGGTCACCAAAGCATATGTGGTATTGTATATGAAGTATGTCGGATTAATAGTTCAATTACAGGGGAATTCAAAAATATTCCATTACATTATGATATGCGGAAAAAATCGTTTTCGGAGTATTTTAATGACATTACGCTATATCAAATGGATTGAAACTGATATAAAATCACGAAAACAGCGATTGTATCTTTATTACTACTTAGTTATCCCGTCGACCAAAAATCTATCATTCGCCAAACTATAGGATTAAATGCCAATAATGGTTGACCGTAAATGTCACATTAATTTGACTTTAAGCAAGTAACACGTGTCTACGTCATCAAGTTATTTTTATTTCGACGTTTTATTTGTATTTTTATTAATGTTGCACTAATTTATTTGTTCTTTCGTTATTTAAAATAAAAATTATGCAATTTGTATAATTTGGCGAGTGGTTTGGCGATTTATAGAATTTGGCGAAATGGGTCGACGGGATAATCAAGTAGTACCGCAGCGGATTTAGCCTTAAAATTCCCCAATCAAAGAGAAATGAATAGAAATCCGTTTATAGGGAGATCGCCACTGTTTTTTAAATTATAATTCAATCTTCCGAAATCTTTTTAAAGCCGATCATATTAGCGTACGTTTAGAGTCTGTGGTGTCTGAACGGGGTTTGACGAGCGTAGCTCGTAGGGCCCCCTAGTTCCATAAAATATTCCAAGAGTTTGCTTACTATTGTTGCAACATTCAAAAGCAGCAGATCGCGTTTTGCTTTTGATAATTATCGAACAATAAAAAGTAATTAGCACTAGATACTGAAATTAGATATTTTGAATGTTCTCAATGTACGTTATACGCAGTATATTTGAAATTCACATAAGGAAAATTCTTTACAATGAGTTACAATAGTTTAAAATTTCAGATTTATTGCTTTTTTCGGTGTATTATTTTTATTTTATTTAATATTTCGCTTTATGGTGCTAAATTTGTATCTTACACATGTATAACAGAATTTATTATATAATAATGTTATTAAAACAATGATATAAGTAGACATAAAGATAACACTTATAGTGCTCTTAGTTTTTAAAAGATATCTCATAGTATACAAAAAAGAAGAATTCACAGTAAATAAACATTACGGGGGGAGGGCGGAATGCAAATGCATATCTATAAATAATAATAAATTAAATAAAATAAATACAAAATGTATATATGAAAACAAAAACATATACCGTTGGAATGTCACATTCGCCTTGAAAACTATATCGAAATAAAATTAAAACTTGCTAAAAAGGTGCTTTTAAGGATACAAATGTAAAAAGATGTTAATAAGATGTTGTTACATAATAAAATAAATTTTAAAAACTTCCAAGATTTCATGCCGAGTGCTTTCGATCATCTAATGATCGAATAGCGATAGTGATCGAAAGCGCTCGGCATGAAAACTTGGAGGTTTTCAAGTTTTTAAAAACTATTTTATTATGTAACAACATCTTATTAACATCTTTTTATATTTGTGACATTAAATCCCCTTTTTAGCATGTTTTAATTTTATTTCGATATAAAATAGATAATAATAAAGGCTACAAATTACTGTTATCTTGTTAAAAGTGCTGTAAAATTAACAGCAAAATATGCTGAAAAAATACAATTTTTTGTAAAATCTAAAAAACAAAATTACTGTAAAATTAATTGTAAAAGTGCTGTAAATTTACAAGTTTGCTGTTTACCCGTAAAAAAACAAAATTGCTGTAAATTGACAGCAAAGTTTCCTGGCACCCATATTGCCAGCATTTTTTGCTGTAAAGGTACAGTGATTTTTTTTTCAGTGCAATTTCTTTACAAAAATTAGACTTTAGAAAGTCAAAAAAGATAAGGAAACATTGATTCATTTTTTAGTTCCATAAATTCATATCGGACAACTACCAAAACGAGCCCTTTTTCCTTAAAACTGATGTATCAAAATTGAAGCATCAGTTCATAAATTATGTGTATACATTTAAAAAAAGATAAAGTTATAAAACAATATAAAAATGAATTTTCTATCAGTAAAATCAGTAAACATATATGCAATCAGTAAAAATATATGCAATCAGTAGAAATATATGACAACAAAATTTTAAAACATTAAATACGTACCATGATTTAAATTACATGTAGATAGTGACATGGGTGTTTCTTTAATGAAATTATAACTCAGGTTCAATACCCATATATCAAATTTTATGAAAGCCTGGTATTTCTCCAAATTGAAAAGTTTAGCCGAACTGAAATTTGTGATGTTGTTGAAAGCCAAGTTAATATACTGAAATAAGAAGGAAAAAATTCATTAGATCCTTATTTTCCGGCAAGGATTACTTGTAATTGCTTTATGTTGTTGTTTAACAAAGGATATTTTCGATACTTCTCCGTCAGACGAACACTAGTTACAGTTTTGCGCCGAAGCAGCAATTGTTAGAAACTGCTTATTTCCCGTCGACAAAGGAAATAGCCAGATAATAAATCATGATTTCAAATTAATTTTTCTTTCTATATTTCCATTTTTTTATAATAGATTTTTTTTTTTAATATGTAACAATAGTATGGCAAACACAATTAGGCAATTGCCGAATATTACAAATGAATTATTCGGAGATAAAGGTATAGTGCGTATTGTAATATTATTATTAGAATCATTCAATAAAATATTGTATTCTTGATTTCTAAACACCAAAACGGCTTTGCGGACAAAGAATAAAGATATACACACCAAAACTCCATTCCTTTAATAATTGCCGTTCAGTTTATAAACTTCTGGTGTACATCCATACATTTATGTAAATATTCTACGATTTACACTTAAGGCTGGTAGTAACACAACTTCCGAAAATCCCACCCTGAATCTAAGTCCAAGGGCGTGCGATGATTCGTATATTTAAAATGCCTCCTCAGAAAATCAATATTTTAACATGTTTTTTCCTGTGTACCCTTCGTACACAGAAAGAAATATGGCCTAAAACGGGTAGTAAAATACCCAAATAGGGTAGAAAGATTCTTAGGTATGAGGTTACCCAATTTGGGTACATGTTTTGGTTACTACTGTATACCCTTTTTGGGCGCTGTTAAATACCCATTTTGCAAAGAAAAAAATCCAAAATGGTTATTTAACAGTGCCCAAAATGGGTACATGGTGATAACCAGAACAGGCATATAGACCCAAATTGTTAACCTCATACATAAGAATCTTTCAACCTAATGCGGGCATTTTTCTACCCGTTTTAGATCTTTTTTCTGTGTAAAAGATGTCTCTTTTTTCGTTAGTTGTCAAAATATTTCTAAAATATAGATTTAATGTTATGTGAGGTGTTAAAGTAATACTCACAGTTTGTCAGCTTCTAACGCATAAATTCTTAAAATAAGCGCATATTTTAGGAATATTTTGAGAACTATGAAAAAAATAAACTTATTTGAAGAAGAGTGCTAAGAAAAAAAGAGTGAAAAATATTAAATTTCCGAGGAGAAATTTAATGCTAGGGGGCTCTGCCCCCCTATGCCCTAAGCTCGCTAATCCCCGTTCAGACACTGCAGACTCTAAAAACATGCTTTTGTCTTAAAATGATTAAATTAAAATGATTAAATTAAAATGATTAAAAGGATTGAATTATAATTAAAAAACCAGTGGCGATCTCCCTGTACACGGGTTTCTATTCATTTTCCTTTGATTCGGGGAATTTTAAGGCCGAATCAATTGCTGTTAAAACATCTAAATGGCTGTTTCATGTTTAGTTAAAAAAGATCAATTAAATATTTAAAAATAAGCTAAAACGAAGTGAACTAAGTAAACAGATTCTTAGCCTCCGGTATTTTTTAACAAAGCTTAACGCTATAAAAAAAATTGTTTTAATTAAGATATTGTTAATGTATCATTTAAAAATAACTCTGACATAATTTTCACAAAGTTTACTTTTTCTTTTTAACATTCACATGAAAATACTTTTGTTGTCAGCAAGTAAATATTATTATTTATGCTGTCTTAGAATTTGGCAGCAATAGTTTAAAACATGATCTCGAAATATGTAATAAATATATTTTTTAATTTAAACAGTTAGGCAATGTTAATATTTGTCCAGTTTAAACATGACACAATTTCCCCCATTTTCTGCATTTAACGCGTATTAATGAATTTGTTATTTTAAAGTTCTTTCTTTTTTAATATTCATATGTAAATAAGTTTTATGACGAAATTTTCAATAATTTCTGCTTTTAACACGTAATCATTTAATTCTAATTTAAAAGGTTTTTTCTGTTTATAATAGTCATGTGTAAATATTTTTTTTTATTTAAAGATAATATTACTGTTTGCGCTGGGTTTTTTTTTTTTTTTTTTTTTTTACAATTGGCAACAATTTAAAATATCAACGTTTTAAAATAGGGTGACTGAGCCAGTAGTTGATCCAATAAGGCCGGTGCTACGGGGTTTTTATTCTATTTCCTTCCTTTTAATTTTTAGAAGTAAACCAACATGATTGTTACAACCCTTAATGAATGTCCTATAATTGACAAAAATTAAATCTGCTGAAATTAAATAGCAACAAAATTATAAGTAAATAGTTTCTTAAATTGCCATTTATACAGTAGTGAATCCGTTGAAGAAATCAGTCGAAAATTCAAAAATAATTCTTTAAAATATCATGCTTAAGCTGTGATTAACAATAATTCACATAAAACTATTATTTGAAATAAGCAAGATGGAAGTGGATTATTTTAACTTAGCGTAATCGTCTCTAACTCATAGAAACTAAATTTTTATATTTTCTATTTAAAAAAAAAAAAATCATAAAATGGCTTTTCTTAAAGCAGGTAGTTGTCAACAATGTGACAACAGGTGCTTCAACATTCAAATTAAAATATTATGTCTAGTGCCACGTGTAAAATTCATTTCCGACTGAAATTGCGCAATATTTCAAACATTTGATCAACTACTGGTGGGGTATCAACTACTGGTGTTGTCACCCTATCTCTCGAAATACTGAAAATTTGAATTGAAAATTGAAAAATTCCTAAAAAAAAATAGCCAAATTGAAAAAAGTACATGCATTCTGCACACTGCGAGCTTCTTATATATGTCGTAGGCTAATTGAGAAATCAGGCTCTTTTCAAAGAGCCTAGGCTGTTTGCAAAGAGCAGGTTGCGTGTCGACGGAAATTATTTTGTCTTGCTCGAATCGTGGTACGGTCCGTTGTAATTTTTTTTTCTTGTTCGGGTTCCGTTATGGGTTAATGAGCCTAAAAATATCACGCTGATTGAGAAAGAACTGGTCATTTTTCAATTAGCCTAATGCTTAGGCTCTTTGCAATAAGCTTGAAAAATATCAGGCTAATTGGAAAAAAGGGAGAAGATTCTCCAATTAGCCTGGCTCTTTGCAAAGAGCCGGATTTCTCAATTAGCCTACGACATACATACCCCTTTTTAAAAAAATTACATTCCTATGTATAGTTTTTGCTCCTAAAAAACTTTTTTAATGAGACGATTTTGACAAACTTTAAAATTAAGTATCTCTTTAAATAATTCTTCGATATAAAGACAGTCTAGTTCAGCGTGTTTATCAAGCATTTCACTATAATACTATCAATTTCATATTTCTGTATTCAGTAGTTTTCTTAACACATTGTATGCGGGCAATTTTTCGAAAACTAGCACTAAATTTACGTTCTCAAATGCCACTGTAAATTAAAACCTGCTCACAATCCATAAGAAGCAAGCATGCTTGAATTACACCTTCTTTTTTCGTCCGTACAAAGTTTCCGGTACCAATAATAATTTCTGTCTCCAACCCACAAAAAAAGTATTTTTACGTGTCCCGCATATAATGTGTTAATATTAGCGAAGAAAAACCTCTGGTCACAAAACATTCATTTACGGCAGCGGTGACAGTGCAGCATTAATTACTTTTTTTTTTTTTTTTTTTTTTTTTTTTTTTAAGAATAGAGAGATGCGAATAAATTCTACGTCCATAGACTTAGCATTAAGGGTCCTGTCCCTACCGGCGAAGACACTCACTAGCTATATGGGGATCCTATGGGGATATCACTAATCCTATGGGGAGGGACTTTTTCTAATATCTCGTGTTTGCATTTCGACATTTTTAATTTTTTTTTTTTTTTTTTTTTTTTTTTTTGCATTGGATAGCCGAGGTCGGTCTCTACAGCGCACCTTGGTTAGTTTTTCGATTTTGGTTGCAGATATTTTTTAGAATGACACTTTCATTTTCAGAACCGGTTTTGAAAATGAAAGTAACTTTATTAAAAATATCTGCGACCAAAGGAGAATTTAGAAGTTGAGTGACTTATCTGATTGACCTGAATTTTTATAGCGGTACTGGTATGCAAAAATATCAGATATTTTCAGAAAAGCTACATGAAATATTCATTTATATTTTAGGGGAAATTAAATATTAAATAATTTCTTTGTTTGGGAATTTCCATTATGTTTTGTTATTGATTATATTACATATTCTTTTGATTAAATTATACGTATGTCGCTAGGTACCAATCGTACCTTCTACGTAAGTCAGATTCTGCGTTACCTTTCGTAATATTTGTGAATGGAATCTTTATCAACTTTTGCGCCAACATTTCTATTTTGGATGAAATGGTGTTCGTCAAATGTAAAAGTACCGTAATTTTATATTTAGAAGACTCTGCCCTTCATTGGGACAAAATATTTATTTCATATAATTTTCTAATTCAAATGAATTTAAACATAATATATTATGGAGAAAGACATAACGATACGAGAATTGTAAATGTACGATAAAAGATTTTAAATTTATCAATATCACTATTATAAAGGACAAGCGTATCCGTTGCGTAATGCTGACGTAATTTTGACTGCGGCAACAGCAGATGATAAAATGTAACTGTTATTAACTTTTATTTCAAATTTTTTAATTTCTAAATACCGCATGTTTTCAATTTTTACACTCCCCAATAAGAGAAAAAAGTTACTTTCTAAAGCACTTTGTTTGAAAACTATATCGTAATTTGTTTGAAACTGCATCTCAATTTGTTTAACAATTTTTTCGCAGTTTATTCAATTTTTATTGTTTTTAAAATCCTTTTTAAGAATGAATTTTTTTTCTTCTCAAATCTACCTGTATCGCGTGTAGAGGATTAGGAAAGATAAATAAGTTTGCACTTAAATTTATATAAATAGTTCATCATTTGTTTCCAGCTTACATTCCATAACGAAATTAAAACATTCCTTAATCAATAAATAAAACAATAAAATATAAATAAAACCCAAATTTAAGACATATAATCGAATTATAGGAATAATCCACTAAAATGAACAGAATCAAAAAGGCTGATTGTAAATCGCGATCTTCCGAGATTTCTTTGGCTGTTAAGTCCTGACCATTTTGAAAAAATAACTTTTAATACGTTTCAAAACTTTATTTAAACACATTATTTCTTTTTTCACTTAAATATAATTTTTAGTATTGGGAGGTAAATCTAACCTATATCTACCCTATATATATAAAATTCAAATGAAACGAATTTATGAAAAGGATATATGAAACGGCTGAAATGAAACGAATTTATGAAACGATTCTTTGAAACGACTGATTAAACAACTGATTATGTTTCACGGCGATTTCTCCTAAAATATGGAATACTGTGCGATGAAATTAACACCAAAAACCCGTATAGATCCGCAGATCACAAAACTGGTATTAGAATTTCTAAATTCGAATTAGTTTTCGGAATATTAATTTGTTTCTAATTTTAAATACTTTTTTCTAATGGTGGTAACTCAAATTTTAATCATAAAAAATATTTTTTTTTTCATATTACAGAAAAGGTTATTATTTTAAACAAATTTGGCGACCAGTTTGGCCTCCCTTAAATGTATGCTAAGAAATGTATGATGTTACTTTTATTCATAATTCAATTTACTTGAACAATCTTTCGCCAAATCGAAATATTCTGATAGAGAAATCAAGAACTCGGTATTTTTATGTTAGCGAGACGCAAGTGATAAATAGAGACACATTTTTATTGCCGCATTTTTTTTTTATTTCATTTATTTCATTTAAAATACACAACTTTCATTTAAAACTGAAACGTTTGAAATTGATGGCTTTCAATTCTTTCTTTTTTAAAAAAAACAAAAGAAAAAGAAAACTTTTAGGCACAGATGTCATATACGCACCGCACTGTAAAAAAAAAAACGGACTAAAAAACAAAAATACTACTGGCAATCTAGATACCAGTACTATTTCCGTTTTTTTACTGGAATTTTTACCCATGAATTACAGAAAAATTTCCGTTTTTAATCAGAAAAACGGAAAAATTTCTGTAATTTATGAGTAAAAATTTCCGTAAAAAACGGAAATAGTACTGGTGTCTAGATTGCCAGTAGTATTTCCGTTTTTTTTTACAGTGCGGGGCACCTAATTGGCGCCAAAATGGCATTATTTTGATTGACATGGTAACCCGACTATTGTTGTTTATTTAATAATAAACGTTTATTTACTTTTATTTCTTTTTTAAAATTATATAAATTACTTTGTTGTATAGTTATCAATTATTTTTTTTTGTTATTTCCATTTGAAAATAATAGAAAATAATTAAAAAATACGGTACTACTTAGTTATTCCATCGACCAACTTCGGCAAATTATACAAATTGACATAATTTTTATTTTAAATAACGAAAGAACAAATAAATTAGTTTTATATTAATAAATATACAAATAAAACGTCGAAATAAAAATCACTTGATGACGTAAACACGTCTAACTTGCTTAAAGTCAACTGAATGTGACATTTACTATCAACTATAATTGGCATTTAATCTTACAGTTTGGCGATAGATTTTTGGTCGACGGATAACTAAATAGTACCAAAAATACATATGTAACTGGTATTTTAAAACGAGGTTTTCGCCGAATTTTCGTAAAAAAAAAAAAAAAAATCACGCCAAACGTGCGGTGCGTATATGACATCTGGCCAAATATTAAAAAATGCAACAAACCATGACATCTAATTTCAACTTCAAATCAATGTTTTAATTTACCACTCGAAAAATAAAAAAAATTCTAACTGGTGAGTTGAAAAAAAGATATTGGCGAGACTTGCACCCGGCTAGCGTAACAGTACCAAGAATTCTTTGCGACCATGGCAACTTTTATGTAGTTTTATTCGATTTTTTTTTTATCAAAATGGAAAACTTCCGGCACAGATGTCATATTACGGCCCCATATTGGCGCGATTGTTTTATGACGCCAATGTCATATACGCAACGGGTACTTAACTGCTGCCAAAGTATCGTTATTTTGCTTGATATGGTAAGCCGGATGTTGTTGTTTATGCTGTTGATGCTTTCCCCAAATTGACATCGGAAAAAAATCGACATATATGACACCTGTGTCAAACTTTCATATGAAAGGCGAAGGGATCAGATTGTGTTTGTTTACGGCAGTTGATGACTTGAACTATTATAATATAGATGAAATGATGGCGATAGAATAATATTTGGCGACTTATCACCTGTGCCTGGCTAATATTAAAGTACCAAAATGGCACCTAGAGTATACAAAACGAAGTTGTCCGCCCGGAACTGTTGATGATAGTCAAATGACTTAGGCTATTATTATAGAGATTGTTTTAAAATACCGGGAGACAAAGACTCTGTATACTTAATTCATTTTATTTTAGTTTCTTTTCAAATATTTAGCTGATCCTCTGTAATCAAAAACGAAAACAATCATTGGATGTCTTAACTTCAACTAAATCGGCCTTAAATTTTTGCAATCAAAGGGAATTGAATTAAAACCCGTTTACAGGGCTGCACAGCTTTTTTCAGTACAATTCAATCTTCTGTAATATTTTTAAAACACATCAGATTAGCATGTTATTAAATTCTGCGGTGTCTGAATAGGGGTTGGCAAGCGTAGCTAGCAGGGGGCAGAGCCCCCTAGTATGTATATAAAATCCTAATGAAACGAATTTATGAAACGACTGATTATGTTTCACGGCTATTTAGCCCATAATATGAAAAATTTGGCTGTGAAATGAACACCAATTATCCGTATTGATCCACGGGCGTCAAATCTGGTATTAGAATTTTAAAATTTGAATTAGATTTTGAGATATTAATTTTTTTCTAATGTTAAGGACATTTCTCTAAAGACGGCAACTAAAATACTCCATTTTTGTGAAATAAAATGTAGAACAGGGAAAAACTATTGGGACTATTAAATTTCTTCTTTTTTGTCATTTTCAAATTGAAACTTTCTTTTATTTCAATAGATAGTGAATCAATATTGTGATTAAATTATGTTTTTTCTAGAAAATTTGATAAAATAAAAATTAGGTTTGTTTTTTGCAACGTTTTCAAATTGAAATTATTAAAAATAGAACGAAAATTTAAAAATACGAATTAAATGATCACGTGTTAAAAGCCCAAAAAAGGGAAAATTACGTCAAATTTTTTTCACGTAAATATTTAAAAAGTACAAAAACTTTAAAATAATAAAATTATTACACGCGAAATGCATTTTAAGGTGATAATTACATCATATGTAAAATTCCCAAATATTAAATATCGTCATATTTAAAAGTCCTAAGCTAATTAAATTGTTACGCGTGAAAAACTTTTAATGGTGAAGATTATGTTATATTTAAAAAGCTCAAATAGTAATATTTCTAAACACCATTTAATTAAATAATATATGAACCCATGAATCTTAAAAGAGAAAAAAGCTTAAAATATATATAATATATATATTATTACATGAGAAATGCATTTAACAGTACAAATTATGTCATATATTATAAAAGGATACATTTAAAGCGATTTTCATTCCGAAGAATTTTAATGTGACGTCACATGGTATAAAAGTAGTGCGACTGGCAAATTTGTTTATACATTAGTAGTAGATATATGAGAGTTCAACGGCCACAGGAGGAATCGAGGGATAAGCAATCGAGAGCAATGCTCAATTGATCAGGTCCACCTTCCTTCTTATCGTGGCAATCGTTGTTCATGTTACTGTTCCGCCTAAAATTTTGTAAGAAAGGTGTATACGAATGTTTTTAATGATCCTCCAAAACGGTTTCGTTTATAAAAACCTATTTACTTTGTCTCATTTTATTATTTTCTCTGATATTTTGTTTGAAAGATATGTGTATACAAGTTTGTTTTTGAGTATGTATATATATATATATATATATATCGCTTTATTGAAAATGATTCTTAACAGATATGCACGTGTTAGTGAGTATAGGTATCTTTAGACTATGTACACATGTATCTATATACATATAACTATCTAGATAAAATGTATATACGTGTTTATAAATTTATAGATATAAATGTTTAATTGTCGCTAAACATATATGTCTAAATCTATCCAAATGAATATATATATAGTTGTCTGAGCGAAGCGTAGGCTAATACTTAGCGAAATATTACTGTCTGGACACATTACAGCTAAGATGGATATTAACGCCATGTCCTACTAAAAAAAGCCTAATAAAAACCATTCGCCAAGCATAACTCAAAAAAATATTTGTCGGATTTCGTTTCTAATTGCACCAGAAGGTACCTATGAGGGCCACCTACTGAATGCACTTACTATGAAAAATAAGTTCCAAACCGTTTAAAAATTATAATAAAAAATCTGATAAAAAATCACGATTTATCTGCATACGTCACAGAAATTTGGTGTGCGTCACTTTCACCGGTGGGTGATTTCGTAGACAACTGGTTTGAACACATGGAGCAAATAATAATAAAAAAAAAATATGTACGCAGTAATATTGAATAGATCAGTTTCAACCACGTGATCACAAACCTTGCAACAACCCGTGGCAACCAGTTTTGGCGGGCAAACAAATAATAATACGGTACTCCGTACCACGGTGACCGTTTTTAGCCTGTTGTATAAAATCTGGCCTATTGTATGACATACAACAGGCTAAATCCGGCTAAAAACTCAGGCTAAAAGATAGTTGTCAGTCTATCGACTGGAAATTAACAGATTTTTTTAATACTCGTATAACGAAATTTAGAATGATTGTGGATGATAAAAACAAAAGCCATGAGTGTTTATCGCTTCGGGAGGTTATCTTTCTCGGGATGTCTGTCTGTCTATCATACAGCATGCAATTTTCTTGTAAAGGATGATATTATTATGCAGTAAAACCTCCATAACGGACACATCCGATTAGTGGACGCCTCTATTTAGCAGGCATTTTTCCGATTACCAACACTTAAATAACTGTACATTTTTTACTCTCAGTAGCGGACACCTCCAAATACAGGACAAATTCTGCCATCCCGAAGTGTTCGCTATTCAGAGGTTTTACTGGTAAAACCTCCATAACAGACACACCCGATTAGCAGATACCTCTATTTAGCGGACATTTTTTCGATTACCAACATTTAAATAACTGTACATGTTTTACTCTCAGTAGCGGACACCTCCAAATAGAGGGCAAATTCTGCATTCTCGAGGTGTCCGCTATTCAGAGGTTTTACTGTATGTATTATTGATAGTTATTTTACAGGGCCGCACAAAAGAATAAGAATATATGAAACGAATATAAATAAAATTCGGGATTGGTAGATCGCTGATGGTAATGTAATTTTAGGATGTTGTTACAGTCATCCGCAGCATGTTTTCAGAGTTTCGTTCATCTAACGAAACCGTACCTGTCTCACTCCTTTGCCTGTCTGTCTGTCTGTCCGTCTGTCACAGAGCCCGTTCTCAGAAACTATATATGTCGGAGACTTGAAAATTTGCATACTTATAGCTGAACACCATACATCAAACCGCAAATAATAAAATTTTGAAAAATCCTAATATTTAACCCTCTGGGCTCTTAACTTGTGTATTTTAAGCAATTTTTCTAACTCAGCCCCTAATTAAGTTGGAGACATGAAATTTTGCATACTTATAGCTCAACACCTCACATCCAACGACAAATAATAAAATTTTGAAAAAGGTCTAATATTTAAACCTCTGGGCTCTAAGTTGTGTATTTTAAACAATTTTTCTAACTCAGCCCCTAATTAAGTTGGAGACATGAAAGTTTGCATACTTATAGCTGAACACCTCACATCATACGACAAATAGTAAAATTTTGAAAAAGTCTATTATTTAGGCCTCTGGGCTCTAACTTGTGTATTTTAAGCAATTTTTTCTAACTCGGCCCCTAATTAAGTTGGAGACATGAAAGTTTGCATACTTATAGCTGAACACTTGCGATAACACGATAAATCATAAAATTTTGAAAAAGTAATATTTAACCCTCCGGTCTCTAACTTCTGTGTTTTAAGCGATTTTTCTAACTCAGCCCCTAATTCAGTTGGAGACATGAAATTCTGCATACTTATAGCTGAACACCTCACATCAAAAGACAAATAATAAAATTTTGAAAAGGTCTAATATTTAACCTCTATCATTTTGTCTCGCGCAATTTTTAAATTTAAACTGTTTTGCAATATTATTTTTTGTTCATTTTGCATAATAAGTGTAAAGTGACGTAATTTCTTCTATTTAAGACTTCTAACGCATGTTAATGAATTTATTTTACAATATCCTTTCTCTTTTAAAATGTGCCTGCTTTTTATACCTAATTATTTAATTCTAATTTGAAGGGTATTTTCTGCTTATAATAGTAACGTGTAAATATTTTTTTTTTATTTGAAGCAAACATCATTGTTTGCGCTGTTTATACAGTTGGCAACAGTTTAAATTAATACCATTTTCTAAAATATGTAAAGAAATATCTGTCAAAATGCTGAATATTTAAATTTAAAATAGAAATAAAACCTCAAAAAATGAGTCAAATTAAAAGAAATTAATGGAATCTGCACACCGGATCTTGTATTGAATAAAATGATATAAAAATGATTAAATTCCCATGTATAGTTTTTGCTCCTATAAAACTTTTTTAATGGAACGATTTTGTCCAAATTTAGCATTAAATATCTCTTAAAATAATTCTTCTATTTGAAAACTGTATGCATCAGCGTGTTGATCAAACATTTCTCTATAACACCACCGATTTTCATATTTTTGTATGCAATAGTTTTCTTAATATTAACGAATAAAGACCTCCGGTCACAAAAAATTCAAAACCGGCGGCGGCGGTGACAGCGTTAGTTACATTTTTTTAGAATAGAGAGAGATATAAAAATGAAAACTTGTCTATCTGTCTGTTTGTAATTCTATAAAAATCCACAATTTGGAAGCCAAAATTGTGAAAAGATACGTACATGTGTATTAAAACATGGCCGAGGCAACTAAAGTAATCCGGAATAGAAATAATTTATAGTTAATTTTTAATTAATAAAAAACCACCAATTTAACAGCAATTTCTTATCAAATTCAAACATTTTTCGTTATAGCAGTTGCCAACAATTAAAATACACAATAAAATTATTACCACAACAATTAATTTTCTACTGCAAGATTTCACGTGAAAAATGAAAATGAAATAAATAGTTTGCCTAATTAAAAATAAAAAGTGAATATTACATCATAACTTTTCTATTGCAAGATATTCACATGAAAAATGAAAATGAAATAAATAGTTTGACGTATTTAAATGAAAGTGAATATAGCTTCATAACGTTTCTATTTCAATGTTTAAACGTGAAAGAGGAAAATATTACATCATATTGGAAATATAAAGAACGTGATGGATATAGTATAATGTCATATGAGTGTGAAAAATGTATTGAAGCATGATAAAAACCCGATTAGGTAAATATTGGCGTATTTTAACATTATTGCTCCAATTATAAATTGAAATAAGTTCATTTATAGCTGTATTCTTTTGCGTCTGTTATATACATTTATACATTTTTATATAGCGTTTTCATATGATTCATTCATACAACATTTCGACTGCTTTTTTTTAATGTTTGTTTTGTGATGTATGTTAAATTTTTTAATTGATTTTTCAGAACAAACATCCTTCAAATTCTGGGAAACGTCGGGGACTTTAGTTTGTAATAGATAAATGGCTTTTGTATCTGTACACCTAATGCTAATATTATAGAGCGTTATAATATTATAAAGTGTATAATATTATTAATGCTTGTACGTTTGCGAGGTGTTATCTCTGAAACCACATAGTCAACTTAAAAAAATGTTGGTGGCCATCTCTGCTCCGAAAAAAAGACTGTATATGTCAGTGCAAGAACCTACATCGCTGCAGGAGCAAAAAAGTTCTAAAATTGCGAATTCTGCAATATTGATTGGGTTAGAAACTTTAAATTTGGTGTGGTAGTTACTTTTAAGATGTAAATACTCGTAATGAACGCTCTCTAAAAGGTTCAATTTGACGGATAAATGTAACAATTTCTAGAAAGATTCTAAACTATGATTTATTTGGAATACTGAAATTTTTGGGATACTGTTGGGGTTAGAAACTAGAACTTTGGCATGGTAGTAGTTTATAAAATGTAAATGCTCGTTGTAGAACGAATTCTAAAAAATCGAAAGACTATACAAAGAGGAAAAAGATCTAAAGATGATATAAGTAACGAAGTACATGGAATTGTTAGGAATATAAACATGAAAATTGACATGGCTGTATTTACCATGACATAAATTCTCGCAATAGAACAATTTCTAAAAATGTCGCTATATAAAACAGTGCACAAACAAAAAACTTTCGAAAATTTTCTATTTCTGTGTTACTGCTGAGCCCAAAATATTGAAATTTTGCTTCGGGTTAGTTTTAAAATATACAATTGCCTCTATGAATGGTTTCTAAAAAATTTAAAATTTAAAAAGATCAAATTAACGGAAAGCGATCTCAATTACCATTAATTTGGAATTATTGGGTATAGCAACTTTAAATATTTCATAATACTGCATTTCCTCCGCAAAACATGCAATTTAAATGCAACAAAACTGATAGATACCCACCTAGCATTAAATAAATTGTGTAAATTCTGAATAAAGACCTGTATGAAACAGTGAGTAGGTTGCCCGAAAGTACTTGTTAAAGTGTTCCTTTTCTAGGCTTTTCTCTCTCTCGCCAAGGCCACTAACAGAGGGTAGTGCCGTTTTAAATGTGATATGAATTTTTTAACTGATTCATTTTTCTAGACATTTTATCATAAGGTCATATTCTCAATTATCATTAGTAGATTTCTTATATATTAACTTATTCTGGTGAAATTTCATAATCGGGTTCATTTTGGCGTATGTTAGCTTACATGATTTGCTGAAGAAATATGTATGGATTTGTAAATTACTTCAAATGACACTTTGACAGCTCAAAAGTTATGCAGACGATATATTCAGATCTTGTGTCATACTTTATGTTGAAATCATTGCCGATTTCTTTTATTTAATACATGCTAAATACAGCTCAACTTGTGCAGAATATGTTTTAAAACAAAACAATACAGCGTATGTAGTGACCAGCAAACACTCATCATTTAAATCCGATCGAGCATATCTAACACACACTCTAACGAAGCATTGCATGCCACTGTTGATGTATTCAGTACTTTGATACTATATCAGATTTTGAGGAAAGAATTCCTTAGCTGTTATCGACAACCTCATTGCATCCGTGGAAAACAGATATTGTACAATATTAACTATTTCGGGGGAGCTCACACCCTATAAAGTATAGTCCATTTTTTTAACATCATATATTTCTCATTTAAAGTTACTCAAATTGGTGCGGAGCATCTGATTATGCTCTTGACATCATTTTATACAGTTAAAATTCCGATAAGAGATAATTTAGTGTTTCATTTTCTATTTTACTTTTAATATATTGCGTATTGACATAGTCCATCAATAAAGGTTGTTCGCTTCCCAATCCATGATGAAGCTGGGTTCTTCATTTTCCCTAAAATAAGGGCGTTTTAGGGATGTTCGTTATGGCATGTCTATGACAAATCATAATAATTCCACCACGTATTCCACTTTCGATCATTAACAGCACGTCAATGTCTGTGAGTAACTCTAAAGGTGTATCGCTCATTTTCAAGGATGCTTGCCACGCGAGCGAAGGTGCTGTACATAAACGACAAGGATCGATATCATAATAAGGTTGACACAGTTTGCAAAAATTTTGGAAAACATCAGCTAGTAGTACAACATCTGTCTCGACGTATAGATCATGATATTCTCCCAGGGATTGGATATTAAAGGTTTTCCAAATCTTCTGGGCGTGTTTATAATCTTACTCGTCTATGAGCACGTCAGTTAAGCTATTAAAAAACGCAGAAGGTTGAGGAAGTTCCTTTTCATCGAATTTATCAAAAGAGGTGTATAGTCGTAAGGATATAACCCTTTTCTTGTAAGCATATGCAAATAAGTATTTTCAGGGAAATTTTCTTCAAGTATGATGAATTGCTCACGATTAAGGTTTCTAACAAGCTTTTCTAAGGAGTGGGTCAAAAACTGGAATGAATCTAAAAAGATCATCTGTATAGAACTTTTCGGCTTTATAAATTTGAAGGTTATATAATTTTCCATAGAAGAAGCAATCACATCAATTTCATGATCTTTAAATTTACCAGTCTTACTCATTAGGTGATGCCCATCATAGTTTTTCAAATTATGGAATATAACAGGAATTGTTGTACATTGCTTATAGTTTAGATTGCATTTCACATGGGCAGCTCCTCTGTATGCACCTGTCACGTGGTTATGGTCACGAACACGTTTTTCATATAATGGTTGTTTACAAATATGACAAAATTCGGCTTCTTGAAAAGCTTTTTCCTGCATGGGTGAAAGCTTCATAGGTTCTATGTTCAATAACTTCCATCCTAAAATGTCTTTTTCCTTCATCATCTGTTTTAAAAAATGATCCACACAGTCTTTACCGCGATACACTTTCGCCTTCTTCATACATCTTCTATTGGGCCCAACAACGTCATAAGCGTATCCACAGGGAAAATGATATGTTGTTTTTTTCAGTATAGGATGGTTTAGAAGAGGACGCTGCTGGTGCAATAGGTATAAGTAGACTCCCAAAGTCAGCATAAATGATATAGGGAATGGGATGTTGTAGATGAATACCAGAAAACTTAAATATGTTATCGTTTTCACTAGGTAACTTTATAGCCTGCGCTATATGTTGGCGACAATAGTCATCATTCTTATTCAAAAGATCTTGACTTGAAAACCGGTGTAAACATCTATAGCAACAATAACGTACTCCATCATGGTTGGTGAGATCACCCAAAAGTCTTGAAAAACTTCTAATTAAACAATAATGTTGCTTTTCGCCATCACCGATTAATAACAAATTGTTAACATCTAAATTCTGCTTTTCAGATATATACAGTGGACAAACTTCATCCTCTTCATATCCAAACACATTAATCCGTAAATCATTAAGCTTTTCAATAATAGGTATCTTCTGGAGTGGAATAGGGTATTCCACCTGTCCTAACTTAATATCATTTTCATAAGGGATATAATGAGAAAATCGCACATTCTTTTTTGTAATATCTAAGTTTAGTTTAAAGGCCAAAAGACACCAAACAAAACACATATTGTCTTCATTTTTTATATTGAGTACTGCTTTTTTATCATATAATTTCTTCTATAAAGCTATATAAGAAGTTGCAGCAAGAGGATGATATTTAGCAGTCTTGAGTTCTAAATGATGAATTTTTCTAAGTTTCCATCCAGACCCTCTTTGTATAAATTCTTCAAAGGATTTAGTTATTTTTGAAAATCCTTCTTCGATATGTTGCGAAATAGTATCCTCAGTAAGTTCAGCAAAACATTGGCATCGAAAATAAAATTGAATCTCCTCCATCACCTGATTATCAGTCATAGGTTCAAGAGAAATTTTAATCTCTATATACCATTTAACAGCCCCTTTTTCTTGAATTTCACTCATTAAACACTCTTGTAGTTCAGCTCGTAAGTGGGTATGAAACACTGCTAAATAACTTTCTTCACGCTCATCAGGGAAAAGCATGAGAGTTTTAAACACATTAAGTACATCAGATTGGTTTTGCTTTAGTTTTTTTAGACTTTACATTAGAGAAACTTATTTTCCGTTTCACACTTACAAGAGGTGCACGAGAGTGTTCAGTGAGTATATGTTGTTTAAGCTCATAATTTCGTCCGAACATTTTATTCAATTCACGACAAGAGAATTTTGAACTTTCATGTGATCTGAGATGATGCTCTAAGTTGTCTTTCCGTGTAAAAACATACTGACATTTATTGCACTTAAATGTAGACTGTTTATCAGTACTATGAGTTCTTAAATATCTTGACAAGTTTGATTTCCTTACAAAAGATTTTTCACACATGTCACAGATATGCAACTTATCACCTCAGTGAATCTTTAAATGTCGATTTAAATTAGAAGTAGATAAAAAACTCTTATTACACGTAGGACATACAGACATCTTCTTTTCATCGCTCACAGTCTTTACAGAAGCAGATTCTTCAGGTGTTATGTTAATAATAATAGTATTTGAAGATAAATTACTTTTCAATGAAGATTCTTCAGAAAATCCATTATCTTCTAATGGTCTATCATTGCTATGAGTCTTCAAATTACTTTGTAAGTTAAATTTCCGTCCAAAAGTCTTCCGTCAGACTTCACATGTGAAAAACTTTTCGCCGGAATGTATCTTCAAATGCTGATTCAGGTTAGAAATAGTTGAAATTGTCTTATTACAACTAAGACAAGTAAAATTCTTCTTCATAGGTGCAGAACTTTCCAAAGGTATGATCTCATCAATAGGTATGACAGCATCCATAATAGATTAAAAAATAAATAAAAAACTCTTAAAGCAAAACAACAATTAAAAAAGAAAAAAGCAATCTTTTCAAACTAAACGAATCACTTAGATAAAAGCAAGAGCAATTAAAGACACGTCTAATCACTACGAAAATTAATCATCATATGATGAATGTCTGATTTTCCGCCTCTTATTTATACCTCGCTCCGCCGATCGCGATCTGGCGACGAAATATTCTACTTACTGAGAAATAAAAAGATTGAAATCGCCAAATCTCGGCAAAATATTTCATTCGGTGTGTAAACGAAAGATTAAAATCATCAAATTACAAGAGTATTTTTCCTTATTAATAACACTCTAAGAGATCATTAAATCCGAAGACTTACAATTTATTCTTGACATAATTAAATTTTACTTTCAAATGCTTATATAATTCGCATTATTATATGCTTATATACAATTGATATTATTAAAAAGTCTTTACCAAAGTCTAATACTCGTGACCTTTATAGATGATTTTAGAAATTAACAATTAAAAATGTTTTATCCAAACAGAAATAGTTGTACTTTAGAACTGTTTCTCAATGTAATTTTCAAAACTCTCATACACACACTCATGGTTTCCTTGCATATCCATAACAAATGATACCTTGAATTATATACTTCCAATTCAAGTGAAAATTCCTAAAAACTGGATACATACAAGTATATTGAATAAAAAGATATGAAAACACAACTGACTAATAATATAATATCCAACTAACAATTCAAATTTTAAAAATACATATGATTATTTTATTAAGTTATATACTTAAACTACTAAGACATGAAAATTAATTAAATGGAACTATCTAACTGAAATAATTTAAATTTTTGATGCAATTTTATAACAAAATAAATTTTACTTAAAAAATATTAACGAAACTTTCTAAAAATTTTATAGGTACATACATATAAGTATACTAAACAAAAAAAAATCAAATAATAGAAAATTCAACTAACATATATCTACATTTCGAAAATATGTATAATAATTTCAGTATGTCGATTAATTCTAATGCTATATTACTATCCTGTATTAAATCTGACGATAAATAATAATTTTATATTAAATACACGACTACTAAACCATGAAAATTTATTAAAATGGGCTAACTGATTAAATTTTTTAAACGTTTTTAAATATAACATGAATTCTACTTAAAATTATTACAAACAGATGTCATATTATTGAATTTCGAATTGTTAAAACCAATCATATTCATTTCCTTTCAAGCATAATTCATATTTTATTTCTTGTGTAAGACAGATTACTATTTTCGGTCTGACTTTCTCTTCTAATTTGTTATATATATGCATATATATTATGTATATACATATATTTTATTTCCTATTCGATAGTGAAATGATTAAAATTCCACGTTGTCTAGAAGTGCTTTTAAAAAATATATACAATTATTACCTATAAACTTATATACAATTTTTTAATTCCACATCTAGTAATCATACTAAAACGATGTATCTAATTATTATTAAATCCTATTATTAAATTCCTTCCTCCAAAGAATGAATAAAAACCGCCTACAAATTTATTAAAAAACCCTCTATCCCCATATATTAATACTATCAACGTGCAAAATAGCTTATCTAAAATCGTGTCCTGTATCACAATTTAAAAACAAACTCCAAGTAAGTACGGTTAATCAAAAGAATACGTCTCCAGACTTATAAACTTAAAAAAAACTGCTTTCAAATATATTCGAAAACCCATGTATTAATACTACCAACATACAAAATAACTTATCTAAAATCGTATCCTGTATCACAGTCTAAAAACAAACTCCAAGTAAGTACGGATAACCAAAAGGATATGGCTCTGAACTTGTAAACTTTTAAATCCTAGTTCCATTTCAATCGTAGACTGAAGAAAGATAAAAATATTTATTTTTAAAGCGATAATTAGTCAAAAAAGCGATAGTTGATCAAAATCTCGACAGGTGGCGACACCAAAAAAAGAAAAAATAACATTTAAAACTAGTATAGCAAAATAAGTTTTAGTATGATTACTAGATATGGAATTAAAAAAGTGTATATAAGTTTATAGGTAATAATTGTATATATTTTATAAAAGCACTTCTAGACAACGCAGAATTTTAATCATTTCACTGTCGAATAGGAAATAAAATATATGTATATATAATATATATATACATATATATAATAAATTAGAAGAGAAAGTTAGACAGAAAATAGTAATCTGTATTACACAAGAAATAAAATATGAATTATGCCTGAAAGGAAATGAATATGATTGGTTTTAACAATTCGAAATTCAATAATATGACATTTGTTTGCAATATTTTTTAAGTAGAATTCATGTTACATTTAAAAACGTATCAAAAATTTAATCAATTAGCTCATTTTAATTAATTTTCATGGTTTAGTTGTCGTGTATTTAATATAAAATTATTATTTATCGTCAGATTTAATACAGGATAGTAATATCATACAGCACGATCGTGCTGTATAGTAGAGCTCAGCCGCATCTTTTACGTTTTGAAACATGATGAAAAGACAACAACTCAATTACAATCCAAATCAGAAAACATTCAGTGATGAATGATGGCTTGTTGGAATGCTCTTAATTTAGGGATGTGCCTTTCGAAGGTCGGGTAAAAAAATATCCAATATTAAGGGAATGGCACTCATTTAAACTTTACATAGCACTATTCCTTCCTAATTTAACATTATACAAATATCTCCTTTTTAATTCTCTAATTAAATCTTTTCTTTTGTGTTGCCACAACTTAAAAAATAGCACAATAATTTAAAAAAAGGATAATACGCGTTCTTTGTTTTTATAAGTCATTAAAATTTCAGATTCTCCTGATATATTTTTACATTATAAATAGACGTCATTCTAAACAGAAAATGCACATTTTTCATAAATACATATAAATTGTAGATAAATGTGTCCTATAATAGTTTTTGAAGGCAAAAAAGCTACTGTAATATAGTTATTTCAATTACAGAAGGATAATTTTGGAAAAATATAATAAAAAGATTGTTTGCTAGATATGACGTCATTTTTATTGTCCCTTTCTAACGATCTTTCATTGTGAGTGGAAACTCTTGATTTTCTGAAATTAACTAACAGCCATAAAATGGAAGTTTTATTTCTAAGTCATACGAAAGAAATTTTCGGTAAATGCTAGATCATTTGGTTTAAATTTCTAAAAATCGCATATTTTCAATTTTTTTCACAATCGTGTGGGGGGAGGGGGGGGGTGTACTTTAAAATGCAATTTGTTTGAAAACTGTATCTCATTTTACTCATATTTTATGGCTTTTAATTTAATTTTTAAGCACGATTTCTTTTAAATGTATCTGTATTGCATGCAGGCTCTATTATGGAAGAATAATGATCCATTATCATTTGAAGCAATATGAATAGTTTCAATAATAAAAATGCTTCCAGCTAATATTCCGTAACAAACTTATAAAAGGAACAATGAAATAAAATAAATAAAACAAAATTTAACATATATGTTATCGCAAAAATTTCAAACTTTGCACCGTCGTATACCAGGGAAGATGTACTTCCAAATGTAATTTGTTTGAAAACTGCCTATCATTTTACGTATTAGGAGTCTTAAGCGCTTTTAAAATTAGTGTTAAAATTTCTAAAAAGCTATAAACAAAATCAAAATAGAAAGAAAAAAGAGAAAGCTAACCATTTTTTCGTGAAATAAAGAAGAAATAAATGAAAATGGGAATTACAGGAGAAACATAAATAAATGGAAAAAAATGTTTAGTGTATTTTTAAATTAATTCTCCGTTCAACAACTTTAAATTATCGACATTTTCTATTTGCTTTCGCACATTTTTACCCTTTGAAATTTTTATAGTATCAGATAGAATGAAGGCCTAAGAACTAAAAACTGAGAAATAAAACATAATTTTACACATTCATCTTCACGAAGCAACTTAATCCAAACTGGAAAAAATCGTCTGCTTACAAATTGTGATATACAAATATTAGATCAAAGATTTTTTTCTAATATTTAACCAAGGAGACTGGGCAAAATCAAATTTAAGCTTTTTGCATGCATCGATAGAATTATTGACTTATATTTACAGTAAGAAAATTTAAACAAGAAACACCGATTTTCAGTTTTTCTAAAAAATAACGCGCTTAAAATTTTTCGCAAAGCATAGGCAGAATGACTAAGCAAGAAAAATATCATTTGATAAACATTTATTTTAATTCACAAATCTGAAATGTTTCTTCTAGGTTTGCCAAATGACGTCATTTTTATCCAATTTCGTCAAAATGATTTCGTGTGTTATCAGCAGTTTCTAAATAAACAGTCAAATCTTAAAAGAACGCAATGCTTTTTATAAATGAATTTTGGAAATGTGTATTTTAAACTTTTTGTATTAATAAACTTTTAATCTACATTATAATATTGTTTATTACTTGAAATTCAGTATTCAATCAAATTTATGTTATAGTTTTGTCGAAATCCATAATAAAACTAGATTTACACGTCCAAAAAAAAAAAAAAAAAAAAAAAATCGTAACATCTCATGCAATTTAAATGCAACGCAGCGGCGCAGAAAGGTTGCGTGAAGGGATGTCTTTTCTTTGTTGGCTAGAAGGAAAGAAATATGCCTTTTGGGATTAAATAATTCCGCGTGTACAAATGTTTCATTTCGATATGTTCATTCGTTACGGGATAGCACACACTAAAATAATTTTACTGAAAGCTTGACATAAAAGCTACCTGTATATGTTGATGAAAGTATATTAAATGTAATTAATCTAAACTTTATAAAATAATTCATGTTTTAAGAGGTAAAACAAATCGTTGCATATGTTCTATACTTATATATAAATATAAAAAAGGGAAAAAACGCGATTTTTACAGAAACTGTTGCAAAATCAGAAAATAAATATGAAACGCTTGATTTTTTCCCTAAAAAGAAGTAGTACTGATGCATTTTACAATATAGAGTAGCAGACTTGCTTTTAAAGCGCATTTAGCCAAAAATATAATTGGAGACAAAATGGGGTGAGATTTACCCCCACGCGTGTGGTAACGTTACAAAAATAGGTGCGTGTGCTTACGGTTAAGTTAATTATGCGCTAAACGACGCCCGGTCACATGCGCCAATTGTCTGTAAACTCAATTATGTAATTTATCCGTACCAAATACGCCAATTGTCTGTAGACTCGATTACGTAATTTATCTCCCTAATTAATGCATATTTTACAAAGGACACCTACTTTCCAATTTTCCTGATTTTTTTTTGTCACTGATTACAGTTAGATGTAAATAGGTTAGTCATTATCGCTGTATTATAGTTTGACCTACGAAATAATACTATAAATATCCAATATTAGCAATATTTCTGATTTTATTTACAGGTGTTTTATATAATATTTTCAATCACTTTTGATCATTTTTCTGCATTCAGTCGGTTTTAGACTTTAATTTTAAATTCCCATTAAGTCCCAAAAACAGAAATTTTCCCAATTTTTTCGTAGTTTTAATTCATTTCTTATAACTGTTTCTTACCTTAGCTTTTTGTGTGTTTGAGGGGTTGACCTAGGATACTGCATAGTCCCTTAAACCAGAGGAGTGTAGGTACGTAGCAGAATAATTCAAGATATATGTATAAAACTTAAAGCTGCATCACACGACTGTCGTTTGCCAAACATTTCCCCCAACAGAATATTTTAGCCAGCAAAAGTTGCTTGACCTTGATCAAGGAGAGAATTCTGGTGGCTATTCTTGCGCGTCGAACTTTTCCAGTATTGCACGGGAAAAGTTGGGGTATTCACTCACCGGTGGATCAACTGAGCCAATATGAACGTAACTAGAAAGACAGGCTTTATATGAATGGATAGCAGAAAGATATGCAAACATATCAGGTAATCCTTCCAGATCAACACATAATAGACGTTAATGCTATAACCCTACAAAACGCTTGAAGAAGTTGTTGTACCGAACATACAACAAGCTGTTTCGTAAAATGTTGGGAAAAGTGTTTGTTGGTCATCGTTCTCCAAGTCTAAGGAGTAGTCTGGCGGTCAGTTCTGAGTAAAATGTAGGTCAATATCCTCATATGGGGGTTAGCAATAAGTATGGGGTCATCAGAGGTGAACTATTGTTTCTGTTAGTTTTTCATTGGGGAAATTGGTTGGGCCAGTTGATTAAGGTCAATGGTTGTTTAGTCGGGGCGGTTGTTTGGTTAGTCGAAATTGGTTGATTAAGTTCCTGAAAGGATCTGAAAAAGGTGTGAAATGATATAAAAAACTGGTGGAACCAGAGAGAAAAGTATAGCTCAATCTAAAAAAGTTACAGTCAAAAATTGGCAAATTGTTTCAGTCTAAAAAGTAAGTAGTGCGTAGAAAAGTAATGGAACCAGATTATCAGTAAAGCTCATGAAATTACCCAAATTTTTGTTGATAGCTGAAAATGTGGACTGAGCTTTACTGGTGCCTTATATTCAGAATCATTATCCACACAAAATGAGTACTGGGTATAGTAAACAAAATGTGTAGTTATGTACTAAAAAATTTCTGTAGGCCCAGAATTGTGGACATGATTGCATCAAGTCAAGCTAAACTCCAGAAAGCTAAAAGAATGTAAACCATGAAGTAATATTTTAAGTATAACATTAATATAGTCAGGTTGTTGAGGAATTTTTGTTATTAACATTTCTGACATAACACATCTAACGTAATTTTTATTTCATGTATTTACTGTGAAAAGGGAACCTTATGCCAATGTTCTTGAGCGAAACAAGTAGTTAACATATGGTTGAATCGTACATGCTTAGGGTTTTGGGCTTACTTTGGGCTTTGATCTTCCACGCTTATCAGTAATCCCTGGAATGGGATTTGGTCCATACATCGTACTGAACGATCTCTAATGTTCTAGCTTATTACCAAATCAACCTCTAATCTATTCTTATGAACCCAAATTTTAAAACTGGTTATGAATTCTTGGAATTCAGAATGTGTATATGTGCCTTTAATGAAATGCCTTTACTTCCCTCATTGATTTTAAGGCACCAGTAAAGCTCAGTCCACATTTTCAGCTATCAACAAAAATTTGGGTAATTTCATGAGCTTTACTGATAATCTGGTTCCATTACTTTTCTACGCACCACTTACTTTTTAGACTGAAACAATTAGCCAATTTTTTACTGTAACTTTTTTAGATTGAGCTATACTTTTCTCTCTGGTTTTTATATCATAGCACTTAGAATTTATCGACATACTGAAGTTATTACACATATTTTCGAAATGTAGATATATGTTAGTTGAATTTTCTATTATTTGATTTGTTTTTGTTTTTGTTTAGTATACTTATATGTATGTACGTATATAATTTTTAGAAAGTTGAAATTAATATTTTTTTAAGTAAAATTTATTTTGTTATAAAATTGCATCAAAAATTTAAATTATTTCAGTTAGATAGTTGCATTTAATTAATTCTCATGTCTTAGTAGTTTAAGTATATAATTTAAAATTACTGTTTATCGTTAAACTAAAAAAAATTGCAGTAATAATATTTTTCTGAATTTAGAGTTATTCAGTTTAGAGTAATTATATATATATATTCAAAATTAGTATTATATGTGGAACAGTAATATTTTTTATGAAACTGTAAATTGATTTATTTGACTAAAATAATACATAAAATATTTTAACTTAATAAAATAATCATAAGTATTTTTAAAATTTGAATTTTTAGTTGGATATTATATTATTAGTCAGTTGTGTTTTCATAGCTTTTTAGTTAGTAAACCTGTATGTATCCAGGTTTTAGGAATTTTCACTTGAACTGGAAGTACATAATTCAACGTATAAAATATTTGTTATTGATATGCAAGGAAACCATGAGTATGTGTATGAGAGTTTTGAAAAATACATTGAGAAACAGTTCTAAAGTACAACTATGTCTGTTTGGATAAAACATTTTTAATTGTTAATTTCTAAAATCAACTGTAAACGTCACTAGTATTAGACTTTGGTAAAGACATTTTAATAATATCAATTGTATATAAGTATATAATAATGTGAATTGTATATAAGCATTTTGAAAGTGAAATTTAATTATATCAAGAATAAATTGTAAGTCTTCTTGTTGAATGATCTCTTAGAGTGTTATTAATAGGGAAAAAATACGCTTGTAATTTGATTATTTTATTCTTTCGTTTACTCACTGAATGAAATATTTTGTCGAGATTTGGCGATTTCAATCTTTTTATTTTTCAGTAAGTAGAATTTTCGTCGCCAGATCGAGATCGACTGAGCGAGGTATAAATAAGAGGCAGAAAGTCAGACTTTCATCATTTGATGATTAATTTTGGTAGTGATAAGACGTGTCTTTAATTGCTCTTGCTTTTATCTAAGTGATTCGTTTTGTTTGAAAAGATTGCTTTTTTATTTCTAATTGTTTTTTTCTTTTAAGAGTTTTTAATTTCCTTTTTAATCTATTATGGATGCTGTCATACCTATTGATGAGATCATGCCTTTGGAAAGTTCAGCGCCTATGAAGAATAATTTTACTTGTCTTAGTTGTAATAAGATTTGTTCAACTATTTCTAATATGAATCAGCATTTGAAGATACATTCCGGCGAAAAGTTTTTCACATGTAAAGTCTGCCGGAAGACTTTTGGACGGAGATTTAACTTACAAAGACATTTGAATACCCATAGCAATGATAGACCATTAGAAGATAATGGACTTTCTGAAAAATATTCATTGAAAAGTAATTTATTTTCAAATACTATTAATATTAACATAACACCTGAAGAATCTGCTTCTGTAAAGACTGTGGGCGATGAAAAGAACATGTCTGTATGTCCTACGTGTAATAAGAATTTTTTATCTACTTCTAATTTAAATCGACATTTGAAGATTCACTTAGGTGATAAGTTACATATCTGTGACATGTGTGAAAAATCTTTTGTAAAGAAATCAAACTTGTTAAGACATTTAAAAACTCATAGTACTGATGAACAGTCTACATTTCTGTGTAATAAATGTGAGTATGTTTTTACATGGAAGGACAACTTAGAGCATTATCTCAGATAACATGAAAGTTCAAAATTTCCTTGTCATGAATGTAATAAAATGTTCGGACGAAATTATGAGCTGAAACAACATATACGAACTGAACACTCTCGTGCACCTCTTGTAAGTGTGAAACGGAATATAAGTTTCTCTAAAGTAAAGTCTAAAAAACTAAAGCAAAACCAGTCTCATGTACTAAATGTGTTTAAAACTCTCATGCTTTACCCTGATGAGCGTGAAGAAAGTGATGTAGCAGTGTTTCATACCCACTTACGAGCTGAAGTACAAAAGTGTTTAATGAATGAAATTCAAGAAATAGTGACTGTTAAATGGTATATTGTGATTAAAATATCTTTTGAACCTATGACTGATAATCAGTAGATGGAGGAAATTCAATCTTATTTTCGATGCCAATGTTTTACTGAACTTACTGAGGATACTATTTCGCTACATATCGAAGAAGGGTTTTCAAAAATAACTAAATCCTTTGAAGTATTTATACAAAGAGGGTCTGGATGGAAACTTAGAAAAATTCATCATTTAGAACTCAAGACTGCTAAATATCATCCTCTTGCTGCAACTTCTTATATAGCTTTATAGAAGAAATTATATGATAAAAAAGCAGCGCTCAATATAAAAAATGAAGACAATACGTGTTTGGTTTGGTGTCTTTTGGCATTTAAACTAAACTTAGATTTTTCAAAAACGCCAGAGCGTATTTCTCATTATATCCCTTATGAAAATGCTATTAAGCTAGGATAGGTGTAATACCCTATTCCACTCCAGAAGATACCTATTATTGGAAAGTTTAATGATTTACGGATTAATGTGTTTGGATATGAAGAGGATGAAGTTTGTCCACTGTATGTATCTGAAAAGAAGAATTTAGATGTTATTAATCGGTGATGGCGAAAAGCAGCATTATTGTTTAATTAGAATTTTTTCAAGACTTTTGGGTGATCTCACCAACCATTATGGAGTACATTATTATTACTATAGATGTTTACACCGGTTTGCAAGTGAAGATTTTTTAAATAAGCATGATGAATCATGATCATGATGAATAAGCTTGATCGCCAACATATAGCGCAGGCTATAAATTTACCTAGTGAAAACGATAACATACTTAAGTTTTCTGGTATTCATCTACAACATCCCATTCCCTATATCCTTTATGCAGACTTTGAGAGTCTACTTATACCTATTGCACAAGTCGCGTCCTCTTCTAAACCATCCTCTACAGAAAAAACAACATATCATTTTCCCTGTGGATACGCTTATGACGTTGTTGGGCCCAATGGAAGATGTATGAAGAAGGCAAAAGTGTATCGGGGTAAAGACTGTGTGGATCACTTTTTAAAACAGATGATAAAGGAAGAAGACATTTTAGGACGGAAGTTATTGAACATAGAACCTATGAAGCTTTCACCCATGCAGTAAAAAGCTTTTCAAGAAGCCGAATTTTGTCATATTTGTAAACAACCATTATGTGAAAAACGTGTTCGTGACCATGACCACGTGACGGGTGCATACAGAGGAGCTGCCCATGTGAAATGCAATCTAAACTATAAGCAATGTAAAACAATTCCTGTTATATTCCATAATTTGAAAAACTATGATGGACATCACCTAATGAGTAAGATTGGTAAATTTAAAGATTGTGAAATTGATATGATTGCTTCCTCTATAGAAAATTATAAAACCTTCAAATTTAGAAAGCCGAAAAGTTCTATACAGATGATCTTTTTAGATTCATTCCAGTTTTTGACCCACTCCTTAGAAAAGCTTGTTTAGAAATCTTTAACGTGAGCAATTCACCATACTTGAAGGGAATTTCCCTGAAAATACATATTTGCATATGCTTACAAGAAAAGGGGTACGACTACTACACCTCTTCTGAAAAATTCGATGAAAAGGAACTTCCTCAACCTTCTGCATTTTTTAATAGCTCAACTGACGTGCCCATAGACAAGCAAGATTATAAACACGCCCAGAAGATTTGAAAAACCTTTAATATCCAATCCCTTGGAGAATATCATGATCTATGCATCAAGACATATGTTGTACTACTAGCTGATGTTTTCCAAAATTTTCGCAAACTGTGTCAACCTTATTATGATGTCGATCCTTGTCATTTATATACAGCACCTTCGCTCGCGTGGCAAGCATCCTTGAAAATGAGCGATACACCTTTAAAGTTACTCACAGACATTGACGTGCTGTTAATGATCGAAAGTGGAATACGTGGTGGAATTAGTATGATTTGTCATAGACATCCCATAGCGAACATCCCTAAAACGCCCGATTTTAGGGAAAATGAAGAACCCAGCTTCATCATGGATTGTGATACGAACAACCTTTATGGATGGGCTTTGTTTCAATATCTGCCACACGGAGTGTTTGAATGGTGTGCTACAAGTCATATTACAGAAGAGTGGATCCTTTCTCTACCTGGTGATTCTGAAATTAGATATATTTTTCAGGTTAATCTTAACCCTTTGAATACTGAAGTCTAAAAACGAACTGGCATTCAAAATACGGCAACGCCCTAATGCTGAAATTTTGCTGCGAGATTTTTTCACCCCCTTTCTTCTGCGCTTCTGACCTGTCAGAAGCACAATAAGAAGGCAGCCTTCTTCGAAAGTAGAACTTATTTTCCCCTACTATCCCTCGTCAGGTCACTCATACAAAAGGCTAATCCTGTTCAAGAGAATTTTTTTATTGTACTAAAGCCCGAATTATTTGTGCATGTTTTATCTTTCAGGATTTATTCCTGGCATGTTATTTCTGAGAGTTTCTCGAAATTAGCTTCTTACGTTTTAGAATTAGAGCAACCTTTGTCCAATAATGAAATTTGTCGCAGGGAGAATACAATTTCTTGCTTTTCGTTTTACTGTATATTTTTTCCCGATAAATATTTGCAGTGAACTAAAAAAAATCTGTTCTACAAATAACATTTAAAAAAATCGACTTCTGTTTTCAAAGAAATTTATGAAAAAATATACCAATATTTCCACTGTACGTGTATTTCTAAATTGCCTAACTGTATTTGACACAATTTTTTTTTTATGTCATAAGTCAAATCGTTAAAAGAGAAACATCAGATGCGAACTAAAAGATAATAACTAATAAATATTCTGCTCGAAAATTAGTTTACAAATCACATCAAAAATAAAAATTCTACTTTTTGTAATATATTTGTGAATCCTAAGAAAGTACCAAATTTTTAATATCGAATTTTAAAATTATTCAAGGAATAACATCATTGTGATTTTAAAAAAAATACTGATTGATGCCATTAAAAGAATGATAGTAAACAATTTATTTTTTATTTTTAGCATTTTAAAAGTTCATATTAATTTTCTATTAATTATTAAACACATACGATTTATGAAAACATACTAACTTAAAAAGCTGTATCTAGAAACTAATATCTCAAAAATTCAATTTATTTTTTCTTAACAAAATTTCAACTTTTTCCTAGAAGTCAAAGCTTTAAAAATGTTTAAAAAATGTTTAACGTTAAAATAAATAATAATGACTTGAATTAATAAATAATAATAACGTAATAACTATTTGTCCTAAAATGTATTTAAATATTATGCAAAACAGAAAATATATGTATATTACTGTACATATTTTTTGATCTAGCAAACTTGTAATAAAAGTGAAATAAACATTAAATTCTTATATTGTTAATAGATTTTTTTTAATGTCTCCAGACACAAAAATACAGTAACTAAAAAAAGGAAAAGCATACAGAAAAAAAAGTTATCTACAGAAAAATTAAAATATTCTTTTTTTTACCTTTTTTCTGGAAAATGGACATCGTCAATTTTTATAAATTTGTTATAAATGGATCTAAGGTTTGCTATTAGAGATTCTAATTGCTGTAATGGATTTTCTAAGTTTCCAAACGTATAGAAAATACAGAAGAATTAAAATTTTCTTTCTGTTTTTTTTATTCTAGTAAATGGACATTGTCAATTTTTATAAATTTGTAATAAATGGATCTAAGATTCCTTATTATAGATCCGAATGGATGTAATGGATTTTCTAAGTTCCTAACATATAGAAAATACAGTATCTAAAAAAGGAAAAGCATATAGAAAACAAAGTTATCTAGAAGAATTAAAACTGCCTTTATTTTTCTTTCTTTTTTTTCTGGAAAGTGGACGTTGTCTATTTAATAAATTTGTAATAAATGGATCTAATATTCATTATCAGGGCCGAAACTAGTTTTTTTGTGCCCGGGGAAGACATGTATTTTGCACCCCCCCCCCCCCCCCACACACACACACACACACCACTGCCATCCTGACGCACAATAAAACTTATCGACTTCATGTATCCTATGCAAAAACAAACAAAAAAAATCCTTAAAAAAATAATTTAATAATAATTAAAATGTGAGGTAGAAATATGTAAACAATGGTCCCATAGGATTAACATTAGCTTGAGCGTTGATAACTAATAGTAGTTACGCGAAAAACTAGGACGCTAATGTTAACAGGTCTGCGGAGTCGGAGTCGTCCATTTTCCCACCCACTCCGCAGTCCTGAATGTTAAACCTATTTTACTTTTCCGATTTTGGTTGCAGATATTTTTTTTTTGTAAAGTTATTTTCACTTTCAATACAGGTTCCAAAATCTCAAAGTATAGAAACTCTAAAGATCAACATAAGCTATCCTAAGAAAGAAAATAAAAACTATAATTTTTAAATATTTAAGTGCAGGCGAAAAATTTGAAAAGAAATCTCCCATACGTTTAACATCAGCTTGCGAGTTTCTTTGCATTTCATATATATATATATATATATATATATATTTGTATGAAACAACAAACAAAATCTTAAATTCACCCCCCCCCCCCCTTCGATTTCGTTCTCGCGCCCGGGGCACATACACCCCTAGTTTCGGACCCGTTCATTAATATAGATCCTAATGGATGGATTTTCTAAGTTTCCAAACATATCGAAAATACAGTAACTAAAAAAAGGAAAAAAATTTAGAAAATAAAGTTATTTAGGTTTTTTTTTTTCTAATTCTGAAAAATGGACAACATTTTAAAGTTTTACAAATTTGTGATAAATGGATTCATGTTGTTAATAATCATGAAGTTAGCAGAATATCTTTTTTTTTGTTTTTATTCTGGAAAATGGACATAGTCAATTTTTATAAATTTGTAATAAATGGATCTAATATTCAGTATAAGGACCGAAACTAACTTTTTTGCGCCCGGGGCAAACATGTATTTCAGCGCCCCACTCCCCATCCTGACGCACAATAAAAGTTATCGACTTCAGGTACCCTATGCAAAATAATAATAATAATAATAATAAATAAAAAATAAAACATTTAAAAAAATAATTAAAATGCAAGCTAAAATATGTAAACAATAATCCCATAGAATATGAGCATCCACTGATTCGTCATAGGGTAATTGCATATTTTCATTAGAATCATATTCATCTTCTGTTTTATCAGATTCAGATTCGTCTGTATCCTCGTAAAAATTATTGCTAACGCTTCTTCTTGAGTTAAGACTTTTTCCTCTGTGATACATTTTATGTACTGTATACAAATAACTGAATAAAATTCAGATAACTAAGTTAAGGTTTAAAAATAATATCATTGTAAAATACAAATTTCAATAACGCATAAAGTTTAGCAAATATATCATGTATCACCAATAGAAAAAAAAATGTAGAAAGTGTTTTCCTTCTGAAATTCCCCATCCGTTCACTGCAATAATCCCCGCATCAATCACTCCCCTCGCACTTACTCAGGGACAATAGCTGGATATTTCCGAGGGAGGTGGAAACGGAATACCTGTTTCTCAGGCGTTCGGGCGGTTTCGCCGTAGTTTGATTGTTCGGCCGTTTCGGGCGGCTTCGTAGCGAAAGGGTTAAATATCCTAAGAAGCTTCAGAAATTTCATAACGAATATCCGCTGGCTCCAGAACGTCTGACTGTGAATGAAGAGATGGTGTCACCTACTGCGAAGTGAATGTTTGGAAATAAAAAATTTAAAGGCACTCCTAATCTTATCCCAAATCTTAGAGATAAGCAGAATTATGTCACTCACTATCGAAATCTGAAATATTATTTACAGCTTGGATTAAAACTTACAGCTGTGCAAATAGCTCTTCAATTCAAACAGGCACCCTGGCTGCAGAGCTATATTAATTTTAATACAGTGAAAAGAAAGGAAGCAAAATCCTCTTCTGAAAAAGAGTTTTTTAAATTATATGAAAAACTCGGTTTTCGGAAAAACTATGGAAAATTTAAGAAAGAGGCAGAATATTGCGCTTTGCAGTAATGAGAAAAGAGCGAAGAAATTGGTAGCTTTGCCCACATTCAAAGCATTTAAGACATATGGTGAAGACCTGAGTGCAGTAGAAAGGCTTAAAACTACTATTTTGATGAATCAACCGATTTTTGTTGGATTTACAATTTAAAACTATCTATGTTATTAATGTATAAGTTTCACAATGATTTTATAAAAAAAAAAACAGTATAAAACCAGGCGAGACTACTTTTCACCGATACAGACTCACTGTGCTATCATGTTATAACAAAAATATTCTTGATGATATGGAACATCATGCAAACTTATTCGATTTCTCAGACTATCCAAAGCATCATTCGCTCTATTCAGATATCAATAAGAAGGTCATTGGCAAGTTCAAGGATGAGCTCAATGGAGATTTAGCCCTTGAGTTCGTCGGTCTAAAATCTAAAATATACTCCCTGAAATCTTCGAGTGAAGAAAAGAAGCGGGCGAAGGGTGTGTCTACACATGTTTTTCGGCTGAAAATCAAGCATCAAGATTATTTAGAATGTCTGCAACAAGTGAAAACTAGCATGGAGAAGCAAAGAAGGATCGCTCAAGATAACCATCACATGTATACATTAAAGCAGAATAAAATTAGCTTAAGTCCTTTTGATAATAAGCGCTACTTGCTAGATGATGGAATATCAAGTTATGCCTATGGACTTTATAAAATTAATCAAGATTATATCGCTGATGAGAATTGTTAATATAATGTAGAATTACCAAGGAAATGTTTTTATGTAAATATATCTTTCTGTAAATATACTTTCTGTAAATTGGTTTGTTTAAATAAAAAAACAGTGTTGATTTTTATATGTGTATGTATATTTATAACTTCTACACAAACCTTTCTAACATATTGTTAGATATGTATAACACATATATTCAAGCACACACACATACACATACACACACACATAATTCAATATATATAAATAGCTATGCTCATTGCGAATGATTTTGCTTTATGCATAGTCTTTTATTCTTTCAGAATTTTATTAAAAACATATTTAAAACTTTTTTATTAAACTTTTTTTTAATTTTTAAATTTGTAAAACTTTTTTTTTTACTTTTTAAATTTTGTTAAACTTTTTCTATAACTTGTATTTTTTATTATTATTTTTTTTTTTAAACTTTTTTTTTTTTTTTGTACTTTTGAAATTATGGTAAAACTTTTTTTTTTATAACTTGTAATATTGTATTTTTTTCTTTTTTACTTTTAAATGTTATTCAAACTATTTTTTTAATCTTTTTAACTTTTACTTTTTTACTTTTTAAATATTGTTAAAACTTTTTTTGTAACTTTTTAAACTAATATTTTTTTATATAAACATGTATATATATAAATTTATACATGCATATAAACATATTAACAGTTAGACATTTATATATAAAAACATACACTTATATCTAAACACATATATTTATACTATATGTATATATATATATGTATATATATATTCATTTGGATAGATTTAGACATATAAGTTTAGCGATAATTAAACATTTATATCTATAAATTTATAAACACGTATATACTTTTTATCTAGATAATTATATGTATATAGATACATGTCTACAAAGTCTACTGATACCTATACTTACTAACAGGTGCATATCTGTTAAGAATCATTTTCAATAAAATGAGATATATATATATATATATATATACAGGGTGCAATATGTTATCTATCGCCGACCTTTAATTTCTCAACCATTGGTCGTAGACATACAGTTCCAATTACAAAAACGTTTCAAATGAGGTAAATATTCATGTTAAGACATTATTTAAAGTAAAATGTCAATTTTATAAAAATTACGAAATCTAACTTTTTATACGGTCCCTCAGTCCCTATAGTTATATTTAGTAAAATTTTACTCATATCATAACATATATAACACAAAAAGTTTGACATCTATACTACAAAAATTACCCAGTTATTAAATTTCAAAATTTGAGATTTTTGCACATGATTTTGTCTTTCATTAAAGGATCAATTAAAGATTAATTAAAGTAATTCGAGATCAAAACCAGGGTGCAATATACTTTTTACGGAGAAGTCACCTTTAGCCGGTATCACCAAATAGGGTTATTTCATCTAAAAATTTGAGCTAACTTTTATGGGTCGAACCACATTCAAAAGTACCGACGATACCGGCTAAAAGTGGTTTCCCCGTAAAAAGGACATTGCACCCCGATTTTGATCTCGAATGACTTTAATTCATCTTTTAACTGATCCCTCAATGAAAGACAAAATCATGTGCAAAAATCTCAAGCTTTGAAATTTAATAACTGTGTCAATTTTTGTAGTACAGATGTCAAACTTTTTGTGTTATATCTGTTATGATATGTGAAAACTTTTACTAAATATAACTATAGGGACTGGGGGACCGTATAAAAAGTTAGTTTTCGTAATTTTTATAAAATTGATTTTTTACTTTCAATAATGCCTCAACATGAATATTTACCTCATTTGAAACGTCTTTGTAATTGGAACTATATGTCTACGACCAATGGTTGAGAAATTAAAGTTCGGCGATAGATAACATATTGCACCCTGTATATATACATACTCAAAAACAATCTTGTATACACATATCTTTCAAGCAAAGTATCAGAAAAATAATAAAATGAGACAAAGTAAATAGGTTTTTATAAACGAAACCGTTTTGGTAGATAATTAGAAACATTCGTATGCACATTTCTAACAAAATTTTAGACAGAACAGTAACATGAACAACGATTGCCACGATAAGAAGTAGGTGGACCTGATCAATTGAGCGTTGCTCTCGATTGTTCATCCCTCGATTCCTCCTGTGGCCGTTGAACTCTCATATATCTACTACTTACATTACACCACATAATGCAGCGTGAATACAGGTAAATGTATGCGCACAATACTTTCGTTTTATTTTGTACGAATTACTATTCGATAAATATATTTTAGAAAATTTGGATATTCTTAATAACTACTATGGACACTATACATTGTGAAATATGCATTATGGTTTATATTAAAATAAAGAAAAGTATTCATGAATAAGATATACTTGTTCCTGAAAATATCCAAAACTCTATCAAAACGTAAAATATAAGCTTAAAAATTTCAAAACATAATGCTTTTCGATATCGTAGTTCTGAAAGCTATTCCCAAGCAGACAGAGTTTCTTAACATCGAAACTAAAGGAAGGATATTGTCCATAGCGTCGTTACAAAAGTGAGAAGGCTAACGACATTTTTAACCTAATCATTTTATACAAGCTGATTTTCAAATATGTAATTTATCTTACTTATGAGTCCCGAAAACATATATCAGTTTTTATGACAGCGATCAATGAGGCCATGGTAACCGAAAAATACCCCATCCAAACGGCAAAGAATGGCAAACCCGATAACGGAAGATACCCGCCGTTATAATGATAATATCATTCAATCTTCCGTAACCCGATAATATTTTTTAACAGGGCACATTACTATGTTTTTAGAGGTTGTGAACTTTGAACTGGGGTTAGCGGGCGTAGCTCGCAGGGGGCTGATTCCCCTAGTTTATCTATGTTAAATGTACAAAATCTATTAAAGTTATCATAAACAATATATTTAAAAAAAAATACTAGACCCCTGCGAGAGTATGTCGTGCAATCTGAGATTATTTGCTGATACGTTTTTCATTTTTTTTTAATTATCAAACAATGTATTTTAATGATATGCAGATATACTACGTCGAAATCCGTTTATATAACTTTTCGAAAAATACTTCATTCATAGCTGTGTCTTTGGTATGTGCGAAGAAAAAAAGGATGTTGAATCCCATATAATATATTGTATGATGTTTTTCACACATATTCCATTACCCGGGAAGACCAGGTTTATCACTTTATTCCTTTAAATGTCGCACATTGTTAAAATCTTAAAAGTTATTTTTTCTCATTTTGTGTTTTTTAAATACACCAGTATCATAAATTACTAAATCATACACATTTCTCAATTGACTTCAATTAATGTATGTATTTTTATGGGCGATCCTTAAGACTAGAATGACTGTGAGGTGCCAACTTAGCCCCAACCATATGGTTATATTTCAATTCGAACCTGAAATCTCTTTATAAAAAATGTTGAAAAGACACAAAGGAAAAAAGGGCTAATTAAATAAGTTAAACAGTTTTAAATAAAAATTCTAGTATTAAATATTTTTATCAAACTTGAGTAAAGGTTCCCGTCTTTCTAGTGTTAAGGTGTTTTTCTTAAAATTAAAGGTAGTTAAATTTTAATTAAGATTAGTTTTAGTTTAAGTGTAGTTACGTTTAAGGAAATTAAGCTTTAATTTGTTGAAACAAAAATGTTAAACAAATAGCTATTTTCTATTTTTACATTCTCTTATCTTTACAAGAAGAAAGTATTGTATAGTTTAAAAAATTCGACTTTCGGTTTTTGTCGGATTTATACGGGCACTCGATTTGACTGTTTTTTACTGTTTTATCTGTCTGTATGTGAAACAAATTTTGTGGGCGTTCTATCTCAAGAACTGGAGCGCAAGAGCGCAGAATTGTATAAAACTTTAGATTCAGTTATACCTTGATATAAATTGGTGCTAATTAGTTTTTGGTATAAATCGCCCAGCAGGTGCAATCAACCAATCCTATGCTTGATTTTTCACGATTTCCGCAACAGCTCAATCTCAAGAACTAATGCGCGGATTTTTATCAAATTTTAGATTCAGCTAGACGTGGACATAAGTTGTTGCTGATTAGGTTTTGGTGTCAATCAATAAACAGGTTGCGCTGCAATACTCAGGATTTACATAATTTTAGCAATAGTCATATCTCAAGAACTAATGCACAGAATTTCATCATATTTCATATTCAATTAGACATTGACATAAGTTGGTGCTGATTATTTTTGGGGGTAAATCAGTATATTAAGACAAACTGAAGAAGTTCTATTTACATGACGCTGGGAGTTAAGGGGTTAATAACCACACATTGTATTTTGCGATCCAATCTACGATTGAAATTTAGGTTGTTTGTAAACTCCTCTATTTGGTTGTTACAAAGTGAGATAAAAGAAAAAATACTGTTTAGTAAACTTTAACTTTGATCTACCGTAAGACAACATTTTTATGTTACTACACTATTTGGCCAAAGGTAACCGGTCACTTGTGATTTTAGATGTTTTGTTAAATACCTAGAAAAATACACGAGGGATTAACCTGAAACTGCAGGTGTGTAAACAGCATAGTATAGGTCATATATTTACGTGAAGATTTTGCCGAAGCCCCATAGGGGACCGTCAACAAATTGAAAAAGAACGAATATCTTTTGGATCACCCTGTAAAAACTAATGCAGCAAAAGCGTTCAAACTCCACATTATTAATAAGTATCTTATTGTAATATACTGTGTTCATTTTTATGAGGATAGCAAGTATACTCGTAGAGAAATTAAGGTTTTTATAAAGACAGTCCCAAATTTCGCCAAGTTTTTTGCTTATAATTTGCAGAATTCTTAATATAAAAAATAGTTCTTTTCAGAAAATATTACAAATGCATTGTATACAATACTCTGCAATCAGTATTAAAAAAAATTAAATATTGGATGAAAAATAAGCATGTTTACTGTAAAATGTTTCACTGCGCATGCGCGATTGCAAGCAAAATACAATGTGTATAATGTATTAAGTATATAGAGCAACTTTTGTGAAAGTCTCAAAATCATAGCTTGAAAATTCTGAAAATTATTGTCGATAGAATAAGCTCGAAATTCGTTGTTCTCAAAAGGAAGCAAACAAGATGAGGTGTTGTATCAAAATATAGTAGTACGTTCAAAATTGTGTACGCTGTCTTGGTATTAATCAACAGATTTTTGATACAATCCCTCATCTTTTTGCTTCTTTTTGGGAACAACGGATTTCGAGCTTATTCTATCGACGATAATTTTCAGAATTTTTAAGCTATGATTTTGAGACTTTCACAAAAGTTACTCTATATACTTAGCTAATACATTATGCATATTATATTTTGATTGCATTCGCGCATGCGCAGTGAAAAATGTTTAAGTAAATCTGCTCATTTTTCATCCCATTTGTATTATTTTTTAATTCTGATTGCAGAGTATTGTGTATAATATTGTTTTTCATATTTTCTGAAAAAAAAAAACTTTTTTTTATATTCAGAACTTTGCAAATTATAAGCAAAAAACTTGGCGAAATTTGGGACTGTTTTTATAAAAACCTCAATTTCTCTACGAGTATACATGCTATCCCCATAAAAATGAACACATTATATTAAAATAAGCCACTTATTCATAATCTCGAGTTTGAACGCTTTTGCTGAATTGGTTTTTACAGGGTTTTCCAAAAGATATTCGTTCTTTTTCAATTTGTTGATGATTCCCTATGGAATTTCGGGAAAAAGTCTTCGCGGAAATATATGACCTATATTATACTGTTTGCAAACTTGCCGTTTCAGATTAATTCCTCAAGGATTTTTCTAGTTGTTTAACAAAACGTCTAAAATAGCAAGTGACCGGTCAGCTTTGGCCATACAGTGTATTTGAATTTTACTTCTAAAAATATTTTCAGATAAATTCTCTGCTCTAATATTTTGTCACTGTAGGCTTCGAAACCAACACCAGCTTAGAAAATAAGATAATCAAACATTCTTTTCTTATTATTATTAACAACATTGAATAACGTTAAATGATTTATATAAAAAAAATTCCATTGTCAGTAAACTTTTGATTTTGAGTAATTCGACAGAAAATAGGAACTTACCCGTGGACGTATTACATAGAACAGTTCATTCAGATGTAACAAATTATTGTAACTGGCAGAAAATTCCACGAGTTTTTTCATGGGGTCGATCAGTTTCGGTGGTATATACGTCAATAGGTTGTAGTCGAGATGTAGATAACCAACATTCTCTGTACCCTGCAAAAAGTAATTACCACATTAATAAGTATATCCATAAAATAAATTATTATTTATGATTGTTTGTATTTTGGTTGCTTACTTCAAAGGGTAATATATAATTGGAGGTAGTCAAAACTGGGAGTTTTAATAGCTATGGACTAAGAAATGAATTCTGAATATTCTAGGATTCAATTCAGACGCTGTGCTAATATAAATGAAGAAAAAATTATCTTTCTTGTAGGTTTCATTAAAAAAAAAAAAGATTTTCATTTAAAAATGCCGTTAAGCTTATGGACACTGCTATCTAGCTGATCAATGACATTTTAGTCATGCCTTGAAACTCATCTACTTTGTACTGGACTATGATATTAGGTTGAGCAAAACGTTCTGTGAAACTTTTACGAGTAATCTAATTGTTACCAGATTTTGTAAAGTATATAGGAGTTCTAGTGCTACATCCAGACGTAGCTTCATCCTATTATAGCGACTTTTGATCAATGCAACACTTTTTCAACGACCGTCGATTTGAATCCTTTAATAAAGTTGAAGAATCATGTCAAGAGTGATTTGATTCCTAGGAGCCGCCATGGTACTTCTAGCAAATCCGGAATCTTTCAGAACGATGGCAGAAAGTCGTGGACTATGATGGTCTCTAGTTATTAATAGTCCTTGTATTAATAGTCCTTGTTGCTTTTGTTGCGAATTTGCACATAACAACGCAACTTTCACAAATTTTTCAGAACTTTTTGCTCAACCTAGTAATAAGGTAATTTTCTCCTCACGCTTTCCTTATTATTGGGTTGTTCGGAAAGTAATTTCTTTTTTTCCCAACAGAGGACGTAATTGTATTTTTTCACAGCCAACTTCACACTTAAGGCTGCATTGTCATTATATATTTTAACAGCTGCAATAGAAAGTATTGTGTGTGAAAAAGTTTGTATTCTGCGCAATAGTTTTTGTTTGTTGTCCTAATAAATATGGAAAGTCGAAAACAACATTTTCGGCCTTTTTTACTGTTTTTACTATTGAAAAAGTAAAAATGCTGTTCAAGCAAGAAAAAATTATTCGATGTGTATGGAGAAGATGTATTGACAGAACATGTGTGTCACAATTGGTTTGCAAACTTTTGTTCCGGCAATTTTGATTTTGAAGATGCAACACTCTCTATTACGGCCAGTTGAAGCTGATGAAGGCAAAATAAAGTGATTGATTCAAATTCGTGAAATCGCTAAGAGACTAAATTTATCGAATTCGACTGTTCATGATCAATTGAAACGCCTCGGTTTAATTTCAAAACTCCGTATATGGGTTCCGCATGTTATTACAGAGAGAAATTTGCTCCGTCATATTGACGTCTGTGACGTGCTTCCCCAAAGTAAGAAAAATTATTCATTTTTGAAGCGAATCATCAATGGGGACGAGAAATGAACAGCCTACAACAATGTTAAACGTAAGAGATCATTAAGTAAAAAAAAAAAAACGACCCAAAGCACTTCGAAAACCGATATTCGTCAAAAAAGATGATGCTGTCTGTTTGGTGGGATTTCAAGGAAATTGGTTCTTTTAGCTTCTTCCGTACAATTCCATGATCAATTCTGAAGTATACTGTCATCAACTGGACAAACTGAATGAATCACTCAAACAGAAAATGTCAAACTTTGTCATTTGAAAAGGTATAGCGTTCCACTATGATAGTGCGAGACCTAATAGAAGTTTGGTAACTCGCCAAAAGCTTTTACAACTCGGATGAGATGTAATACAAAACCCAACATATTCTCCAGATTTGGCACCTTCGGATTATTACTTTTTCCGGTCTGTACAAAATTGTTTAGATGGTAACACCTTTAATTCATATGAGGACGTCAAAAACGACTTGGATCAGATTTTGCCAGAAAAGATCAGAATTTGTTTGAGCGTGGGATGATGCAACTGTCAGAAAGATAGCAAAAGAAGCTATTGGATCAAAATGGAGAATATATAATTCAATAAAATATTCATACACTGTAAGAAAATCATTTTCCATTTTCACAAAAAAAAAAAAAAAAAAAAAAAAAAAAAAAAAAAAAAACGAAATTACTTCCCGAACAACGTAATAGTTTAGCAGAGGGAACTGCATATTATGACGCGTCAGTTAAAATACAGAATTTATTGAAAGAACTGGCCGCCAGTGGCCTTGATACTTTGAAAGGCGGTGATATATTACATAAGGTTGATGCAAAAGTTCTCTCGTATTTTAATACATGCAGATAATTTTGTCTATCAGTTTGACCCTTTATGTACTGAATTATGAATTCATGAAAATTTTATCTTCTAAAGCATTTTTCGTGAATTGTTTAAACTACATTAGAATATTTACATAACCATTTAATAAATTTTAGAAAGATTTTAGACAGATTGAAGGATTTAGAAGGATTAATTCAATTTGAATTTAGGGATTTTGTGCAATATTTATAAAACCACACAAATCTTTTATTTTAAGTTTTTTTCTTAGTACTTTGTAGAATTAGGAAATGTACCAATATAATGTTTTTACAATAGAAATAGAGAAATATTTCTTAATTGAACCCCCCCCCCCCCCCCCCCAACTCCAAGAAAGCTGAAAAGATGCAAAGGGAAAAGAAACCATCCTTTTAAATATATCTTTGTTTTGTGTAACCAATAATGCTTTTGGAGCAAGATAAAGTAATGTATCTATAACACATTCTAAACTGTACCATTACAACTAAACGATGTATTAAATGAATTTCATAACAAGTTATTTTAATGGTACTTATAAGTACCATCAGTAGATAAAGTGTTAAAATAAGCAGGTTGAGTGTGTCATGTGGAGTTTTATTATTTGGAATACTTATCGTGTGTTATATAAAGACTAAATTCAACAGCCGACATCAATTAGTTGTGAAGCACAGATTGATTAAGATGCCAGTGGATAAATTACATTTAAGTGATTGAATTTAATATGAGTTTCAGAAAGGAAGCAACGGACACTAGAGTATTTGAAGAACAATCCGGGTCAAAATTATTTTTCATGTGTTTTACAGTTAACACATTGCTGTTGACTTATACAAGTAAATACACTTAATTAATGTTATATACACATAAAAGTATGCATTTAATTAAAAAAATAAATACATAATAAAAGTAATTTTTATTTAATTTTTACTGTGCACAAAAGACATGTAATTGTTAATAGAGTTGTTTTACTTACAAGTAATGTTTAATTAAATGTAGTTAATTTTACTATATGTGAACTTTTAATTATTTATATAAACCAATGTATTAATATATATATTATATGCATTTAGTATTTAGCAAAGTTGAATCTCTAAAGTTGAGTTGTGGCTTAGAGATAGAGATTCTGGTTTTTGAGTTTTATTAGGAGATTTCCAATATAATGTTTTTACAATAGAAATAGAGAAATATTTCTTAATTGAACCCCCCCCCCCCCCAACTCCAAGAAAGCTGAAAAGATGCAAAGGGAAAAGAAACCATCCTTTTAAATATATCTTTGTTTTGTGTAACCAATAATGCTTTTGGAGCAAGATAAAGTAATGTATCTATAACACATTCTAAACTGTACCATTACAACTAAACGATGTATTAAATGAATTTCATAACAAGTTATTTTAATGGTACTTATAAGTACCATCAGTAGATAAAGTGTTAAAATAAGCAGGTTGAGTGTGTCATGTGGAGTTTTATTATTTGGAATACTTATCGTGTGTTATATAAAGACTAAATTCAACAGCCGACATCAATTAGTTGTGAAGCACAGATTGATTAAGATGCCAGTGGATAAATTACATTTAAGTGATTGAATTTAATATGAGTTTCAGAAAGGAAGCAACGGACACTAGAGTATTTGAAGAACAATCCGGGTCAAAATTATTTTTCATGTGTTTTACAGTTAACACATTGCTGTTGACTTATACAAGTAAATACACTTAATTAATGTTATATACACATAAAAGTATGCATTTAATTAAAAAAATAAATACATAATAAAAGTAATTTTTATTTAATTTTTACTGTGCACAAAAGACATGTAATTGTTAATAGAGTTGTTTTACTTACAAGTAATGTTTAATTAAATGTAGTTAATTTTACTATATGTGAACTTTTAATTATTTATATAAACCAATGTATTAATATATATATTATATGCATTTAGTATTTAGCAAAGTTGAATCTCTAAAGTTGAGTTGTGGCTTAGAGATAGAGATTCTGGTTTTTGAGTTTTATTAGGAGATTTCCAATATAATGTTTTTACAATAGAAATAGAGAAATATTTCTTAATTGAACCCCCCCCCCCCCCAACTCCAAGAAAGCTGAAAAGATGCAAAGGGAAAAGAAACCATCCTTTTAAATATATCTTTGTTTTGTGTAACCAATAATGCTTTTGGAGCAAGATAAAGTAATGTATCTATAACACATTCTAAACTGTACCATTACAACTAAACGATGTATTAAATGAATTTCATAACAAGTTATTTTAATGGTACTTATAAGTACCATCAGTAGATAAAGTGTTAAAATAAGCAGGTTGAGTGTGTCATGTGGAGTTTTATTATTTGGAATACTTATCGTGTGTTATATAAAGACTAAATTCAACAGCCGACATCAATTAGTTGTGAAGCACAGATTGATTAAGATGCCAGTGGATAAATTACATTTAAGTGATTGAATTTAATATGAGTTTCAGAAAGGAAGCAACGGACACTAGAGTATTTGAAGAACAATCCGGGTCAAAATTATTTTTCATGTGTTTTACAGTTAACACATTGCTGTTGACTTATACAAGTAAATACACTTAATTAATGTTATATACACATAAAAGTATACATTTAATTAAAAAAATAAATACATAATAAAAGTAATTTTTATTTAATTTTTACTGTGCATAAAAGACATGTAATTGTTAATAGAGTTGTTTTACTTACAAGTAATGTTTAATTAAATGTAGTTAATTTTACTATATGTGAACTTTTAATTATTTATATAAACCAATGTATTAATATATATATTATATGCATTTAGTATTTAGCAAAGTTGAATCTCTAAAGTTGAGTTGTGGCTTAGAGATAGAGATTCTGGTTTTTGAGTTTTATTAGAAGATTTCCAAAATGATATATTTAAAAATGGCAACTATATGCTGAAGATTTTCTTTTAATTGGCCATCAAAACTATAAACAATACGACTACACTACAAAAATAGTCCGGCAAAGCACGGCACAACTTTCAAAAGCTATATATCTAAACTAGAGCTAAAAAGGTTTTAAAAACACTTTTTTAATTTAATGTTTTTATTATTATATTAAAAATAATGCTGTTGCTATGATCGCAAAAAGTTCTTCGAACTTTTATATTAGACAGGGCGCAACGCTCGCTAATAGATTTTTTTTAACTCACCATTAGTCTTTTTTATTTTTCGTGTGGTAAGTTAAAAATAATGCTTTGATATAGAAATTAAATGTCTTGTTTTATGATGTTATTTAATGTTTTCCTTTTTCTTTTCTTTTCTTTTTTTTCTTTTTTTTTAATTAAAATAAAGGAAAGTCGTGTATTTTAAATGTTTGTGGGGTTTGCACCCCACAAATTTATGGTTTATGGGGTTTACACACTTACTTGTTAAAGTTATGAATTACCCACACTTACTTATTAAAGTTATGAATTTTAAATAAAATGAGTGAAAGGATTATATTTTAACCCTTTCAAGGGCAAGTAATTGTGTTTCTGTAATATCGAATTCACACCGGAATCTTCGAAAAATTTTATTGCAAAATAAGGAAAAGCAATCTTACGACTTTCCCCCCACCAAAATTAGAAAAGTAAAATTTAATAAAATTTTTCTGGTGCAAATCTTTATTAATCTTAGATGGGATATAATATATCTCACCGCTCCTCAAGGGGTTAAACGAAATTAATGAAATACGAAAAAAATGAGACGGGAACAATATCTGGTGATTTAAAACCTGCATCCAGCTAACATAAAACTACCGAGTTCATGATTTCTCTATCAGAATCTTCCGATTTAGCGAAGAATTGGGCAATTAAATTAAATTATGAATAAAAGTAACATGATGCAATGCTTAGAATATATTTAATGGCGACCAATCTGGTCACCAGGTTCTGCTAGTTTATTCCCTATTGTGGTATTAAACGTTGTTATATGCTACTTTAACTCTACTTGTATTTGCTTTTTGTTACGTGTAATTGTATGTTATATTTAATCATAACTTTTATCTATGTTATAAATTATTAAATGTCAATTTACCTTTAAAAAATCTGGATCTATGTATTGAATAAAATTATGAGTGAATGTCAGATCCCACATTTTAGTCAAGTTTTGAAGATGCTGTCCTTCTAAAGATGTCAGGAGACTTGAAGAAATTATTATTGTCGCAATCGAATCACTTACCAGGCTAAAATCCGGAATAACCTAGAATATAAAAATATCAATACATAGTTACGATTAGCAAAAATACTCAATAATTACAGAATAACTAAGGTTTTTAGAAGCAAAAAGTTCATTATTATAGATTAGCAAAAATATAGAAAGACCATTTGGAAGAAAAGAAATATATATTTACTTGGAATTTAAACATATATTCATAATATAATAATACATATTGCATTTATATTAATTGCTTCTCAAGTCTTTTGGAGCGTTAGTCGCCAAATCGATACCCAGGTATCGATTAGATAGATGTTTCTAAGGCATAACGATGTTATAGCCTGAGAAATAGTTGTGAAATGTAGGTAATTGGTTACGTTGTTTTAACTTCGTTGAAAATGTACTTTATTCCCTAATATTTTAGCTTGTATAATTTGAAAAATTTACCAGCCAAAAAAAATCTCTTTTGGAAATCAATTTTATTCGTTGGGATATTTCGATTTTTGACTGATATACGCATTTTCAAATATAAAATGACACTTTCCTGCAACTTAAATTCGACGAATTAGAATATCTTACTTTTAGTTCGTCGCTATAGCCATCTTGATTAAGCAAACTCGGTGTAATTATCTTATAAAGAAGCATGCAAACGGAATATATTCTAAAAAAGAATCGCAAATTTAGTCTGTAAAATGCCAATAAAATTAAATTTAACCGTGACTGTAAATTAAATGGGCGAGATGTTTCTTTATGTTTTGCTGCTCAGATTGGTGAAGCCTGATTGTCAAATTGCGTATGGATTTCTAAATTTTCTTACAATACGAAGGGAAATTGGTAACCGGAACTTTTGTGTTTATTGTAAGGAATTAAAAAAGATTGTATAATAAAAATCATTCCAGACAACAACCTAGATAGTTAACGGCCTCAAAGCAGTTGCTTTGAGAATGTGTCAGAGAGTGTTTACTGCTCTCATAAAAGTTGTTCCAGATTATGAAATTATGTGGAAGCCTGAAATATAGTCTATGCAAACGCTCTGAATATGCAGGTACAAAAAAAAAAAAAAAAAAAAAAAAAAAAAAACGTTTGGGTACTTCCTTCTTATATACACCGAGTGTTAAAATGATAGAAACGAAACTTTAATTGACTACATCTACCCTATATGTATAAAATCCTAATGAATCGATTTTATGAAACGACTGATTATACGACTGATTATGTTTCACAGAGATTTCTCCTACAATATGGAATATTAGGCGGTTAAATTAACAACAAAAATCCGTATTTATCCGCATATTCCAAAACTGATATTAGAATTTCAAAATTTGAATTAGTTTCCCCGATATTAGTTTTTGTTCTAATTTATTAAATTATTCTAATGATGGCTACCAAATTATTTCATTTTCGTGGAAAATGGGGAGAAAACGGATAACGATAGGGATTATTAGATTTCTTCTTTTTCGCCAATTTCAAATTAAAATGAAATTATCTTTTATTTCAATCGGTAGTGAAGACAATATTGCGATTAAATTTCAGGGTAAATATTTAAGGAAAAATTTAAAAATAATTCATTAAATATTAATAATATTATTAATATTAAATAAATAATCATTTCTTATTTAGTTAAATTAAATTTTCATCATTTCAAAAGATATTTTTTGCATATTTTAGAAAGGTTATTATTTCAAATTGTTGCCAATGGTAGAAAAAGTGCAAAAAATAATATTTCTTTACGATTAAAAATTTATTTATACATGACAATTTAAAACAGAAAAACTTCAAAATTAAATTATTACATTTTAAAAGCAGGTAAATGTTGAAAATTACGTCATAAAAATTGCATTTAATATGACTATTAAAAGAGAAAGAAAACTTAAAAATAATAATAGATTAATAGGCATTAAAAGCAGTAAATTCGGAAAATTACATCGCATTAGAAATGGCTAAGTAATAATTCTGCCAAACAGTTTAAATTAAAAAATATATTTACGAAACTTTTATTTAATATTTCGAGATGCATTTTTTAACGTTTGTCGACAATGGAGAATTTGCACGTTTTCTAACTTTATCACGAAACAATAGTACATGAAAAAATAAGAAGGATACCCTGCCTATTTTTTTTATTTTGAGCTTTTATTACTGATTTATGATTGTTTTAATATCGCACTATTTACCGTATCCCGAAAACGCTCCGTAATACATCTGACGTCACAGTTCATGACAACAAACGACTGTTATTCTTTACGTGTGTCGCTTTTCAACTTGTTCATTTTAAATATTGCCGTTTCTAAAATTATTATGACTGAGAACACAAAGTCATATTATAAATACAGTGAAACCTCTCTGTGCGACCACCTCCATTAAGCGATCACCTCCCTGAACGATCATTTGTTCATTGAAGGAAATTTATTCCCATAGGCTCAGTACTAATTTTACTTCCATTCAGAGACCATCCCAGCTGACCTCTCTCCATGAGCGACCAATTTCTTTGAAGAAAATGAAACAAATTCCGTTTATTCCTGTCACTTGAAGAAGGTTTTATTAGAAAAATAATTCCGAGGGGCTTTAAACCTCTAAACTAAGTTTAGATTTTTTTTATTCCGGTAACTTTTAAGTGTTTAAACCCCTTTATGCCTTTTTAGACAACGAAGTAAACTCTGATGACGAATTGAGAATGATGATCAATAAACTCCCCTACCCTATTCTGTTAGGAAACTCTCAAAGAAATAGTTAAATTAATGAAAATATCATTATTTGTTCCCGTCCGAAAAAAAAAAATTGCATTTATTTACTGAACTTTGAAAGGACTTGTAAATAAGAGTTATGAAAGATAAAACCGTAAAACCAAAGCAAACGTCAATATATTCATTTCTAAACACTGCAGTAATTAACTTATATAATTAACTTTTATTTTGATACTTAAATTTTTATATTTTTTCCTAATGTGAAAAATAAATTCTAGTAACATTATTTCTACTTTTTTTCAACAATTAAAATCTAGATTTAAACATGAACTTCATTAAGAGGCCACCTCTCGAAACGATCAATTTTTATTAGAATGAAACGTGGTCGCTTTAAGGGGGTTTTACTCTACTGTATTGTACCACTCTGCACTAATACAACAAGTAACTTCTAGCGAAAAGTTGTTTTTCAGTGTGCCAAAAGACCCTGCCATTAGAAAATCATGGGCTAAAGCTATGAAGAGAGGTGACAAGAAAAATCCTAATTTATCTAATACATCATCTCTTTGATCTTGTGAAGATCATTTTTCAGTAACTTTATGTTTGATTTTGTTTAAATATTAGTATTTTAGAACATTAATTGATTGGATAAATAGTTACTCAAGGGAAAAAAAAGCATTCATATTTATAATATACTCATTCGTATTTAAAAACAAACAAAAACACTCTGTAGTAGATTTCATACGTATATTGTATCTGTAAAGATTAATAACAATAAACCTTTTTATTGATGATTAAATAGGTAAAACGTAGAAACGTCTAAGATATGACACACACAAATATGTTAGTTTTTATTTCAGAGGAAGTAAATAAAAATTTTATTGCGTAAATGTACATTTTTATTAAGTTAGGGACAAGGTTTAAAAAATAAAGGATTTATTTCGAAACAATATTTTGTCATGTCTTAATAGAGATTATGAAACGTAAAAGTATTGAAACTGCTCAAAAAAATTTTAATATTAAATTTTTACTTTTCAACATAAAAATACTTTGGGTCCCGCTGCCTATGACACCGTGTAGCAGGCGTGCTTCGACAGTACTGCATAATCTTAAAAAAAATCAACAGAAAATAAAACCGCGAACCACATCCCCGATGCCTGCGGCATCTTATAGCACCACGAGCTGCGCACGCACTGCAAATTCTTGTAAAAAACCTAAAAATTTACAAAAGTGCCCCCAGGGGGTGAAGTGGGGGGGAGGGGCACCGGATGTGTATAATATGAATAAGTTTTCATACACCTTTCTAACAATATGTCACACAACAATATTTCTAACAATATGAGGCGTGTACTCAAAATTTCGAAAATAGCTCCTCCCCGAATGACCCTCCCCTCCCTCTGCATTTCCCACTCTTTCAAATATCTAATGTTAAAAAATAATATTTATTTGAGTGTTAAATGAAAAATCGCATTTAAAACGCAATAAACAGTTGATCTGAAGAAAAAAAAGAGACCCCCCCCCCCCCACCACCACCACCAAAAATCAACTCATCTTAAATTTATAAAATCTTTATTATTCGCTAAAAACAACGTCAAAGTTTAAAAGCGATCAGTTCTTTATTTTTCCTAATTTTAACAATATCCCGTCAACTCTCTCTATGTGAAAAGACTTTTAATGAGTTTAAAAATCGATTTTTTCATAAACTTAGCGTTCATTTTTTTTTTTTTTTTCAAATTGACATTTTATAAATCAACGTACAAAATAACATCCAGATGCGAAAGAACCAGATTTGTAAAATCAGTAGTTTAAAAATTTCGAACCTTTATTTCCAAAGCCTAGTATTTCTTTTCTTTCCGTTCCGCTTGCCTGTCGTGAACTGTGACGTCATAGTAAGTCACGCCCCGATTTGGAGCGACGTGATTTTAGCTTACTTTTAGGACTAATTATTTAATAGTACAGATATTTTTTTCGCGTTTTTGAGAACATTTTTGAAAACTGTGGATGTGGAACTATCAGAAAAATATATGAATGATCAAATCCCCCATGTGTGCAAATTCCTCATTCTAAGGCAACGTAAGTAATAATACTTCCTTTCTAACAACAAAACTATTTTCACATGAATAATAAAAAGTGAAAGAAAACTTTAAAATAATAAATTTATTAGTATTCGTTAAAAGCAGCAAATAGGAGTAATTACGTCTTATTTAAAATGGACAAATGATAGTATTGACGAACAGTTAAAAATTAAAAATATATCTATGCGAGACTTCAATTATAAAGATAATGTTTTTTTGTTTTGTTTTTTTTTAGTTTGTGTGTGTGTATGCGTTCCCATAGCAACAAGATGAATTAAATTTCAATAAAAATAATAACGAGTTTTTAGAAGTTCATTGAGGCTACACACTTTATTAAATAATGTATGTACTCGTGAATGTTAAAAGAGAAAAAAAAACTAATAAATAAATTAGTGCATGAAAAATGCATTTAATAGTGGAAATTACGTCATATTTTTAAATAATACATTTAAAACCATCTTCATTCAGGGGAACTTTAATGTGATGCCACATGTTATAAAAGAAATGCGGCTAGCAAATTTATTTGAATATTACATCACTTGATGCAGCATAAATACAGGTAAATGTATTCACAAAATACTTTATGTTAAATTTGATAAATGCACGTTAGAAAATTCTGATAATCGCGCGTCTCAAATCGAGCATCTTAACCACTCGGCCAGCGAGCACTTAGCAATCAGCGAATTTAAAATGAAGATATGTTCTTCCTTTAAAACCCTTTAACCGTCTGGCCCGGATTTTTCCGTTCCTAGAAATCATGTTAAAATGGCTGTAGACCAAAATATTTTAAACAGAATTTTATTTTTAACCTTATATAGAAAGTAGTGATATTAAAGATATTATAGCATCAAACTGAGATTTAAAAAATATATATCCTGGGATTTACAAGCATTCTTATAAAATTACTGCAAAACCCTCGGACGGTGAAAGGGTTAAATGGAGGATTGGTAAGGCTTGTTAAATTTCTTGTTCAAAAAGCACGGAAATTTAAGCTTAATTGCAGGAACATTTCGTCGTTATGAAATAATGGTTTGTGTTACTTACAGAATAATAGAGGATAAAAAGTATTTCATATTAGACATATTTTTAACAAGACATAATTTGATTGTTATATGTAAAATATGAAAATTATATTTTGAATTAAACTAAATTAAATTTTTGAATAAAATCGATTTTTTTAACTTGATTGAACTACTATGTATTTTTTAAATGCGTTTGAATATTTCTTTTAATTCTATAAAAAAATAATTTGCGAATAAGTTTAAAAGAATGAGAAAATTGCTACTTTATTAAATTCGGAAGCATTATTTTTGTTTCTTTTTTTAAAAAAATAAATTACAAATTTCAATTTTCGGTTTTTCATTTAAAAATAAATTTGAATTTCGTTACTACAGATAATATGCATGCGTGAAAGGAATAAACGGAATTTTCTCCTCTTTTTTCAGACTGGGAAAAATTAATGGAAAAAGCATGTTTTCTAAGAGAACGAAAATTATTTGTTTAAAAATGACGAATAATTTAGTATATAAGATGAAGTTTTACGACAGTGTATGTAAAATTATCATCCATAAAAAAAGTATGTAAAAGTCAATCCATTTCAAGTGGTCCAGAAAATCATTAATACGTTGCTTGACCATTTTTAAAAAATCTGAAATTTTTTGTAAAACTACCCTAACATGATGGAAGTTCACAGTGACTATTATCTTCATTTTATTAATTTTTACTTGTGCATGGTGGCCATCTTTGTTTCATCGTCTGTAGCAATTTTCTCACGTGAAGGGTTTGCGGAATTATAAATATCTCATAGTTTATTTCTCCAATTCATGTGCGGTTTAAAACAATTTGTACAAAATAAAATGGGCTAAAAAACTGGCAATAGAGTGGTTTCCGAAAATAAATCCTTATTGGTAAAATTTCAGTATAAAGTTTAATTTTTTTTCCAAAATTTGTCCGTTTACAAGAGGAATTTTTCTAACAAGGAAAACTGTCTTCTAACAAAGAATAATTGCTGAAACCATACAAAATGTAGACCTTAGGTATAATGATTTTTTAAATTAATTGCTAAGCTTTGCAAAAGGCTTTATTTTCTGTTACTATTATTTAAAGATAATTAAAAAAAATTAATGACACTCTGAGATAAATACTTACCAGTGACTACAACAAAACAATTGTTTAGCAGTATTGTTTTGACATGTTTCTCTTGCTATATCTCAGCTTGCAGTCCAATCTCCATCATAAAAAAAAAATTTTTTTCATAATACAATACTATCAGAAGCCATAATTTCAGATTTTTATCTGAAAGTACCAGAAGTATCAAAGCCTCAAAAGTGCGATTTTTGAAATTTCTAAATTCAGATTTTTTTTTTTTTTTTTTTTTTTTTTTTTTTTTTTTTTTTTTTTTTTTTTTTTTTTTTTTTTTGCAACGAGAAAGCAAGTCCCAGATCTGGAACTTTGCGTGAAAGTACAAGTAATTTCGGCCTATTTATATATATAAAAAAAATGACATGTTGATAGTTTTCCTTGCAAGAAAAATTTCCTCTTGTAAACGGGCAAATTTTGGAAAAGAAACAAAGAAACTTGAACTTTATGCTAAAATTTCACCAATAAGCATTTATTTTCGGAAACTACTCTATTTTAAATTATTTAGCCTATTTTATTCTGTACAAATTGCTTTAAACCGGATTTGAATTGGTGATATAAACGATGAGATATTTACAATACCATAAACCCTTCATGAGAGAAAATTGCTGCAGACGATGAAACAGATGAAACAAAGATGGTCGGCATGCATAAACAAAAATTAATAAAATTAAAATAACAGTCATTTTGAACTTCCATCATGTTAGGGTTGTTGTACAAAAAATTTCAGATTTTTTAAAAAGGGTCAAGCAACCAGTGCTGGACCACTTGAAATGGATTGACCCAAGGAATAACAGCTAAAAATTTTTAGAGGATTTCTTTTAAAAAACTACTTTTTTTACAGATTTGAAAACTGCGGAATAATATGATTACATTTTAAATTTGAATATAACAGTGTCCTACAATAGACACTAACACCTAAGCACATAAGCTGACAAATGTCACATAGCAGAAATAAAGCTTACTTTTTAAGGATATTAGCATTGGAATCAACATTACCACAGAACAGGCTAAGTAACAAACCTGCTTATTAACAAAATGTGTGCTTCTTGTATGTACGATTAAATTGAAACCATCAAAGAGCAAAAGACATCGAAAGTGTAAAACTACAAAATTAAAATATTGTTTGCAAGTAAAGATTGCTAATATGTAATGTGAGGGCTTCCACGGTATATAAATGTTTGTGAGTGAGTCTAATACAACGAAATAATGATTATATTTTGAAATTTGGATATAAGAGCGTTCTACAAAAGTACATAACAAAAAAGAGGCCTTGTTTAAAACGTATTAGTACTGCAGTAAATTGTGATAAGCATTGTAATTGTTCATTTATTTTTTAAAGCAAAAACTTTGAACATAACTTTTTAAAAATGGGTTAACGAAATTTTTATTTGCAATAAACGGGATTACTTAAGGGAGGGTACAGATATTCTTATGAAATGTTTGCACATTGATTTTTGAAAATTGAATCTATGCGATTAATTAAAAGTAGAAATTATCTTTATGCGCAAAATTGTTGATATTAGGTACATTTGTGAAATATCTATACTAATAAAATAAAGTTTCTGTCTGTGTGTGTGTGTGCATGTGTGTCTGTTTGCGATGGCTAGCAAGATTTTACTGTTCAGTACGAGGCTCTAAAATTTTGAGAGGATAGTCGAAGGCCTCTCTTGGTGTGCCTGAGACTCAGAATTTTAAATTCCTAATAATTACTTAAGTTATTAATTAATAATCGCAATTCAATCTCATTAAAAACTCATCTCAGTCCGCGCGAGAACGAAAAGGCGTATGCGGTGAAGGTTTATTTACAGATCTGTTAAAAGTGAAGAACGTAAAAAGAAAATTTCGGGGTTTTTTATCATTATTTATTAACTTACATCGTCCAAACCGTTTAGTAAAGATAAAAACAAAAGACCTATTCTGAAAGATCGCTCTCTTACGTCTCAAATGCTGCAATCAATTAAAAAATATATCGCAGTTAACCCTTAAAAATTTTTCAAAAACGGGTCGTTTTTTCCGAAAAAGTTTTTCCACCTTATTTCAACACCCCCTTAAAGACGCAATATTAGAGGTACTGACAAACCAAAAATATGCTCTGAAATCTGCAACATTTTTCTAATATATAGTGGGATCGGTTTTTAAAAATATGAATTTTAACTCTTTCAAATACACCGCCGAACGCAGCTCACTTCGTGCCTCACGGAGACGATATTTTTTCTACGCTAAAAGTAGCTAAAAGTCAGTATTTTAACACAATCTTTTTAGAGCATCTCAATAGACTCTATTTACATCACCTAAAAAATTTTTGAAACATTAGAACGAGTAAAAATATTTTTTACAAAATAAAATGTGTGGAAATTTCGACGAAATCCATAAAAAATTTAATGTTTCGTCGCGATTTTGTCCCTCCTGAGCTCGATTTTACAGGTTCCGACAAACCAAAAATATGATCTTAAAGGTGAAACCTTCTTCTAATCAATGGTGCAATCGGTTTTAAAATATAAGAATTTTACATACTTTCAAATACACCGGCGAACGCAGGTCATTTCGTGCCTAACGGAGACGATATTTTCTTCGCTAAAAGTAACTAAACGTCCGTATTTTAGCACAGTCTTTTCAGAGAATCTTAATATACCAGATTTACATCACCTACAAAAATTTTGAAACGTCCGGACGGGTAGAAAAATTTTTTACAAAGTAAAATTTGTGAAATTTCGATGAAATCAGTAAAAACCTGAGTGTTTCGTCGTCGTTTCACTCGCTTTCGGGGCGTATCGATTCCAAAAATCAAATTAGACAGAAAATAAAATACTATATAGCATATACTTTCAATTCAATATTTTTTCTTTTGAAAATATAAATTGATAGAACGGAGTCTTAAGATATAAAACCATACAAATTTGAGATTAATTCATCACGGCCCGGGCAACGCCAAGCACGTCAGCTTGTACTGTCTAAATCTTCCGATTTTATAGTAAAATTCTTGTTCAAATAAACGTTTTTGAACAATTTTTTTTAAGAACGAAATGAATTAAATTTCAAATGACAACCCCACAGAACCAATATAATTAAATATTAATAATATAATAATAACCAATCTAATTAAATAAATTTTCTTGATCAAAGTACGTTTTTTTATTTAAAAAAATCTGGAAGTTTGGCAAATAAAGAATACAATAAGGAAAAAAATACAGCATGACTATTCTTCCAATTTCACCTATGTGTGAAACCTAGTGTATGTCACCTAGTGTATGTGCTTTGCTTCCTGAATTCGTGAGTAAGCATAAGTAAGACCATGAAGAATAGTTTAGGTAAAAGACATTTTGCTTTAATTTCACAATTAATTGAACTTTTTGGAACATTTTAGTTGATCAAGCAGAAGCGATACGCATACTTATTACAGAAACTCACTTTTTGCCCATTAGATTTTTTTTTTTAACTCCAGGTAAGTTCAGGCAGAAATGCAAAATTTATCTAAATATAGTCCAATTTTATAATTAAATTTCCCTAAATTTTAAAACTGATTAATTCGTATCATTGCTTTTTTGTCTCACTTCTCATGAAAAGGTTAAAGACAATCTGATTATATGAAAATTAATTGAAACGAATGTGTCACTTTTTTGCGTTATTTATTACCGATAACTAAAATTGACCGGTATGTGTGTGAATAAAAATCAGCTGTAATTAGTACGGGTTTATGACAAGTTTATGTGTTGTTTAATATACTGCTAATAATATATTAATTTTAAAACTAGTCCCTTGTGTCAAAACAGAACATTTAATAGACGTCATGTGGTAACGATACACATGTTTGCACTCTAAAATTGGGAAGAGTGAAAAGTTTACTCTTTAAGGGGGCAACGGACCTTTGAGTTTGTCGAAACAATCAGAAACATCGCCTTATTCAAAGTACCAAAACACAAACAATATGCAATTAAGATCTTTTTCCCTCTTCCTGCTTAAAATATATATCATTAGCTACATTATCCAGAAAAATAAATGTTGTATGTACAAAATTGATATTTAAATTTTAAATTTAAATATTCATCTCACTAATGCATGATTAAATGCTGCGCGCATGATAAAACTCTAAATTATGCATAGAGAAAACAATTTTTGAACAAAATAGAATCATAACATACCTATTTCTAACTTAAAACCAAAATATACGCAAAAAGTTTTGTTTAAAATTTAATTTTAGCACAAAATCAAAAAAAAGTTCAAAAATCTCTACATTTTTTACAAGTTTTTCAAATACATAAAAATAAATAACCAAAATATGTGATTTTTTTTTGTTGTTGTTTTAGCCTATAGACTATAAAGAAACGCATATTTGGTTAATTTTTTTTTTAAAGCTGTAGGTTACATAGTTTAAAAGTAACACTGCGCGCAAGTTCCAAATTTGCTAATTTGAGAAAACGCCTTTTAAAGTTTCAATATCTACGGACCTTCCATTATACTCACCGTCTAGAAATGATTATAACTCAAGAAATAATGCAGATTTTTCAATGTGGTTTTTTGCATATTGTTAAGCATTTTTAAAACATTCAGAATTAAGCAAAAATCTAAAACGGATTTTTTGAAAATTTAAAGGTCCTGTGCCCCCTTAACAGAGTGACAGGCGTTTTCACACTTTTTGGAGTGAATTTTATAAAAATACACTCCTTAAAGAGTGGAATTTTCCCCTCTCTAGAAACGAGTGAAATGTCTCACTTCTGAAAGAGTGACTTACGTATGCATTGCTTATTAACCAATCAGAACAGCGAGGTGACGACGCCCTTATAAAGTAAGAAAAATTATCACTTTTTCGTCCGCCATCTTAGGATTAACAGAATAGGATATCATTAAACTGATTATTTATGGAACACATAAAGGTAAGTCTTATTCAATTTTAATCATTTATTCAAGTAGATATGAAATGTTAAGATTATGAACTAAATAGTTGTATGTTGTATAAAAAAAGGGTGATCGTGGAGTGTTCAAAAGGGATTGTCTATTATATTTCTTCATGTAGCGGTTTGAAATATAATTGTTTTAACAACTGAATAACATACAATGCTTAGTAAAAAATAAATAAAACTTCATTAGTTCGCGCAATGTGAATAAAAAAATAAGTATAAATATTTTATTCTTCCCATTCAATACTGTGAAGCAAAATACTTTTGCCAACGATCGAAAAAAAAGTTTTATCTCTTTCGTTTGAAATGCTGACTGACTCAGAAGATATCTGGATTTTTTCAATTCATAGCAGTAAGCATTTTTCTGCGGTTTATGATTTTAAAATATCGAGACTGAGTAATATAAAAGAAATTAATTATAGACATTCTGCATCAGTTATTAAATTTCCTTCTACTGTAAACGCATTTTCTACGTTTTTGATGCACGTAATATTTGGCACTAAACAATAAAACATGATATTTATGCATTGAAATAAAATGTTTTTTTATGCCTGTATTGAAGTTTATGGCTGAGACTACTTTAGTATATTTTTTAAAAGTTCATTTTACATATTATGAATATTTTTTAAGAGATTAATAACTATTTTTTTTACATTAAAAGGTTTTTCAAACAATAAGAATATTTCATATGCAGTCATTTACTTTATTTTTATATTTCCTTTTTTTTTATTTCCGAGGTCAATCTTTTCCTATAAAACATATAAAATCTATTTTGCTCATATTCACAAAACACAATATCTACGGGAACAAAAAATTTAAATTAAATATGGCTTACCGTATCGTTTCATTATTAAGTATTGGATTAATTCCATTTTTCAGCAATAACGGACGAAAATTAGAAATCATGATTCAGTTAATCAATATGTTTAAAAGAAAAATATATACATATTCCAGAGAACTTAAAATTTAGACTCCTTGTTCATATTAAATAAAACAAAAGTAAATCATAGCGGATAAATAAAAAATTACACATTCTTAATATTTAAATCAAGCTTAGGTGTTATTTTTAAAAGATGTTAGTTTATAAGCATTGTTTTTTAAGTGTAAAAATTAAAAATATTTTAGAACAATACGACTTTTCAAAAATAGCAATAATTTACAGAAAACGTACGGTTTTATGTTTAAAACAAAAATTAAAAACAAACCAAATATTCTTAAACACATAACATCACCTATTAAAAAGTTATTAATAAAACTTATAAACTAATATCTTTATAGGGCATGCAATAAAAGCAAACACAAAGGATAAGATTGGAATAAAATATTTTAGTTTATTCCAATCTTTACCACGCTTGTACAGTTGTGGAAAAAAAGCAAACACCCTTACTAACTCTGCAAAAAATTAGCGTAGAAGAAAATTCATGGTACCACACGATTGGTAATAAAATCTACTTTTAAATTATGTATATAAAATTTGCTTAGGGGGGCATCTACATATTAAAACTAACCATAACTTTGTTTTTTTCAATAACAGTACACAACTCTGACATCATAAATAAACTCTACACCCTTCAATTAGCCTAAAGACAAATTTTTATGCAATTCGTACGATAAGTTTCCGAGAAATGAATTGTTTTAAAACGAGTGTATTTTAGGGGCTGGATCCAAATTGAAATTCGGTACTCGATTGTTGACCAAGAGAGCCTCCTTCTTGATCAAGGCATCTTAAACGCCACTCAAACAGTCATTAAAGACTGCTAGATTACAAGAGAGCATAAGAAATTTCAAAATATCTAGTCACTTCTATCATAGACTTAAATCATCATTTTGCCGTTTTTTGAGCATAATTTGAAAACTACTTGGAAGAAAAATATGAAATTCTGGATTTCCATAAAGCAAAACTTAATAAATCTAAATCTATCAAAAAAATTTTAGGTTGCAATTCATAAGTTTTTCAAATATTAATTTCCTAATTCATAATTCATATCATAAAATTAGAAAAATTGCAAATTCAATGTACTTATGTTTGGGTATTTTAGTATTATTGCTACACAAAAAATTAGCACATTAAGAGTATAATTTCAGGAGATATTGATGAAAATATGAAAATGTAATTTAACATTGGAAGCACTAAATTTTGAATGTTTATAATGCAAACACTTATCATTCAAATAACTTGAAATTTGGTATCTAGGCATAGTTTGAACCAAAGATTTGAAATATCTCGTTAAAATTGGGTATTGCCATTGAAAAAAACTGAAGTTTGGGTTCGTTTTAATATGTAGACGGCCCCTTAAGCAAATTTTATCTACTAATTTAAAAGTAGACTTTATTTCCAATGGTTCAGTACCTGTAACTTTCTTCTACGATAATTTATTGAAGAGTTAATAGGGGGTGTTTACTTTTTTTTTCCACGACTGTATCTATTTTCATTATATGCTGTAAAAGATGTGATTCTTTTAAAATGACCATAAAAGCAAAATAAACAAAGAATAGTCTACATAAAAAATGAACATTTACTCCTATGAAAGAGTGACTATTCACTCCTACAAGGGGTGATAAACCGCACTCCTTTAACAAGAGTGAATAGTCACTCCTCCGAAAGAGTGATTATCCAGATCCACCCCTGTTTAGAGAGAATATTCATTTCCCAGGAGTGACTATTCACCCTTTCAGAGAGTCAAAATTTTCACTTTTTCTCAGAGTGTATAGTCACTCTAAAGAGGTTGGGCATATTTTGACTCTGCGATAGAGTGACTATTCAATCCATTTGGGCGTTCCATGTTCACCTCTATTCACTACTATTCACTACTATTCACTCCTCCGGTGTGAATAGACACTCCTTTTTATTTAGGGTGTATTATAAGAGTTTATAAGCCATGTTAAGCCAGTTTTGTTAGATTAAATGCTAATTATTTTTCTTTAAGAGGATTAATTAATAATTCATATTTTTAAGATTCAAAGCCTTAGGTAGCAGGTCAGTATTTTTGTAAAATTTTCATTCAAATTCAATACTGGCCAAAACTGGCAATCTTCTATAATCTGGTTCCTCGCTTTTAGTTTCGTTTATTTGGGTAAATTTAGCTGAATTGTTAAAAAAAAAAAAAGGAATAGAAAAGCTACTGTTGTTTCTGTACCAATGATAAGATGGAAAGTTAAACACTCGGTTTAAATGCGGAAATGAAAAATCTATTTGTTGTTAGAGGTGTCAGAGTAGGTAGTAACTCTCATCAGTTTAACACTACATAGTCAAAATTGAGTTATTTGTGCCTTTGCGTTGTAATGGCCAAATTTGCGTTGTGCCTTTACGTTGAACAAAATACGTAGTAATTTCAATCATTTGAGGCTAAAAATTAGAAATAGAATATTCACTGTCAGCTTTTTCTTGGGAGAGAAGGAAAAACTAGTTTTAATATAATCTTAATTGCAGAGCAATATTAGTTGCATTTGTAATATTAGGGTACTTATTTATTGGAAATAACGTGCAATGAAATTCCAATGTTTATTAAATATTGGTTTCGCCATGTCTACCAACATACAGATATTTTCGGCAGTGCTGTGTCTATGTAAAATGAATATATTTTAAATTAGGAAATTTACTCAATATAATTGCATAATATATTAAATAGACACCGTAAACAAACTTGACACAATTTATCAAATATTTATTTCTTTTTCAAAAAGCGTTAGTTTTCTACAGAAGATATTAGCGGCAAAGTTCTCGGTATGTTGGCAACTACAGGGTTTGTGGCATGTAGGAAAAAAATCTTTTGTTCCTACGAGTATTCTTAATCAATATTCTTATGGATAAATTTCCTTACCATGTACACCAGGAGTATACATGGTTAGGAGTATACAGTGAAAGTATACCATGAAGTTATTTTTTTTTTTCAAAATAGTGGGAGAAACAATAAAATTTTTCATACACGCTGCGAGGCCTGCATATGTGCCTTTGCAATGGAAACATTTGAAAAGAATTTACGAATTATGACCCGTGATTACTGCATAAAAATTGGAGAAAATAAAGCCAAATGCACGAAATATATAACCTATGTTGGTCAAACATTGTTTTCAACTAGGAAATATTTAGGAAATAAATTTACTTATTATGTCAGAGTTAGCTGGTGACGACGTTGCCCCTTATGGATAGAAGCAATAACTAAAACTTGCTTTAGCCAAATAAATATATATTAATAAATTTTCTATTTTTAGAATATAATGTTACTTTATACTGTAAAAAATAATTGGTGATTTTACAGTATAGTGCTGGCAGCTGGGGTGCTAGTATTATACTATAAAATTAACAGTAATAAACCGTAAATAAACAGTAGTATACCATTTTATAAATGAAAATTCAGAAATATACCATATATTACTACTTAGCGATATATTACTGTTTATTTTACGTTTTATTATTGTTATTTGACTGTATTGAAGACGGCAAAAAAATGAAATTCTTGAAAAAGAAGAAACAAGTATTTTTTTTTTTTAAATAAGTGAGTACATTACCTTAATGCTACTTTTTTCAGCTTTAAACTGACGCAAACGAAGCATTCCTTCAAGAAAATTTTCAGCAACGGTAATATTGGGATCATTCAAAGTTACGGAGTAAATACTAAGTCCTTGAAACATTCTTCTTGGCAAGTACTCGGAACTACTAAAGTGTAATGCTGAATGATCAGACCAAGAATCGATTTTGCACTCAACGTTATTCCACTGAGGAATTTCAGAACATGTGCAATATTCCGCCGTGCAGTTTCTTCTAGGTCGAATGTCCGATAATGTTGTCGCTTCTCCAGCTGCATGTTCTTGTACAAGGGCATCGTTTACTCGAATAATTACACAAAATAAGAAAATAATGTGCATTTTAAAGAAAAGTTGAAACATTGTTGTTTAGAAGTTTTCAGAAAAAAATTAGAAATTTTGTTTTCTAATTTCTGCGTTCACTTTTGCATACAAGATAAAATGTTCTAATTTATGTACTCTATAAGTTTTCCAGAAAATGTTTTAGTGCTGTCATTATTTAGAATTTTCTTCAGAAAAAGGTAGAAAATTGTTTTCTAAATATTGCACTTAATTATCAGTTAGCAGTGAGATTATAAAATTTATTATTTTCTATACTTTGTTCTCTGCATTTTCCTGGTTCACCAATAAATTTCTTTTAAAATCTCTTTACCGGAAATAATTTAACATTAGTTATTCACAAATATTTTAAATAAGATACGTACATAAGTATAACTTTGTAGATAAATTTTATTTATTAATAAACTTTGTTACTCATAGAACTTAGTTTACTGTATATTCCTACACTTCAGGCGCAATTTTTTTCTGTGTCTTATCTTTTAACTAAGCAGTTTGAGACAATATGCAAGTAGCGACGAATTCCGAAAACACATTTACTTAAATCAATAAAATGAAAAATCCTTTGTCTTTAATTTATAAAAACTGCTACTGTATCGTAAGTATAGTTTTCAGTTAATAAATTCATTTTACCTTCAAAAATGACTTTTCAATTATATTTGTTTTTAAACCAAGAGAATCGAATCAAATCTTTTAAAATCTGTTCTGTTTCTTCTCTACGCAAGCATCAATTAAAAACACTTTCTAATTCTTATGCACAGTCTGATTCAAGAATAACATTTCTGGCTTTTTTTTGGCACACAATTTTAAAAAGAAAAATCTCCTCCGGAATTTTTTTTTCATACGAAATTAAAGTAAAATAGAGTAGTTTTCTCGAGCACCTACTATTCATTCCTGAAATCAAGCCGTGTCTTTCGTTTTTCTTGGTGATACGCAATATTTGATTCATGCATAAATATTATTTTCGCCGACTAGAAAAATACTAGCCAAGTACAAATAACCTCATGCAGTTACGTAACACATATTTATAAAAAAATAATATAATTTTATATTATAATATATTATAGTGTGTTTCAATTTTCACTTTATTTTCAGATCATTTAGCATGAGCAAATATGCAAGTTTTAGTTTTCTGTACAACATCATTAATTCATATCACGAATCTAATTGCTAGAAAACAAAACTAAAGCTTATAATGTCTTGAAACAGTTTTATAAATGCATTTTCAAATATTAATATCGTTCATTTTTCTGTAAATTAGACTTTTGATTTTATATTCAAAAGGGAAAGTTTGTAGCCAAAGATTATTAAAATATATATTACATTCCAATTTGCATTTTCAAAAGATTTGCTGTTAACAACATTTTAAAAGCAACGGCCAGTGGTAAATATCCGAAATTAGAGCTAAATAAATACTTCTAAACAATTGAACTCACTTGCACTTTGATTAGAAACTTTCATAAAATACAACTTTATTGCTTATTGAGGAATTTGCGATATAAAATGGTAAAGAATGCTGTTGTACTTTTGTAGGCAACAACACTCAACTGGGATATACGAACGTTATCTTTTCCAAGCAATAGGCGTCAAGTTTTGCATGCAAAAATGAAATATTGGAAGATTTGATCTCGGTAATGGGAATCTTCAGAAAGGGAAGACACTTGCTTTCACTTTTTGTATATTCGGAAGCACGTGATATGACACTGCTTCATTTCATCAGTCTTATTTCATTGAATACCGGATGTAACAAGGAAATGTCAGGTGACACATTTCTTTGTATTTTCATTGCAGATACACAATTGTCTAATGTTAGATTTTGTGAAAACAGGAATTTAAAGTTCCGGGATAACAGATATATGATTTGTAAAACACGGAAGAAAACAAATATCATGACAGAAAAAAGTCAAGGCATTAATTTTAGAAAATAAAGGATTGCAATGTGGGGTTTCACTACTTTCACTTTCGTTCAAACTTTATTCGCATAAAGTACTCTTTAGAGAACACGAAAATTATACTTTATTAGTTAGAAATCGATATCAAAAGTGAAAGGGCAATTTCGAAGATATAGAAATAGACCGCGCCACAGTAAATAAAACAGTAACGAAAACTTCAACTGATTTTTTTCTATTACTGATTATATACTTGACTATATACTTATTTAAATCTATTTAAATTTATGTAAGAAACTCAATGGTCTGCAATGATTCCTTCTCATTTCAAATCCCAAATATTTGGATTGAATTGTTAGATAATTTGAAAATAAAATAGGGCAACGTGAAACATGTTAAAATATTACGCGCGTGATTTTTATTTATTTATTTTTAAATTTCATTTGTAATAGTTTGTTGTCATTTTCCATCTTACTGTTTATTTGTTTTTCTGGTGATGATTGAGCAAATTCAATCAAAACATGTCAAATTTTTAAGATCTTTTAATGTATTTTATTAACATTTGACGTCCTTTTTAGCAATTAAATGTTTAATATATATTTTGAGTGTGTTTTTAGAATATATATTTTTGAAATATGATTTTTTTCCTCTAAATACAATTAAAGTCAAATATTGCCAAAATTTGTGGTCAAAAGTAAGTTGCCACAACTATGCTCAAACTGGGCAATAACTGACAAATTTCGCGAAATTCCCATTCAAATCCGATTTTGACCATAGCAAAGAATTTCTCATAATAGAGGTCTATATCAAAGTGACGCATTTTCACTGCCATTTTTTAGCACAAAAGTGGCTGCATTCTTATAACCAACAGTGAATCTTGTATAAGTTGTAATTTTGATTACATCTTTATTAATACTTATTTTCAATAATAATTAATTTATATGTTTTAGAATACAATTTAATATTACAAGCGCGAGTACCGTGGTATACAGTACGTACTAAACTATATAGGGTGTCCGGTCACAATGGTGTCCGATGGCTAATCATAAACCGTTAGTCATAGACCTATGGTTCCAATTGCAAAAAAGCTTTAAATGAGGTAAAAAATTATTTTTAAAGTCGTTTTGATACAATAAAAACATTTCTTAACAAGTTACAAAATTTAAATTTCCATACTGTACGCCTCCTAAATGCAATATTTAGTAAAAAATTCCCATTATCCTCGTACACTTACAAGTAAGACAAAAAAAAGTTCCATTCATCTAACACTAAATTTGACCGAGTTACAAAGCTTTGAATTGACTGAATTATACCAATGTTCTGCATCTGAACACAGATGAATTTGGCCATGCTTCGAGGGATCGTAGGACTTATTTTGCGTGGACATTTCTGCATTGCAGCAAAGGGAGACACTTCGAGCAAGTTTTAAGATAACTTTCATTTGTGTTATTATTAAGTATTTGTATTAATTAAGTTTTAGATTTGATAATCTAATAGCATTTTAAAATATGCATCATTTTGCAAAGAATTGCGACTGTTGCTTTCCATAATTTCATTTTTAAAAAATTCTGTTATTTTTTTAAATTATATTTTTAGTACCAATTGTATATTTTTCTTTAATATGTCTCAATGAAAATAGATTTAAATTTTATATTGTAATATTTATTTTCAACTATTATTTTTGTATTTCAGACGATTATTTATATTCTACAAATTTTTGAATTACCTATATCGCAGCAAGAAAGATGCTTCAACTTTAAACAGCTATTACTAGGTCAGTTTTAATCGTGGAAGAATGGAATTTCTTTGTATTAGTTGTTAGTTTAATAGGATATTTTTACTACATACTTATATAGTAATAGGATATTTTTTCTTATAGTACCGGGGGACCGTAAAAAAAATTTAATTTCTTTAACTTTTTAAGAAATGTTTTTATCGACTCAAATCTCTTTTAAAATACTTCTTTACATCATTTAAAACATTTTTACTTGCTTCTATCTTCAATAGAAGCAAGTATTGTAATAGAAATTTTTTTCAACTTCCGGTTTTCGACGGATTTACACGGTTTAGGAGTTAGAAGTCCCAAAAAACATGTTTATAGAAAATGTCTGACTGTCCGTGTGTCCGTGTGTCCGTATATCTGTCGCCATTGTACCATCAAAAAGTGTATGAAGTTATACATAGAATTGAACCATTTTTTTTTTTTTACTATTTTATTAATTTGGCTATGGCAAGCAGGTTTTCCCTTAATATGGAAAACATCTGCCGCTAGGGGGCACTGTAATAGCATTTTTTGTGGCATTTTGAATACTGTACCATCGAAAATGTAGGGGGCGCTGTAATAGTGATTTTTATGCGATTTTTGTGGCATTATGAATATTGTACCAATGAAAAGTGTATGAAGTTATGTATAGAAATGAAGGAATTTTTTTTTTAAGATTTTGGCTGTGGCAAGCAGGTCCTTCCTTAATTTGGAAAACATCTGCCACTAGGGGTCACTGTAATAGCATTTTTGGTGGCATTTTGAATTCTGTACCATCGAAAATGTATGAAGTTATGCATAGAATTGAAACAATTTTTTATTTTAAGATTTTGGCTATGGCAAGCACCTCCCTACTTAATTTGGAAAAAAATCGCCGGTGGTGGGCGCTGTAATAGCGTTTTTTGTGCGATTTTTGTGGCATTTTGAATATTGTATCATTGAAAAGTGTATGAAGTTATGCATCGAATTGAACCAATTTTTTTGCATATGTTTTTAGCCATGACAAGAAAGTCCTCCCTGAATTTGGAAATATTTTGTCGAAAAGGGGCACTATAATAGCAATTTTTGTGACTTTTTTTTTCGTAGTTCTATTGTATATCGTCGCCTCGTGAATCGACGGAAACTTCCCATCAAGACAAGCCGGCTATTTGCTAACAGCTTATATACAACAGACTAACAAAAAACTATTGATTTTTAAAAATATAATGATCGAGATTAACGCGTTTTTACTTCAATTAATTGACTGAAGCAGAAATTTAAGATGAAAGTCAAAGTTGATATAGTATTTAGCTAATAAAAATGAAATATTGACATTTGCAACAACATTTTGAAATATTAAAATATATGAGATAGAAGAAAGTTTTTGAATTGCCTCATCCAACTAGTTGTAATTGGAACTATATGTTCTGCCTAGCGGTTTAGGAGTTAGCCATTGGACACCGTTGAGAGTGGACATCCTGTATATTCATATGTATGTACAAAATAGTACTTGAATATTGTCTTTTTCAGATTGGAAAATTGAAGGTAGTTCGAAATATCCATTTTGTGATGTATTTAAACGAAAAGAGGAATTCGTCCCCTTCATATAATATACAGAATGGCTAAAAAATATTGAAATGCACTTTAGTGTTTTACCTGTAAGAGTTACGTACACACTGTAAATTAAATAAGTTATCCAAATAAGATAGAAGTTACGCTATTGAAATGGTTCTGCTTTTATTTTTCAAAAAGTTTCACTAATTAAATTTTTATATGGTTTCAGGGTCCTTTTGAGTTATATTTAATACATTTTTTCATGATCTGATAATAATAACATTAAATATTCAATTTTTCTAAGATCAAAATTCACCGAGTTATGATAGTATGACTTTTAAGAATTTTTTTAGCTTTCTGGCACTAAAATGTTGTCTGTCTATTTTTAGTGCCAGAAAGAGCCGAAATTTCATAAAAGTCAAAGTATTATAACTCGATATAAATTTTGGACGGGCAAGAATAGAATTTGTATTGTTGTACTTTCAGACCATGGAAAAAAGTTATCTAAATATAGCTAATAGAACGCAGGGACATTGTAAAACATATAAAAATGTAACTTTTGAAAAATAACAGCAGTATTACTATTTCATCAGCATAACTTTAAATACTACCTTATTTTGAACACTTTTGTAAATTCATGCCTGCGTATCTCCAACAGCTAAAAATCAAAGAACGTTTTAATCTTTTAGGACACTCTCTATAGTAAAATGTCTAAATATGACGGCCATCTGGGGGTTGCGGAATTTTTCCATTATTTAGAAATACAGGGAATATAAATAAACAGTTGATGCGTATTTAAAAGGTGTTTGCTAAATTACAGATGTCGCTATTCGGGAGTTAGCATTATAGAGCGTTTACTGCATATATTACTTCGAATCGATTACTATCGTCAAAGAAGTTTTCACTTCGGCTGTGCGATCCTAGGCTCACACATATTTCAATAACAATGAGTCTTCCAAAACCTTGTAACTGCTGCACTGTTGCAAAGTAACAATAATTACAATAATAATAAATATTTTAAGTAATGTTTAAATGAATTCCGTAAAATGTCTAAATAGTGAACATCTCCGGATCGCAGAATTCGTTCTCTATTCGGATGAATCCGCTATTCGGAGTTAAAAGCATACAAACGAAGAGATGGTGTTTATTGAAAATATAAATATATTTTAATTAGGTTTACTGAAGAAAAAACAACCATGCAATAGCTTCAACAACTGACTTACAAGTTTACACAATCTTAAACTTTATCAGATTGTTCTTTTCGTTTACTTTTTCCTGATTTTCACACTTGTTAAGATTACAGTAGATATGGAAATCAATTCTTCATTAAATGAGAATAACACAGCAGCCGAAGAATTGAAGCTGGGAGTCACTTAGAGTTAGTTTTAAGATAACTTTAATTTTTATTAATTAAGTTTTAAATTGGATAATCTAATAAGATTTAAAAATATATATCATTTTGCAAATAATTGCGAATGCTGCTTTTCATCATTTCATTTAACAAAAATTCTGTTATTTTTTAAATTACATTTTTACCACTGTTCACATCCTCGGACCCATGTGGATACCTGGTCTTAATTTGATCACCCAACATTCCATATTCTAGGATGAACAGCTGTGAAATACAAACGGATAGTCACTTTTTAATATAATAGATTGATGAAGTTTTAATTTCGCTATAAAAATTAGTCAGGGACAAATGCAGAATTATTTATATTATTTTAAGTGCAAATGGCTTATTCCGTAATGGAGCCTGTACGCAATGGATATAGATTAAAAAACATTATTCTTGAAAATTATTTAAAAGACATAATAAATAAATAAATTAAAATAAAGTTTTCAAGAAAATTGCATTTGAAAGTAGATTTTCCCCCCTGTATAACGGGTATAAAAATTGAAGATGCGAGATGTTTAGAAATTCAAAAAATTGCAGTAGCAAAGATTGCAAATCCGACATTTAATCGTCAAGCGTTGCCATTCTCAAAATGACGTCAGCCGTACGCACGGACATATTTTTCCTTTATAATATAGATAGATTTTCAGACGTGAAGTTCCGTTTGTCAGCTAAAACTTTGCATGTGATAATGTAATCTTTTGGCTTGAGGGTCTAATTTCAGTACCGCGAAGTACAAATTAGAGAAACTGATGTCTTTTAGATGTATTCGTGTAAAAATATATAGTTTTATCAAAGAAAAGGATTGTTTTCTTTTAAATATGGCACTTACTGAAGCATTACGCCAAGTGTCTCAAATTTGGTATCAGCCGAATGAAAATATATTGTAACATTAGCTTTATGAGCAAAAATGTTTTTAAATAGTGACGTCATTTTCTGTTCAGACTTAAAATAAAGTTATTTTTAATTGTAATGAGTAAATGGTATCAATAAGGTTAAATAAACCCCAATATTTCTTTTTTTCTGCAACAGTGGAAATAATGCGATTGCTACCATTTTGATGAAATTTCAAAAAACCTTTTCAAATTAAATTAAAATATAAAAGTGAAAATATTTAGAAAAATAGCTAGTGCGAGGACATCTACAAATGAACAGCTTTCATTTAAAAAAAGAATTGTTAGCAAAATTGGTACAGTAGAAAGTTCAAGGAAGATGTCTAAAAAAACTATCTTGTGTTTTCAATATATAGATTATTTTTTCTCTTTTACTTTAACAGTTGCCTAGCAACTCTATTTCATACAAATTACATTTAAGAGCACATATTTTTCCCAATTCGGCTCTAAAAATTTAAATTGTTCGACTACATATATGTTAAATTCGTGCTTTTTTATATATTATCATTTTATTTATTTATTGATGAAGCTTTAATTTCGTTGTAGAAAATTAGCGGGAGAGAAATTCTGAACTTTTTTTTATGTTCAAATTGTTTATTAATATTTTGCAATGGAAGCGGCACGGCAAAATCATTTAATTGATAAATAACAACGAAATACAGCCAAAACTCACTGATTTTATAACAGACGATATTCTTGACGTAGCACGTATTTTAATTTCATTTTTTTCCGGTTTTTATGAGAAAATGGCAACAAAAAGATACAGCAATCTACTATTTTCATTCATGGAAGAAAGAGATAGATGAAGTTGCAGTATGCCGTTAAAAAGGTTTGCAATATGAAACCATTTATCGCTCAAATTTAAACGTCCAAGAAAGCCCAAACAACACAAGCACGTGGGAGGGATTTTGTATTAATAAGACGAATTCAAAGAGGTGAATTACAGCTGGAGTATATTTTAGGAAAAAATGGTACATTTTTTAAAGGGTCTTTGTTGCGTTGTTATTTATTAAAATAAATGTTTGATTTTAAAATAATTGGAATTGGAAAATTAAACAATAATAAAATGTCAAAATAAGATTAAATAAAATATTGAAAACATTTGATAAGAACTAAAAATTGTATTATTGAAAGTTTTCTTTCTTTAACCCTTTCCAACATAGATGAAAAATATTTGTCTTCAGATTGTATGGCCTTCTAGTCGAGCTCTAACTCTTGTAAAAATACTGGGATCACCCTGCATTTTTTATATGTTATTGACGTTTACTATAGCGTGATCGCTATTGAAAAAAAAAAAAATGTGTGGCACTTATAGTTCATTTGCATGGGCGTAAAAAGTATTCTGTTACATTACGGTCAATGGAAAAAATCGTTTCAAGTGCATTTTAATGATGCTAGACAATTTAAAACATAAAGAAATCGATATTCATTTATAAAGTGTAGTAAAACATTCATTTAGTAGAATATGGGGTTTGCAAAGCATTTATTATTCATTTACAGGGCCACATAAAAGAATTCCGTTACATAATGATATAGGGGGGCGGGGGACTGTTTACAGCGATATTATGTTACTGAAATATAATGGAATAGACATAAATTACTCAGATTTACTACAATGTACTTGCTGTGAAATATGATGTGCATAGTATTTATCGTTCATTTACAAGGACACACAAAAGATTCGGATACAGTACTGTATCTAAAGTGTTTGTCAGTATGTGACACAAATTTTGTGGTCGCTCTATCACAAGAACTAATGCACGGAATTTAATAAAAATTTATATTCATGTAGTCCCTAATATAAATTTGTGATGATTAGTTTTTGGTGTAAATCGCCCAACAGGTGGCGCTGCTATGCTGCATTTTTCGCGATTTCAGCAATAGCTGTATCTTAAGAACTAATACACGGATTTTCATCAAACTTCAGGTTCAGTTGGTCCTTAATATGAGTTGGTGCTTATTACGTTTTGGTGTAAATCGCCCAACAGGTGGCGCTGCCATGCTGCATTTTGTAGGTTTTACACGATTTCAGCATAGCTCTATTTCAAGAACTGATACACGGATTTTCACCAAACTTCAGATTCAGTTAGTCCTTGATATAACTTGGTGCTGATTGCGTGTTGGTGTAAATCGCCCATCAGTTGGCGTTGCTGTGCTGCATTTTTCACGATTTCCGCAATAGTTCTACCAAGAACTAATGCACGAATTTTCATCTAACTTTAGAGTTAGATGTTAACACAAGTTGTTGCTGATAGATTTTGGTGTTAATCGCCCAATAGGTGGCGCTGCTACACTAGAATTTTCATGATTTTCGCAATAGCTCTATCTCAAAAACTAATGCACGGATTCTCCCCAAACTTCAGATTCAGTTTGATGTTGACATATGTTGTTGTTTGGTGGTTTTGGTGTAAAGCACCAAATAGGCGGTGCTGCTAGGCTGCAGTTTGCTGGATTTACACGATTTCAGCGATAGCCATATCTCAAGAACTAATGCACGGAATTTCATATCTTTGGGATCCTCATGATGGGTATAGATTGCCATTTAATTTTGGCAGTGTGATAGCGAATTTTGAAGTATTATCATGTATGAGATAGAAGAATGTTTTCGGAATGGTATAGATGGAAGTTTTGTTTTTCTTTTGGTATCAATTTTCTGAAAAGAAAAAGTTATCCTTGAGAAATGCATAACAATTTTGTGAAAAATAAAACTTTGTATCGAAAGGTCAAGTCCAATTACTCAAATGCGAGGCAAGCATTTATTGATAATAATTTCATTCTTACACCTAAAATTTTCCTGTCAGGGAACTTACTTTTTTGCAAATAATAATATGTTTCAAAACTCAAGTAATTCAAACTGATTAATGGAGTTTCTTTGATAGAATGAAATTTTGTGATTGCGCTTCAAATAGGCCCTCATTTTTGACTGTATCAATCGCTACTAATTTAGATAAACGTCTTTATTTGTTTTTAACAGCATATTAATAATTGCATGTAAACAGATAAAATATAATGATGAAAGCATTCTTTTAAAATTATGTATGAAAACTTAAATTACAAATATTAATCGAAAATAAATTTTCAAGTGCAAACGATTTTCGGGCAATAACGAAAGAATGTTACCCTTTCAAGTAAAATCTTAAAAGACGCTTCTGATATTTATATTTAAAATACATATGATTAAATAATCAAATAATACAGTGAAGTGTTATATTAGTATCTTTGATACATTCTGATCTAGTACTACATCCTATAACAGCGAATAAGTCATCTTTTATCGAAATTTTAATCATATCTTGAATAACAATTTCCGACGGTAAAAAATGAAAGCAAAGAAATACAGGTTTAAACCGGTTTGAACTGATAGGCGTGTCAAAGCACGTGGTTTTGTTTGGGCTTTCTGTAGCGGATTTTAGGGTTACTGTTTTGGCGTCACCCCCAACCATCTTACTGCACCTCCATCTATCTCATTCCTCCATGATTTTCATTTTTCCCCCTTTAGTTTCAATAGAAATGGAGTACTTCAGCTGCCACGATTACAAACAAGTTGGAAATTGCTCGTCAAACGTGGCAAATGAGGTGTGTTCGTACTATAACTAGTTTTATAATTATTTTTTGCACCCCATATTGTACTGAATGTATAATTTTTTGCACTTCATAAAGCGCATAGTCTGATACATCATTAAAATGCACTTCCAACATTTTTTTCCCATTCCCCGTAATGTAACGGAACACTTTTGACTGTCCCTGTAATTAAACTACACATCCGATTTTCCTAAAATTTGAAATAGCTCAACAAAATTTTACAACAATTATATCTTTAAAATTTTTGACCATTCGGAAGGCTGTAATATCATTAAAATGCACTTGCAATAATTTTTCCCATTGGCCGTAATGTAAAGAAAAACTTTTGACTGTCCCTGTAATTAAACATACATCCGATTTTCCTAAAATTTGAAATGGCTCGACAAAATTTTGCAACAGTTATATCTTTAAAATTTCAGATCATTCGGAAGGCTCTAATATCATTAAAATCCACTTGCAATAATTTTTCCCATTGGCCGTAATGTAAAGAAAAACTTTTGACTGTCCCTGTAATTAAACTATACATCCGATTTTCCTAAAATTTGAAAGGGCTCGACAAAATTTTGCAATAATTATATCTTTAAATTTTCAGATCATTCGGAAGGCTCTAATATCATTAAAATGCACTTGCAATAATTTTTCCCATTGTCCGTAATGTAAAGAAAAACTTTTGACTGTCCCTGTAATTAAACTATACATCCGATTTTCCTAAAATTTGAAAGGGCTGGACAAAATTTTGCAACAGTTATATCTTTAAAATTTCAGATCATTCGGAAGGCTCTAATATCATTAAAATCCACTTGCAATAATTTTTCCCATTGGCCGTAATGTAAAGAAAAACTTTTGACTGTCCCTGTAATTAAACTATACATCCGATTTTCATAAAATTTGAAATGGCTCGACAAAATTTTGCAACAATCATATATTTTAAATTTCAGACCATTCGGTTGGGTAGTTTTTGCTCTGTTACATGCGGACAGACGGACAGACGGACGGACAGACGGACAGACGGACAGACTGAACGACGACTATAGGTGCTACGTATTTATATAATTACGAACGCACCTAAAAAAGCAACAAAAACTACAAAAAAATTAATATATTAAAATTAAAATGAGATACAGCTTTCAAACAAATTGCATTTAAAAGAGCATTTTTTTCATTATACAGCGGTGTAAAAATTTAAAATGTGTGATGTTTAGAAGTATAAAAATTTGCAATAGAGAAAATTACAAAACCAAAATTTTATTTCAAATTTCAAAGTGCTGCCATTCTCAAAATGACGTATGCGTTACGCACAGATATGTTTGTCCTTTATAATATAGATAAGCCATTGACTCGACCTTCATGAATCGCTCTGCATAAGTAAATTATTTTAATGTGATTTACATAATATCAAAATCACATTTTTTAAAAATTTTAATGCACTTTCAAATGAATACAAAATGCTGTACAGACAGTACTAACATTTCTTATGCGATTAATCTCTGCGATACTATTAAACGAAAATAAATAAACTGTACATACATAATACATATACGGTTACATTTTTACTTATACAGTCAAATAATACCTATAGGTCCAGCGTCTGAATAATTTATACTCATAAAATATAAATTCTACGTTTTCTTCATAATTTTACGAAAAGAATAGTCTTTATGTGACAGGATAATAGGTGAAAATTTTCTACCGCATCTGTTTTTCCTTTAATGAGTAATGATTTATTTATTTATTTATTTATTTAAGGTCATTTTCGGATTCAGCGCTAAAACACACATGTGAATCAATTTTCAAAAGCTGAAAAACGTATCACAACCCAAAATTTGAAAGACTGTGTAATTGAACAGCATTTTAAAATATGTATAATTTTTGTAAAGAACTGAGGTTGTTGTTTTTCATTCTTTTATTTAACAAAAATTCTGTTATTTTTATCCTCTTATATGTTCAGTACAAATTGTATATTTTGCAGTAATATGTCAGAATGATTAAAGATTTCAAAGTTATATTGCAATGCTAATTTTACTCTCAACCATTTCTTTAATATATCTGACGATAATTATATTTCGACTAAATTTGTGAATGACCCGTAACTTGTAGCAAAAAATATGCTCCAACTTTAAACAGCTATTACTCGGTCAATTTTAATCGTAGAATAACGGGACGTTTTTGGCCTTACTTGTCAGTGTAACAGGAAAATTTTACTAAATATAACTTATAGGACCGGGGGACCGTATAAAAATTAAGATTCTGTAATTCTTCGCTAAATTGTTTTCTTGCTTCAGACTCTTTTCATCTTAACTCTGCACCTAATTTTGACCATTTTTGTAATTGGAAGTATGCATCTAGGACCAACGGTTGCGAAAATAAAGGTCGGTCAGGTTATACATGGACACACTGTATACATACCGGGTGTCCCAAAAAGGACTGACTGATTTTAAAATTCAATGACTTGTAAACGGTGACAGATATTTAAAAAATTCTTGCAGGAGGGTTATGCATAAGGTCAAAAGTTTTTTTACAGTGATTTTCAATTTTAGTTCGAATTAGAAACAATAGATGGCGCTGCGATCGATAGACGCTAAATTCAGGCTCGATTTTTGGTACTTCGTGGCCCGGATAATACATTTCCATCTCCTTTTTCCGCATAGAACAAGAAAAAGGACCAAAAATCGAGCCTGTATTTAGCGACTATTGCTTACAGCGCCATCTATTGTTTGTAATTCGAACTAAAATCGAAAATCACTGTAATAAAACTTTTGACCTTATGCATAAACCTCCTGCAAGAATTTTTTAAATATCTGTCACCGTTTGCAAGTTATTGAATTTTAAAATCAGTCAGTCCTTTTTGGGACACCCGGTATATTACTTGCATAATTCAATATTGATAACAATAATCGACCACACTGAATTTCATTGAAAACGTCAGGTAATTTTTTTCTATTTACTTCATCTTTTGTTTATATATTAACATCTTAAATATCTACTATATCAAATGGAATACATATGTTTTTTTTTTTTTTTTTTTTTTTTTGTTAAGAACATTAAGTTTAAAATAATATAAACTTTTAAACAAAATAAAAACTTCAAAAACTACTACAAAGTTTTTAAAAAAATTGTCGGCCCACCCTGAATTAATGAACAATACTAGAAATAAAATTCGTATAAAGAGGGTGGAAAATCGCCAGGTAGCGGCTTTCTGGCCGAACAGATAGCACTAGGTCACTTGATGAAAATCATTGAAAATGTAATATTTTAAAGATATTCATTTATTTTTATTTATCTATTTTGTTTTGTTTTTGTTGAATTTTTAACAAAGTGCTGAACCAATTGTGATGAAATCTAAATGGAACCAATCCGAGAATATCCTCTTTCAATTAAAAAAATATCATATGAATCGTTCGCGTAGTTTCGGAGTAATCGATGAACATACATAAAAAAATAATACATATACGCCTCGAATTGAAAACCTCGTCCTTTTTTTTTTTTTTATTTGAAGTCGGTTAATAAATAGAGACGGACTTTAGAAAGAGTTGTCCTTCCTTGGGATCCTCTACGTTTTAAGAGTTTTTGTGCAAGTGTAGTGTTGCCAGGAGGCTACTTTTTTAAAATTCAGATTTCCTGATTGGCACCACTTTTCTGAAATGGTAAAATTCCCCTTGTTTTCGCCTTATTTAATATATTATTAAATAAGGTGAATTTTACCATTTCAAAAAATTGGTTCCAATCAAGGAATCTGAATTTTTAAAAAGTAGCCTCCTGGCAACACTATGTGCAAGTAAAGAGTAATAAGCATATTTAGTGATAAGTGATATAACACCCTATTAATGAGTGTAACATGAAATTCATGCAATGAGTAAGATTAGAATTTATATGACATTTTTTTTTTTTTTTTTTTGCAACAGTTGCAGAAATTTTAGGGTCAGGTGGGGTGGAATTGGAATGGGTATAAAAATATAAGTTTTTGAAATGATTATAGAATTATTCCTAAAACGGAAAGGAATTTATAAAAAGTAATGAATCAGTGTTTACACTGCATTTATAGACATCACATTTTCATAGTAATTGTTTTTCAAAAGGTTATTTATTAGCTTAATAAAAAAGTTTTTCTGGTGGATTTTTCTATGTCCACTCCACCCCATAGGGTGGGGTGAAATGAGTAACCAAGCTTAAAAGGCATTCAAAGCAACCAATAAACCAAATTTTAGTTTATTATTTATTTTATTACATCAAATTATTTATTTACAATTACATTGGGCAATTTCTTTCTCTTTAAATACATAATGGCCCCAATTATTAAGTGTTCTGGCAAGTTGTTTACTGTTTATTTCTACCTGTCATCTTTGTTTGGAAAGGTATACAAAGTTTCCTACAGATGATTTATGCTGGAATTTTACAACATAAGTAATAGAATCTGGTGTTTCAATCACTTGGGCAATAAAGTATTTTTAACCATTTGGAAAAATGGTTATTCTTCTCTGTCACGATAGGAAATCAAAAACATATCTGAGACGTTTTATTGGTTGAATCCGCATTTTACTCGTTTTCTGATGCGTCTATGCAGTAATCTGTATTTCCCTTTACTTTCAACAGAGATGGATACTTCTGTTGCCACTACGACAAAAAAGTAATAAAAACTACAAAAAAATTAATAACTCAGAAACAAATTGAGATACAGCTTTCAAACAAATTGCATTTAAAAGTACATTTTTTTCTCTATACGACGGTGTAAAAAGTAATAATGTGGGATATTTAGAAGTTTAAGAATGAAATTTCATTTAAAATGTGTCGTCAGATTTCTACGACAGAAAAGCCTTTTCCCGAACAGTCAATGAAATGCTTGTATAATACGTAAGTTTCAGGTGGATAAGGTTTTAAGAGTTTCAGGAAATCTGACGAGTCGCCGGCGATTTTTGTCGCTTGCAATTTTTACGTGTAATAACACTATTAATGTTTAATTCATGGCGTATGTAATGTATGATCAACTCCGTGCGATTTTTCATGTCTTAAATTTTAGTCTTTGAAAAAATCATTTTCTAAATAGTCGTTGTAATTTGTTAAAATTGCTTTTTTTTGTTGTTGTTGTTGTTTTGTTTTTAGATTTTTTCCTTACGTATTAATTCCTTAAGTTTTCCCCAAGCCTAATCATATACCCATTTCACCCCACTTTACATTTTTAATTATAACTTTTTAAATATAAAGAATTTATTTTACATGTTTTTTTTTTTCGTTTTTTATTTTTTATTTTTTATTTTTTTTTAGTCAATAAAGGGCATTGCTATGTACAAACTGTGCAGTAAGAGAAAAAATTTCTTCAAAAAAATAAAAAGATATAATAAAGTTAATGCAGCACTAACAAGTAGAGGGCCAACCTTGTTAATCACAGATTTTGATTATTTTAATATATGTTGTAGGGTAGACACCCCTTAGTGTCAGGTTCAACGGATTTTATCCAATGCCCCTTAGTTCTTGAAAAACCGGGGGTCTAATATTAGTACACAACTTAAATACTTACTTCGCAACCAAAATCATAGGTTAGTCGCAGCTTAGTTGTCATGGCGTTTGCCGGCTGATCCGAGGGCCCGGGAATCGATACCTGAATGCGCTACATTAGTTTCTCGCATTTTTTGTTTTATAAATATAGTTGTAATTATAATTTAATAATTTCAATTAAAAATTCTAACATCATACATTAATTATAATGCTAACAAACTTAAATTTATCATTTCTTATTTGTAAACTATTATTTCTCATCCATTACAGAGGTTTAAAAAGAAATTGGATCTATTATTGAATGATAAAAATTCCAAAATCGTGGCAAATTCTGTTGTGGTGCCATCTAGTTATGATAAAAAAAAGCGGAATATTCAAATAAAATAAAAATAAAAGCAGAAAGAAGATAAAGGGAAAAGCAAAATAACTGAAAGCGCAAGCATACTTATTACAAATTTAAAAATCTTTAATATGCAAAAAATCGGTTGTAATTTAATTCTGATACTAATTTTTAATATAATTATGCTTGTTACTTTAAAAACAGAATAATAGTATTATCGTATTGACTTCCTTTGTTAAAGCAATGCGTAAATGATGTTTCTTTAAAATCACGAATTGACACAATTGCTCAATATCATTGCATCGATAAAGAATATATGAAATACATTTTAAAAGTGATTTAAAAAAAAAAAATAACAGTTTTATGATGTTTTATTACAACTATTTAGGTAAAAGTAAAAAATTAAATAGGTTAAAATTATAATTGATAATGATGGCCCTGTTCGGTATCCCACGATATTGATGAAGAAAGAACACAAGATATAATCAAAGCAGAGAGGTCTAAGCTGGGATATGATTAATTAAGTTTACTATTTACATAAGACTACACAGTTACAACACACGCACACATAATATAACATAATGATAATATTCGGATTACATATTTCACAAGAGAGAGTTCGAACACAACCATTCAAGAAAAGTACCTCGTCTCTCTTTCTCTCTTCGGGCTGTTGCCATTCCGAGTTTCCTAAAGTCTTTCGACCACGGAGTATAGCCGACTTTCACACCTTCCCTCCAGTTTCTACATGTTGGACGGTGTCCCACACTGTGAAACTACTCTTTAAAGTCTTAACTAAGTCTTACTTAAAAAGTCCTATCAAAAGTCCTAATTAAAAAGTTCTATTTAAAAAGTCCTTCACCTGTCCCATCGAGAGCATTTACTTAAACTACTTAAGATATATAAATTCTTATACACTATACACTAAAAATACACATATTACAAATACACATTATACAATATATAATAATGAAATAATACAAAATATATATACAGATTTTCTTTTTCCTACTCATAAATGCGAGATAAAGCATCTGCCACGACATTAGAACTTCCTGGTTTATGAGCAATAGAAACCTGATAGCGAGATAGTGCCAACGACCATCTCTGTAATCGAGCGTTCTTAGGAGTTCCCTCTGTTAAGTATTTTAGAGGATTATGATCCGTATGCAATATTATGGTGGTTCCATAAGTCCACATTTCGAATCTCCCAAGTGCCCAGATTACAGCATATGCTTCTCTTTCAATTGTGCTCCACTTTGATTGAGTTGGAGTAAGCTTTTGACTGGCAAAGGTTATGGGCTTTAACATGCCGTCTTTGTCCCTTTGCATTAAACAGGCACCAATACCCGATATGGAAGCATCGGTGTTTATTTCGAACGGTTTGGACATGTCTGGGGTATAAAGGTTTGTAACTTCACATAAGCTTTCCTTTAACTTATTGAACGACTTTTCAGCATCTTCCGACCATGGAATATCATTTGGAACAGTTTTTCTGGTCAGATCTGTCAAAGGCTTTGCAAAGTACAAGTCCTTAAAGGAAACTATAACTTCTTTACCCTCAGTGTCAATTTCGTATTTGCTTTCTTGTTTAACCTTCTGAACAGAATTAATATCATACTTTATAGCTTCTTTCTCAATTTTTAGTGTCTCCAGGATACTACAATACAACTTAAGATGAAATTGAATACCTTTTTCTTTCATTCCTTTAACTGAATCAACAGTATCTTTCAATTCTCCTTTTTTCATGGAAATTTTTGTTTCTAGATCTTTTTTCTTCTTCAAAACAATGCTTTTCATCATTTTTTTTCTCATATTTATCGTACCACTTATCTTTTTATTTTTGTAAGTAAGATCTTCCTCAACTTCTTCCATTTTGACTTCATAATCACGATTAACACGCTCCAGAGTCTTTGATTTAGTTTCTATCTCATCTTCATTCTCAATATTCTCTTCCGAATATTTGACAATATTAAAATCTTCATTAAAGTCAAACATTTTTTCAATTGTTACAGATTCATCCATAACTTCTTGCTCAATCATAGATCTTCTTTTAAATTTCCAATTTTCTTCTCTTTTAATTTCATAATACTTAATAAACACTTTACATGTTATTTTTGGAAAATTTTCACTAATAACATTTTTGTCAGAATATTTCTGTTTCAGTAAACTTCCAAGTATTTCAATTGTTCTTGATTTTACATTTTCTTCTACATTTTGCATTTTTATTTCATCCACAAGTTTAATTTTTTCCATGTTAAAGGCTGAAATCATTCTAGGAATTCCAGTCCTAGCAAAAACTTCAATAAACGCTTCGCAAGCTGCTTTTTCTGTCAACGATTTAATAGGGACTGCTTCAGGCCAACGACTATGTTGATCCATAGTAGCCAGAACATACCGATGACCTCGAGAAGACTTCGGCTCAATTGGTCCTAAAATATCTGCATTTACTACTTGAAATGGGAGTTCTGGTCTTCCGACCGCTTCAATAGGTGTTCTGTCTGTTACTTTTGTTTTTCTGCGCATTTGACAATCATGGCAAGCTGCGCATAGCTGTTTTACTTCTTTTGGCATTCCTTCCCACCAAAACGACATAGCAATTCTATCTCTTGTTTTCTTAGCAGCTAAATGCCCACCAGTTGGTGTTTCATGTGCTAATTTCAAAATTTCTTGTCTTCTACAGGCAGGTACTACAAGTTGAACATAATTTTGTCCTCCAACTTTGCCTCTATGATACAACAAATCGGATTCTACCCAATAATTATTTTTCTGTCGTTTTGCATCTTCAAAGCATTTTTCTAATGTAGAACAAGCCAATTGCTCCTTTTTCAACAATTGCGCTTGTGAAACGGAACAACTTTCCTTTTGGTCCTCGTTACCAACATTTTCGGGCAAAACAGTTACCTCGACCGGAGTAGGAATCAGTTCCAAATCTGAAGCTTCTTTGTCTTCATCTTCATTATTTAGATTTGTTTCCAGGTTTCCTTCTGGACACCTTCCCTCCACATTGAATACAGATTTTTCTTTATTTTCTTCAACCGGGGTGATATCTACCTCATCCCCTAAATACAACTTCTGCTGTTCTTTTAACAGAGCGAAAACCTTGGGAGTGATCAAAGCTTCTTCGTGTAATCCTTCCACTACCGCAACCTGTACTCGTACATACGGAATAACCTCATCTTCTGTCCGAAGAGTGAGCGGAATGGAAACAAGCTTTGCTTCTACAGGACTTCCTATTGCGGGTCTCAAGAATACTTTTCCATATGACTGTAAATACTCTTCCGGCACCACCGACTTCCGCAGCACTGTAATCTCCGCACCACTATCGATGATTCCCTGAAACTTCTGGTTACCGATTCCTAGATCTACCTTAAGGAGTCTCCCATCTGTTTCTTCCACCGGAATATTCACATTCAAACAAATTGCATTTAGACCCTTTTTCTCAAGATCGCTTTTGGAAGTTTTTCCTCCATCTTGTTTTGCTGTATTCAATTTGGAACAATACTTCTTTACATGCCCTTCCTTACCACATGCGAAACAGGTATATTTTGCGCGAAATTCTCTCTTTTCTCGTTGCACTCCGAAAGATGCTTCAGTCTTGGGTTCAAATTTCGGTTTACCATCTCTCATATCTTTTTTTGATTCCGAACTGTAATTATTCCAACTTTGATTTCGAGAGTTAGATAAATTTTTCTTTGGAAATTCTTTTCTTCTAAAACTGTCGGTAATGCTCTCGTAATCATCAAGTTTTTCTGCCAATTCTAACGGCGTGGTAAATGTGAGCCAATTTTCTAAGAAATGTTCTCTTATTTCTACAGGCACACGAAATTTTAATTGTTCGGTTACTATTAAGTCTTTTAATTGCTGGAAAGTGTTAATATTTAATTCTGTGATCCATTCGGTAAAATAACTCAAAAGCTCTTGTGTATAATTTCTCCATGATTTTTCATGTGTTTTGTGATGTTTGTAAAAACATTGTTTTAATTTTTCACTGTTTAACTTGTATCGCTTTAAGATAAGAGTTTTTACAAAATCGTAATTAATTGCATCTTCCGGGGGTTCTCTAGCTAGCATATTTGCAATTTCCACCGGTAACACTGCCAATAGGTAAGCTACCCAGTCTTTCTTTGGTACTTGTGCCATTTCCGCTCTTCTTTCAAAATTTATCAAAAATAATCCCATCTCATCACGTTTTTCATCAAACTTCGGGACAATCTGTGCTAATTGAATTTTTGGAGCTATCTCAACTTTTGATTCATTTCTTTGTTCCGGAAATTTCTGTAATTGTTCCAGTTTTTTCATTTCTAGTTCATGTTCTTTCGCTTCCCTGGCAATTCGCTCCTCTCTTTCTTCTTGCCGTATTCTTTCTTCTTTCGCTTCCCTGGCATTTCGCTCCTCCCTTTCCTCTTTCTTTTTCCTGTCCTCGATTACAAAACTCAAAAATCCCTTAACAAACTCCTCTTCATAGTCCGGCACTTCTAGTATAGCTTTTTTCAGATCTATAATTTTTAAATTTTCGGCATCCTGAACTCCAAGTTCAATCGCTACTTTTTGTAAATCTTCTTTTCTACTACCTTTGCTTAAAAACGCCATATTTGAAAAATAAATTGGAAGTAATCAGCAATATTCAAACAGTGTTTCTACCCTAATTGGAACTTTCCCTAAGAACGCCTTAAACCAAATTTAATTTAAACCTGAACATTCTTTTGTAAATAACTCCTCAAATTGAATGAAATTTATTTTATTTAAATACTTATATTAGTATTACTGACTAAATTAAAACACATTTGCGCAATAATAACAAAAAAATATATATATATAGAAAACAATTTTTGCAATAATTAAAATATACTTTTACCAATATGTCAAGTTAAAAAAAAAATAAAATATTTGCGTTCTCACAAAATAAGAATTTGTCAATGCCTTGCGTATTAATTTTTAAATACATCCTTCAAAAATACATAATACATTAACAATTTTCCTTTTAACACTTCAATCTCTTACTAAATTATATTTCAAAACGAACCAAATATTTATAAATCTCAATATTAAATTAACACCTTTTAATTAAATTAAATTCTATCCAAGATATGAAAATCTTTCTTTTATTTTGATTTAAAACTCAAATTAAATCTCTATATTTCCTTTCAATTAGTCAGTCGAAAATAATCAACAACAAAAACAAAACAAACAAATGCTTAATATTCTGCCACAATTAAAAAAATAAATAAACAACCCAATCCGTAATAATCAAATTTATACATCTCAGTTTCACTGAACAAAGATTACACAACTTTTATTTCATATTTAATCTGAATGAGTCATTTCAAAGAATTCCAGAATAATACGTAACAAAACAAACAACAACAACAAAAAAAAAAAACCACTTCCTCTACATACTTTGAAATAGCACCTTTTTATCTTAATCACAAAGATAAAAGAATAAATAAAAAACATTTGAAATAAATCTGTTTTTCCTTTTTTTTTTTTTTTTTTTTTTTTTTTTTTCTGCAAACGATAATTTACTTAGGTAACACTTTTAGTTATTCTAGTGCAAAGTTTATTCTTAGAGAATAAATAGCTTCATAGACAGACGTGTTATGAACTTTTAAAATGACAATTTTAACTCATTTTTATGTTTCTTTTTCTTTTCTTTTTTTTTTTTTTAACACAATAACTAGAGAATATTTATTTAAATAACAGAATTTAAACTTTCATGCTAAACATAGTTATTTTTAAACACCATTCTATCTGAACATACGATCAATTTAACAATCATGATACATAATTCTGCATTCATATTATGAAATATACCATAAAAATATAATTCTTAAGTATACTTTTCAAACTTAATTACTCATAAAATACCATGTTTATTCCATTAATTGAATAAATATTAACCCGTTGTTTCTAAACATAATATAAAACATATACACATTAAATAACTATATTTTACTAACATATATTTAAAATATGCTCTCGATAGGAAAGAAAAAAAAATACCTGTATGATAGCTAGGCCAGCCATCAAACTCTCGTTGCTGTCAATCAAATACTATCGACGCAATATTATTCACTTAGATTAGAGGCACATCTTTCTTTCTTTAACCACAATATTTATTATACGATAATATTTTATGCTGCAGTAACACCGCTGTTGATTTTTAAAAGCTGTAGGATCACCATCCTAGTCGTCTGCGACATTATGATGGCCCTGTTCGGTATTCCACGATATTGATGAAGAAAGAACACAAGATATAATCAAAGCAGAGAGGTCTAAGCTGGGATATGATTAATTAAGTTTACTATTTACATAAGACTACACAGTTACAACACACGCACACATAATATAACATAATGATAATATTCGGATTACATATTTCACAAGAGAGAGTTCGAACACAACCATTCAAGAAAAGTACCTCGTCTCTCTTTCTCTCTTCGGGCTGTTGCCATTCCGAGTTTCCTAAAGTCTTTCGACCACGGAGTATAGCCGACTTTCACAGACAATATTAAAAATTTTTATTGACAACGAGATTATTAAGTTATACTTACTAGTAAATTTATAAAACAAAAAATGAGAAAAACAAATGTAGCTTATTCGGGTATCGAACCCGGTCCCGCGAATCAGCCGGTAAACACCATACCAACTGAGCTACGACTAATCTATCATTGCTGTTGCAAAGTAAGTATTTAAGCTGTGTACTAATATTAGACCACCGGTTTCTTAAGAACTAAGGAGCATTGGATAAAATCCGTTGAACCTGACACTAAGGGGCCTCTACTCTACAACATATATTAAAATAATCAAAATCCGTGATTCACAAGGTTGGCCCTCTCCTTGTAAGTGACGTTGATATTCACCATGCGGCTTTTAAAATTGATTCTAAATAGACTAACTGTTTCCAATATTTTTTTTCTAAACTTAATAAAAATTAAATTTTAAAAATCAAAACACCCGACTACGTAAAAATCGAACTAATTAGTTATTTTTCATCAATGTGAAACTATTGGGTCGTTCGGAAAGTCGTGTCCGTTTGGGAAAATCAATTCGTACCGGAAAATTCAGCCCGGTAATTATTAGACATTTGATATCGGAATTAATGTCTAATAATTAAATGATAGAATTTTCCGGTACGAATTGATTTTTCCAAACGGACACGATTTTCCGAACGACCCAATATTTTTTATATTACTTACCTATTTTTTTTATTTACTTGTGTCGATGACTTTTAAGTTGTATTTAGATGTTAGTTCCTACCTATAAACACTGTTTTGATGAGGCCTATAGATGTCTATGAAGGTTAGAATTGCAGTAAAGCTAGAGATCCTACCTACACAACTTCCAGGTTGTGTAATATTTAAACGGAGCTTCTGACTGTAAAAAAGTCAATGAAACATCGTCTTCATTTTGAAAGACCTATCCAATGATATGCCACTCAGTAGGGTGCGTAAAAAAAATTTTCCGTCTCTACCGCCATTTTGTATTTCGCAATTTCGAATTTATAAAAACAAAACCTAGCCTATTACCATCGGACGGTTAAGACGAATCGATAGCGACCTCATTCATTAAAATCCATCCAGCCGTTGGGATGTTTTTAGGGTATAAAGAAATCCACATACCCAGATAGGTGTGAAACACATAACCCTTCTTGGCAGTCGGGTAAAAAGAATGTTGAATGGTTGATAAATTATATACATGGTTGACAAATATTTTTTGTACATAGTATGATTGCAATTAATAAACAAAACAGACAAACAAACCCATTCTACTCCACCTGACCCTATTCTATTCATTTATAAATATTTTTCCGGTATTAAAAGTAAATATTTTTTAAAAATAAATGTAACAGTTAGAATGCACACATTTATCTTGCAATTAAGGCGACAAGGATCATTCAAACTGCGCCTTAAATATTGCGCCTTAAATACCATTCAAGTGTAATATTCAAATTATGAATTAGGGCATATATTTATCACAGTATAAATTTAAAAAAAAAATATGGTGAAAAGTAAGGAAATTTCCTGAATATTTTAAGCTTTATCAAGAACTTTCAAAATGTCCCAACCTCATTCCATATCAATCAAAATATCCAATATTTTTTACGTCAGTTTGGTTTACATATATAAATAAAACTGTACATTGAATTTTATATATTTGAATATAAAGGTAAGAAAAAAAATATTTCTAAATTTTATGAAATTTTCAGCACTTTTGGATAATATTTCTGCACTTAACTGCCTTTAACTTTTCCAATAATATTTCCTTCTATATATAAAAAAAGTTTTGATTTGGAAATGGACCAATGAAAATTTGCGTAGCTATTTCCGGCAGATCGGCATCCAATTTGAATGCTTAAGCATGGCCTTTCTTCGTTAATATAAAAAAAAACTGTTGCATACAAAAATATGAAAATCGGTAGTATTATAGAGAAATGTTTGATAAACACGCTGATGCAGACGGTTTTCAAATCGAAGAATTATTTTAAGAGATATTTAATGCCAAAGTCGGACAAAATCGTTCCATTAAAAAAGTTTTACGGGAGCAAAAACTGTACATAGGAATTTAATCATTTTTAGATCATTTTATGCATCAGAATTTCCCGGTGTGCAGACTGCATTTAGTTTTTAATTTGACTCATTTTTTGAGATTTTATTTCTATTTTAAATTAAAATTTTCAGCATTTTGAGAGCTATTTTTTACATATTTTAGAAAATTGTATTAATTTAAACTGTTGCCAACTGTATAAACTGCGCAAACAATGTTTAATTCAAATTAAAAATTTATTTTACACGTGACTATTATAAACAGAAAATATAAAAAGCAGGAACTCATTGAAAATTACGTCATAAAAACTATATTTACACGTGAATTTTAAAAGAGAAAGAGTATTGTAAAATAATAAATTCATTAACATGCGTTAGAAGTCTTAAATAGGAAAATTTATGTCACATTTACGTCACATTACACTTATTACGTAAAATGAACAAAAAATAATATTGCAAAATAGTTTAAATTTAAAAAATGCGCGAAACATTTATTTGATATTTTAAGATGATCATAATATTTCAGTTCTAACAAAAGTATTTTTACGTGGATATTAAAAAGAGAAAGAAATGTTTGGTGAACATTACCTCAGATTATAATTGTCAGGTTCAAATTATAATTCAATCTTCCGAAATATTTTTAAAGCCGATAAAATTAGCGTGCTGTTACGGTCTGTGGTGTTTGAACGGGGGTTGACGAGCGTAGCTCGTAGGAGGCAGAGCCACCTAGTAGTTAAAAAAAAACTATGCGCAGTTTTAGTTCAAACTGGCATAAAAAGTATTGGGGATTTTAATTGATATGGAATGCGCATGGGACATTTTGAAAAGTTCTTCAGAACGCTTAACGTACGCAGAAAAATTCCTTATTTTTCTCTCCACTATTTTTTTTTTTTTCATTTCATATGCGATAAATAGATTCCATAATGCATATAGTGTGGCCTTGAATAGAATTTAAAGTGAAATTTAAAAAAAAAATGTAAAAAATGTATTTGAAGGTCCCTTGTCCCCTTAAAGACTAACGAAATTCGAGACTTTTTTCTGTACTTTCATTATTTCTGGGTTCGATAGACATCCCATACTTGAAAAAAAGTGCTAGTGGAAGTTTTTGAGTCGCATTTTTAACACTTTCCAACATAGTTGAGAAGTGTTTTTGAATTTGGTTCGCCTGTGTAGCGTCTGTCTGTCTGCGATAGCTAACTTTCGTAAATATGCTCTTTTTATATGTTATTAGGAGGTTTTTAAATAGGATTTTTTTTAATTTAAATTTTAAAATTTTAAACATATTTAATTTTGGATATAACTCTGGAAGTACTTACTCGATTTACAAAATTTTTACACTTTTGTGTACAGAAAATGTGTCATTTTAATTTTTTTTCAGGATTTCTTAAAATATTGATTATGAATTTTATAAAAAAAATTTAATTAAAAATATGTTTTTTTATGAGTGAGTTTTGCATAAATTAGCATATTTTCACAATTATAACTCAAAATTAAAAATACTGAAGACAATTTGTTGGAAAAATTGCATAAAATCTCTGTTGAAAATTCCATACCTATATATCTTGCAAGGAACTTTAGATAAATTCTTTTAAATCTGAGAAATCGAGAAAAAATTCATTCTGAAATAAATGAAGTTAAAGTTCTCGTGAGAGGGTAGCTGATGCGCTCTTTTTGCTTGTTTTGGGGAACAACGGATTTCAAGCTTATTCTATCGACGATTATTTTCAGAATTTTCAAGCTATGATTTTCAGACTTTCACAAAAGTTGCTCTATATACTTAGCTAATACATTATGCACATTATATTTTGACTGCATTCGCGTATGCGCAGTGAAACATTTTACAGTAAACCTGCTCATTTTTCGTCCGATTTTTTTTTTTTTTCATTCTGATTTCAGAATATTGTGAACAGTGTTGTTTGTTATATTTTCTGAAAAGAATTTTTTTTTATATTAAGAACTCTTCAAATTATAAGCAAACAACTTGGCGAAATTTTGGACTGTTTTTATAAAAACCTTAATTTCTCTACGAGTATACATGCTATCCTCAAAACAATTAACACAGTATATTACAATAAGCCCCTTATTAATAACCTCGATTTTGAATGCTTTTGCTACATTAGTTTTTACAGGGTTATCCAAAAGATATTCGTTCTTTTTCAATTTGTTGACGTTCCCTATGGGGTTTCGGGAAAAAGTATTCGCGGAAATATATGACGTATGCTATACTGTTTACACATTTGCCGTTTTAGCTTAATTCCTCATGTATTTTTCTAGATATTTAACAAAACGTCTAAACTCGCAAGTGACCGGTCACTTTTAGCCACATAGTGTATACGTAACTCATTTGTATGCAGATAAATTGCTTTTTCTTATTATATAAAAGTATACAAATGTTTATCATCATTATAGTCAAATATTTTAATATCATAAATTTAAGGAGCACTTTGCACTTCAGCCAATCTATATTGTGCCACCTTTATTTGAAAGAGTATACCTATATTTTCAAATTGCCAGAAAGTACTGAAAGTCTTTTATCAGAGCATTATTAATGTATAATGAAGATGTTTCTCTTCAAAGAAAATCGTTTTTTTCTTTCAAAGGCGAGACATAAACAAAGCAGAAACCGGTAAATGTTCTGGGAATTTTGTCCTGTCAGCCGACGAGAATTTAAGGGAAAACGACGTCATTACAAACGAACAAGGTCGAATGTGCTTTGAAGTACCAAGCTCACCAGGGTTCCAGTGTAAAGTAGGCGCAGGAAGAGTTTGACACTTGGCTAGACAGTCATTATCACTGTGGTCGAACTTGAATCTACTTCACCGAAAAAAGTGTGAATTCAAAAAAGGGAAAAATGCATTACATTTAAACTGCATGGATTATGGAAAGCTGGTATAAAACCCCCTGAATTACTTGATAAATATTTTTAAAGCATATATTTGAATGAATTTTGTTTAACTTTTAACAAAGATAAAATTTTAATAATTATGTTGACAACGAATACAATTTCATAATGATTAAAACAGAAAGTTGTCAAGTTTTTAATATTAGCCGGAAACATTGAAATCAAGAGGAGAGTTGCTCGTTTTATAAGCAGGGTTTTAACGTATTCGGTAATAATATAAAGCTTAACCCTTAAATGCATAGTTTAACTCAGGAGTTGAATGATCTTTTTTGTCATTTGATGCTTTCTATTTGTTTTTTGGTGAACTATTATGCGTTACATACGTGTGATAACATGCATTTAAGGTCGTGAAGACTGTTTTTGGTTCTGATTTGTTCGTGTCTGTGATGTAGAGCTTTTTTTTTTTTTTAATCTATATGAGGTATTCATTATCAATTCTGCAGACTAGTGAAAGCATTTTTAAAAGTTATCACCGGGTGCCACAAAAACGATCGATAACTTTAAAATTCAATAACTTGCAAACGGTGACAGATTAAAAAAAATTCTTGCAGGAGGGTTGTGTATGATGTCAGAAGTTTTTTTACTGCGACTCTTGATTTTAGTTCAGATTTCAAACAATAGATGGCGCTGAGAGCAGTAGGTGTTCAGTCCAGACCCCATTTTTGGTACTTCGGGATCCATTCAATACATTTCAATCACCTTTTTTCGCATGGAAGAAGAGAGAGGCCGAAAATCTGTCCTGGATTTGGCGGTTATTACATGCAGTGCCCTCTATCGATGCTATATGTAACTGAAACTCAGAATCGCAGCATACAAACTCCTGACATCTTACATCACACTCCTGCAAGATTTTTTTTAAAAATCTGTCACCGTTTGCAAGTTATTGAATTTTAAAATCATCGGTAATTTTTGGGACACCCGGTATAGCGTTGAACACCTGTTATTGTGCAGTGCTTGTAAATTATATACTTTAAAGTAAGTATATAATTTAAAATTATCATTTTTTGAACCATTTTTGTTATGTAACTCAGGAGTGAGATAAAGACCATTACGTTCAACAGAAACATAAATAAATTCTTTCACTATTTTTCTAGTGGATAATTAACAAATATAAACTCAAATATAATTTTTCACGAACAGAATGAAAAAAAGCGTATATGAACGAAACTCTGTTAAACAACCTATCAGTTGATATGTTACTCGAGTTGGTGGCGGTCTTAAACGTGAAATTAAAAAATTTGCTGAAAGTGCTATTCGGAAATAGTGGTAACTAAAATTTTGACTTTTGTAAATTTAATAAGTAGCATATATCTGAGAATATCATAGTCCCTCAAAACTCGACATCTATAAAGGTCAGAAACACTAATATTTTAATATCTGTAATGCAGGAGGATGAAAGTAAATTCGGAGGAAAACCATTATTTGGGCACGTAAGGTGGCCCAAAATGACTAAACAAAATTTTAAACATTATATCTGCGATCTGTGAGGAGAAAGCTTTCAGTAGACATGCTACATCCAAAAATGACTTAAATTCCACGCGGCATTCTTTTATAAACTTTTTCTTATGTGTTATAATCTATCTTAAAGTTTCGAACAGACCACTTTGTTAGTTTTTCTACTTTTAATGAAATCGCGGTCAGTTAGTTCCACATTCCACCACCAGGGAGCGCACTCTATTCATAATAAAAGTGTATCAGAACGAAACTCCGTTAAAAAACCTATCAGTGGATATGTTACTCGCGTTGGTGGCAGTCTTACGCTAGAAAGATATTTACTGAAATTACTATTCGGAAATAGTGGTAACTAAAAATTTGACATTTTTATATTTAATAAGTAGCATATATCTGAGGACCCCCTCAAAAAACGGTATCTAAAAGGTCATAAACGTTAATTTTTAAAAAAGAAATCCAGCGCCCCTCCCCATCTGCCTGAAAAGGATCCAAAACGCACCTCATTGTCCACTACAGATACAGATTAATTAAAAAATAATGTATTACCCCCTGAGACAATATTTTCTTCAACTCTTAAGGAAATACGTTGTTGGCATTGCTGGAATTGAATAATCTGCCTAAAAGTGATCCAAAACGCACCTCATTGTCCACTACACATACAGATTAATTAAATAATAATTAATATCTCAGCTTCTAATTAAGCTAACACGCACTGAAATTATCCGATAGCGGGCGAAGCAAGCAAGTCTTTGTCATAATAATATCTGTAATGTGAACTAACTGGGATATTTAATCAAAAGTACTTCCCTCCCCCCTTTCCATTGACACAAACCTAACAAATAAAAATGATGCGATAGCGGGCGAAGCACGCTTTTGTCTATCCTCGAAAGGTATATCTGTCTGATAGCGCTGAACCTCACGCAAATTCATAGATTTCCTAATTTAAATTATTTCGTGGCTAAAAAAAGCACGTGCCTACAATTTTATTCTATTCACTAGAGATAAATTAAACAGATTAATTAAATAATAATTAATATCTCAGCTTGTAATTAAGCTATCTCTTTGAACCGGGTATGTATGAAATCTGCGAGAGATTTCCCATCCGGATGTCAAAAATTTAATATTTAAACAGTTTAAATTTCGTATTAGGATATACTCCGCTTAAATTTCTCCAGCGCCGACATGTCTGAAAGATGACGACAGCTGCGTTCAGCTGAAACGAAATCTCTTTTTATTTTATTTTCAAATACACCCAGGTCAAAATTCTTGCTAGTACTAGCATCAGAAATATGCTAGTTTTTGCTATGTATTGCTTTGTCTGCTAGATTTTCATGCTAGTATATGCTTTAAAATGCTAGCCAGCATCACATGCTGTATAGCTAGCTTACACAGTAATAGCTGTGTAGCTATATACAAGCTATATACAAGCATTTTATGCTTGTTTGCTGTTTAAGCTTCTTCCAAAGCATAGTGTGGTAGGTAACTTACCGTGCTATTATATGCTTTTTTATGCTTGCCAGTATAATATGCTATGCAGCCAGCTTAGGTAGAAATAGCATGACAAGCTACGTACAAGCATTTTATGCTTGTTTGCTGTTTAAGCTTTTTTCAAAACATGGAGAGGTAGGTACCTTAACGTGCTATTATATGCTTTTTTATGCTTGCCCGAATAATATGCTATGCAACCAGCTTATTGTGAAATAGCATGACAAGCTATGTACAAGCACGTTATGCTTAGTTGCTGTTCAAGCGTCTTCCAAAGCATGGAGAGGTAGGTACCTTAATGTGCTATTATATGCTTTCTTATGCTTGGCAGCATAATATGCTATGCAGCCAGCTTATTAAGAAATAGCATGACAGGCTATGTACAAGCCTTTTATGTGCTTATTTGCTTTTTAAGCTTCTGTCAAAGCATGGAGAGGTAGGTACCTTTACATGCTATTATATGCTTTTTTATGCTTGCCAGCATAATGTGCTATGCAACCTGCTTTGATAGAAAACAGAATGGCGTACTATGTGCCAGTAAGATATGCTAATTTGCTACACAAGTCTCTTCCCAGTAATGATGAGGTAGGTACTTAAATGAAGAACTGTGTACTTGTTATTGCTTGGCAGCATCAAATGTTTATTATTATTTTTAAATTAATTTATTTATTTTTGTTTTGTTTTAGTTACTCGAAAGTATAAATTTGATTATGTTTTTTGAAAATAGAAGAAAAGGAAATTTTAATTATAAATTAAATTAATTTTTCAAATCCAGGGTGAGACAATAGTTCTCTTTCACCCCCCGCCCCCCCCCCCCCCCCCCCAACAGAAAATTCTTAGTTTCTCTTTTATTATAAGCTAAGAGAAAAGATTAAATTTCAATTTGTTTTTCAAAATCGGAGAAAAAAATTAGTTACATTTCAAATTCGAGGGAGGCTTAATGGATCACCTAAGCCCTCTTCCCTTAACGGAATATTCAGAAGTTTGTGTTATGGAGGTTTCACTGTACATTGCAATTTTTCAAGATGTAAAGTATAACTTCTATTTTTAAATTAATTTCTATGGAGGTGGGTTAATTCTATGAGGGATTTAACTTCTATGAGAGTCTTCTAGAGGAGCCCTCCCCTCCCCACCCCCCGCCGCCTATAAAATAATTTTTTCTTCTGTTTCTTAGAATTTAAATATTCTAACTTACTCGAAAAAAATGCAGTATATCTTTAAAAAATGTAGAAAAAGAAAATTTTGTTATATGAAATCTAAAATCCGGGCTGGCCCTCTCCTGAATTCAATACTGTCTTAAATCACCCATTTGAGATTAGTTTTTAACATCTAAATATCTAAAGAAACAGAACAAAAAATTAATTACCAAAGCGGATATAGAAGAGTAACCCCCTGCCCCCCCCCCCACACCCCAACAGAAAATTTTAAACTGATCTTCCTCTTACTGTTAGATTATTTTAGATTACCTGTAAATTATAAATTTTCTATATCTTTAAAAATGGGAGAAAATAAAATTTTTTTTATTAAATTTCAAAAGCTGGGAGGGGGGGAGGGCTGTGTCACCGCCACCTGAATTAAATACTGCCCCTTGAACACGTTTGAGATAATTTTTTAACACAAGCTTAAAAAAATTAACAAATAACTTCCATAGTATACTTAAAGGGAAAAAGCCCCCTCCCCTTCCCCCCGAATTGGAAGAAAATTCCTCGCTGCACTTTCTCTTAGTATTTAATTCTGTTAAGTTTCTCTAAAAGATTAAATTTGCTATGTTTATTAAAATCAGAGAAAAAATATTATTTTGTTAAATTTCAAAATCCAGCGGCGGTTGATTTCCTTTTTCGAACCACTACAACGTAAATTCAACACTGCCTTCGTCCACCCGTTTTAGATAAAATCTAAACACATAAATCTAAAAAAAAACTGAAAATTAATTTCTATAAAGTATTTATTGGGAAAAAGCGACTCCCCCCCCCCCCCGGTTTAGATAAAATTTTAACACATAAATATTTAAAAAACTGAATATTAATTTCCGTGAAGGATTTTTGGGAAAAAGCGCCTCCCCTCCATTCCCCCATCATAAAATTCTTCGCTGTTCATTCTCTTAGTTTTTAATTATTTCAATTATACAAAAAAAAAAAATCCGTGCTTTTTAAAAAGAGAATTTAGTCAATCAAATTTCAAAACTCAAAGAGCACTGTTTCATGTAAGAAATAAGTTCATAACAATCGAATTGAAAATATGTACAATTGACCCCCCCCCCTCCAATAAGGACTTATTTTTAACATCTTAACTCCATCCTAAATTGATAAATTCTATCCTAAATACATTTCAAAATCTTTTATTTTTCTGCAACAAATAATTATGACCATATTCAAACCATTCATTAAGCAAAGAAAATTCCACTAATGAATTATAATAATCAAGCCATATTCTAATTATCCATTAAACATAGAAAAAACCCTAATAATATATTAACTTTATTAATTGAAACTTAGAGGATAACAGCATCATTAAATTCTATGTCTTATGAATAATCTTATAATAATCGATAACCCTCTATCTTATAAAAATATCAACACACAGCAGAATCAGCCCTTCACCCATTACCCGCATTTAAAATCGTTTACAAACACGGCCCCAGTGGCGAAGTAAGTAAAGCATCTGGCTTCCAAACCGGATATAATGAGTTCTGTCCTTCGCAGAGGAAAAGAAAAGCCGACCTATGTTCCCCTTCTAAAAGCAGTAGGTACTTCAGAAATTCTCCAAAGATGGCGCCACCAGCGTCATTTTTTTTCTAACCGGGAGAATAGCAAAAATTAAAAGCAAGTGATGCTAGAAATGTAATGCCAGCATAACAAAAATTAAAAGCACGTCATGCTAGAAAATTAAAAGCAACTGATGGTAGAAATGTAATGATAGACTATCTACAAAAAAAAGTTTCTGTTACTCGTGAATTACTGCTAGGAAGCAGAAATTACAAGCAAGTGGTGGTCTTGATTGTTGCTAGGCCAACAACATATTCAAGCAACACAAGCTGGAATATGTATGCTGGCCAAGCAGTAAAGTGTTCCAATACACACCATGACATGCTGGGAATTATGGTGGAACCAGCAAATGTGTTATGGTAGTTTATGCTAGTTAACTTTGCTGGGATAAAGCATTTAATGCTTGTCTAGCAAACAAATACCAGCATGAATTTCGACCTGGGTAGAAATTAAATTTTTATCGATCGATTTTTAATGGATTTTTTGCGTTCTACCCTACGCAGAAAATTGAAATTTATACCAAAATAAAGTAGAAAGTTTTCCGCGTATTTCTATTCCTATTACGAATTTGTACGACCGATACTTTGGCAGATGCGGTTTCGCTTTTTAAATGTCCACTTCATTTATTGCTTAAATCCCTTCGTATGGTAACCATGCATCCGCTGATTTTACCGTGCATCCGCTGAATTTACTGGCAACCCTTAGGAAAAACTTAGGAGGATTTGGAGAAAGTGCGTTCGCAGCTGCGTTCAAAAGGTTGATTGGTTAATTTTAGATGTAATTAGCCCGTAATTCGGTTAATTACCGCCGTTTTTGAAAATTTTAGGATTTGTTGTTTGATGTGAGGTGTTCAGCTATAAGTACCCAAAATTTCAAGTCTCCAACATGTATAGTTTCTGAGAACGGGCTCTGTGACGGACAGACTGAGGAGGAGTGGGACGAATAGGGTTTCGTCAGATGGACGAAACCCTAAAAAGGATGTTTAAATATCTATAAAAAAGACCAAATTAGGGTAATTATAATTAATATTGCTTACAATATTATTTAGTTTCACTGTTTATATATCGCTTACCCGCAAGAAAAGAGACACGTCTTGCAAATATTCATTTTGCGTTTTTTTCTACTAACAGGTCTTTTATAAGTGCGTCTTGCTACACAAACAATTTCATAAGTGTACCTGTGCGGAAAAACACTTTATTACGGCATATGTCCATTATAACCACAGAAGAGATGTGGATTGTGTGGGGTAAAATTACCCAACCGCCCAAACCGCATCCTACGTCTTCATTTTTAAGGGTTTTATACTTTTATGCAAGTTTTCATTCCAGCATGCAGAGCTAAGTGCTATAATTTTATGTTACAGTAAAATCATGCAAATTTTCTTTTGCCTCTCCTGTGGTGAAAATTACTTTTGTCGAGATGTGTCACTTTTCTTGCGGGTGAGAGATATATTAAATGAACAAAATTGCTCATACTAAAATAAATGTTTGCACTATGTATTCCCAAGCATTTTTTCTTTCAAATTTAAAAGTGTTTTTCAATTTTTCTGAAACACTTCACTTTTCCATGTGTGTCACTTATCGAATAATGGTGCGATGCGATCAACTGTGTATTTTGAGTTATCCGTTATTAGTGTTCCGTTAACAACATCCAATAACATAATGTGATGTAAAAAAAAATAATTTAAAATAATTTAATAAAATCTTTTAAACCTAATTAGGTTTAAGGCAAAATTTGTTAATTAAAATATCTCACTATCATGATTTTTCCACTTATATGAACAACTAGTTTTTAAAAAGCCGTCGCTTTCATATTTGACAACAGTGGTTATTATTTTTTCCAAACTGATTAAAGCTTTTTTTTAAATTTTAACAAATGTTCCTATAAAATAAGAATCTTATTGCTTTAGTAAAATTAATTCCTCGAAAAAGTTTTCTATCAGTCATAGTTATGACAAAAAGTATAATAAATAAATAAATAAATAGCTCTACCGCATTCGTACGTAGCATCAACAGGCTTATCCTTCAACACGCAATCGAAAAAATACTTATCTCACCTTATTCCGAACTACCAAAGAAAGCGCGATACTAGCTTACAAATTACCTCAAAATATGTCCAGCCACCAAAGCTTGCACGAATCTGATGCGAATCTAACTTAAAAACTTAGAAAAACGTTTCCTTCCCTCTCGTTTACGTAAAATTCTCAGATTCTAATATTACCAGTCTAGATAAACAATATATTCAAAGCAATAATATATATTTCTAATAATATAACTGCTTCATAGCTGTGTATTACAGTTAACTGTAATCTCTCAGAGAGGTGATTAAATTTTTTTACGCATTTGACACTGAAAGAACTACAGATATCATGCTGAAGGGAACATAATATTTGAACATTTAACAGTTCGTATAGAATATTTGATACTGATAGATAATTACAACTGATAAATAGTTTTTATTCCTAACAGCAGAAGCGAGGAGAAGAGTTTGCTGTAAGATTCCGAGCAGAATCTCGGACGTCTCTAATATTGTTAGAGGAGGTGAAAAGTAATTGTGTAATGAAGGAAATGAAAATGCTTGTTGGTTTTTCTTTTTCATACGTAGAACGCGGTTGAACGATACATGTTGGCTTTTCTTTTTCATACACAGGGCGCGGTTGAACGTTTTTGGGTTTTGTTTTTTAAGCTAAAATAGGATTTACTTGACACTTTTGTAATAGTGGATTTTTTTTCGCTTTTTCTTAGAAGGTTATTAAGAGCTAGGAAAAAAGATTTCGCGATTTTATTTTCATCTGAATATAAAATTAAAATAAATCTGAAATAATTTTCTTTTTTTTTCAGTTTTTCGCAAGGGAAATTCATAAATAGTTATAAAATTAATAGGGAGTTTCTGATATTCTTTTACTTAAAAAAAAACTTTAAAACAATAACTGTTGAAAAATAAATAAAGAAACAAAAAGACAAGGCTGGATCGAATCGAGTATATTGTGTTACATATTTACAAGAACTACAACAACTGAAATAAAACAGAGAAATAACATATATTTATAGATTTTGAAAGACCCATGAGAGACAGGTTAGCGGACTTGAAAGAGAGCTATATAGTTAGCTTAAATAACCAATCAGAGTTTAAACATAAACAATTGTATTAAAATGAAAACTGGAATTAGTAATAGAATAATGGAATGCTATGATTACAACATTCTAACACCAGCCCATAATCTAGCATTACATCAGAAAAATAAAAAGAAAAGAAAATTTTAGTAAACAAACATTAAAAATAGTTCGAGACAATTTTTAAACATCACTTGTACAAACAGCAAAAACATGACAGTTCATAAAATTTAACTTTAGGTAAAACCTTCGTAAACAACTCAGCAATTTGAATAATTGTAAGAATATATTCAATTCTGATATTATTTTCTCTTACAACATTACGAACAAATTTTAGTTTTATATCAACGTGTTTCATTCTACCATAATTGATCTCATTAGTGATACATTTTATACATGATTGATTGTCTTCGAAAATAACTAAGTTCTTAATATTTACAATTTCACAAGCAATGTTTAAAACCATAACAAGTCTTGCAAACTTTTAGTCAAAGCAATGACTTCAGCTTCAGTTGACGATAATGCAACTGATTTTTGTTTATTACAACACGACAGAACAGGCATGTTACAAAACATCAAAAAATAAACCGATACTGATTTACGGTCATCTGTGTTTGCCCCCCAATCGGCATCAACATATATGGACAATTTAGGATCAGAATTTTACTTTTTATACACAAGTTTTAAGGACAGAGTTCCTTTTAAATATCTTAAAATTTTCTTTAGTGCAATCCATGCAACATCAGTAGGATTTTCCTGCCTTTGGCTCAAACAGTTAGCTGCATACAAAATATCGGGTTGGGAAATATATGCCAAATACAATAAACAACCTACAATTTTACGATATGGGCCATTAAATGGTTTTCCATTTTTGAAATCAGATAAAGTGGATTTAAGGGAAATGGGAATATCACAAGGTTTGCATTCTAGCATATTAAATTTACTTAACAACTTAATTATATAAGACTCTTGATACATAAACTATCGATTGTGAATTCCATTTGAATACCTAGAAATTCTGAAACACTTTCTGACTTTGGCATGTGAAATTCTTTAGACAATAAGGAAATAACTACATTTGTTTCATTTACATCTGAAATTGCTACCAACATATCATCTACATACAGAGCAATAACTATTTTTTGATCATTACTATACCGAATAAAAATACAAGGTTCATTATCAAGTGATTTAAAATTTAATTTAGAAACAAATTCAAGAAATCTTTCAAACCAATGACGTGGGGCTTGTTTTAGACCATATAAACTTCTTTTCAGTTTACACTTTAGCCCACTATTATCATCATAGCCTCTTGGCTGATCCAAATAATAAAAACAAGTTCATTTAACTTGCCATTCAGGAAAGTAGTTTGTACAACTAATACATATGCATGTAGATCTTCTTTTAAAATCAAAGTAAGCACTAAACGTAAAGCAGGCATAGCTATAACAGGGGAAAATGTCTCAGTGTAGTCTACTACTTCTTCCTGCATGAACCCGCCAGCTACAAGCCTTGCCTTTTATTTACCATCTCTCTTTTTCCGCAGCACCCACTTGCAGGAAATGGCATTTTTATCTTTTGGCAGCTCTTCTAAATTCCACACTTCATTTACTCTCATGCACTCCATTTCTTCGTCCATAGCTTCTTTCCACTTTTGTTATTCATTGTGAGCCAGAGAAGAAATGTCATCAAAATTTAATGTTGCTTCTTGAGTAATCATTGCTTCATATATTTCAGGTTCTGGAAACCTAACTGATGTTTCTTTTCTCTGGATGATTTTCTCACTCTTTCTTCTGTCGAATTATTTGTTTTTTCACTAGATGGCAGGGAATTATCGATTACACTTTCTTGAAATTGACTTTCATCAGGTTCATCTTCATTGATGTTCAGGAAAACATTTATAAAATCGTTGGACGTTTTTTTTCTCTTCATTAAATTTAACATTTTGGATATAATGATCCGCTTTGTTATAGGATCTAGTAAGCGATTTCCCATTAATGAAAATCCTACAAAAATTATTATTTTTTTTTTGCATTTTTCATTTAATTTCTTCCTTTTGTTTTTAGGTATCAGTGTATAGGCATCACAGTCAAATACTCTAAGTTTCTTCAAATCGGGATAATTTTTGTGCTTTAAGTAGTACGGAGTTGAATTTTCAATTGATGCATGCTATTATTAATGTAGGCGGCAGTAAGAACTGCAAAACCCCAAAAGTTCTTAGGTAAATTTGCTTCAAATAACATCGCCCGACCTTTTTCTAAGAGACCTATTAGCACGTTCTGATACACCGTTCAAACATGGAGTATACGGTGGCGAAGGATCAATAATTATACTAGCTTCAGTTACAAAGTTTGAAAATTCACCATCAACTATTCTTTTTCGTTATCACATCGAATTTTTTTTTACTGTGGGATGCGATTTACGGAAAGTTTTAAGCTCTCTTGCTATATCACTTTTTCGTTTAAGTAGACGAACTTCAGTAAAACGCGAATAGTCATCTATTAAAGTCATAAAATATTGCTCACTTGCAAAAGTCATGGGTACTATCGGCCCACATACATCTGAGTGAATCATCACCATAGGTTCAGATTCTCTTTTTCTAGGACCTTTTCCAACAGGTGTTGCACATAGCTTTGACTTTGTACATATTTCACAGAAATTTGAGGAAGTTAGTTGTCCTAATTGCTTCAGGGCTTGGTTGCAAAAGTTCCCTAATCTGCGATGCCAGATATCACAATCACTTTCTTTTGAAGCAAGTACAGATTTAGAAACAGGGTTAAAGTCACTTACATAATTTTCCATTCAAATCACGTTTACCAAAACAAAACCGGTTTCTTCCTTTTTCAATAAATACTTTTTCATTCTTGAAAATGACTGCATAATTAACACTTTCAATTTTCCTAACGGAAATCAACTGACCATTTAGGTCTGGTACGTAAAGCACATTATTTAAAATAATTTCCATTCTATTTGACAGTTTTCCAGTAATATTTCCAACACCTTCAATTTCAAGATTCGTTGTTTTCGATGCGCACTTTACAGTTCCAGAAGAAGGTACTAAAGATGAGAAATATTTCTCATTAGAACACATGTGAAAAGTTGCCTCAGAATCTATGATAAATTCGTTCTTTCTAAAGTTCCCAGCAAAAAATGATACTGCTGAAGAGGCGAACTTTTCTTCGTTTGAACTGTTAATAACTTTACAATATCGTTTTATATGACCCTTCTACTGCATGAATAACAAGTAAGTTTCATTCTACAATATTTTGCAGTATGCCTTTTGAATTGCAAATTTTACAAAAGAATTCTTTGCGAGTTGACGCAGAAATGCAGTATTATCATGAGCAGTTTTAGTATGCACTTTTTCTTTCTTTGAGTCCAGTAGAAGTGCTTCAGCGTTTAATAATCTCTGTGTGACGAAATCTAACGTCAAAACAGCATTCGGTTGATTTTCTAAAGCAGTCTTCACATTTTCAAATTCCTGAGGCAACTACATCAAATTATAAACAATTGTATCGGTTTCAGTTACTTCTACGCCAGATAACTTTAGATCCGAAATTAATTAATTTATTTCTTCTATATGATTTCTCATAGATATAGCACGATCTTTCTCAATAGTTGCTAAACTCTTACGAATCAAAATTTGATTCACTGCACGCTTCGTATCATATGTGCGTTCCAATTTAGGGTAACTCCGGGAGAGTTGCAGTATACGGGATAGATGCCGCACCCCTTGTATTTCTTGTAATTATCGATAGATGGTCGTCAAACGCACAGTATAGGTGCGCAATGAGATTATTTTAACTAGTGTATAGCGTGAATCCCATTTCGATGTTTACTTGTAGAAGTACAACCCTTATTTTGACGTAAGTGCATGATTTTACTGTCCAAACTTTTAAACACGTTATGTTTAAATAATTTTCATACGCTAACAACTAAATGCATGCATGATTTCGAAGTCAAAACTAAGTGTAGCTTTTGTATACTTTGTGCTTCGTACTTTGTACATGGTTACGCCATTCCCCTTAGCGATGGCAGGTAACTGTGATTGCCGACGTCTGCACCATGCAAAATGAGATACATGCCGCACTGCAATTCCGATATACATGCCACAATTTCTTTTGCACGGGATGATTAAGTGTTGATAACTTTTACTTTTGTTTTTGGACTAACAAACCATGTTAGGCATGTTAACAAGTTTACTAAAACCAAAGGAGAAAAAGAAAAAAATAAAAAGTAAGAAGGGCAAGAAAGATTTAAGTAAGGATGATAATAATGAAAAAATGGATTACACGCAACGCAGACGTTCTTTGCAAGGAATGTTTAGAAAACTACTCCAAAAAAGAAGAATAATTGGCTTCGTTGTCAAATGTACATACATAAAGACTGTACATTTTCGACACTTTTTCTGCAGATTGCAGTAGAAAAAACAGGTCTCCTAACCCATTCGGGAAAACAGGTGCATATAAGCACCTTCATAAAGAGCATACAAAATTTGTTTCTGCCACCAGTAAAAAAGAAGTAATATTTGCTTTCTTTAAGCGAGCTATTGGCGAGATTTTCACCCGGCTAACATAAAAGTACGAGGAATTCTTTGTGATCATGGCAACTTTTATGTAGTTTTATTCGAAAAAATAATTTTGATTCTTTAATGAAAAGCGAAGGAATCAGCCCGTTGTTTATGGTAGTTACATGACTTGGACTATTATAATATAAACGAAATAATGGGGATAGAATAATATTCGGCGACTTATCACACCTGTGGCTGGCTAACATTAAAGTACCAAAATGGCCACCTGGAATATAAAAAGCGAATGGATCCGCCTGGAGCTGTTGATGATAGTCACATGACTTAGGCTATTATTATAGAGATTGTTTTCAATTTTAAAAACTTTGCAAACAATAATATTTTCTAACGATTAAAAATTTATTTTCATGTGACTATTAAAAACAGAAAAAAAAAAACTTTAAAATTACTATTAAATGAGTACGTGTTAAAGGCAGGAAAATATTGAAAATTATGTCCTGAAAATTGTATTTACACGTGAGTATTAAAAGGGAAAGGAAACTTTAAAATAATAAATACATTAATATGCGTTTAACCCTTTCACGGACAAGGCACTTCTATTCGTAAAATCTTGAAATCAATGAATGGCACCAGAATTTACAAACAAATTTCGAAATACAAAAATGCTTTTGTTCACTTACTTAATATAAGGGAAATTTTCATCCCAATATTCTGATGCTAATGTGGCATTTAAGAATTAAAATTAAGTGATCCAAAAATGAACCACCGCTCTTGAAGGGGTCAAAGCAGCAAATTTTAGTAATTGTATTATGTCAATCGTTTTATAACGCTGTTAAAAAATGCCGAGAGACAAAGACTCTGTTTACTTAATTCATTTTATTTTAGCTTCTTTTCAAATGTTTAACTGATCTTCTTTAACCAAACACGAAAACAACCATTGGATGTCTTACCAGCAACTGATTCTACCTTAAATTTTTGCAATCAAAGGGAATTGAATGGAATCCCGTTTACAGGGAGATCGCTACAGGTATTTTCAGTATAATTCAATCTTCTCTAATCTTTTAAAAACCGATCAGATTAGCGTGCTTTTAGATTCTACAGTGTCTGAACGGGGGTTGGCGAGCGTAGCTTGCAGGGGGCAGAGCCCCCTAGTATATATATATTATATACCATCATGTCCACTGTAAAATTTCTGATTAACGAGATTTTTTGGGAGAGGGGCGGGGGTAGGGGGATAGCAGTTAATTGTCACATTTAACTGTATAAATTTATTTACATGTTTTGAATTTAAATTGATACTTTAATGTAGTACTTACATTAGGATTTCAATCTTATTTACATTTGTTTTCTCATTAAACAAAGCAATAATCTCGTGAAATAAAACTTTCAAAAATACATAATAAAACGTTGAATACAAAAAATACACATTTGTTCCAGAAATTAAAAAAGTTTTACAATTAATGCTGATTTCAAATAAATTTAGTGAAAGTTTGAATAAAAATGTATAAACGATGAATAATCATCCTATGCTTCAGATATATAGCTATGGATGTTGTACAAGGCAAATGTTTGATTTGACGAGTAAAATTTTTATAATTTTATGATGTGCATAAACATTGTATCAAATTATATTTAATTTAGTAATTACATCTATAGTTAACAATTCAAGCAATTATTTGCACTTACTAATATTTATTGATTAAAAAAAAAAAAAAAAAGATAAGCAATAACTTCATGTTTTAAAAGCATATTCGTTTACATATAATAAGAAACAAAAAATATATGAATTTTTCACTCAACCTTGTGGATGTGGAATTTTGCGCCTGAAATGCGTAAACTCGCATGTCTGATGGATTATTTAAACTAGTATGTTGTGGCCATCACAAAACTTTCTTCTATATAAATCACGTCAATTAAATCATTTAAATAGTACAAGAAATTACATCAATTTAGCACCAATTCATATATAAGTATATCTGAATTTGAAGTTTGATGAAAATTCGTGCATTAGTTATTGAGATAGAGCTATAGGGGAAATTCAGAAAAATGCAGCATAAAAGCGCCACCTGTTAAGAGATTTGCACCAAAACACAAACAGCAAAATTCATATCAAGGTATACCGGAATCTGAAGTTTGTTGAAAATCCAAGCATTAGTTCTTGAGATAGAGCTATTGCAGAAATCACAAAAATACAGCATAGCAGCGCCACCTATAGAGCGATTCACACCAAAAGGTGCAAAACGTCCATTCATGTCAAGGACTAACTGAATCTGAAGTTTGGTGAAAATCCGTGCATTATATCTTGAAATAAAGCTATTACGAAAATCGTGTAAATGCTGCAAATTGCAGCATAGCAGCGCCATCTGTTGGGCGATTTACACCAAATCGTTACCAGCACCAATTCATATCAAGGAATAACTGAATCTGAAGTTTTATGAAAGTCCGTGCATTAGTTCTTGAGATAGAGCTATTGCAGAAATTGAGAAAAATGCAGCATAGCAGCGCCACGTGTTGGGTGATTTACACCAAAAACTAATCAGCACCCATTTATATTAGGGACCACTTGAATATAAATTTTTATTAAATTCCGTGCATTAGTTCTTAAGATAGAGCGCCCACAAAATTTGTGTCCCATACAGACAGACAGACATTTTGTAAAAACATGTTTTTCGGAAACTCTGACCTCTAAAACGTGTAAATCCGTCGAAAACCGGAAGTCGAAAATTTTTACGAATCCAATACTTTCTTCTTGTAAAGATGAAAGAAAGTAAAAATAATAATAAAGTTTTAATTTTATTTTTCGATAAAAAGTTTGCCTCCTTTATTAGGAGGCAAAAGGTGGAGCGAAATTTCCGTAGGTGAATTTAGTTGATTTAGTACTATTCATTCATTTTAAGTACAAAGTAAGAAACAGAGCAGAATTTAATTAATTTTTTGAAAATTTTAGGCTTTGAGTGCAAAGGAAGGGGGGCGGGGTAGAAAGGGGTAATTTTGATGGAGAGAGCAAAAATCAAATGGCTGTTGTTTTTTTTTTTATTTTTTTTTTGTTTTTTTTCATATTTTTATCGAAACTACAGAATAAATGACAGGGCATTTTTTTAAACAAAATTATGGGGACAAGTTATTAAAAGCGTTTTTTCAACAATTATTAAAAACAAATCCTGGTGTTCGGTCGGAAATTTCGGGGGTTTAGATTGAATTCCCATGTTTTATAATTATTTATTAATTATATTAAAAAATAACAAACAGAGCACATTTTGTTTGTAAAAAATTAAGAGATTTTAGCAATTTTAGACATTGTATGCTGGGGGGCGGGGGGGGGAGAGAAACAAGCGAAAATTTCAGAAATTGGAGAAATTTAGATAAACCATTTTTTATTTAATGTTACAAAAATAATGTAACAAAGGCAGAATCTTCCTTTTTTTTATTAATTTTAAAGATATGTATCGCTCTGTGGGGTATAGAGAGGCAAAAAGGGATGAGGAAGAGGAAAAATTTTGGAAATAATATAATTAATGAAATGGATGATTTATTATTAATTCAAATTAAATACAAATGTCGACAACATAAAAAATAAAGTTTTTATATTTTGTAAGCTAAAGACGAAAGAAGAAGGAGATATTTCACATGTGTATGGGGTGAGAGGATTCAGCTGATTGATTATTTATGTATTTTTGTTGATTATTTAAAAGTACAAAAGTTAAAAAAAAATAAAAGTTATTGAAAATTTTAACATTATTTTTAAAAAAGTTTTAAAATATTACAAGTTTAACTGCTACCTTAACCACCATTACCACTATCTCTTCTCAAAATATAATGATCTAAGATTTACTATAACAAAATTTCTTGGCAACATTTATTATAAAACTGATTTATACGCATGCGTGAACTGTCACGTGACCAAAACCATGGACAATAATATAAATTTTCGAAAAAGCTTTTCGATTTCTTGTATTAGGTACCAGGCTCAGCGCAGACGATGTTGGGATGGTAGTGATCTGAACGGCGAGAGTTTTCGTTCTGTTGTGTGTTTTATCGGGAAATTTTGTTTGTTGAGCGACTTTCGTAGTTCTACCCTAAAATTTCTTCATTGTATTATGTAGCTTTCATTACAAAAAGCTACCTATTGCAGCCGTTCGGAGGCAAGCGATTTCAAAAAATTTTGGTATATTTTCATTGATCATCACCCCCAGACCCCGAAACCACTCTCCGTTCAAATTTGATAGATATATATATCCATATATATATATATATGTCAGTAGTATTTCACTGGTTATATCACTTCTTATCTTAATTATATTTTACAATAAAATAATTGGAAGTATTTGTAAAAAACCGCTCGAATGGTCACAAGAGTAACAGTGGACATTCCCAAATGTTGTTTTACATTCTCGCGGTGGCGTTGACGCGAAAATGTTTACTACTACCAAAAAAAAAAAAAAAAAAAAAAAAAAAAAAAAAAAAATGGCGAAACGGCAGATGCAACGATCAACGAAGCATGCCTATAATTGGATTTTCACTTTGAGTGTGTTTCCCAGCAGAGCTGTTTGCACTGTTTCAGTTAGTTATAGTTTCCAAAGCTTTCCCGCCAGGCTGCTATAGCAAAGAAATTGAAGCGTGAAGTAGAGAAAAATACATAGACGTAATGTAAATCCCCGCCTGTCAGCGAAACAGTGTAAACAGCTAAACAGTAAGAGTCGCATAAAGAAAAAAAACGTGTTAACTTGGCGCGGTTTGGCGTAATCGCCAGTAGCGATAATTATCAAAATGAGGAGTAGCGCTGTGTTCACCGCTGCCCTTGTCCGCGCGAAAGCAGTGCCCCCCCCCCCCCCCCTCTTTTCGTGGAGAGAGTTTCTCTCTGAGGGATAAACCCCTTTAGTGGGAGTTAGGTCAAGAATCATACATATCGTTAGATGCAGTTAGATATATCTGATAGTTGCTATGTTAGATTTCGAATGAAAGTGGAATTATCGATAGGTAAAATTTATTATTTTACAGAGTCCTGGATTAACTGAAGATTTTTCCATTGTACGTATTCGTCGACTATCTACTTGCAATACAGAAAATATAGTATAACAACAGCAGGACATAAACGGATCATATTAAAAAATCTGTCACCACAAGTCGAACTGTCAAAGAAATGTCGTTTTGAATTTTCGCGGGTTGTTGGCACGAAGGTGTTACTACAAAAAAAAAAAAAAAAAATTGTCGAATTGGCAGATGCAGTGAAGAATGCCTATGATTGGATCTCCCCTTTGGGTGTGTTTCCCAGCAGAGCAGTTTGCACTAGGGCTGGGCGATGTCTGGAATTATATATCGTGATAAATCGGCATCTTTATACCATGATATTTCGATATATCGATATTATGACATATGTACAAAGTAATAAAATATCAAGTAACGTATAAAACTGAACAAAATAATAAAATATAGTCGGAAATAGTCGGTATATTAATGTAGTCGGGAAAAAAGTTTTTTTTTGCGTGCTCAAGAAATCAGGGAGAGAGCAATGAAAATGAGCCTCGCGCGCTTGCTGATTTTCAGAAAATAATTCGGAAAATTCAAAGATTTTTGTAAATCTGCTAATTGTAAAATTCCTACCTTGGACTATCCTCATCTAAATTTCCAGACTTGTATGTGCGGTAGATTTCGTTAGCCATCGATGATACACACAAACGCACACACAGGTAGAGTGAAAGTTTCTTTTATTAGTATAAATTACAACATTTAAAAAATAAATGCACTTATTCCAATGAAATTATAATATAAGCTATTTAAAATTACTGTTAAAGTAAAATTTATTATTTCCCGGGATACATGTAAAAAGAACGATATATCCGAATGCGCAATCTAAAGAGGCGAGAAATGTGTGGCTGCTGTATTAATGTAATACATGCTGCCACGGGCACTGGCGAAGAGATGTGCGGGAGGGCCACTGCATCGCCGTGCATTCTGAAATTTAGTAAATCTTCTTTATGTTTGAAAAAGTAAAATTTAATCTTCTTAGCAGAAAATGTAGAAAATTAAGGGTTAAAAGAAAAAAAGTACTAAAATTTCGTTGAAAGAGGGAGGAAAAAAATGTAATAATCCGGCTATAATCACTTCTTAAATTCTTTATATAATTCTTAAATTCCTACATTGCTTTTTGGCTGGTATGTTTAAACATTGTCTAACATGGCGGTGTCTCCTACAGAAAATTCTTATTTTATTTAATTTTTATATTCTTCATTTAAAAAAAAAAAAAAAAAGAAAGAAAAAAAAGAAAAAAAAAAGCAAAGCTCTGCCTACACTGCGGCCCACAATCAAATGTCTTTCAAAATTTACCTTATCCTTCTTTTCGTTCTTCCGATTCCGAAGCCCATGTATGCTGTATATATGAAGCGTTATAAATATTTTTTTACAACAGCGGATTGGGATTTTAATGAGTCACTGCCCCTTCCAAATACTGGATATGCAACGCACTATCTTCCGCACCGGAGAAAGACAGAAAGAGTGAGCGGGGGGGGGGGGGGGGGAGAGAGAGAGAGAGAGAGAGAGAAACATACCAAGAACAAGTGCCATATCGCACGACGTGCAGCAAACAATCATAATCGAGCTTCCACTTTTGTTAAATCCAATCCCTTCGCTTAAAAATAGTTCCACGGTTGCTACTCTTTTGTAAAACAGCAACAAAAACCTTTTTTTTCCTGACTTTTATTCTAATTATATTTTAAGCTCAGTACTAACAATCCACAAATACAATAATTCCATTTTGGGCTTGTGACAGGGTGCAGTTATTATTGTGAAAATTATCTTGTGTGTATTTTTACCTGAACCGAAATATTTAACATGAATCCGAAGCGAAATGAAAGAAAATTAATGCCACATTTTCATGTGACTATACGGTAAAATAGACTACAGTCACGCCTCTCGTTTTGAATGTTAAAAGGAAAATATTTGATTAAAAAAAATTCTGAATTAAAAATATACATCTTTTCCTAACCTTTAAGACTCCATTTCTTATACTTGTGATAGCAGGGAAGTTGGATGAGAATCTATTGCGTTTCGACCAATGTCCGCTTAACGAAAAAAAAAAAAAAAAAAAAAAAAAAACTATAACCTCCCCCCCCCCCCCCCAAACACAGAAAAAATTGCGTCTCTCCTTTTATTGCCAGCACGCAAACTTTAACTGCTTAATTTTTCTGCCATCTTTGTTATTTTGAATTCTGGTGACATTAAATAAATAAACAAACATCTAATTGTTCTCTCCACTTTCTAGAAATAAATGATGCCAGAGGCAGTAAAATACTAAATACTCACATGTATCAAACGACTGTCGATTTTTAAAAGAAACCGTCAGGAGAAAAAAAAAACGCGTTTCACAGAAATAAAAATATCTGCATTAAAAAGGACCCTAGAATAGACATTAATAAATATTACTATGGAAGTATTATTTCATTTATTCAATTAAATCGGCTGTTGCAAATAAAATATAATATTTCATTTCTTTGTCGCCCTGATTATTCGCACATTGTTCAAAAACAAAGAGCAAATATTCAACACGGCTGAACTCTAAATACCAGAACGAAATTAAAATCATGGTATCTGATCTATAGCATTTTGAGCTTTACACCGTCAATACTGTAAAAACAACATAAATATCCGCTGACGACAGTTGCATGCGAAAACCAGATGTATGATATTTATCAACCGTCATATAAACATCCAAACGATCACTTTTTCCTCTTTTCAAAAACCGTTTAGGCTGTGGGAAATCATACCGTTAATACCATAATAATATCGGCAACTGCGGATTCGGTATTTAATAAAACGATTGAAGCTGGGAGAATCTTGAGGAGTCATCATGGTTTAGGCTGTGGGAAATCATACCGTTAATACCATGATAATATCGGCAACCGAGGATTCGGTATTTAATAAAATGATTGAAGCTGGGAGAATCTTGAGGAGTCATCATGGTTTAGGATGAGTACTCGAAGTTAAAGAAGCGCCGATTGCAGTTTAATGAAAAAGTATGATAATCGTGGTTTACATCACGATTATGATAATCGTGGTTTGCATCACGGTTATGATAATCGCGATTTGCATCACGATTATGATAATCGCGGTTTACATCACGATTATGATAATCGTGATGTACCATTATGTAGGATTTTTGATATCGTTATCACGATTTATATTTTATATCGATTTTATCGGTTTTATCGATATATCGCCCAGCCCTAGTTTGCACTGTTTTGGTTAGTTATGGTTTCTTAAACCTTCCGTCCCAAAGCACCCCCTCCCCCCCCCTCTACCTACCTATTTTCGAAAAAGCTGCACAGCATTTCTTATTTCCACTGCTAGACTTGAGAGGGAAGCTGGCTCGAAAAGAAGTGCAGCATTTCCCACTTCCACTGTAAGAGTTGCGAGGGAAGGTGACTTTAAATATAGGCCCAGCTCTTAAAAATATACAGATCTGCGTATTCGTTTTGATATACATCACTTAATTATACTGAAATTACAGCAATTGTTTTAGGCATATTGTGCAAATTTTTTCGATTTTCACGTTCAATATTACTTTTTGTGACTATAACTTTGGTAATTAATCACAGTTTTGCAAACGGATACCCACTTGTTTGAAAATAAAATCATTAACGTGCTAATAAATACTAGATTATTGAACGAATATTCGTTCGCATACGACATTTCGACCGTTGGTTCCAGGTGAGAATTTAACACTGCATAAAATTAGTTAAAAATTTGATTGAATCGAAATCTTACTCAAACTAATTTAAGATGAATATAGATAATTTATCAATGGAAAATTAAAATAAAACACTAATTTTTGTTATTTTTTATTTAATTGATTGATTTATTAATTTATATTTTTCTTAGTTTTCAAAGTTCTGCATCTCCTTAATGGAAATCTCTGTTTTGAGAGGAAATCGCAAATTTTCAAGGAATAAAAGGAAAATTTTCTTTTTTATCCTTACAAGTTGAATGTAAAAAACTGAAATCTTCCTTCCAAGATAGGCAAACGGAAATACTCCTTTTCACTTGAGCGAAAACTGAAAAATCCCAGTTAAATTTCCGTTACTGATGTTTTGTCCTACCACTAGTTGCAGACATGGCCAATTGGTGTAAGTGACAGACTGTAGTGAATCCCCCCGGAGCAATGGAAGGCTTGACCCGTCCGCCCAGGAAGACTTGAGATTTTGAGTTTTCAATGGCCAAAAAGTGCAATTCCCCTCCCCCGGAACTCTATAATCCCCCCCCCCCCGGAGCCACAGGAATCCTTCCCGGAAAAAAATGTCTGAATTAAACACTGATGACAGAGCATTCGTGTTCTGATACCGAGTATGTACGACGTCCGAATCCGGAGACAGACAAGGCGATATAAACGATTGTGATAATTAATATTCAGTTAAAATACTTGTTCCATTTACATTAATATATACAGTTATTATTTAGATTATTTTTTAAATATCGCACTATTACTGACATTTATTTCTAAGAATAGGAATTTTTCGTCTTAAATAGTGGGTAATTCCCATTTTGAAAACGCGGGGGGAGGGGGGGTATACTAAAACGGAAGTTTTGGGATAAAACAGATAATAGAAGGCAACTTTGTTGTAGTACATTTTCAGTTTTTTCACAGATTTTTTTTTTTTTTTTTTTTTTTTTTTTTTTTTTTTTTTTACAATGTGCTTTTTTATTCTCAAGTTGCTTTTCAAAAATCATGTTTTCTCGCTGAATCGGTTGAAAACATGGAAAACTTTAGTTTCTGGTACTGTGGATTCCTTCGGTGTATCTTCTCAAAGCTGGTAGACGAGAGGTCCTGGGTACTAACCTAATCGCACTCGACGGCCTAATCGTTCCGAGTCTTCCGTAGTTTTCTTCGAACTTTACGTAAATACGGGTTAGGATACCTTTGAAAGACACCTACGGAGGGAATTCCCCTAAGTCCTATATCCCTTGTGTAGATATTCGGCCGTCATAATCAACACCAACACCTTCGAAGTATCTTTAGTGTTATCTGCCCGATAACTGATGACGAGCCCTAAATGAATCCTTAATGCTTACTACTCAAATCAGAATATTTATAGCCAAGAAAATATATTGGATCGGCTTGGGGGGGGGGGGGGAATCAGACCCTGAACAAGGGTTGGTTACAGACTTGGCTGAGCATGTAACCAACATTACATCCTACCAATAAATTTCTTTTAAAACAATATTGCATATTACATGTATAATTTTTTTTTTTAAATACACACTTTGTTTCAGATTATATGTTGTGTCCGCAATCGATGAAATACTTGAATTAATGATCACTTAGATAATTACAGTCAAACGAAAATTCAGAAAAAAAAATTAATGTAGTTTATGAAGGAAAGAAAAACATTGTTAAAAAAAGTGCAATTTTGAACCTCAATGCAGAAAAGGTATATTTTAAAAAGTACTTCTATATAATTCATTACACAAAATAAATTATATAGGTTTCGTTAACAGTGTACAATAGCACCATCATCTTAGTCGCCCCTCCCCCCTCTTAAAAAAAATAAAAATGCAGACTAAAACTAGTTTGGAAAGAATGAGTTTGTTGTTTGTTATTGCGTACATGTAAACTGAAAAAATGTACAAGATATGTTTACAAAAATGTTCAGAAAACCAATAAAATAAAATAACTAATTTATTTATTTATTTATTTTTTATTTATTTTTTTTTAATTCCGAAGTTTTTAATAGATTTTCCGGGCCCACCAGTGGCCGAGAGGTTCTGCTCTGGAAGTTAGTAGACGGTGGTGCTGGGTTCGATCCCAATCGCTCCCGTCGGCCTAATCGTTCGGAGTTTTCGTGGTTTTCTTCGAACTTCCGTTTTCCAAGCGTAAATACCGGTTAGGTTCCCTTAGAAAGACTCCCACGGAGGACACTCCCTTTCCCTTTCGGTCTATATTCCTCGCGCTGATAACTGGGCGCCATAAACACAACCAACTAATATATTTTCCGTAAGAAATGTAATTTACACTTAGTCCAGGGGAAATGTACCAAAAAAGGGGGTTACCTTGCAAAAGGTTGGGTAGAAGATTTTTTTTTTCTGAATTGTTTATAATGATGCCAACATGGAAAAACCAAGTTTTCTAACAAAATTTCTTTAGGCTAAATTCTCTGTGGCCGAAAACCAAGAAAATTTTGGGACCTTTTTTGGTTGTTTTGGAATATCTCGAGACCCGTTGCCGTAGCATGTTATTTGTCAATTACAATATTAAAGAAGATAAAATTCTCTACAAGTTTCATATTTACAACTTTTTTTACACACTCAATAGCAAGCGCAGTACGCCATTTTAAAAATAGGACAATTTTTTCAATTTTCTTAAAAACCGTGAAAAACGCAGTTCTGCCCCGATTATTCAAATGTTTCCCACAGATTTAATCGTGTATGTCAACTTCTATATATTAGTAGCTGTAAATTATCTGTTTCAGGGCTAAAACTAGCCTTTTTTGCACCCGTGGCAAACATAGATTTTGGTGCCCCCCACCCCCCCCCCCCCTCTCTTTTAAAAAGAAAATTTGCCACGGGAATTTTAATAAATCTCTAATAGCTGAATTTTGAAAATTTTAAGTGTGTAAGCATTAAATACGTAATGCTGAACTACGCAATCAGCTTTGCCAAATATTGATTCATTAAAACCTTGAAAACCGTACCGAAATTAACCGAAATTTATTTCGCTTTAAACAGGTTACCATCAACAGGTATGATTGTTTATAGTCTTTCTCTTGAAAAAATATATACTTTTTCTTTAAAGACCGAATTCCGTATATACAGATTTGACTTTCAAAGATTTTACGGTAGCTGTAATATTGAGGCGTTTAAAGTCACAGTTACATAAATTATGGGACTAAATTAGGACATGCGCAAGGTAATATTAAACGTATGGGAGCGTTCTTGACAAATATCTCGCTCGCATTTTGTTACTTTTAAATATTTTTTTCCCCCATCGGATACCTGAGATCAATGTCGAATGTGATTTTGTACTTTTTTGGGTTTGGTTGCTTATATATATATATATATATATATCAAAGTTTTATACATTTTTGCATGCTAAAATGATATAATCTCTTGTTATATTTATTGATATAAGTGGAAAAAATTGACAATATGTTTTGAAACTAATCTTTTAAATAATTTTTATAAAACGGGTGATCTCAAATATTTTATTAACAGAATTTATAAATTTTGCAAGATATAAATGCATAACATTAGTTAGTGAAATAATCTGGTGTCATTTTTAGTGTAGCTACTTTATAAGGTAAAAGTATTTTTTACATAAAAGATATTTATCTTTTGAGTCCCCCCTTTTATATGGAACTACAGTTCAATGTTTGCTATCTTTAAAACAGCAAAACATTAAAACATATGTTATTAATAATTAGTAAATAAAATATACCATTGTAGTGGGGAATAAAATATGTTTTTCGCAAATTTTCATACCTGGGTGGTTTTTAAATAAAGTGTCATGTTTTACTGTCCTTTCACATTTGCACAGAAAAATAGTTAAATATCATAATTTTAATCATTGCATTTTAACTGTCATGTTTTTTAATGATAATTTAGAGATATATTATTATTTATAAAAATTTTAAAAATAAGAAATATATTCTTTTCTAGTCAAAATGTCATTACCGTAGGTTGTCCCAACAAGCAATTTATTAGGTAAAGATTTGAAAAAGTTCTATTTAAAACAGCTGGTTATAATTTTTTTAAACATTTTTATTTATTAGGAGGCAACTAATTAAAATAATATTTATTTTCATTAATTAAACTTATCTATAATTCTTAAAATTTTTTTTAAACCGTGTCCCCAGAAAGAGTGTCATTGCCATGCTTCTGACAAAAAGTTCCTCTGGATTTTTTTAGAGGACAGCACATGCCTTTTTATCAAGGTGCTACCTACTCCTTAAAAGTCAACTTGTTATCAGGTTTAGGTGAATAGAGTAAATAGTTTTATAGTTTCCATAAAACAAGAAAGACTTTGAATGTTTTGGTGAGTATTCTTTTGTAAGTCATTGCCGTACCCAATTCAAATTGATAATTAAATGAACTTTTATTTCTTAATCTGCTTTTATTATATGAGAAATAGAAAATCCTTGTATGGACCAGAAGATATAATGGCTGCCATTTATGCCTGGAGAAAAATAAAAATATTTTGCTTAATTTGTCATTACCGTGCTCACTTATGTCATTATACCAAGTGCATTAAAATTTAAAAATTAGTTTTAAAATGTTAAATTAGTAATTTGGTCTCCGCTGATGCTTGTATATTAATGTTTAGAAGGTAAGGTAAGTATTTACAAACAATTAAAACTTTCTGATTATTTCTAAAAATTTGATTTTGTTATTCCAAAACATGGACAAATTCTGAAAATGATCCACCTATTCCATTGATACTTTTAAAAATATGTATGCATTATAAAAATTATAAAATTTATTAAAATTAAGCCAGAAATATTTCTTAATTGAAACTATCGTGTCAATAAGTTACTATATATTGAAAAATTCTTTTAAAGTTACTGTCTAAATATGAAAATTGTCTCATTCATCTACACTCTGCCCTACTTTTAAAATTATATAAATTTATTGAATATAAAATGTCTGTTGAGATGAAGATAAAGACATGAGTGTACAAATAATAGATAATTTACTGCTACCAATTTTTAGAAGTCGACATACACAATTAAATCCGCGGGAAACATTTGAAGCATCGCGGCAAAACTACGTTTTTCACTGTTTTTAAGAAAATTGAAAAAATTGTCCCATTTTTGAAATAGCGTACTGCGCTTGCTATTGAGTGTATAAAAAAGTTGTAAATATGAAAGTTGTAGAGAATTTTATCCTCTTTAATATTGTAATTGACAAATAATATGCTATGGCAACGAGTCTCGAGATATTTTCAAAAAATCAAAAAATGTCCCAATTTTTTTTTGTTTTTTGGACACAGAAAATTTAGCCTTAAGAAATTTTCTTAGAAAACTTGGTTTTTCCATGTTGGAATCATTATAAACAATTTAGAAAAAAAAAATCTTCTACCCGACTTTTTGCCAAGTAAAATGTACATTTCCCCTGGACTAACTCACTAGATGGCGAAAGTAACAAGTTGATGATCCTAACTGAATTATATTTTTTATCTCCGGCTCTTCGAAAGCAGAAATTAAAGATTGCAACTTCCCAGGGAGGTACAAAAGTTTTATTGTTATGGATGCAAAGTATTAAAATAATAATTTATCCCTTTACATGTCCTTTCAAAGGATTTTATCTACCGTTTGCTCTCGCCAAATTAATGAGCACGTCATTTCATTGTCCTTATCATGCAGAAAATATTTTTTATAAAGGAAAAATATAAACTGTAAAATGCATCTTTTATTAAATATTTTACAGTTTATTCAAAATTTGTAAAAAATAAAATAAAAAAAACAATAAAAAGTTATTAATTGGGATGAATTTAGCTCATTAGATTCTTAGCTCATTAGCTCATTAGGTCTTAGTTCTTACTTCTTTGTTAGATTCAACTCGTGAGCTTGATATCTACGTTGACGAAATTTGTTTGGTGCTGCCATCTACCGAGTATTGATTGAAATATTTGATTGCTGTTATTTTTCGTGTGTTATTTAATATATTTTTTTTTTTACTTACATTAAATCTGAATTTTAAAACGTCAAGAAAATGCCTCTATGTTAATAAATTTTACTAATATTTCGGTAAATTTGAAAAGTTAAAGTTATTTTATTTCTTCGTAGTAACCTTATTAAAATGAAAATAAACAAGAAATTGTAATAACGTTTTGCATGAGACTAGGAGCAAGATTCGATTTTTGTTAAACAATTTTATCGACATTTAATCCGACTATTTCTTGCTGCTTTGTTACATAATATAATGATCTTTATGACGCCTGTTTCTTTACTTTCCAATGTTCAGCACAACGCGTAATGGACTTTTAGACTGTCTGCTGCTGCCATCTAGTGATGTCACAGAGTACAACTTGAATTTACTCGTACCATTATATGTTGCCGCTGAGAAAAAAAAAAAAAAAAAAGCTTCATAATGGAGTATACTCAGACTCGGACTCGTACGAGCTCAATGCTTTATAGATGCTAGAAGTCTGCATAGGCTGAAATTTATAGACCCGCAAGACTCATTTTTAAAAAAAATGCCGACTTCTCTTAACGTACACTTAAGATTCCTTTAAAAAATACCGCATACATAGGCGTAACCAGCCTTTTGAACGGGGGGGTGCCCAGACTTTTTAACCAGAATATGTTGGATACAAACAATATCTTATATAGTAAAACCTGCTAAAACGGAACCCCATTAAACCGACCGTATTTCCGTTTTAGACAAGTTTTCTTCTTAGAATTCATAATTGTGTGTTATTTCTTTTAAAAAAGGCTCAAACGCGATTCTTGTTTGCGTGAGGGGGTGTGAGAATGGGTTCAAAACATCAAAACTAAATCTAATGGTGAAAAAAAAAAAAAAAAAGATATGTAAATCTCCTTGCAGCAGTGAAATAAGACCCAGATAGCATTTTTTGCTTTTTAAAGCCTTTTTTCAACCATGCTACGTAAATGTTTGAATGCTTTTTAAAGGCTTCGCATGAAAAGTTAGTAAATGTTTTGTAAAGGATTGAAAAAGGTTCCTAGTTGACGCTATCTGAGGGAGTTTGTAAGTGTTTCATGATAAGCATGTGAAAAGGAAGAAACGAAAGGGTAGTTACAGGAGTTACAATCAAAGATTGATGAAAGGCTTTTATTACAAGCGTGCATAAAAAAATGAAAATGAGGTTTTTATAAATCATAAAATCTTATTTGATAGAAAAATGAGATAAATAACTCAACTTAGAATTTTTCTGAGCTGAGCATATATTTTTTTTGTTGTTTGTTTGTTTGTTCCCGTGGAAAATTAAATTTTAGTCAAATATTATCTATACATTGAAAAATACTGGTTTTTATTAATCCACATGTTTATAAAATTGCTTATTTTAATTAATATGTTCATTTTTTACCTTGAAAGAAATTCTTACATCCCTGTCTTTTACTATGTATGTATAAAATATATGTTTAATTTTTATCAATTCGCTACATTATTAGATCCTATTTTAATAATAAAAAAAGCTTAATAATGTTAAGAGGGTACTTCACTCGCACAGAAACACCCGATTGCTAATGTTAATCCGCTGGGAGATTTTTTTTTAAATATCTCGCTTGCGGTTTTTTTTTTTTTGCATTGCATACCTGCAGTTTTGATACAAAGGCCATTTTTCGACTTTGTTTTACAAGATTTTTTTGCTTATTAGGATATATTCAGAACTGCCTTCAAAAGCGAAAATACTCTAGTGAAAAAAAAAAAAAAACACATTGCAAACAAAACTGAAAACTTAAAAAAAAAATAGGTGTTTGTACAGATTGACCACAAGTAACAAATAATAAAATTTACAATATTGAAATGCAAACGAGATATTTAGAAAAATTCTCCCATAGGATTAACATTAGCATGCAAGTGTCTACGCATGAGGGATGTGTAATACCATTAAAAAAAATTTCTTAAGGAAAAACACTTTCATTTGAATAAAAACCATTCCAAGTAAAATTTTAATTAATTATCAGCAGTGAAATTATTGAAGATTAAATACGTGAAATTTTTTACATTGCTAACTCGGCGCAAATCAACAGTGCATTGGAGCACTATTTCAAGGATCCGGGTTCGACATTTTTCACTCTGTTTATTTACGCTTAGTTAGCAACTTGAAAAATTTCACATATTTAATATTAAAAAATCATTCTTATACACATAGGCATAGGAGTCTTAATTATTGGTAACTTAAAATTAAAAAAAGCAAAGGGATTTTTTTTTTGTCATTTATCCTTTAACAAAAGAAAAAGGAGAAATTCAATAAAATAAAAAACTAAAAGCTTTTTTATATTAGAGGGTAAGAAAAAGTATTTAAAATGTTACAGGGACTTGAGAACATACAACTCTATGTCTATGCTTATACATAGTAAATTTAATTATACTTTCAGTTACTTACCTTTTGAATCCAGTTCACTATTCAGGATCAGATAATTTTTTATTGTATACATATATAATGAAATCTTGTGTTTACCTACAATAAATAGCACATCAAATATATGGAATTCCAATATAGTGTACATTTAATGACTGTAGAAGATTGTATATTTTTTATATTACTACTTCATTAATTTTTTAATTCTTTCATTTATTAAACTTATTTCTTAGAATTTTCAATTATTATTTAGAGAATATTGTCAGATTTATAAAATAAATCCTCCATAGGATTCTGAATGATGACCACAGGAATATATTTAGTCTTTTCTCTGAAAATTGTTTAATGATGCAAAATGCAAAAGAATTTTTTTTTTTTTTTACAAATTCAATGATCTTTCCAGCATTTTTACATAAAAATAGTAATTTCTTGCTTGTTTAACAATGTAAATTACATATTACAATAAGACAAATTTTAAAAATCATCTGCCTTCCTCCCTTCTCCAATGTTTTTCTTTTACCAGAGAAATATTATCCTATGTACAACAGAGCAAATACTAAACTAACATTATTTCTTTTTAGTTTTTTAAAGTATAATTTAACTCACTTAAATTGTTCTTTTTCTGATTGTAATTATTTTTAATAGTAACTTAAGACTGAAGCAATGAAAAATATTTCTCAGTATCAAGGAAATAGTCTCGAAAACAAATGAAACATTCAGTTTATAAAATTCTATTTATTTACATATAAAGAATTAATATAGTAATTTATTTACATATAAAGAATTGATATAATTAACAGGAACTTCATTATTTTTTTCTTCTTGATTCATTCTTTTCTCTCTAGAAAAAAATAAAAAAAAAATTATAAACACACAAATTACATACGTATAGTAAAAGTAAATAAAGTACAGTGTGACCTCGAAAATCCAGCATCAAAGTCATCTCGCCGCTTTTTTTTTTTTTTACACTTCCACCTTATAGGAGAAAGAATAATAATAAATCGTTAAACAATTAAAAATTTCGAGATTGAAAGCAATGGATTGGCTGACAGTGAGATCGCAGATGAGTACAGAAGAAAAGGTATCAGTGGAAAAATGCTTAAATTTGACTGGAAAACTAACATCTGCTTTAGATAAATAAGACTATATTTTCAAAATCAATATTCTACATTTGTGTAAAATTAAAACTTGTTAAAAAGCTGTTCAAATAATTGAAGCAAATAAAATTGACATCGATGTTTAGGAAATTACACGAGAAGAAATGATATATATTAGATTTTTTTTTTTTTTTTTTTTGTAACATAGAAAATATGAATAGAAACTTTTAATTTTAATATTTTTTAAAATATTTAATTTTCTATTTTTCTTACATAACTATTACTTGGGTATGAATTAAATTACGAATAACGGCACCATTAAGACTTAAAAATATTTTTGAAGTCAGAAATTCGGCATCGTCATGGTCCTGACAATGCCGGATTTTCGAGGTTATACTGTACACAATAGAGAGCAGGGTTGTAAAAAACCCGGGTTTTTTATTAAAAACCCAGCCCGGGCGGGTTTTATTAAAAAAACCGGGTTAAATGGGCAATTTTCCCCGGGTAAACTGGGTTAAAATGCCAAAGTGGGGACTATGATTCCACCTTCCTCACAAATAATAATTTTCAGGGTTGCCACTGTATAGGGAAAACTGGAAAAACTGAGGGAATTTAGAAATGAGTATTAAAAACAAGAAATTTTACTAAATTTTGGTACTTTTCAAAATTTATCCGTTGAAATTTTGAAAATTCTCAGAGGAATTACTCGGGGAAAATTTAATTTTTTGCTTAGGAAAGCGCAAGGAATTTGATTGTCGAAATAAGTGGCAATCCTGATCTAAAATACAATCTTTGTGAACGCTTCATAGTCTTATAGATGAGAATGACTTCATAGTCTTAATAAGGATCTCAATATTTTTCTCTGTTCTTAAAATACACACATATATGATCCCTATAACAAACAAATTTTTAAAATTGCAAAGCTATCAATTGTGTGTTATTTAATAAAATATAACTTAAAAAAAACTTGCTCCTTTGAAATTAACATGAGATAGTAAATGTTGATAAAAAAAATACCTTACAACAAAAAAATTTTCTTATATGTTATATGTATATATAGGGTCACTCTCAACGGTGTCCAATGGCTAATTTCTAAATCGTTAGTCATAGACATATAGTTCAGATTACAAAAAATGTTTTTAATTGAGGCAAAGAAATATTTTAAAAGCAATTTGGGTCAATAAAAACATTACTTAAAAAATTACAAAATTTAAGTTTTTATACCCCCCCCCCCCCGGTCCTATAAAGTTATATTTAGTAAAATTTTCCTATTACACTGACAAGTAAGACAAAAAGAGTCCTGTTCATATAAAACTAAAATTGACTGAGTTATGAAACTTTAAAAATGAATGACTTATACCACTTTTCTGCATCTGAACACAAATGAGTTTGGCCATGCTTTGAGAGGTCATATACTAAGTGCTTAAAATTTCAAAGAAATTTTCATGTGTATCTGCGCTTTAAAAAAAATAGTATGAGTGTTACAATTGAGTTAACTTTTATTAAGTTTCAGATTGGCTAAAATTATTGTATTTTAACATATGTTTTATTTTGTAAGGATTTGAGACTATTTCTTTTAACAAATATTATGTTATTTTATTTGACTTCAACGATCGTATGTATGTTTTCCCAGTTCAAAATTTGTACTCGAAATTTCACTCACTTTCAAATATCCGATCAAGATTAAATTTTACATATATACTGATGTAAATCTGATGATAATCTAATATGATTTTTGGTGGTTACCATTCATACTTATTTTACAGGATAACGCACAAAATTTCAAATAGATTACCGACAAGAAGTTAAAAATTTTTTTTTTAGATTAGATAACACAAGACTGTTATGGTTGTGTTTTTTAACTTTTATGTAATTTTTAGCACTGAATTTGAGAATCACCTCAATTTTTTACCATCATCTCAGGATGTTTTGGAAATCATAAATTGTCAAAGTTAAAAAATAACAAAAATCAGATACTATAAAATAGAGGAGATGGCTGAGTTTTTTAACCTTTGATAATTGATTTTTATCTACTTTTTAGCACTGAATCTGAAAATGACCTTAATTTTTAACCATCACGTTATAATTTTTTTGCAAATCGTAAATGCCAAAGTTAAAATATAGCAAAAATCTGGTACTATAAAACAGATGTAAAACTTTTTTTATATAATTTTCCTGACATGATGGTTAAAAATGAAGGTCATTTTCAGATTAATTGGCAAAAAATACATAAAATAATTTAATAAATATAATACTTTTGAAGCTAACTGAAAAGCTTAAATTTACATTTTAAATTTAAAGCTAAAACGTTTTAAAGTTATAGGGTTCCCAATCTAAAAGTGCAAGTAAATTAGTACAAATATATTTTCTAAGATTCAAAGAAGTGAATAAATAAAACAAAATAACCATAAACTGTTAACAAATATATCATTTGTTCCTTTCCAGAAATATATTTTAAAAAACCCAGCCCGGGCGGGCAGCTGGGCGGGTACCCGGGCAGCTACCCACTACAACCCTGATAGAGAGTGACACAGACAGAATCTTCATCTGGGAGTGTTACTCATAAATGAACGTTTTGATTTTGTGACACACACAAAAAAAAAAAAAATCCCTACATAATGAAAAGCACAAATAACCATAATAAATCTAGCCTTTATGTGTTTAAAGGTTTCATAAAAGAGCATTTTCTTATATCTTCAGATGATGGAAAAAAAAAAAAAAAGAAGAGTGAGAAAGAGTAATAATTAGTGAAATAGGTGGAAAAAAAAAAGAAAGATTATATTCTATCAGCAGAGGGTATACACTAAAGAGTAAACACTATAGCTACAAACAGCATGGTTAGGTGATATATATAAATGGATACATATCCGATATTTATTTTCAAAATATTGTGTATATTTTCAGTCGAGCAAGAGTAAATGGATTTTTCGACTTTGTCGTTCTGTAGATAAAAAACTTGGCTAAGATGTGTTATTATCCCGCCCTCCGCGATGTTGAGTATCTGGCGATTTTTATCGCTCTGGCAACCCCGGCGTTTGGCGTCTAGTAACTTATTATGGCAACCCCCTTTTTTACGACGCGAGAGCGTGCTTTTTGCGTGAACATCTCTCGTGCTTGACTCTTGTACCAGGTTGTATCTTTTTTTTTTTTTTCATTTTATTTTGAGGATACGCGACAGAGAATTGTTTTTTAGTTTTTTAAAAGAGATTGGCTTATTGAAATCTAGCATGTGTTGTAATAAATGTAGCGGCGATTTGAAAATTAGAAAAAGAACGCAATTCTCTGACTGTTGCACGTGGGTTTGTCGTAATAGGAGAGTTGTGGATGGTCAGAATAAAAAGTGTAACACTGAAATGTCTTTTAGATATGGTTCCTGGTTTAGTGGTTGTAGTAAATTGACGATTGAGGAGATTTTTTTGCTAACGTTTGAAATTGTTATTGGGACAAAGACAAATCAAATTGTATTGCAGTATAAGTTTAATAGTCATACTATGGCCGATTGGAGGCAGTTTATCAACGAGCAGGTGTTGGAATATATTGAGAGTAAGTCAGATTATTTTTCATATTTTAAGTTATCGGGAGATACAACCTGGTATCGGAAATATAACTTATTATAATCCAGAATTTTCATTTTTTAATTTTTTCGGAATTTGTTTATTTAAAGTGTGTATTTCAAGTCGGAAATATAACTTATTATAATCCAGAATTTTACTTTTTAATTTTTTCGGGATTTGTTTATTTAAAGTGTGTATTTCAAGTGTAAAAAAAAACCCAAAAAGGTAAGTAATCTTGAAAATCTAATATTTTTATGTGTATTTTTCCAGAAATATTGGTTTTATTACAGAGAATCTAATGTCATTTTTGTATTTTTTTCGGAAATATTGCTTTTAATTTAGAGGGGAATTAATTTTAGTTACATTTTCTTTAATGTGTTTTTTAGTGATTTATGTGTATGTTAGGCTTAACGAAAAAAAAATGTAAATTAGACAAATTTACATTGTTTTTGTTAAGCCTAACATGCGCATGTTTTCTTCATCATTTACATTTTTTTTCGTTAAGCCTAACATACGCATATATCGGTACTTGGCGACATTTTCTACTTGTCGAAAAAGGGGTTTTCTCGCCAAAAAAAATCCAAGATGGCGGAGGGTGGGATAATAACACATCTGTTCCAAAAACTTTTGCTCTGGCAATATGATAATTTTAGCTCCTCCCCCCCCCCCAATTATACGTCTTTCAGGAAACCTTTCTAAAACGATGCATAACTGAGAAAGGCGTATAATCGAAATTTTAGTCGGCTAAGGTGCAAAATCTTTGACTGTAGAAATACAATGCAACAATCGCACAAATTGAATTTTGATACCATTTTTGATTGTTTTAAATATTTTATATATTGAAAAAAAGTTAGCCCTTTACACTCCAGGACTCCGGAGCGGAGCCATTTAAAATTTGTCTTCAAACTTGAGGGCTCCACTACGGAGGCAATAAAAATAATTTTGTGATATCTGTCTAGAAAAGCCAAGATTACATATTGGCAATTGCTTCAAGAGGTATCACACTTTACGATTACAAAATGTAATAAATTTATAATTTTTAGTTTTTTTTTAATATATCATAACATTTGTATTCGTATTCATAAAGAATTAAAAAAATAATAAGATATAACTAAAATCACTTTGAGTTGCTGGTAATACAAATGAAAAAAACCTTTGAGTGCAAAGGGTTAAAATATTAAAAAAAAATAATTAAATAATTTCTAAAATTGAAAAATAAAAGTTAGAATTATCAAACCTTTTATATCAGTTGCATACCTTGTTAATTAAACTAATTTTTAATCATCGTTTGACAAGCCCATTTACTTTAAAGACTTAAGCAAAGCATTATTTCAAGAATCAGAAGTAAATTTGCTTCATATACTTTTTACGCTTTCTGTATATTACAGTACAGGACCTATTATCCGGAATCCTCGGGACCGAAGGCTTTCCGGATTTTGAAATTTTCCGGATTTCGGATCCTCCTGAATTCCGTCAAAAAAGCGCAAAAAAACACAAATTTCTTCAAAGGATCGAAAAAGCTACCCGGCAGTTTCGTCAAAAGATCCCGAAAAAAAAATGCAAATTTCGTCAGAAGATCGCGAAATAACGAAATTTCGTAAAAGGATCGCGAAAAACAAGCAAATTTAGTCGAGGGATCGTGGGAAAAAATGCAAATTTCGTCAAAGACTCGCGAAAAAACACAAACTTTTTCCAAAACCACAAAAAAGCGCAAATTGCGTCAAAATATAGCAAAAAAAAAAAAAAAAAAATCGTCAAAGGATCGAAAAAGATCCCCGAAATTTCTTCAAAAGATCGAAAAAAAAAACCCCACACATTTCGTCAAAATCTCGCGAAAAAATGAAACTTCGTAAAAGAAATCGTGAAAAACATGCAAATTTAGTCAAAGGATTGCAGGAAAAAAAGCAAAATTTGCCAAAATCTCGCGAAAAAAACGCAAATTTCGTCAAAATATAGCGGGAAAAAAAATTCTTCAAAGGATTGCAAAAGAACCCTTAATTTCGCCAAAAGATCTCATAATCTCTTAAAAACGCGAATTTCGTTAAAGTATCGCAGAAGAAACTCATAATTAGTGCCGATAGGGGGGGGGGGTCCCCCTCTCACCCTCTTCTGTAAACTTTCAAAAAATTTACTGTGAATTTCAGATTATTTTTAAACTCAGAATCACACCTGATTCTTGTAACACAATTGTGTAGCCATAATATTTTGTCGAAGTGAGAGGGAGGGTGTGAAATATCTGACGATTTTTTTTAAAAACGAATCGTAATATAAATTAATTTTAAACTAAAATTTGACAGAAAAAGGACTTTTTTTCTAATTTCTGGGGGGGGGGGCCGTGTTCCCCCCTCACTGATGTAACATATTTTAGTGGTTACACATTACAACACAATACACCAAAAAAAGATTAGAAATCTGTAAAATTTTCGAAAAATTTCAGAAATTGCAAAATTTTAGTAAAAATTTACATATTTAGAAAATTTTCAAAATTATTTTTTCCGGATTTCGGAATTCCAGATAATGGGTCCTGTACTGTAGTAAAATATAGTAGTATAGGCTTGTTTACGCGTAGATGTAATAGTTTTTCTATTTATTGAACATCATACTGTATATTATTCATAATTTAAACTAGCCTAAAAGTAGAACTTTTGTTTATACAAAAAGTTTAACATAAAAGAAGGTAGAGGGAGGAATGGAACATGTTTAATTCTTTCTTTTTAATAAGATGAATGTAAACTGCTAATATGCAAATATTTTTAGAAGGTAATATATTAATTATAACATTATAAATATATTCATTTACTTCAAAACATAAATAAATTGAACTGATGATTTTTTTAATGCTATCTCTGATTGACAATCCTAAATTTTCCTCCCAGTGATGAAGTTACTGAAATTTGATATTGTAGCACAGACATCAACCTACAATCTTTGTTAGACTGTATATATAGCCAACAATAGACTATTTGCCCCTTATCATACATTGTTTTATAGCTGTCCCATACCTCCCTATTAGTGGGAAGGTATGGGACACATTTTGAAATTTATAATTTCTTTATAAAATTGTTTCTGCAAATTATGTTTCTATATTGTTCAAGGACATTAGAGAGTGTTTCATTTTGTATTCTATCTATCAAAATTTTGTTTATGTGTCAAATAAAGTTGATTTTCTTATTTTTGTAAAAAGCATCACATTCCTCCCCACTCTCCCCTCAAGGTCAAGTAAATAATAATTACTGTATAATTAAATATGCATAATAAAGATGAGATACATTTTCCAGGAATTATTCAATGGAACTTTCCTCATAAAGGTATCATATTAATTCACATCAAAGTCGTAAAGTAAGGAAGTTTTATTTCAGGTTTAGCCAGTCTTAATAATAATAAAAGCTTGATTAATACATAAATATATTTGATAAAAAGATTGTGATTACCAATTATCAGCAATATCTTGATTTTTTTCAGAAATAAATTTATACTTTCTTCACGAAAAAACAATGAGTACTCAGAGCCTTGTACTCAGAGCCCGATCAAGCTGAAGTTGGGCCCAGGTCCTGTTAAAAAGTTGGGCCCCCCTACTTCCCCATTCCCGGCGACACTTTCAGAAAAAAAGTAGGTTTACTTGATGAGCTGACAAAACTGTTTGGGTGAAAGTTTCAAGTTTACAAAAAAAAATTTAACTTACAAGAATAATAAAAAAAAAATGAATTACCGTCCACTTTCTCAAATAAGCATTTGCATAATTCACAAACATCTATGATCTACAGTTAATGTTGCAGAATAAATGAGGACGTCTTTTTCAAAACTCGCGTTATCCAAAATCATAAAAATTGTGTTTTCCCATATAGTCTAGTAACCACTTTAAACTATAATTCTGACATTGTAAAATCCTCGTTTATATTGAAACCAATAGACACAGTATGCAGTTTTTGGAATTTTCCCCAAATTTGATTTTCTGGATACGGCAAGTTTGGAAAAGTATAGGTACTCAAATTGAAAAGGACATTTACAGAAAAATTAAATATGGAAGTTTTTTATTACAGTAAAACTTTGTTTTTACGTCAGGGACCAAAATATAAAACGGAAACATTGGAAAAACTTAAATTGTGAGAAAATACACACAAATTTGTGGGCCCCTGAAATTGGTGGGCCCAGGGCCGAGGCCCCGGAGGCCCGTGCATTAATCAGGCCCTGCTTGTACCACTATTTTCAAATAGTGACTTTTTCCTTATTTAATAAATTTATATTAAATAAGGTAAAAATGGTACTTTTTAGTTAGCCGGTCGCCAGTGTTATGTATTCAAGTATATATACATATATATGTATGTATATCTAACACTGGCGCCCGGCTAACCGAAAAGTACCGTAAAAATTACCATTCCGATATAGTAATAGTTACAAGGACTGTGTACACACTTTATATCACACATATGTTGTCATGAAGGGCTTAACATTACAATACATTTTGTAATGTATTTTTGTACCAATTTATATTTATTATCAACTACACGGTAGCAGAAAGTTAGAGATAGGAGTCGCAGATTTTTTTTTTTTTTTGTTTGCAGGTTATTTTTCTATTGAACCCTTATTTCGCTTTATATTATGTTTGGCTCTTTCTTACTTAATACAAAAACTTAAGATTATTATTAGTAAAATTAATAAAATGCATAATAACATTTTTAAAAAAAGTGATCGTTTGATTAACACTTCGATTGTAAAACTTGCAACCTGTCAAACCTGTTTTACCTGCAGATTATTTTCTGCCTCTGAAGTATCTGTTGCAGACACTTGGAAGATTTTCTGCTATTGGGTCAACTACTAAAAGTACACTTATTAAAAGTATGTACTAACTTTATTTGGTGAAATTGGTTGTCGGGATAATCAGGTAGTACCAAAAGAAGTAGTAGTATGAATTTCATGCCCTGTCAATTTTCACACTGATCACACTGCCAGTACAGATAAAATTATGGGGGGGAAGGGACAAGAAGGGTAAGGTAATTTCATATTTATTAATTAAACAACAATAATAATAAACCAAGTTTTAATTTGTATGAATTTACAAAACATTTAATTTTTAAATAATTCTTATTTTGATTTCATTTTTTCCAATTTACTATTAATAACTAAAAGTATTGATGGGCAATTTTAAAATTAACAAGCTAACTGATAAGCATTTAAGGCTCATGATTTTATAGGCTGTGCTTAATATAACGGTAGCACTTCAGGGAGATGGAGTTTGACACTTGATATCTTAAGATATCTCTAGGGAGAGGGAGAAGATTCATTTTCGATATTGTTACCATTTTTGATCCAACCAAAATATTCATTTTTCTATTTGTAACTGTTTCTTTACATCAAAATATTCAGTTATCTATTTTTATGAAAATACTAAGTTATTATTAAAATCATTAAATGATTATATATACAATTATTTCATTCTGAAATGTGGAATACCTCAACGTTTGGCTTTCCTATTTTTTTTTATATATATTTGCATATAATCTGCTGTTGGAGAAACCAGATAGTACGTTTGAAGTGATACTTGTGCTTATTAGTAAAATAAAGAGGAAGAATGTTGTCTATCTGTTTTGTTGATAAGAGCGGCAAGAAACAATATATCTGTTGAATACATTATGTAACAAAGAGCTATTTTTAAATACTTTTAAAAAGTTTTATTGATATAAACTTATTTTATATTTAATATAGTGATATTTTACATACCTACTCTTTCTTCTTTATTAGAAAATTTTATAAATAACAGATATATAACAATATATTTACATATAACTGAAAATATGTAAAAACAAAATGAAAGGAAAAAAAAATAAAAAGAACTTTGAGACACTGATAACAATATGATTAGTGATGGAAGGGTGGAACATAATCCAGGAATGATAATGTAAGATATTGTAAAGGCCGGAAAGATTACAAAATTACTATAAAGTTGGTAACGTTATATATGTACAGCCTCTTAATATTAAAAGCTTTGCCGATTCTCAATCAGCTGGCAAAATGACATACGAAAATTAATTTCTACTGTAAATATATGTTTATTTTCAATAAATAATTTTTTTATTCTTCACTACACATAGCAAATTTATTTTTTGAGATGTATACATGCACATGATTTAGTGGGTTTTTTTTGCAGAAAAACTTTTAAATAATTACTTGTGTTTGAAGACAGTTTTTAAATTTTACATATAGCAGCTACTATAAATATAGGAATAGCGAAAAGGGAGTTTGTGCAATAAGGATAAGATATTCTCAAATAAATTTAATGAAGGACATTACAATTATACAATTATTGGCACAGATGTCATATTCGCCCCATATTGGTGCGATTTTTTTTCGGTTGCCAATTTGGCGAAAACATCAACAGCATAAACAACATAATCTGGGTTACCACATCAAGCAAAATAACGGCACTTTGGCACCAGTTAAGTACCCGTTGCGTATATGACATTGGCGTCAGAAAAAAATCGTGCCAATACGGGCGAATATGACATCTGTGCCCAATTATTATTGTTTAAATATGAATATTATTTAACATAACATATGATAAAACATTTTTTTCTCCTTAAAATAAGAGTGAAGGTTGAATGCATTTTTTTTTTTAACTTAAAATGCAATTTTTTAGGAATATATTAAAGAGACACCTTTTGAATATAAAGCTTTTTTAAATAGACTTTTAACAATTCTAATATAATTGAAAAAAAAAAAAAAGGGCTTAGATGCCGTATGTTCCCTCCGCCGTTGTTGTTTTGAAATGTTTGGCGATTTTTTGTTGGCGTGTTGACGGTGGTTATGGATATGGCAACCTCGATATGTTGAATGTCGTGTGACGTGTCGTTCTGGCAACCGAGAAGTTAATGTTGGAATATTGTGAATGTATTTTGATATCGTATTGTATAGTTCTGCCTTTTTATTTTTATGTGAAATTTATTGAATGTATTTGATTAACTATGTTTTCTGTAGTCCGTTTAAACGCTGATGTTGAAATAATTAGGAAATATGAGGAAATTTTGACAAGAAAAGAAGGTTTGTTTATAGTTTGTGAATACGTATTGATAAGCCTATTTAGGAAAATGTCGGCGATAATTTTTCGAGCTGGATCTTTCAAGAAAGCAGATGTTTGTTAAGGTATGTTGATAATTTTATGTATTTTACTGCTTTTGAGTTTTTTACATTTTGTGATTGCTAGAAAGCGAAAATTGCTGAATTTTGAGAATTCTATATCGCAAGAAATGCTGAATTCGGCGATTTTTTTTTCGGAAAATGTGCGCAAAGCCCACATACAACGATTGCTGGTTGCCATTTTAGCGAATTTTGTTTTTTATGTGTATTTTTGCTTTAAAAGTTTTTTATATTTTGAGATTGCTAGAAAGCGAAAACTGCTGAATTTTGAAAATGCTATATCCGAGAAATGCTGAATTCGGCGATGTTTTTTTTTTCGGAAAATGTGCGCGAAGCGCACATACAACGATTACTGGTTGCCATTTTAGCGAATTTTGTTTTTTATGTGTATTTTTGCTTTAAAAGTTTTTATATTATGAGATTGCTAGAAAGCGAAACTGCTGAATTTTGAGAATGCTAGACCTCGAGAAGTGTTGAATGCAGTGATGTTTTTTTTTTCGGAAAATGTGCGCGAAGCGCACATACAAGGATTACTGGTTGCCATTTTAGCGAATTTTGTTTATTATTTAGATTTTATTTTCGTTAAGCCAAACATGCGTATAAACCGGTGCTTGGCGACATTTACTACTTGGCGGAAAAAGGGTTTTCACGCCAAGAAAATTCCAAGATGGCGGCCGGGGGGAACTTATGACATCTGTTCCAAAAAAAGATTTCTGTTTGAATGTTATTTTAAAATTACAACAGAAAATCATCTGTAAATATATATATATAGACGCTAAAAGGGATAAACAATATACCTACATTTTGATAAATACATTTTAATGAAATGATCTACATGTTTTATGCGCTACGCACAGCATATATATTTTCAAATGAATGTAATTTGTTGAAGGTCAAAGTCTGTTTTGATTTGTAAATCAGTCCACAGCAAGGGGGTGGTGGTGATTTTAAAACTTTAAGTATACATTCCTTATTTTTTGAAGACTTTAAGAAAAAAAGTTAAAATTTATTTTTACAAGCTTAAAATAATTAAACATAAAAACAAAATTGTGTTTAAGACTTAAGTGTTTTTAATTATAAAAACACTAGTATAGCCTCGATCATAATTAAAAATGTTTTATTATAATAAAATATGTTCCTAAACACTTATTCCTACAAAAACTCCTTACACTTTCTCGATTTCGTATTTTATGGTTCATTTACATTACCATTACGTCAATCCTATGTGTTAAAAGTATATAAACGGAACTGCAGTTATGTTATCAAAATACATTTGAAAATTCGCGATGGTTACGAAATGTGAAACGATATGTTATAACATGTTTTAAGTAAATCATGTTTATAGAAGTTAGTTTAATTTAAAGATGTAGCATGCTGTATAACATAATTAAACAAAATAGCGTTGAATCAAATATCATCTTTTCCCCATGGGTAACTTACACAGAAATCTTAAATATAAGACAGTACAGAAGAAAAAAAAACACTACAGTAAGAACGATTTAAATAATAATGATGTATACTAATAAGTAAAAGTAATGGCAAACTTACCGCATTTTCTGTAAATGTTAGAAACGTAGAAAACTTGACACAACGAAAGCTTTCAAAACAGACGCCATTGAGAGACCCTACGCGCCTACGCTGGCCGTGAAAAGAAATAAGTTGCGCATGCGCAAAAATTGTACTGATCATAATGATTTCCGAACATGGGTTGGCTACACGATTATCACGAAAACCTTTGCAGGATAGTTAGAAAGTAAAGCAAAAACGACCCTTTTCGGAAACCTTACATGCTATCTGGGGACAGTGTCAGGTCAAAAGTGTAAAACTTTTTGGCATCCTAACTTCTTACAAAGATTAAAAACGCCTTTAATCTTGCTGGAAACTTTTATAGGGACAGGGGCATTGCATGAGACGTAAGCCTAGCATTATCTATGTCAAAGTCTTGTAGCTGAAATTTTGCCGGATGATAAATATCAGATAATACATGCTATACACAAGTACATACCCACGAAAGTTTTTCAGAATGTGACTCTATGACTTCTTAGGGATCACCGGGAGAGAACCAAGAAATTTTGGAGGAAAGTTCATATAAATAATTATTATAATATTATAAATAATTACAATATTCATTAATAATTCATGTTTTTACCTCAGAATGTTTCCAATGTATTAGGTAAAGCAATACACTAAATTTTGTCAAGATGATAAAAATTATATTATCCTGATGCGGCTGTAATAATAAAGATAGGTGCTTGTCTGTCTTCGTGTGTGTGTATACGCGCGAGCACTGACCTCTGAAAAAAACAATGCAGTCCTCACAGCCGCAAGATTTGACAGGAAAGTACAGTCCTGGAAGAAAAAAAGTAAACACCCCCTACTAACTCCTCAAGAAATTATCGTAGAAGAAAGTTACTGGCACCGAACGATTGGAAATAAAGTCTACTTTTAAATGATGTACATAAAATTCGCTTAGGGGGCCATATACATATTAAAACGAATCTAAACTTAATTTTTTTCAATGACAATACCCAATTTTAACGAGGTATTTCAAATCTTCAGTTTAAATTATGCCTAGACACCGAATTTCAAGTCATTTGAATGATAAGTTTTAATTATAAACATTTAAAATTTAGTGCTTCTAATGTTCAATTACATTTTCATATTTTCATTAATATCTCCAGAAATTATGCTCCTAATGTGCTACTTTTTTTGTAGCAATAATACTAATATACCCAAACATAAATACGCTGAATTTGCAATTTTTATAATTTTATGATATGAATTATGAATTATGAAATTAATATTCAAAAAAGTTATGAATTGCAACCTACAATTTTTTTGATGGATTTAGATTTATTAAGTCCTGCTTTATGGAAATCCAAAGTTTCACATTTTTCTTCCAAGTAGTTTTCAAATTATTCTTAAAAAACGACAAAATGATGGTTTAAGGGGCCTTCTATAATAGAAGTGACTAGATATTTTGAAATTTCTTCTGCTGTCCTGTAATCTAGCAGGCTTCATGGACTTCTTAAGGTGCCTTGGTCAAGATGGGAGCTCTCTCGGTTAACAATCGAGTTCCGAACTTCAATTTGGATACAGCCCTTAAAATAGGCTCGTTTTAAAATAATTAATTTCTCAGAAACGTATGGTACGAATTGCATAAAAATTTGTTTTTAGGCTAATTGAAGGGTGTAGAGTTCATTTATGCTCCCAGAATTGTGCACTGCTATTGAAAAAAACAAAGTTATGGTTCGTTTTAATATGTGGATGGCCCCCTAAGGAAATTTTATCTATATCATTTAAAAGTAGACTTTATTTCCAATCGTTCGGTATCAGTAACTTTCTTCTACGATAATTTGTTGAGGAGTTAGTGTGTGTGTGTGGGGGGGGGGGTTCCTTTTTTTTCCCACGACTGTACCTGTTTGCCTGAAGTCATGCATATCGAAGACAATTTCTGGAATTTTTCAATTAATTTTTCATGCGAATTTTTTTCAAATTAGTAAAAAAGAATCCGATTTATATATTTTATCCAGTAAACTTTGTCTTCTTTTCAATAAAGTTTTTTCGAGATTCTTAGAGCGATTTTCAATTTGTAACAATTATTTAATGTTATTTTTAGAGGGTTTTTTCGCGTTCCTAAAAGAAATCCGGTTTAAATATTTTACCCAATTAGTTAATATCGTTCCCTGCTGTCCTTTAATCTTTTCCGAATTTTTAATGCGATTTATAACGGGTTTTTTTTTGCATTTTGAGGCGAGTTTGTGACTTTTTTTGAAACATAAAAAACTCTCCGGTAATTTTTACAATTGCCGTGATTAAATTCAAATTGAAAGAATGTCAAATCAGGTCTCATAAGAAAGCTGAAAATTTAATTTGGCTCGGAAAAAAAAAATCGCGATAATTCAAGATTCGTTTGTTTCGAGACGGAAGTGGTCGTAGCTTGGTCGGGGGTACGTTGCCAAATGCAGCCCCCCCCCACACCCAATCCTAGATTTCTTTAATTCTGTGTTCGTTTAAAAAAAAGCAACCAGCGAAACTCCAATAGTAATGAAGTTTTCTTTGAGGGGCAGAGTTTGAAATAACGTGCGGGATTGCGTGATTTGTGCACAGAAAAGGAAAGATCCGTATAATAAAAAATGCTGTGCAGTATTTCCACCCTTAAAATTCTTTCACAGATCTGTGATTCTTCAGTGAGTATTTAAAAAAAAAATTAAGTCCGCGATTTTTATTTCTTTTGTGAAACTTCTTAAAATCAATTCGTGACCCTATCCCGGAAAAATTTAAGAATTTCTTCAAACGAGCGTGAAAAATATCGTGAATTCCGATAAAAGAGTGCAGAAAGAAATCGCGAATTTCGTCAAAGATTGCGCAAAAAAATCAAGAATTTTGATAAATGATTGACGAGAAAATGTTGCAAATTTCCTCAAAAAGTCGCGGAAAAGAGCAGAGAATTTTGTTAATTGGTACGGAAAGATATCGAAAATTTTCTCGATTGGTAGCGCAAAACTATCGCGAATTTCGACAAATGATCCTTGTAAAAAAAATCAATTTCGTGAATAGGCCGAAAAAAAAAAAAAAAAAAAATTCGTCAAAGGATCCCGGAGAAAAAGAGAATTTCGTCGAAGGATCGCAGAAAGAAAATGCGAATTTCGTCTAAAGATAACGGAAAGAAAAAGCGAATTATGTCAAAAGATCGTGTAAAGAAAACACGAATTTCATCGAAGGATCGTGCTAAAGACATCCCAATTTCGTCTAAATATCGCGGTAAAAAATGCGAATTTCATCAAAGGATCGCGGTGAAAAACACGAATTTTGTCAAAGGTTAGTGTTGAAAAGTGCAGATTTCGACAAAAAATCGCGTAAAGAAAGACGTGAATTTCGTCAAATGATTTTGGGAAAAATTGTAAATATTATGTAATGATCGCAGAATAAAGTCGCGAATTTCATCAAAATTTAAAGCACTGGGCTAAAATATTGAAACAGGATCCTTTTCCTAGTTTCAAAAGAACTCCGCGAAACGAGAAGAAATTCCAAAAATCGCGTTAAAATTTTCAGAGGAAAAAATTACTGTATTGACTTGAAAGACTGCAACCATATTCCTTTTAAAATATGTCAAAATATGGTCGCGAAACACGAAATTCAACCAACCAACCAACTTCAGATTAATTTTAATTTTCTGTGTTATTATTTCTCGTTTTCAAAGGAGGCAGGGTCTGTGCACCCCCCACCTTTCCCCCGGCTAATCGCCTTTTACAATTACTGTTTCATCTGCATTCCCTTTCAAATTTTTTTGTTCATTCTAGATTTTAGACTGCGAAATCAAAGAGACAAATAATTTCTGTTTCTATCCTCGTCAAGAACTTACCTTAATTTCTCATGAAATTGCAGAAATATGCAATAAAAAAAAACGGTGTTAAAAAAAGAAAAAAAAAAAGAAGTCAAAGTGGGATTATAAAATCTGCTTTTTGGCTTACTACGACTAATACAGATTCTTGTAAATATTCTAGTTTTAAAAAAAGATAAAGAACATAATTTAAAACAAGTGGGTAAGTGTGATTACAGATCGCACAAAGGGTTTCGTTTAATATTCCTTTCAAAACACTTTATCTTTTTGAAAAATCTGTTAGTTCCACATTTCGCAACCAGGGGGCACACTCGATTCTAAACAAACATCTATCTGAACGAAAACCCGTTTTACATACTATCCGTAGATATATTAGTCGAGGGGATTGGGCCCATAACACCCGAGATCAGTAGGCGCTCCTGGCGGTAAAAAATGGAACTAAAATATGTAAGGCTATGGTGCATAATATGAAAGAAGGGCCAAAGGGGTGTCGGAAAAAGTTGGAAAATTTCTCCCCGGGTTAAAAGGGCGGAGGTTAGAAAAATTACTTAAAATACACAAGTTAGAGCCCGGAGGGGTAAATAATATAAAACATTTTAAAGATTTTATGATTTGTCGTGTGGTCTGAGGTATTCAGCTATACGTATGTAAAATTTCATGTCTCCAACTTAATTAGGGGCTCTCTTAGAAAGAATTGCTTGAAATACATGTGTGGTAGCTCAAAGGGTTAAACGTAAGACTTTTTCAAGATTTTATTATTTGTCGCTTAGCCTCAGGTGTTCTGTTATAAGTATGCAAAATTTAAAATCTCCAATTTAATGGGGGGCTCGGTTAGAAAGAATTGCTTAAAATACACGAGGTGGAGTTGAAAGGGTTAAACATAAACCTTTTCCAAAATTTATTATTTGACGTGTAATCTGGGATGTTGAGCTATAAGTATGCAAAATTTCACGCCTCCAATCTAAATAGGGGCTCACTTAGAAAGAATTGTTTAAAATACACATGTGGGAGCCCAAAAGGTTAAATGTACGACTTTTTCAAAATTTTATGGTTTGTCATTTGATTTGAGGTGTTCAGCTATAAGTGTGCAAAATTTCACGCCTCCAACCTAATTAGGGTTCACTTAGAAAGAATTGTTTAAAATACACATGTGGGAGCCCAAAGGGTTAAATGTACGACTTTTTCAAAATTTTATGATTTGTCGTTTGATGTGAGGTATTCAGCTATAAGTATGCAAAATTTCACTCCTTCAACCTAATTAGGGTTCACTTAGAAAGAATTGTTTAAAATACACATGTGGGAGCCCAAAGAGGTTAAATGTACGACTTTTTCAAAATTTTATGATTTGTTGTTTGATGTGAGGTATTCAGCTATAAGTATGCAAAATTTCACGCCTCCAACCTAATTAGAGTCTCACATAGATAGAACTGTTTAAAATATACATGCGGGAGCCCAAAGGGTTAAATGTACGACTTTTTCAAAATTTTACGATTTGTCGCATGATGTGTTGTATTCATCTATAAGTATGCAAAATTTCAAGTCTCCAACATGTATAGTTTCTGAGAACGGGCTCTGTGACAGACAGACAGACGGACGGACAGACAGAGGAGCGATACGAATAGGGAACATGAACGAAACCCTAAAAAAAGAACGTGGATTTTTTTTTCTTTTTTTCACAGTTCAAAACTTAGGCTGTTAGTTATCTGCCCTAAACTAATTTGCTAAACTAATTGAACTCTGCTTTCACTTCTTTTTTTCTTTTGTACACTTCGATTTTTTAAAATAATTGTGCTTGAGTCTGCGCAAGCGGGGGGGGGGGGGGTGCCCGGGCACCCAGGGCACCCCCCCTGGTTACGCCTATGTATATACTTATGCGAAAATTTTATAGTATATTTCAGACTATATATACGAAAGCATAGAATACAATATAGACACATTAAATGAAACTTAGGCTGCTTCCCCCAATCCCCATTCGAATAAAGACTCTTTTTACAAAATTAATATAATTTAGAATAAAAGAAAAAAGATGATTGAAAGCATTTTTTTTTTTTTTTTTTTTTTTTTTTTTTTTTTTTTTTTAAGTGTAATAATAATTTTAAAAAGATTCGAATTTTGAAAATATTTCATTGTAATTTATTAGAGTACTAGCAGACCCGCCCGGCGTTGCCCGGGTTCCGTAAAAAATAATCTTAAACAAAACTCAAGTTTGTATGATCTTATATCTTTTGGAATTCTTTTAAATGAACCTGATTTCGGAGGTCCCCATTGCCTTCCGCAGCGTCTAGTGTGTTCCTAACAAACTTCTTTCCAAACGTACCTGTAACATGGGTTCCTCCTGCATAAGGCAGCATATATCGGAAGTGATCCGTACGTGCAGGCGACAATCGAAAACCAAGTTGAGTGAACCAAGCCTCATAGTAATCAAGCCCGTAGAATCCCCCCCCCCCCCAAAAAAAAAAAAAAAAAAATCCATCATTAATGTTAGAAAATGTTGATAACTGAAGTCTAAGTTAAAGTTTCATAATATAGAGTAGCTGAATCGTGATCTAAGTTGAATGAACCAAATCGCGTTGAAATTGAGTCCTTAGGATCCGAGGAAAGAATGCGCTCCAAGCGGTGGAAGATGCCCCCTCCCCTAGTAAATTTCATGAATTGCTTTTAACATTAACACGATATTTAATAAACCGATAGAATCCCATATCTAAAGTTGCCTTTAAAGTACTGTGATTTTAAATTTACGGCTGTAGTGAGTAAACGTAAGTTGACGCCAAAAAAGGAGACTAATTCGTAAAAAGTGGTAGCTAAGGTATAAAGAAAGACCGGCTCTGGGGGAACTGGAATGTAGTTGGGTATGGGAAATTTTTTTAGTTGTTTTAATGTAGCTGGGAAACTCTGAAACTATGTTAGCGAAAATTGTAATGGAATCGGATAGTTTTTAAAGAAGCTGCTACAAAGGGCCCCAAGAAAGAGATTAATATTAAAAATTTGTGGTAGCTGAAGTTTGAGAAATTTTTTTGCCATTCGTGTAGTAGCAGGAGGACTTAAGAAGTTAAAAAAGATAGTAAAAGAAGCTAGTGAATCGGACCGATCTTAAGGGATCTATAACAAAGTGTCCAAAGAGTAAAGAGACTGATAGTAGAGACCAGAGTCCTAAAATGAAAACTTGCTAAAAGATCTAAGTTCCAAGAACTTTAGATCTTCAATTAGTCAAAATTAAGCATACGGTATGAATTAATCATTAGAATAAAATTTTAAAGAAATGCACAAAAAATGGAGGGAAATGCTTAAAACAGGGCCATAGGGGCCAGTAAAAATAAGAGGGTATTGGTTCGGGCAGAACAGTGCAAGACTCAATTTTAAAATTTTGCATTGAGAATGCAAGAAAATTAGGTGGTGCAAAATGCATTCCGCACAAAAAATTCAAGTGCGCCCAGATTGGGCCCTATGGAAACATAGGTGCCCAAGATTTTAACTGGAATATAGAGACGGGAGATTAACTAAACGGAAAAAAGTATTCCAAAATTGAAGATAGGATTAAGATAGGGCAATTTATTAACAATTTATAGTACAAAAACTTCAAGGGGACTTGTACAGGGCCCCAAGAGGTCAGGGACTTAAGCGGCATGTAGTTGGCTATAAAGATACTTTTTAGTAGTTTTTAAAGTAATCAGAGGAAGCTTGAAAATTATTGTTAAAGAGAATTGCAAGAAATTCGGATCTTTTTTAAAGAAGCTGCACCAAGGGCCGTAAGAAGGCGATTAATATTCAAAATTGGTGGTAGCTGAAGTCTGATTTTTTTTTCTTTGTCGTTCATGTAGTACCTGGAGAACTAAGAAGTTGTTAGAAAAAAATCTAGTGAATCGGACTATTTTTAAGGACCTGTTTTTAAGAACTACTTTTTATTTTTTTATCGGACTATTTTTATTTATTATCGGACTATTTTTTTTTATTCTACTATTTCTAATCTGACTATTTTTAAGACTAATTTTTACTATTTTTATCGGAATATTTATTTGATATTAATTGGACTATTTTAACTTCTATCGGACTATTTTTCGGAATGTTTTTAATATTTTCGGACTATATTTAATCGGACTATTTTTTACCCAAGCTATAATATGGGGCCTAAAAGGGGCTAACTAATAGTTGAGAGCAAGGCACTAATATGAACATATATTAAAACAATTTAGTGCTTAGTGTTTTAGATCTTCGATTAGTCAAAATTAAGCATAGGGTATGAATTATTCATTAGAGTATAATTTTAAAGAAATGGGCAAAAACCTGGGGAAATGCTTTAAAAAGGGCCCTAGAGCCCCGATAAAAATATGCTGGTGTTGGTCTAGGAAGATAATCCTAAGACACAACTTTAAAATTACGTACTGAGAAGGTGAAAAATGCATGGCACACAAAAAGTTCAAGGGGCCCTTGACCGGGCCCTATGGGACCAGGGTCTTAACTGGAATGTAGAAACGGGGGAATAGCTAAATGGAAAAAGTATCCCAAAAATGAAGATCAAATTAAAAGGACGCGATTTATTAACAATTTATTGTGCAGAATCTTCAAGGGGACTTGTACGGGGTCCCAAGGGGCCAGAGACTTAAGTGGAATGTAGGTGGCTATAAAGATACTTTTTAGTAGTTTTTAAAGTATTTAGAGGACGCTAGAACTATGTTAAAGATAATTGCAAGCAATTTGGATCATTTTTAAAGAAGATGCACCAAGGGCCACAAAAAGACGATTAATATTCAAAATTGGTGGTAGCTGAAGTGTGAAATTTTTTTTTTTTTAGTCGTTCATGTAGTACCTGGAGAACCTAAGAAGTTGTTAGAAAAAAAAGCGAGGAAATCGGACTATTTTTAAGGGAGCTATAATATGGGGCCCAAAAGGAGCCAACAAATAGTTGAGAGCAAGGCCCTAACATGAAAACATGTTAAAACGTTTTAATACTTAGCGTTTTAGATCTTTGATTTGTTAAAATTAGGCACAGGGTACGAATTAATAATTAGAATGTATTTTTAAAGAGATGGGACGAGGTCAAGGATAAGTAAAAGGAGATGAGTCCTACACTCAACTTTGAAATTACGTACTGAGAAGGTGAAAAATGCATGTCATACAAAAAGTTCAAGGGGCCCTTCACTGGGCCCTACGGGACCCTTGATGGACCCAGGGTCTTAACTGGAATGTAGAAACGAGAGAATAAATAAATGGAAAAAGGTTCCCAACAATGACGATCGGATTAAAAGGAAGAAATTCATTAACAATAGAGTGCACTAAAACTTCAAGGGGCTTTTACCCAAGGTTGCCAGAGTCTTAACTGAAATTTAGAAATGGCGTAGAAACTGAATGGATAATTCACACCAAAAATAAGACGATCGGAAAGAAAACAGGCATATTATTAACACTTTAGTGCATAAAAACTTAAAGGGGCCCAGGGGCCCCGGCCCTTAACAAATTAAAAATCCGAGCCTCAGATGCATGAGGACCTGTCTTGGACTAATCACACCTAAATTTTCAGACTTCTATGTGCAGTAGTTTTCGCTAGCCCTCGCAGACAGACATACAGACAGACGGGCACACACACAGAGCGATTTTTTCTTTTATTAGTATTGATATTTCCAAAGATTCCGTTAAAGTAAGCTTATTATCATTATTATTTTTGCAAAACAGCTTGCCTGCCCGATACGTCTTGGAAACAGCCTCGGGCTTGCCCGCCGTCCCATATGCCAGAGGGTCGGTGCGCCCTCGTCCAAAGAAAACTTCGCGCCCCTAAGTGCTTAAACCGGCCCAATATATTTCCCCACGTTACACATATACAATCTGAATAGTGTACTAAATTACGAGAATTCGTTTACGAATAATAATCAATAAATAAACAGACAGCAAGAGAGGTATTTTTTATTATCACGAATAAATTAAAGATACGTGAAAGCAATTTCAGAATCGGAAACCAAAGCGGATGTGTTTGCTTACGATTGAGAGAGAAAACGTGCACGCAGGGAAAGTTTAGAAGTAACTGAACCGTGGTCGAGATTTTTTTCATCGCTTCTTTGAATGATATCTTGTAGATTTTAACCAAATATTTTGCATATTTTAAGTCCTTCAGCTTTTAGTACTTTCCTACTCCCTCTCCCTTTAAAGACTGCCCTGGATGCACTTATAAATGAAACCTTGCTTTTTGAAAAACAACTTGAGAAAATAAGAGATAAATATCACAATGCAAAATAATTTGTGTTAATTTTGTTGTTGGCTGAAAAACATGACCTATCATTTCGAGGAATATAAACTTCATGAAACTTTTAGATCACAATCCTGCGTTTTTTCATTCACATTTACCATAATTCTATGATAGTAATCTTCGCTTTATTTTATAACAGACTTTCCGTTGTTAAATAACTAGTATTAGGAAATTGTATTTATATTTTGAATTAAAAAATGTTTAATTTAATCACGAAAAATTCTATCATTAAATAAAGCGACGATTCTACTCAGAAATTATGACAGGTTTTTTTAATAAAAAAAAAAACACTGGCCGGAGGGTTCTGCAACTTGGCAAGAATACAATATCTAGCTCCTCTTAAGGAAAACTTAAAATTTCCTTTGACCTCTAATTATGATAAGAATTTTGTAAATTATTTGTAGAGTGTGCTGAAAAGAGTAAATTTACTGAATTACAGTGTTAAAAAAAACGACATTTTCACAGTACAAAGTACTGTTCATCTCGCGCACAAACTCGATCACAGTTGAATGTACTGTATCTTTCTTTGGTTTCCTGACTATTTAGACATGGAAAATACAGTAGTTGCGTAAAATTAACAGCACAATGTACTGGCAATTTGGACGCCAGTAGTTTGTGCTGTGGTCCAAATGCGTCCAAAATTGCCAGTACATTGTTCTGTTAATTTTACGCAACTACTGTATTTTTCATGTTTAAATAGTCAGGAAACCAAAGAAAGATACAGTACATTCAACTGTGATCGAGTTGTGCTGGCAAATTTACAGTGGTTTTTTTTACAGTGTATTTTATTTTTCTTAGACTGACAAAGCGACTTTTTTTGGTGTACGTTTTCTATAGAAACCTTTTTACAATGCAATATCGATTCAGCATTTTATGGATGCATAAAGTCATTTTTTAAGATACAAAATAGCTCTTCCCCTCCTGATTCTTCGTTTATCAAACGTTGCAAATGTAATAAGTATTATTTCCTTAAGCAAATATTATTTTCACATTCAAATATCCTTATATTTCTGTATTCAAATACCCTACAATATGAGGTACTTTTGAATAAGAACACCTGCAGATACCACATTTAAAAATACTACTTTGTACTTTTTTTTTAAGTAGCAATTAAGATGTAATTGTTCATTTCATGTAACAAAATTCGAATTTATCACATTTTTAACTCAGTTGATAACTAATTCATATTACGTTATAAAGAAATATATTTTAAAAATAAAAGTTGAATTCCTCAGCAGCATCGCAGAAACTTTACTTGGCGCCGGGTATAAAAAACCTTGTTAGATTTACTACCAATCTTCAGTTCATCACTGGTGATAACCGGTAAAAAAGTGGTTATACCTTATTAATTCCGCTAAAACTAATCGTAAAAAAATCCATAGATAACATTCGACTTAAAAGAATATCTACTAATTATTATTATGTATAAATTATGTCTCCTAAGTCGTCTATGTATTGAAAATTGTTCCAGCTTTGAATTTTTAAACAATGACACCCATTTTTCATATATCGCTTATTTGATTTTCTTGGTTCGAGACAGCCTGAAAAAAGGCTTAGTTTATATATTTTTTCTTAAATCTTGATAGAGTAAGAAGAGTTTAAATTTGAGGATGCTAAAGTTAAATCCATTTGAGAGGTATTAGTTTATATATTCCTGAAAACCACTCGATTGATTTTTATTAATTTATTAATGAGATGTACTAAATAGACCCAATTATTCCAGACGATTCTTATTACTATTCGAAAACATTTTTTTTTTTTTGTGAAAACTATTAATAAATTCATATTAAAAGATTTTGAATTATAGCCTACATTACTTTTTGCATACAACAAACAGCAATCGTTAAAAACATCGATGTGTAAGTTGACAGCTCATTTGAATAATTAATTTTTGAGATATAGAGAAATTTTGCCTTTCAATAATTTAAGAGGACCATCTTTGGTTATCAAAGGAGTCACAGACAAAAATTGTAGGAACTTACCACTAATATATCGCAGGATTTTCTTTAATGTAAAGCAAGTTTATTCTGAATTTAAAATTCCTGTTGTTTTTTATACGTTTCTCTTCTTTTTTTTTTTTTTGTAACATCTTCTGAAATTTATGATAAAAAAAATTCTAACACATTTTATTTTATAACTGTAATAAGATTTAAGAAAAGTATATAAAGTATATCGCTTTCCTGACTGGAAATGAATTCAGATAGTGTGTCAAAAGTGAATGCTAACATTTGAAAAATTAATTTTGGACATTTTTTAATCTGCAGAGTAGACAATACCCAAAACAAAATTTATGAATAGCATTTAATAGTAGATATTATTCGCAATAAATTTTTAACTATGCCTTGGTCATTTGAAGGAGAATTGTTAGTGGGTGATCACTTTTTTTCAGAACTCTTATAAGGTTTATAATGATAAATGAATGAAATTAGAAAGCAACTAGCCTTGATATCGGGATCTCATACAAGGTAATCTGTGTTCAACTTCCTGGAGCATGTAGATATTACATGATTTGTTTTAGAAAATTGCGTAGCATTCCGCAGATTTAATGGAATTTTAAACATGCATGGGGTGGGGAGTATAGCGAAGACTTCTATCTAGACACCGAGACATAATATTAAGCCATTTTGATACTTGGTGCTATGCGAATGTGTTAAACCTTAAAAACAAAAGCAACATAAGCAAGTAAAATTGATTTGAGTTTGCTAAAAGTTTTGCGCCCTCTAAAAATTCAAGGTCTGCGCACCTTTACCTGCCCCAGTCCAATCCTGCTTGGAAGCAAATAAGTTCGGGTCCAACCCGTCTGAGTATGTAGAAAAAATTAAGTCTGAGCCCAGCCCGGCTCAGCCCCAGTCTGCCGAAAAAATTAGGTCTGGACTCAAACACGATGTAAAGGTCCGAAGCAGATTTCTACGCTGCAAAATGTTAAAGATTTGCATTGATATTATCAAATTATCATCAGCTCGTGCTCATTTCCCAGATAGCATGCAAGGTTCCGAAATTCATTTTTGCCTCTCTTTCCATTATCCTGCAAAGGTACATTATCTTACCATATATGAAGGACACTGACTGTAAATGTTTTGAATACTAGGTTTTCGGGATAAGCACCTAGTCAATCTAATTCATGAAATCTTCTCGACCCACTCGATTTCGGCGCATGCGTAACTTATTTCTTTTCATAGCGTCTGCTTTGATTTTGATAGCGTCCGAAAACAAAATATCTTTTGTCATTGTGTCAATTCTATTCTATGTTCTAACATTTACAGAAAATGCGGTAAGTTTGTCATTACTTTTTACTTATTAGTATATTATTATTATTTAAATCGTTCTTATATTAGTCTTTCTTCTGTACTATCTTTTATTTAAGATTTTTTGTGTAAGTTGCACATTAGGAAAAGACGATATTTGATTCGAAGCTATTTTGTTTATTATGTTATACAGCATGTTACATTTTTAAATTAAACTAACTTCTGCAAACATGATTTACTTATAACATGTTATAACTTATCGTTTCTTAACCATCCCGAATTTTAAAAATGTATTTCGATTTAAGTAACATAACGCCAGTTCCGTTATATATATATTTAACACATAGGATTTACGTAATGGTAATGTAAATGAACCATAAAATACAAAATCTAGAAAAGTATAAGAGTTTTTTTTTTTTTTTTTTTTTTTTTTTTTTTTTTTTTAAATAAGTGTTTAGGAACATATTTTATTATAAAAAAAAACATTTTTAATTATGATCGACGTTATAAGGTTTTTATAATTAAAAACACTCAGGTCTTAAACACAATTTGGTTTTTACGCTTAATGCCAGTAAAAATAAATTTATCTTTTTTTTTTCCTTAAAATCTTAAAAAAATAAGGGATGTATACATTCAAAATACATATATAAACGAACAAAATACTTATCAACTTTGTTTTCATAAAGGTTTATGTCATTTGGCAGCAAATCTCACTTTCTAATGCCGGAATTGTGCCATTTTTTTTTTTAAACACCAAGGTCCCTATAGTGGAAAAATACCAAATTTTTATTGTAAACAGTGCCAAACATTGTAACTTGCTATTTATTGAACGAGAATATCTTCTGGCTTTAATTATTATTTAGTCATAACCATGCATTTTTTCATTTAATATTTTTCGAATCGAAAATATCTTTAATAAAATTAAGTTATAACTTCATTTTTCGCTAATTCAAAAGTAGAAATGATTACTGCATTGCTAAGAGACAGAATTTCATGTGCGTAGTTTAAATTGTTATTTAAAAAAATAATATTTTGTTGTTTAATATTTATTTGTACTTTTATTTTCAGTATATATTTGTACTTTTATTTTCAGTATATATTTGTATTCATTTAATAAAATAGTTATCGAAAATCTGTAAATTTGAAATTTTATATATTTTTAAATGATAACTTTCGTGCCAACAATGTTATTTTTTTGTCAAATCCTTCTTTTGGTGCCAACTATTATGCTTGGAGACAATGGTGTTGAAATTCCGGAAAAGTACTGAACTTTTAGATTCCAGTATGGAGGTTATAATGTATAACATGGGCACAGACAATACACAATAAAGAAACGGCTTTTTTTCTTCAAGCTGGCACTGAGACTGTAAAATACATTTTCTTTAAATATAATTATCTGAGCGAAGCGAAGGCTAATACTCAACGACACATACAGCTACGACGGATATTAACGCCATGTCCTACTAAATAAAAAGCCTAATAAAAACCTTTCGTCAAGCATAACTCAAAAAATATTTGTCGGATTTCGTTTCTGATTGCACCAGAAAGTACCTATGAGGGTCGCCTACTGAATGCACCTACTATGAAAAATAAGTTCCAAACCGTTTAAAATTATATAGAAGAAACTGATAAAAAAGCACAATTTATCTTAATACGTCAGAGAAATTTGGTGTGCGTCATTTTCACCGGTTGATGTTTTCGTAGACAAATGGTTTAAACACATGGAGCAAATAAAAATAATACGCACGCAGTAATATAGAAGTACTATAAAATATATTTAAATTTAATCAAACAGGAAAATAAATCTGTTTTTCCATTTAAAAGAAAAAAAAAGGCATAAAAGCTTTGATTTGAGATTTTGCGATAATCTCTCTATAGCATATTTTAATCGCCAAAAGCATATTTTATATTTCGCGTGTGAAAATTAGAAACATTTTATATGATGTGTAATAAAATATTTTTGCTTTATAGCATCATTTCTTCTTATTTTTTTCTTTCTTTTTCTTTTCTTATCTTTTTCTTTTCTTATCTTTTTTTTTTTTTTTTTTTTTTTTTTTTTTTTTTTTTAACATGCTTTCTTTTAAATTACAATTATATTTGTCTGTGGGACTCAAATCTTGTGATTCATTTTTCACCCACTTCCTGTTGACATAGAGTTTTGAAATTTGGAATATCTACGCATTCCTGATGGAAATATATGAATTGGACATTGATTTTTTAAAATTCGATCCCTAAGGGTGCAACGGTAGGGGGGGGGGGAATTACTTAATGGTTACGTTTGATTTTCTATAGAGAAATCAGCATTAGCTTCAACAATGAGTATTTGTTGAAAAGTACTAATGACAGGGTTACCACGATATCGTCAAACTTTGGCCAACGTGGCGAAACATCGCCAAATTTGGCAACAAAAAAGTTTCTATATATGATGCCAACTTGGAGATAGCTGGCTAACTTTGCAAAATTCCCTTTTAAAACCCTTTATCTTCCATAATTGAACTTACCGAATTAAATTTAAATAATTTTTAATTAATTCTTCAGCTACTTTTAGCAATGTGACAATTCACGTCTTTAATATTAAATTCAAACTACGTGCATTTAAAGTTTTTTCAAAACTTTTCTAATATTTAGTGCATTTAAAAAACATATATATTTTCTAAATTTTTGTGAATTTTAATGAAAGCATGATTTAAAAAAAAAAATCCATTTACATTAATTTCCTTTTAGTCTTTAAAAATTAAATTGGTACTTTTCCTGTATACGGGCCTTGGCGAATTAGAGAAAATGGATTTGGCGAGACAAGTAAACTTTTTATGCATATTTTCGTGCAACTTATTCATTGTTTCATATGCTCAAGTAATTTTTTAAAGATTTGTGCAATTTATTTTGTGTTAACAAGCCACTTACTTATTTTTATATACAAACAAAAGTAAATTGTATATAAAAAGGAATTATATTATATATACAAATAAAATGTTTATATTTACGGCACAGATGCCATAAACGCACCGGATTTGGGGTGATTTTTTATGCCAATTTGGTAAAAACGTCGTTTACGAATACCATACATATTGCGAGCTATAATAGTACGTTATTTTTTATTTCAATATGAAAACAAAATAAAGTGATAAACAAAACATTTTCTATTATTTTTAAAAGGAAATAACAATCAATAAATGATATAATTATAGAACAAAACAATTTATAATAGCGTTATATATGGTTACATCAGTGGTGGCTCGTGACTGGTATTTTGGGGGGCATTAAATCCATGGCTGTCAAATTTATTCTTCTCTTCCCACTATTGCTTTAAAAGAAATCTTTGCCATATTTGTTGGCAGAATATTCGACCATTAAACAAGGTAATCTTTTTTTTTCAAAAAATTCCATGCATTTAGTGCCCCAAAATATGACAGTCACGAGCCGCCACTGGTTACCAAGTCAGGTCAAATAACGCCACTTTGGAGCCAATTTGGTACCTCGGTGCGTATATGACATCTGTGTCATATTTACATATAAAAATAAGCATAAACGTCCATCAGGTTTGTTTTCATAGCTATTTATATCTTTTTGCAACAAACCTCACTTTTTGAGGAGAAACTGCACAAAGATTGAAAAAAACTAGAAAACGGGAAGTCTGTTTTTTTTTTTTTTTTTTTTTTTTTCATAATTTAGTGTCACCCTCCATGAAAATAAAATATATAAATATGGATAGTACAAAACATATTTCAGTTTTAAGACTTAAAACACATGCTTTTATTTTGTACAGAATGACGTCATCCGCTGAAGAATTCTTCATTTACGATAATGTCTTCATTTGTTTGTAATATTAATATAGGTACGTAAAATTAAATTTTGAAAAAGAAATCATTCATTTATATTTTTTCAAATTAGCACGTATTTTAATTACATTTTTTTAAGTTGTTAAGGGAAAAAAGGCAACAAAATGGCATAATTACTCTTTTCCAAACATTTTCCCCCTACTTTCTACAGAAAATTTGTACTTGAGTTGCCAAAATTAAACAAATGGCACTAAAAACTACAAATAAATTAATATTTCAAAAATAAATTGAGATGCACTTTTCAAACAAATTGCACTTAAAAGTACTTTTTCTCCCTAATACGACGGTATAAAAATTGAAAATGTGCGACGTTTAGAAGTTAAAAACTTTAAAATAGTAGAATAGAGACGATTAAGTTAAATTGAAGTTAAATTTCAGCACGGTATTTGGTACTACTTAGTTATGTCGTCGACTAAAAATCTATCGCTAAACTATAAGATTGAATGCCAATAATGTTTGATCGTAAATGTTGCATTCTAAGTACCTTATTACGATGCATTTAATGCTTTTTATGGTACTTCGCTGTTATATGGACTTTGGCGCTTTTGTAAAAAGCACGCAATTCGGTGTTAAGAAAGTGAGATTTTATACCAAATGACTATGAAAATAAAACATAATAAGTATTATACGAGTTTATATATATATATATATATTTAAAAATGCATCTGCTAACACACATTAGATAAGTTACATATATTTGTATATAATCTAATATATAAAAATGAAAATTTGTCTATCAGTCTGTTTGTAATTCTAAATAAATCGACAGTTTGGAAGCCAAAATTGTGAAAAGATACATAGATGTGTATTAAAACACGGCCGAGGCAACTAAATTAATCTGGAATCGAAATCATTTATAGTTAATTTTAAATTAATAAAAAACCACCAATTTAAGAACAATTTCTCATCAAATTTAAACATTTTTCCTTATAGCAGTTGCCAACAATAAAAATACACAATAAAATTCTTACTACAACAATTAATTTTCTGCTGCAAGATTTCCACGTGAAAAATGAAAATGAAATAAATAGTTTGATCAAATTTAATAAAAGGGAATATTATGTAATATTGGAAATATAAAGAATGTGGTGAATATAGTATAACATCATATGAGTGTGAAAAAACGTTTTGAAGCATCATAAAAACCCGATTATGGAAATATTGGCGTATTTTAACATTATTGATCCAATTATAAATTCAAATAGGTTCATTTATAGCTGTATTCTTTTGCGTATGTTATATACATTTATACATTTTTATATTGTGTTTTCATTTGATTCATGCATACAACACTTCTACTGCTTTTTTTAATGTTTGTTTTATGTTGTATGTTAAATTTTGTAATTGATTTTTTTGAACAAATATTTTTCAAATTCTGGGCAACGCCGGGCACTTTAGCTTGTAAGAGATAAATGGCTTTTGTATCTGTATATCTAATGCTAATATTAGAAAGCGTTATAATATTATAAAAAGTACAATATTATTAATGTTTGTACGTTTGTGAGGTGTTATCTCTGAAACGACATAGCCAACTTAAAAAAATGTTGGTGGCCATCTCTGCTACAAAACAAAGACTGTATATTTTGTCAGTGCAACAAGCTACATCGCTCCAGGAGCAAAAAAATTTCTAAAGTTGCGATTTCTGTGATGTTGATTGAGTTAGAAACTTTAAATTCGGTGGTGTGGTGGTTACTTTTAAGATGTAAATATTCGTTATGAACGCTCTCTAAAGGGTTCAAAAATTCAATATGACAGATAAATGTAAAAATATCTAGAAAGGTTCTAAATTATGATTTATTTGGAATACTGAAATTTTTGAGATACTGTTGGTGTTAGAAACTAGAACTTTGGTATGGCAGTAATTTATAAGATGTAAAAGCTCTTTTTAGAACGAATTCTAAAAAATCGAAAGACTAAACAAAGCGGAAAAAGATCTAAAGATGATCTAAGTAACGAAGTACATGGAATTGTTAGGAAAATAAACATGAAAATTGACATGGCTGTATTTATCATGACGTAAATTCTCGCAATAGAACAATTTCTAAAAATGTCGCTATATAAAACACTGCAGAAACAAAAAAACTTTCACAAATTTTCTATTTCTGTGTTACTGCTGAGCCCCAAAATTTGAAATTTTACTTCGGGTTAGTTTTAAAATATAAAATTGTCTCTATGAATGGTTTCTAAGAAAATTAAAATTTAAAAAGATGAAATGAACGGAAGCGTTCTTAATTACCATTAATTTGGAATTATTAGGTATAGCAACCTTAAATATTTCATAATGCTGCATTTCCTCCACAAAACATGCAATTTAAATGCAAAAAAAAAAAAAAAAAAAAAAAAAAAAAAAACTGATAGATAGCCGCCTAGCATTAAATAAATTGTGTAAATATTGAATAAAGGCCTGTATGAAACAGTGAGTAGGTTGCCTGAAAATACTTGTTAAAGTGTTCCTTCTCTAGGCTTTTTTCTCTCTCGCCAAGGCCACTAACAGAGGGAAGGGCCGTTTTAAATGTGATATGAATTTTTTTCGGATTCATTTTTCTAGACATTTTATCATAAGGTCATATTCTCAATTGTCATTAGCAGGCTTTTAATATATTAATTTATTCTGGTGAAATTTCATAATCGGGTTCATATTGTTGTATTTCAGCTTGCATGATTTGCTGAAAAAATATGTATGGATTTGTAAATTACTTCAAAAGACACTTTGACAGCTCAAAGGTTATCCAAACGATATATTCAGATCTTGTGTCATACTTTATGTTGCAATCATTGCCGATTTCTTTTATTTAATACATGCTAAATACAGCTCAACTTGCGTAGAATATGTTTGAAAACAAAACAATACAGCGTATGTAGTGGCCAGCATACACTCATCATTTAAATCCGAGCGAGCATATCTAAAACACACTTCAATGACGCATTGCATGCCACTGTTGATATGTTCGGTACTTTGATACTATATCAGATTCTGAAGAGAGAATTCCTTATCTCTTATCGACAACCTCATAGCATCCGTGAAAAACAGATATTGTACAATATTAACTATTCCGGGGGAGCACACACCATATTAAATGTAGTCCATTCTTTTAAAACATCATATATTTGTCATTTAAAGATACTCAAATTGGTGCGGAGCGTCTGATTATGCTCTTGACAACATTGTATACAGTTAAAATTTCGATATAAGATAATTTAGTGTTTCATTTTCTATTTTACGTTTAATATATTGAGTACTTTCAATTTTATATCCATGCATGTCTATCTTGCAAGATTCGCTTTCCCATTTTTTTAAACAGTGTATACGAATTTATATATAAGATTTTGTAATTCTACGATTCGTTTATTTTCATCATTTCAATTTATCGCAGTATATGGACAGTTAAAGATAATATCTCATTTTCTATTCTTCCACATGTTATTATTAAATCTATGTTCTCAGCAATATCGCTTAGACTAATTCCTCTGAGGGAAATCCTAGTTTAAAAAAAGAGATGAGGAAAATTCTGTGATCGGAACTCTTATCATGTTGGCTCATTTTAACGAGAATTCTCTGATACAAAATGAAATAATGCATATTGTACTATCATTCTTTACCAAATCCTCCTGTGAGTGATAAATTAAAGGCGTTAGACCTTAACAGCTGAAATTTTGTCTGCACATTAGAGAATATAATAGCACAATGGCGTTCATATCGCTTCAGCACTGCAAATAAACATTCCAGCTAAAGGTCCATGTTGCTTTAAATCACAAGGTCAAATTCACTTATACATTTTTTTTAATTCAAGGTTTGTTTAAAGAAACAGACAAGCGTAGCGGGCAAAGCCTGCTAGAATATATATATATTTATATGGGTGACGGGAGAGGATTGACCATAGGAGAGACTTAACACACCCTTCAGTTTTTCATATTTAAAAGAATTTCAGAGTTTTATTAATAAGTGTCAACCAAAGCTTCTGGAATGCTGAAACAATTGCCTTTGTCTCATGCAGATAATTGAAACTGGTGTGGAAAAATCAATTGTGAAATGCTTTCAACTTAAAAAGTGTATTTTTTAGAAATATTCTGTAAGATTTTTCTTAGATAAAATATATCATAGAAATTTAAGTAAGTAGGTTTTAAGTAATGCAGAAATATTGAGCTTTCGTTCCAGGCATAAAGATTGTACAATAAATTAGTCTTAACATAACCATGTGCTATTCTTTAAAAAGTGGTTATGTGGGGAGGCTTGATCCAATCAATGTGAGAGAGAGTTGACCAGATGGTCAAAGCTTCCTTAATTAGGTGTTTTTGGAAATATTTTCATTATTATACACTGTAAATAATGAAGGGTTAATGGTTATATTTCTAAAATAATGTAAATATGTTCTGGAAGCCACGGTAAAATGGGGTGATATAAAGGAAAATGTTTAAAATTGATTAAAGGAAGATTTGAAAAATTTCTGTAGAAGCAAGAAAAAAATTAATGAAGTATAAATGGTAAAGTTGATAGGAACATTTATTTCATTTAAATTGTATCCATAGTTGGTAAATATAAAGAATGGAACAGAATAGGAAGGAAGAAATCTGCAGCCTTGAGAAATGTTAAGTGTTTGTTCATGCCTCTGCATTGATCAAAACTTTAAGAAGGTATGTAGACAGATTTCACCAACATGAACACAATAAGATGAAGCCACTCTAAGTTTCAGCTACTGTTGCCAGGTCGAGTGTCACAAAAAGTGGATGTTCAAAATGGAATTTTTCTCATGTGCCTTGTCTTCCGTCTAAGCAGGTTTGTTTACACATCGCACTTTCATAAATAGATTTAATAATAATTAAACCATGTTCATAAAGTTATTCTGCCTTTTTTAAAACTGATTGCATTTCCCTGAACAAATATTTCAGTATTAAATAAAGTGGATCAAGCCTACCATATGTGGGAACCCTTGACCCATTATTTTCTGATGATTAAAATCAATTATTTTCCAAGTTTCGAATATATCACACTTATGTTGCAATTTTATTTTGATAACTGATAGTCTAGCGAATAAAATGATAGATAAAACTTTATTCCAGGTTCAATATTTAAAAAATAAAAAATCCTCTTGTAAAAAATGGGTCAAACTTCTCCAGTCTCCCCTACATATGTATGTATGTAGAAAATTATGTCCGCACGATAAAAATCACAATTATGCACGGATCGTCTTCAAACTCACTAAAAAAATTGAGATGGCTAATATCTCGGCGGGGATTGCAAAGAGGCAAAATCGGCACAAGGCGAGGGGGAAGAATGGGATGGGTTGAAAATGTTGAATACCGTTTTAACACGATTCTGATAATATCAGCTCTTATAGAAAAATGAAATTAAAAAGTCGTCAAAAGCGGCGAGATAAAATTGTTATACTGTGTTTATCTCTACTCTTGATTTAGTTTTTGTTGGTGAAATTAGTACTTAACTACGAAGTCTACCACCACCTGTAGGTGGAGCCGGCTGGGATTTAGTTGTTGTTGTTGTTTGTTTGTTTTTTCTTTTAAAAATAAATTTCGATTTCAGTATTAACTAGGGGATCGTACCCGGGCTCCCTGGGTCACAGAATATAGGAGAAAACCAATTTTTTTAATTGAAAAGTAATATTTTTTTTTACATGCAATATATTTTTTAGATTGCCCACTAAATATTAAAAAGCATTTTTCGTATGAAAAATATGAATTATACAATCAAATAAACTTTTGAAATTTATCAAAAGTGATTTTTTCGTATTAGCCGCATGCTAAGAGTTATTAGCTTAAGATTTTGCTGCTTACAGCATCCTTTTAGTATCTGATAATTTCAGAGTTTTAAGCGTGTAGTTATATTACATGTCTGTTAAATTTGTATTTTATTTATAATATTATTTTATTTATTTAATCATAGAGGAAATGTTATTTTTGTTTACGGAATATTAGTCGTAAGAAAATGATGAACTCTTTATGTTGTTTTAAGCGCAAACGGATTAATATTTCTTAACCGAGCTCCACACGATAGAGATTAATTTAAAAATTAACGTCTCATACCCGCAAACACCTTTTTTAAAAAATTGGTATTTTAATTTGATAATTTTAAATTCATTTTAATTCAAAACGTGAAGTCACGATTGTCAGCAAAATCTTTATATGTGGACAGTCGCACTCTTAATTCGAAGTTCTAATCTCAGTACCGGAGAGTAAAAATTGTCGTAATTTATGTTTTTTTTTTACGCTTTGTGTTAAAAACTTTAGTTTTATCTAATAAAATTTCCGTTTTCTTTTAAATATGACGTCATCACTTACTTAAGCATTTCACCTAGTGTCTGAAACTTAGTACACATACAGAAGGGGAAGAAAATTTGGAAACTTTATGAGGAAAATGAGTGTTTTTAAATCTCATTAATTTTTGAATCATTCTTTAGGAAATGTGCTTATTTATTAGGAAATAAATTTTCAGCCGGGCACCGAAATTTAATTCGAAAATATTGCGAGTTTTGTATTCGGTATATAGGTTTCCATGTTTTTTCATCAATGGTTTAATTGTTGAAACAATATATTCGGATTTACTTTATTTGACATTTCTAAAAATTCACACAGGCGAACACCTTTAAAACCGAATAATTTTTACGTCATTCATTAGGAAATGTGCTTATTTATTAGGAAATTAATTTTCAGCCATGCACCAGAATTTAATTGGGAAATATTGCGTGTTTTATATTCGGTATATCAGTTTCCAGAATTTTCTAACAATAGATTCATTGTTGAAACAATGTATTACTTACTACGTGTTTTAATATTTTTTACATTTCTAAAAATTCACACAGGCGAACACCGTTTAAACCGAATAATTTTTATGTCACTCAATTGGAAATGTGCTTATTTATTAGGAAATGAATTTTCAGCCGTGTACCGGAATTTATTTAAAAAATATTGCGTGTTTTATATTTGGTATAACAGTTTCCACTATTTTCTAACAATGGTTTAATTGTTGAAACAATATATTCAATTTTACTTTTTTTTACCTTTCTAAACATTTACACAGGCGAACACCTATAAAACCCATTAATTTTTTAATCCTTCTTTAGGAAAAGTGCTTATTTATTAGGAAACATATTTTCAGCCGGGCACCGAAATTTAATTCGAAAATATTGCGAGTTTTGTATTCGGTATATAGGTTTCCATGATTTTTTAACAATGGATTAATTGTTGAAACAATATATTCAGTTTTACTCTATTTTATTTTTCTAAACATTCACACAGGCGAACACCTTTAAAACCCGTTAATTTTTGAATCATTCTTTAGGAAATGTGCTGATTTATTAGGAAACTTATTATCTGCCGTGCACCGAAATTTAATTCGGAAATATTGAGTGTTTTATATTCAGTATATGAGTTTCCAGGATTTTCTAACAATGGTTTAATTGTTGAAACAATATATTTGGTTTTACTTTATTTTACATTTCTTAAAATTCACACCTCCGAACACATTTTAAACCGAATAATTTTTACACCATTCATTAGGAAATGTGCTTATACATTAAGAAATTAAATTTCAGCCGTGCACCAGAATTTAATTCGGATATATTGCGTGTTTTATATTCGGTATATCAGTTTCCAGAATTTTCTAACAATAGTCTCATTGTTGAAACAATGTATTGCGTTTTACTATTTTTTACATTTCTAAAAATTCACACAGGCGTAAACCTTTTACACCAAATAATTTTCACGTCACTCATTTGGAAATGTGCTTACTTATTAGGAAATTTATTCTCAGCCGTGTACCGAAATTTATTTAAAAAATATTGCGTGTTTTGTATTTGGTATAAAAGTTTCCAGTATTTTCTAAATATCATTTAATTGTTGAAACAATATATTCAGTTTTACTTTTTTTTACATTCCTAAACATTTACACAGGCGAACTCCTTTGAAACCCATTAATTTTTTAATCATTCTTTAGAAAATGTGCTTATTTATTAGGAATATAATTTTCAGCCGCGCACTGGAATTTAATTCGGAAATATTGCGTGTTTTGTATTCGGTATATAGGTTTCCATGATTTTTTAACAATGGTTTAATTGTTGAAACAATATATTCGGTTTTACTTTATTTGACATTTCTAAAACTTCACACGGGCGGACTCCTTTAAAACCGAATAATTTTTATATCATTCTTTAGGAAATGTGCTTATTTATTTGTAAACTAATTTTCAGCCGTGCACTGGAATTTAATTCGGAAATATTGCGTGTTTTGTATTCGGTATATAGGTTTTCATGATTTTTTAACAATGGTTTAATTGTTGAAACAATATATTCAGTTTTACTATTTTTTACATTTCCAGAAATTCACACAGGCGAACACCTTTTAAACCGAATAATTTTTATGGCACTCATTTGGAAATGTGGTTATTTATTAGGAAATTAATTTTCAGCCGTGTATCGGAATTTATTTCAAAAATATTGCGTGTTTTATATTTGGTATAAAAGTTTCCACTATTTTCTAACAATGCTTTAATTGTTGAAACAATATATTCAGTTTTACTTTTTTTTACCTTTCTAAACATTTACACAGGCGAACACCTTTAAAACTCATTAATTTTTGAATCATTCTTTAGGAAATGTGCTTATTTATTAGGAAACATATTTTCAGCCGGGCACCGAAATTTAATTCGAAAATATTGCGAGTTTTGTATTCGGTATATAAGTTTCCATGTTTTTTTATCAATGGTTTAATTGTTGAAACAATATATTCGGATTTACTTTATTTGACATTTCTAAAAATTCACACAGGTGAACACCTTTAAAACCGAATAATTTTTACGTCATTCATTAGGAAATGTGCTTATTTATTAGGAAATTAATTTTCAGCCATGCACCAGAATTTAATTGGGAAATATTGCGTGTTTTATATTCGGTATATCAGTTTCCAGAATTTTCTAACAATAGTTTCATTGTTGAAACAATGTATTACTTACTACGTGTTTTACTATTTTTTACATTTCTAAAAATTCACACAGGCGAACACCGTTTAAACCGAATAATTTTTATGTCACTCATTTGGAAATGTGCTTATTTATTAGGAAATTAATTTTCAGCCGTGTACCGGAATTTATTTCAAAAATATTGCGTGTTTTATATTCGGTTGCGTGTTTTATATAATGGTTTCCATGATTTTTTAACAATGCATTAATTGTTGAAACAATATATTCAGTTTTACTCTATTTTATTTTTCTAAACATTCACACAGGCGAGCACCTTTAAAAACCATTAATTTTTTAATCATTCTTTAGGAAATGTGCTGATTTATTAGGAAATTAATTTTCAGCCATGCACCAGAATTTAATTCGGAAATATTGCGTGTTTTATATTCGGTATATCAGTTTCAAGAATTTTCTAACAATACTTTCATTGTTGAAACAATGTATTCCGTTTTACTATTTTTTACATTTCTAAAAATTCACACAGGCGAACACCTTTTAAACCAAATAATTTTTATGGCACTCATTTGGAAATGTGCTTATTTATTAGGAAATTAATTTTCAGCCATGTATCGGAATTTATTTCAAAAATATTGCGTGTTTTATATTTGGTATAAAAGTTTCCACTATTTTCTAACAATGCTTTAATTGTTTAAACAATATATTCAGTTTTACTTTTTTTTTACCTTTCTAAACATTTACACAGGCGAACACCTTTAAAACTCATTAATTTTTGAATCATTCTTTAGGAAATGTGCTTATTTATTAGGAAACATATTTTCAGCCGGGCACCGATATTTAATTCGAAAATATTGCGAGTTTTGTATTCGATATATAGGTTTCCATGATTTTTTAACAATGGATTAATTGTTGAAACAATATATTCAGTTTTACTCTATTTTATTTTTCTAAACATTCACACAGGCGAACACCTTTAAAACCCATTAATTTTTTAATCATTCTTTAGGAAATGTGCTGATTTATTAGGAAATTTATTATCTGCCGTGCACCGAAATTTAATTCGAAAATATTGCGTGTTTTCTATTCGGTATATAGGTTTCCATGATTTTTTAACAATGGTTTAATTGTTGAAACAATATATTCAGTTTTACTTTATTTGACATTTCTAAAAATTAACACAGGCGAACACCTTTAAAACCGAATAATCTTTACGTCATTCATTAGGAAATGTGCTTATTTATTAGGAAATTAATTTTCAGCCGTGCACCAGAATTTAATTCGGAAATATTGCGTGTTTTATGTTCGAAATATCAGTTTCCAGGATTTACTAACAATAGTTTCATTGTTCAAACAATGTATTTCGTTTTGCTTTATTTTATATTTCTAAACATTCACACATGCGGACGCCTTTAAAATCGAATAATTTTTTCGTCATTAATTACGAAATATGCTTATTTATTAGGAAATTAATTTTCAGCCGTGCACCGTAATTTAATTCGGAAATATTGAGTGTTTTATATTCAGTATATCAGTTTCCAGGATTTTCTAACAATGGTTTAATTGTTGAAACAATATATTCGGTTTTACTATTTTTTACATTTCTTAAAATTCACACCTGCGAACACATTTTAAACCGAATAATTTTTACACCATTCATTAGGAAATGTGCTTATTTATTAAGAAATTAATTTTCAGCCGTGCACCAGAATTTAATTCGGAAATATTGCGTGTTTTATATTCAGTATATCAGTTTCCAGAATTTTCTAACAATAGTCTCATTGTTGAAACAATGTATTGCGTTTTACTATTTTTTACATTTCTAAAAATTCACACAGGCGAACACCTTTTAAACCAAATAATTTTTATGTCACTCATTTGGAAATGTGCTTATTTATTAGGAAATTAATTTTCAGCCGTGTACCGAAATTTATTTCAAAAATATTGCTTGTTTTATATTTGGTATAAAAGTTTCCAGTATTTTCTAACAATCTTTTAATTGTTGAAACAATATATTCACTTTTACTTTATTTTACATTTCTAAACATTTACACAGGCGAACACCTTTAAAACCCATTAATTTTTTAATGATTCTTTAGAAAATGTGCTTATTTATTAGGAATAAAATTATCAGCCGCACACTGGAATTTAATTCGGAAAAATTGCGTGATTTGTATTCGGTATATAGGTTTCCATGATTTTTTAACAACGGATTAATTGTTGAAACAATATATTCAGTTTTACTCTATTTTATTTTTCTAAACATTCACACAGGCGAACACTTTTAAAACCCGTTAATTTTTTAATCATTCTTCAGGAAATGTGCTGATTTATTAGGAAACTTTATTATCTGCCGTGCACCGAAATTTAATTCGAAAATATTGCGTGTTTTGTATTCGGTATATAGGTTTCCATGATTTTTTAACAATGGTTTAATTGTTGAAACAATATATTCGGTTTTACTTTATTTGACGTTTCTAAAAATTCACACAGGCGAACACATTTAAAACCGAATAATCTTTACGTCATTCATTAGGAAATGTGCTTATTTATTAGGAAATTGATTTTCAGCCGTGTACCGAAATTTATTTCAAAAATATTGCGTGTTTTATATTTGGTATAAAAGTTTCCAGTATTTTCTAACAATCTTTTAATTGTTGAAACAATATATTCAGTTTTACTTTATTTTACATTTCTAAACATTTACACAGGCGAACACCTTTAAAACCCATTAATTTTTTTATCATTCTTTAGAAAATGTGCTTATTTATTAGGAATATAATTTTCAGCCGCACACTGGAATTTAATTCGGAAATATTGTGTGTTTTGTATTCGGTATATAGATTTCCATGATTTTTTAACAATTGTTTAATTGTTGAAACAATATATTCAGTTTTACTATTTTTTACATTTCTAAAAATGCACACAGGCGACCACCTTTTAAACCGAGTAATTTTTATGGCACTCATTTGGAAATGTGTTTAATTATTAGGAAATTAATTTTCAACCATGTACCGGAATTTATTTCAAAAATATTGCGTGTTTTTTATTTGGTATAAAAGTTTCCAGTATTTTCTAACAATGGTTCAATTGTTGAAACAATATACTCAGTTTTACTCTATTTTACATTTTTAATCATTCACACAGGCGAACACCTTTAAAACCCATTAATTTTTGAATCATTCTTTAGGAAATGTGCTTATTTAATAGGAATATAATTTTCAGCCGCACACCGGAATTTAATTCGGAAATATTGCGTGTTTTGTATTAGGAATTTAGGTTTTCTTGATTTTTTAACAATGGTTCAATTGTTGAAACAATATATTCAGTTTTACTCTATTTTACATTTTTAAACATTCACACAGGCGAACACCTTTAAAACCGAATAATTTTTACGCCATTCATTAGGAAATGTGCTTATTTATTAAGAAATTAATTTTCAGGCGTGCACCATAATTTATTTCGGAAATATTGCGTGTTTTATATTCGGTATATCAGTACCAGAATTCTCTAACAATAGTTTCATTGTTGAAACAATGTATTCCGTTTTACTATTTTTTACATTTCTAAAAATTCACACAGGCGAACACCTTTTAAACCAAATAATTTTTATGACACTCATTTGGAAATGTGGTTATTTATTAGGAAATTAATTTTCAGCCGTGTATCGGAATTTATTTCAAAAATATTGCGTGTTTTATATTTGGTATAAAAGTTTCCAGTATTTTCTAACAATCTTTTAATTGTTGAAACAATATATTCACTTTTACTTTATTTTACATTTCTAAACATTTACACAGGCGAACACCTTTAAAACCCATTAATTTTTTAATGATTCTTTAGAAAATGTGCTTATTTATTAGGAATAAAATTATCAGCCGCACACTGGAATTTAATTCGAAAAAATTGCGTGATTTGTATTCGGTATATAGGTTTCCATGATTTTTTAACAATGGTTTAATTGTTGAAACAATATATTCGGTTTCACTTTATTTGACATTTCTGAAACTTCACACGGGCGGACTCCTTTAAAACCGAATAATTTTTATATCATTCTTCAGGGAATGTGCTGATTTATTAGGAAACTTATTATCTGCCGTGCACCGAAATTTAATTCGAAAATATTGCGTGTTTTGTATTCGGTATATAGGTTTCCATGATTTTTTAACAATTGTTTAATTGTTGAAACAATATATTCGGTTTTACTTTATTTGACATTTCTAAAACTTTACACGGCGGTCTCCTTTAAAACCGAATAATTTTTATATCATTCTTTAGGAAATGTGCTTATTTATTAGGAATCCAATTTTCAGCCGTGCACTGAAATTTAATTCGAAAATATTGCGTGTTTTGTATTCGGTATATAGGTTTCCATGATTTTTTAACAATGGTTTAATTGTTGAAACAAGATATTCAGTTTTACTATTTTTTACATTTCTAAAAATTCACACAGGCGAACACCTTTTAAACCGAATAATTTTTATGGCACTCATTTGGAAATGTGGTTATTTATTAGGAAATTAATTTTCAGCCGTGTACCGGAATTTATTTCAAAAATATTGCGTGTTTTATATTTGGTATAAAAGTTTCCAGTATTTTCTAACAATCTTTTAATTGTTGAAACAATATATTCACTTTTACTTTATTTTACATTTCTAAACATTTACACAGGCGAACACCTTTAAAACCCATTAATTTTTTAATGATTCTTTAGAAAATGTGCTTATTTATTAGGAATAAAATTATCAGGCGCACACTGGAATTTAATTCGGAAAAATTGCGTGATTTGTATTCGGTATATAGGTTTCCATGATTTTTTAACAATGGATTAATTGTTGAAACAATATATTCAGTTTTACTCTATTTTATTTTTCTAAACATTCACACAGGCGAACACTTTTAAAACCCGTTAATTTTTTAATCATTCTTCAGGAAATGTGCTGATTTATTAGGAAACTTTATTATCTGCCGTGCACCGAAATTTAATTCGAAAATATTGCGTGTTTTGTATTCGGTATATAGGTTTCCATGATTTTTTAACAATGGTTTAATTGTTGAAACAATATATTCGGTTTTACTTTATTTGACGTTTCTAAAAATTCACACAGGCGAACACATTTAAAACCGAATAATCTTTACGTCATTCATTAGGAAATGTGCTTATTTATTAGGAAATTAATTTTCAGCCGTGTATCGGAATTTATTTCAAAAATATTGCGTGTTTTATATTTGGTATAAAAGTTTCCACTATTTTCTAACAATGCTTTAATTGTTGAAACAATATATTCAGTTTTACTTTTTTTTTACCTTTCTAAACATTTACACAGGCGAACACCTTTAAAACTCATTAATTTTTGAATCATTCTTTAGGAAATGTGCTTATTTATTAGGAAACATATTTTCAGCCGGGCACCGAAATTTAATTCGAAAATATTGCGAGTTTTGTATTCGGTATATAAGTTTCCATGTTTTTTTATCAATGGTTTAATTGTTGAAACAATATATTCGGATTTACTTTATTTGACATTTCTAAAAATTCACACAGGCGAACACCTTTAAAACCGAATAATTTTTACGTCATTCATTAGGAAATGTGCTTATTTATTAGGAAATTAATTTTCAGCCATGCACCAGAATTTAATTGGGAAATATTGCGTGTTTTATATTCGGTATATCAGTTTCCAGAATTTTCTAACAATAGTTTCATTGTTGAAACAATGTATTACTTACTACGTGTTTTACTATTTTTTACATTTCTAAAAATTCAAACAGGCGAACACCGTTTAAACCGAATAATTTTTATGTCACTCATTTGGAAATGTGCTTATTTATTAGGAAATTAATTTTCAGCCGTGTACCGGAATTTATTTCAAAAATATTGCGTGTTTTATATTCGGTTGCGTGTTTTATATAATGGTTTCCATGATTTTTTAACAATGCATTAATTGTTGAAACAATATATTCAGTTTTACTCTATTTTATTTTTCTAAACATTCACACAGGCGAGCACCTTTAAAACCCATTAATTTTTTAATCATTCTTTAGGAAATGTGCTGATTTATTAGGAAATTAATTTTCAGCCATGCACCAGAATTTAATACGGAAATATTGCGTGTTTTATATTCGGTATATCAGTTTCAAGAATTTTCTAACAATACTTTCATTGTTGGAACAATGTATTCCGTTTTACTATTTTTTACATTTCTAAAAATTCACACAGGCGAACACCATTTAAACCAAATAATTTTTATGGCACTCATTTGGAAATGTGCTTATTTATTAGGAAATTAATTTTCAGCCGTGTATCGGAATTTATTTCAAAAATATTGCGTGTTTTATATTTGGTATAAAAGTTTCCACTATTTTCTAACAATGCTTTAATTGTTTAAACAATATATTCAGTTTTACTTTTTTTTACCTTTCTAAACTTTTACACAGACGAACACCTTTAAAACTCATTAAATTTTGAATCATTCTTTAGGAAATGTGCTTATTTATTAGGAAACATATTTTCAGCCGGGCACCGATATTTAATTCGAAAATATTGCGAGTTTTGTATTCGGTATATAGTTTTCCATGATTTTTTAACAATGGATTAATTGTTGAAACAATATATTCAGTTTTACTCTATTTTATTTTTCTAAACATTCACACAGGCGAACACCTTTAAAACCCATTAATTTTTTAATCATTCTTTAGGAAATGTGCTGATTTATTAGGAAACTTATTATCTGCCGTGCACCGAAATTTAATTCGAAAATATTGCGTGTTTTGTATTCGGTATATAGGTTTCCATGATTTTTTAACAATGGTTTAATTGTTGAAACAATATATTCAGTTTTACTTTATTTGACATTTCTAAAAATTAACACAGGCGAACACCTTTAAAACCGAATAATCTTTACGTCATTCATTAGGAAATGTGCTTATTTATTAGGAAATTAATTTTCAGCCGTGCACCAGAATTTAATTCGGAAATATTGCGTGTTTTATGTTCGAAATATGAGTTTCCAGGATTTACTAACAATAGTTTCATTGTTCAAACAATGTATTTCGTTTTGCTTTATTTTATATTTCTAAACATTCACACATGCGGACGCCTTTAAAATCGAATAATTTTTTCGTCATTAATTACGAAATATGCTTATTTATTAGGAAATTAATTTTCAGCCGTGCACCGTAATTTAATTCGGAAATATTGAGTGTTTTATATTCAGTATATCAGTTTCCAGGATTTTCTAACAATGGTTTAATTGTTGAAACAATATATTCGGTTTTACTATTTTTTACATTTCTTAAAATTCACACCTGCGAACACATTTTAAACCGAATAATTTTTACACCATTCATTAGGAAATGTGCTTATTTATTAAGAAATTAATTTTCAGCCTTGCACCAGAATTTAATTCGGAAATATTGCGTGTTTTATATTCGGTATATCAGTTTCCTGAATTTTCTAACAATAGTCTCATTGTTGAAACAATGTATTGCGTTTTACTATTTTTTACATTTCTAAAAATTCACACAGGCGAACACCTTTTAAACCAAATAATTTTTATGTCACTCATTTGGAAATGTGCTTATTTATTAGGAAATTAATTTTCAGCCGTGTACCGAAATTTATTTCAAAAATATTGCTTGTTTTATATTTGGTATAAAAGTTTCCAGTATTTTCTAACAATCTTTTAATTGTTGAAACAATATATTCAGTTTTACTTTATTTTACATTTCTAAACATTTACACAGGCGAACACCTTTAAAACCCATTAATTTTTTAATCATTCTTTAGAAAATGTGCTTATTTATTAGGAATAAAATTATCAGCCGCACACTGGAATTTAATTCGGAAATATTGCGTGATTTATATTCGGTATATAGGTTTCCATGATTTTTTAACAAAGGTTTAATTGTTGAAACAATATATTCGGTTTTACTTTATTTGACATTTCTAAAACTTCACACGGCGGACTCCTTTAAAACCGAATAATTTTTATATCATTCTTTAGGAAATGTGCTTATTTATTAGGAAACTAATTTTCAGCCGTGCACCGAAATTTAATTCGAAAATATTGCGTGTTTTGTATTCGGTATATAGGTTTCCATGATTTTTTAACAATGGTTTAATTGTTGAAACAAGATATTCAGTTTTACTATTTTTTACATTTCTAAAAATTCACACAGGCGAACACCTTTTAAACCGAATAATTTTTATGGCACTCATTTGGAAATGTGGTTATTTATTAGGAAATTAATTTTCAGCCGTGTACCGGAATTTATTTCAAAAATATTGCGTGTTTTATATTTGGTATAAAAGTTTCCACTATTTTCTAACAATGGTTCAATTGTTGAAACAATATATTCAGTTTTACTCTATTTTACATTTTTAATCATTCACACAGGCGAACACCTTTAAAACCCATTAATTTTTGAATCATTCTTTAGGAAATGTGCTTATTTAATAGGAATATAATTTTCAGCCGCACACCGGAATTTATTTCGGAAATATTGTGTGTTTTATATTCGGTATAATCTTTCCACTATTTTCTAACAATGCTTTAATTGTTGAAACAATATATTCAGTTTTACTTTTTTTTACCTTTCTAAACATTTACACAGTCGAACACCTATAAAACCCATTAGTTTTTGAATCATTCTTTAGGAAATGTGCTTATTTATTAGGAAACATATTTTCAGCCGGGCACCGAAATTTAATTCGAAATTATTGCGAGTTTTGTATTCGGTATATAGGTTTCCATGATTTTTTAACAATGGATTAATTGTTGAAACAATATATTCAGTTTTACTCTATTTTATGTTTCTAAACATTCACACAGGCGAACACCTTTAAAACCCATTAATTTTTTAATCATTCTTTAGAAAATGTGCTTATTTATTAGGAATAAAATTTTCAGCCGCACACTGGAATTTAATTCGGAAATATTGTGTGATTTGTATTCGGTATATAGGTTTCCATGATTTTTTAACAATGGTTTAATTGTTGAAACAATATATTCAGTTTTACTTTATTTGATATTTCTAAAAATTCACACAGGCGAACACCTTTAAAACCGAATAATCTTTACGTCATTGTTAGGAAATGTGCTTATTTATTAGGAAATTAATTTTCAGCCGTGCACCAGAATTTAATTCGGAAATATTGCGTGTTTTATGTTCGAAATATCAGTTTCCAGAATTTTCTAACAATAGTTTCATTGTTGAAACAATGTATTCCGTTTTACTATTTTTTACATTTCTAAAACTTCACACAGGCGGACTCCTTTAAAACCGAATAATTTTTACGTCCTTCATTAGGAAATGTGCTTATTTATTAGGAAACTAATTTTCAGCCGTGCACCGAAATTTAATTCGAAAATGTTGCGTGTTTTGTATTCGGTATATAGGTTTCCATGATTTTTTAACAATGGTTTAATTGTTGAAACATTATATTCAGTTTTACTATTTTTTACATTTCTAAAAATTCACACAGGCGAACGCCTTCTAAACCGAATAATGTTTATGGCACTCATTTGGAAATGTGGTTATTTAATAGGAAATTAATATTCAGCCGTGTAACGGAATTTATTTCAAAAATATTGCGTGTTTTTTATTTGGTATAAAAGTTTCCAGTATTTTCTAACAATGGTTCAATTTTTGAAACAATATATTCAGTTTTACACTATTTTACATTTTTAATCATTCACACAGGCGAACACCTTTAAAACCCATTAATTTTTGAATCATTCTTTAGGAAATGTGCTTATTTAATAGGAATATAATTTTCAGCCGCACACCGTAATTTAATTCGGAAATATTGCGTGTTTTGTATTTGGTATATAGGTTTCCCTGATTTTTTAACAATGGTTCAGTTGTTGAAACAATATATTCAGTTTTACTCTATTTTACATTTTTAAACATTCACACAGGCGAACACCTTTAAAACACATTAATTTTTGAATCATTCTTTAGGAAATGTGCTTATTTATTAGGAATATAATTTTCAGCCGCACACCGGAATTTAATTCGAAAATATTGCGTGTTTTGTATTCGGAATGTAGGTTTTCTTGATTTTTTAACAATGGTTCGTTTGTTGAAACAATATATTCAGTTTTACTCTATTTTACATTTTTAAACAATCACACAGGCGAACACCTTTAAAACCGAATAATTTTTACGCCATTCATTAGGAAATGTGCTTATTTATTAAGAAATTAATTTTCAGGCGTGCACCATAATTTATTTCGGAAATATTGCGTGTTTTATATTCGGTATATCAGTTTCAAGAATTTTCTAACAATATTTTCATTGTTGAAACAATGTATTCCGTTTTACTATTTTTTACATTTCTAAAAATTCACACAGGCGAACACCTTTTAAACCAAATAATTTTTATGGCACTCATTTGGAAATGTGCTTATTTATTAGGAAATTAATTTTCAGCCGTGTATCGGAATTTATTTCAAAAATATTGCGTGTTTTATATTTGGTATATAAAAGTTTCCACTATTTTCTAACAATGCTTTAATTGTTGAAACAATATATTCAGTTTTACTCTATTTTATTTTTCTAAACATTCACACAGGTGAACACCTTTAAAACCCATTAATTTTTTAATCATTCATAAGGAAATATGCTGATTTATTAGGAAACTTATTATCTGCCGTGCACCGAAATTTAATTCGAAAATATTGCGTGTTTTGTATTCGGTATATAGGTTTCCTTGATTTTTTAACAATGGTTTAATTGTTGAATCAATATATTCAGTTTTACTTTATTTGACATTTCTAAAAATTCACACAGGCGAACACCTTTAAAACCGAATAATCTTACGTCATTAATTACGAAATATGCTTATTTATTAGGAAATTAATTTTCAGCCGTGCACCGTAATTTAATTCGGAAATATTGAGTGTTTTATATTCAGTATATCAGTTTCCAGGATTTTCTAACAATGGTTTAATTGTTGAAACAATATATTCGGTTTTACTTTTTTTTACATTTCTTAAAATTCACACCTGCGAACACATTTTAAACCGAATACTTTTTACACCATTCATTAGGAAATGTGCTTATTTATTAAGAAATTAATATTCAGCCGTGCACCAGAATTTAATTCGGAAATATTGCGTGTTTTATATTCGGTATATCAGTTTCAAGAATTTTCTAACAATAGTCTCATTGTTGAAACAATGTATTGCGTTTTACTATTTTTTACATTTCTAAAAATTCACGCAGGCGAACACCTTTTAAACAAATAATTTTTATGTCACTCACTTGGAAATGTGCTTATTTATTAGGAAATTAATTTTCAGCCGTGTACCGAAATTTATTTCAAAAATATTGCGTGTTTTATATTTGGTATAAAAGTTTCCAGTATTTTCTAACAATCTTTTAATTGTTGAAACAACATATTCAGTTTTACTTTATTTTACATTTCTAAAGATTTACACAGGCGAACACCTGTAAAACCCATTAATTTTTTAATCATTCTTTAGAAAATGTGCTTATTTATTAGGAATAAAATTTTCAGCCGCACACTGGAATTTAATTCGGAAATATTGCGTGTTTTGTATTCGGTATATAGGTTTCCATGATTTTTTAACAATTGTTTAATTGTTGAAACAATATATTAGGTTTTACTTTATTTTATATTTCTAAACATTCACACAGCTGAGCACATTTAAAACCCATTAATTTTTTAATCATTCTTTAGGAAATGTGCTGATTTATTAGGAAAATTATTATCTGTCGTGCACCGAAATTTAATTCGAAAATATTGCGTGTTTTGTATTCGGTATATAGGTTTCCATAATTTTTTAACAATTGTTTAATTGTTGAAACAATATATTCGGTTTTACTTTATTTGACATTTCTAAAACTTCACACAGGCGGACTCCTTTAAAACCGAATAATTTTTATATCATTCTTTAGGAAATGTGCTTATTTATTAGGAAACTAATTTTCAGCCGTGCACCGAAATTTAATTCGAAAATATTGCGTGTTTTGTATTCGGTATATAGGTTTCCATGATTTTTTAACAATGGTTTAATTGTTGAAACAATATATTCAGTTTTACTATTTTTTACATTTCTAAAAATTCACACAGACGAACACCTTTTAAACCGAATAATTTTTATGGTACTCATTTGGAAATGTGGTTTTTTATTAGGAAATTAATTTTCAGCCGTGTACCGGAATTTATTTCAAAAATATTGCGTGTTTTTTATTTGGTATGAAAGTTTCCAGTATTTTCTAACAATGGTTCAATTGTTGAAACAATATATTCAGTTTTACACTATTTTACATTTTTAATCATTCACACAGGCGAACACATTTAAAACCCATGAATTTTTGAATCATTCTTTAGGAAATGTGCTTATTTAATAGGAATATAATTTTCAGCCGCACACCGGAATTTAATTCGGAAATATTGCGTGTTTTGTATTTGGTATATAGGTTTCCCTGGTTTTTTAACAATGTTTCAATTGTTGAAACAATGTATTGTGTTTTACTATTTTTTACATTTCTAAAAATTCACACAGGCAAACACCTTTTAAACCAAATAATTTTTATGTCACTCATTTGGAAATGTGCTTATTTATTAGGAAATTAATTTTCAGCCGTGTATCGAAATTTATTTCAAAAATATTGCGTGTTTTGTATTCGGAATGTAGGTTTTCTTGATTTTTTAACAATGGTTCAATTGTTTAAACAATATATTCAGTTTTACTCTATTTTACATTTTTATACATTCACACAGGCGAATACCTTTAAAACCGAATAATTTTTACGCCATTAATTAGGAAATGGGCTTATTTATTAAGAAATTAATTTTCAGGCGTGCACCATAATTTATTTCGGAAATATTGCGTGTTTTATATTCGGTATAAAAGTTTCCACTATTTTCTAACAATGCTTTAATTGTTGAAACAATATATTCAGTTTTACTTTATTTGACATTTCTAAAAATTCACACAGGCGAACACCTTTAAAACCGAATAATTTTTATATCATTCTTTAGGAAATGTGCTTATTTATTAGGAAACTAATTTTCAGCCGTGCACTGAAATTTAATTCGGAAATATTGCGTGTTTTGTATTCGGTATATAGGTTTCCATGATTTTTTAAGAATTGTTTAATTGTTGAAACAATATATTATGTTTTACTTTATTTTATATTTCTAAACATTCACACAGCTGAGCACCTTTAAAACACATTAATTTTTTAATCATTCTTTAGGAAATGTGCTGATTTATTAGGAAACTTATTATCTGCCGTGCACCGAAATTTAATTCGAAAATATTGCGTGTTTTGTATTCGGTATATAGTTTTCCATGATTTTTTAACAATGGTTTAATTGTTGAAACAATATATTCAGTTTTACTCTATTTTATATTTCTAAAAATTCACACAGGCGAACACCTTTTAAACCCATTAATTTTTGAATCATTCTTTAGGAAATGTGCTTATTTAATAGGAATATAATTTTCAGCCGCACACCGGAATTTAATTCGGAAATATTGCGTGTTTTGTATTTGGTATATAGGTTTCCCTAATTTTTAAACAATGGTTCAATTGTTGAAACAATATATTCAGTTTTACTCTATTTTATATTTTTAAACATTCACACAGGCGAACACCTTTAAAACCCATTAATTTTTGAATCATTCTTTAGGAAATGTGCTTATTTATTAGGAATAAAATTTTCAGCCGTGTATCGGAATTTATTTCAAAAATATTGCGTGTTTTATATTTGGTATAAAAGTTTCCACTATTTTCTAACAATGCTTTAATTGTTGAAACAATATATTCAGTTTTACTTTTTTTACCTTTCTAAACATTTACACAGGCGAAAACCTTTAAAACTCATTAATTTTTGAATCATTCTTTAGGAAATGTTCTTATTTATTAGGAAACATATTTTCAGCCGGGCACCGAAATTTAATTCGAAAATATTGCGAGTTTTGTATTCGGTATATAGGTTTCCATGATTTTTTAACAATGGATTAATTGTTGAAACAATATATTCAGTTTTACTCTATTTTATTTTTCTAAACATTCACACAGGCGAACACCTTTAAAACCCATTAATTTTTTAATCATTCTTTGGGAAATATGCTGATTTATTAGGAAACTTATTATCTGCCGTGCACCGAAATTTAATTCGAAAATATTGCGTGTTTTGTATTCGGTATATAGGTTTCCATAATTTTTTAACAATGGTTTATTTGTTGAAACAATATATTCAGTTTTACTTTATTTGACATTTCTAAGAATTCACACAGGCGAACACCTTTCAAACCGAATAATCTTTACGTCATTCATTAGGAAATGTGCTTATTTATTAGGAAATTAATTTTCAGCCGTGCACCAGAATTTAATTCGGAAATATCGCGTGTTTTATGTTCGAAATATCAGTTTCCAGGATTTACTAACAATAGTTTCATTGTTCAAACAATGTATTTCGTTTTGCTTTATTTTATATTTCTAAACATTCACACATGCGGACGCCTTTAAAATCGAAAATTTTTTCGTCATTAATTAAGAAATATGCTTATTTATTAGGAAATTAATTTTCAGCCGTGCACCGTAATTTAATTCGGAAATATTGAGTGTTTTATATTCAGTATATCAGTTTCCAGGATTCAATGGTTTAATTGTTGAAACAATATATTCGGTTTTACTATTTTTTACATTTCTAAAAATTCACACAGGCTAATACCTTTTAAACCAAATAATTTTTATGTCACTCATTTGGAAATGTGCTTATTTATTAGGAATAAAATTTTCAGCCGCACACTGGAATTTAATTCGGAAATATTGCGTGTTTTGTATTCGGTATATAGGTTTCCATGATTTTTTAACAATGGTATAAGTGTTGAAACAATATATTCGGTTTTACTTTATTTGACATTTCTAAAACTTCAAACAGGTGGACTCCTTTAAAACCGAATAATTTTTATATCATTCTTTAGGAAATGTGCTTATTTATTAGGAAATAAATTTTCAGCCGTGTACCGGAATTAATTTAAAAATATTGCGTGTTTTTTATTTGGTATACAAGTTTCCAGTATTTTCTAACAATGGTTCAATTGTTGAAACAATATATTCTGTTTTACTCTATTTTACATTTTTAATCATTCACACAGGTGAACACCTTTAAAACCCATTAATTTTTGAATCATTCTTTAGGAAATGTGCTTATTTATTAGGAATATAATTTTCAGCCGCACACCGGAATTTAATTCGAAAATATTGCGTGTTTTGTATTTGGTATATAGGTTTCCCTGATTTTTTAACAATGGTTCAATTGTTGAAACAATATATTCAGTTTTACTCTATTTTACATTTTTAAACATTCACACAGGCGAACACCTTTAAAACCCACTAATTTTTGATTCATTCTTTAGGAAATGTGCTTATTTATTAGGAATATAATTTTCAGCCGCACACCGGAATTTAATTCGAAAATATTGCGTGTTTTGTATTCGGAATGTAGGTTTTCTTGATTTTTTAACACTGGTTCAATTGTTGAAACAATATATTCAGTTTTACTCTATTTTACATTTCTAAACATTCACACAGGCGAACACATTTAAAACCCATTCATTTTTTAATCATTCTTTAGGAAATGTGCTGATTTATTAGGAAACTTATTATCTGCCGTGCACCGAAATTTAATTCGAAAATATTGCGTGTTTTGTATTCGGTATATAGGTTTCCATGATTTTTTAACAATGGTTTAATTGTTGAAACAATATATTCAGTTTTACTTTATTTGACATTTCTAGAAATTCACACAGGCGAACACCTTTAAAACCGAATAATCTTTACGTCATTCATTAGGAAATGTGCTTTTTTATTAGGAAATTAATTTTCAGCCGTGCACCAGAATTTAATTCGGAAATATTGCGTGTTTTATGTTCGAAATATCAGTTTCCAGGATTTACTAACAATAGTTTCATTGTTCAAACAATGTATTTCGTTTTGCTTTATTTTATATTTCTAAACATTCTCACATGCGGACGCCTTTAAAATCGAATAATTTTTTCGTCATTAATTACGAAATATGCTTATTTATTAGGAAATTAATTTTCAGCCGTGCACCGTAATTTAATTAGGAAATATTGAGTGTTTTGTATTCAGTATATCAGTTTCCAGGATTTTCTAACAATGGTTTAATTGTTGAAACAATATATTCGGTTTTACTATTTTTTACATTTCTTAAAATGCACACCTGCGAACACATTTTAAACCGAATAATTTTTACACCATTCATTAGGAAATGTGCTTATTTATTAAGAAATTAATTTTGAGCCGTGCACCAGAATTTAATTCGGAAATATTGAGTGTTATATATTCGGTATATCAGTTTCCAAAATTTTCTAACAATAGTCTCATTGTTGAAACAATGTATTGCGTTTTACTATTTTTTACATTTCTAAAAATTCACACAGGCGAACACCTTTTAAACCAAATAATCTTTACGTCATTCATTAGGAAATGTGCTTATTTATTAGGAAATTAATTTTCAGCCGTGCACCGTAATTTAATTCGGAAATATTGAGTGTTTTATATTCAGTATATCAGTTTCCAGGATTTTCTAACAATCTTTTAATTGATGAAACAATATATTCAGTTTTACTTTATTTTACATTTCTAAACATTTACACAGGCGAACACCTTTAAAACCCATTGATTTTTTAATCATTCTTTAGAAAATGTGCTTATTTATTAGGAATAAAATTTTCAGCCGCACACTGGAACTTAATTCGGAAATATTGCGTGTTTTGTATTCGGTATATAGGTTTCCATGATTTTTTAACAATGGTTTAATTATTGAAACAATAATCGGTTTCACTTTATTTGACATTTCTGAAACTTCACACGGGCGGACTCCTTTAAAACCGAATAATTTTTATATCATTCTTTAGGAAATGTGCTTATTTATTAGGAAACTTATTTTCAGCCGTGCACTGGAATTTAATTCGGAAATATTGCGTGTTTTGTATTCGGTATATAGGTTTCCATGATTTTTTAACAATTGTTTAATTGTTGAAACAATATATTCGGTTTCACTTTATTTGAAATTTCTAAAACTTCACACAGGCGGACTCCTTTAAAACCGACTAATTTTTATATCATTCTTTAGGAAATGTGCTTATTTATTAGGAAACTAATTTTCAGCCGTGCACCGAAATTTAATTCGAAAATATTGCGTGTTTTGTATTCGTATATAGGTTTCCATGATTTTTTAACAATGGTTTAATTGTTGAAACAATATATTCGGCTTTACTTTATTTGACATTTCTAAAACTTCACACAGGCGGACTCCTTTAAAACCGAATAATTTTTATATCATTCTTTAGGAAATGTGCTTATTTATTAGGAAACTAATTTTCAGCCGTGCACCGAAATTTAATTCGAAAATATTGCATGTTTTGTATTCGGTATATAGGTTTCCATGATTTTTTAACAATGGTTTAATTGTTGAAACAATATATTCAGTTTTACTCTATTTTATTTTTCTAAACATTCACAGATGCGAACACCTTTAAAATCCATTAATTTTTGAATCATTCTGTAGGAAATGTGCTTATTTAATAGGAATATAATTTTCAGCCGCACACCGGAATTTAATTCGGAAATATTGCGTGTTTTGTATTTGGTATATAGGTTTCCCTGATTTTTTAACAATGGTTTAGTTGTTGAAACAATATATTCAGTTTTACTCTATTTTACATTTTTAAACATTCACACAGGCGAACACCTTTAAAACACATTAATTTTTGAATCATTCTTTAGGAAACGTGCTGATTTATTAGGAAACTTATTATCTGCCGTGCACCGAAATTTAATTCGAAAATATTGCGTGTTTTGTATTCGGTATATAGGTTTCCTAATTTTTTAACAATGGTTTAATTGTTGAAACAATATATTCAGTTTTACTTTATTTGACATTTCTAGAAATTCACACAGGCGAACACCTTTAAAACCGAATAATCTTTACGTCATTCATTAGGAAATGTGCTTTTTTATTAGGAAATTAATTTTCAGCCGTGCACCAGAATTTAATTCGGAAATATTGCGTGTTTTATGTTCGAAATATCAGTTTCCAGGATTTACTAACAATAGTTTCATTGTTCAAACAATGTATTTCGTTTTGCTTTATTTTATATTTCTAAACATTCTCACATGCGGACGCCTTTAAAATCGAATAATTTTTTCGTCATTAATTACGAAATATGCTTATTTATTAGGAAATTAATTTTCAGCCGTGCACCGTAATTTAATTAGGAAATATTGAGTGTTTTGTATTCAGTATATCAGTTTCCAGGATTTTCTAACAATGGTTTAATTGTTGAAACAATATATTCGGTTTTACTATTTTTTACATTTCTTAAAATGCACACCTGCGAACACATTTTAAACCGAATAATTTTTACACCATTCATTAGGAAATGTGCTTATTTATTAAGAAATTAATTTTGAGCCGTGCACCAGAATTTAATTCGGAAATATTGAGTGTTATATATTCGGTATATCAGTTTCCAAAATTTTCTAACAATAGTCTCATTGTTGAAACAATGTATTGCGTTTTACTATTTTTTACATTTCTAAAAATTCACACAGGCGAACACCTTTTAAACCAAATAATCTTTACGTCATTCATTAGGAAATGTGCTTATTTATTAGGAAATTAATTTTCAGCCGTGCACCAGAATTTAATTCGGAAATATTGCGTGTTTTATGTTCGAAATATCAGTTTCCAGGATTTACTAACAATAGTTCATTGTTCAAACAATGTATTTCGTTTTGCTTTATTTTATATTTCTAAGCATTCACACATGCGGACGCCTTTAAAATCGAATAATTTTTTCGTCATTAATTACGAAATATGCTTATTTATTAGGAAATTAATTTTCAGCCGTGCACCGTAATTTAATTCGGAAATATTGAGTGTTTTATATTCAGTATATCAGTTTCCAGGATTTTCTAACAATCTTTTAATTGATGAAACAATATATTCAGTTTTACTTTATTTGACATTTCTAAAAATTCACACAGGCGAACACCTTTAAAACCGAATAATCTTTACGTCATTCATTAAGAAATGTGCTTATTTATTAGGAAATTAATTTTCAGCAGTGCACAAGAATTTAATTCGGAAATATTGCGTGTTTTATATTCGGTATATCAGTTTCAAGAATTTTCTAACAATATTTTCATTGTTGAAACAATGTATTCCGTTTTACTATTTTTTACATTTCTAAAAGTTCACACAGGCGAACACCTTTTAAACCAAATAATTTTTAAGGCACTCATTTGGAAATGTGCTTATTCATTAGGAAATTAATTTTCAGCCGTGTATCGGAATTTATTTCAAAAATATTGAGTGTTTTATATTTGGTATAAAAGTTTCCACAATGCTTTAATTGTTGAAACAATATATTCAGTTTTACTTTATTTTACCTTTCTAAACATTCACACAGGCGAACACCTTTAAAACCCATTAATTTTTTAATCATTCTTTAGGAAATGCGCTGATTTATTCGGAAACTTATTATCTGTCGTGCACCGAAATTTAATTCGAAAATATTGCGTGTTTTGTATTCGGTATATAGGTTTCCATGATTTTTTAACAATGGTTTAATTGTTGAAACAATATATTCAGTTTTACTTTATTTGACATTTCTAAAAATTCACACAGGCGAACACCTTTAAAACCGAATAATCTTTACGTCATTCATTAGGAAATGTGCTTATTTATTAGGAAATTAATTTTCAGCCGCACACTGGAATTTAATTCGGAAATATTGCGTGTTTTGTATTCGGTATATAGGTTTCCATGATTTTTTAACAATTGTTTAATTGTTGAAACAATATATTCGGTTTTACTTGACATTTCTAAACATTCACACAGCTGAGCACCTTTAAAACCCATTAATTTTTTAGTCATTCTTTAGGAAATGTGCTGATTTATTAGGAAACTTATTATCTGCCGTGCACCGAAATTTAATTCGAAGATATTGCGTGTTTTGTATTCGGTATATAGGTTTCCATGATTTTTTATTAATTGTTTAATTGTTGAAACAATATATTCGGTTTCACTTTATTTGACATTTCTAAAACTTCACACAGGCGGACTCCTTTAAAACCGAATAATTTTTATATCATTCTTTAGGAATTGTGCTTATTTATTAGGAAACTAATTTTCAGCCGTGCACCAAAATTTAATTCGAAAATATTGCGTGTTTTGTATTCGGTATATAGGTTTCCATGATTTTTTAACAATGGTTTAATTGTTGAAACAATATATTCAGTTTTACTCTATTTTATTTTTCTAAACATTCACAGAGGCGAACACCTTTAAAATCCATTAATTTTTGAATCATTCTTTAGGAAATGTGCTGATTTATTAGGAAATTAATTTTCAGCCGTGCACAAGAATTTAATTCGGAAATATTGCGTGTTTTATATTCGGTATATCAGTTTGAAGAATTTTCTAACAATATTTTCCTTGTTGAAACAATGTATTCCGTTTTACTATTTTTTACATTTCTAAAAGTTCACACAGGCGAACGCCTTTTAAACCAAATAATTTTTAAGGCACTCATTTGGAAATGTGCTTGTTCATTAGGAAATTAATTTTCAGCCGTGTATCGGAATTTATTTCAAAAATATTGAGTGTTTTATATTTGGTATAAAAGTTTCCACTATTTTCTAACAATGCTTTAATTGTTGAAACAATATATTCAGTTTTACTTTATTTTACATTTCTAAACATTCACACAGGCGAACACCTTTAAAACCCATTAATTTTTTAATCATTCTTTAGGAAATGTGCTGATTTATTAGGAAACTTATTATCTGCGTGCACCGAAATTTAATTCGAAAATATTGCGTGTTTTGTATTCGGTATATAGGTTTCCATGATTTTTTAACAATGGTTTAATTGTTGAAACAATATATTCAGTTTTACTTTATTTGACATTTCTAAAAATTCACACAGGCGAACACCTTTAAAACCGAATAATCTTTACGTCATTCATTAGGAAATGTGCTTATTTATTAGGAAATTAATTTTCAGCCGTGCACCAGAATTTAATTCGGAAATATTGCGTGTTTTATGTTCGAAATATCAGTTTCCAGGATTTACTAACAATAGTTTCATTGTTCAAACAATGTATTTCGTTTTGCTTTATTTTATATTTCTAAACATTCACACATGCGGACGCCTTTAAAATCGAATAACTTTTTCGTCATTAATTACGAAATATGCTTATTTATTAGGAAATTAATTTTCAGCCGTGCACCGTAATTTAATTCGGAAATATTGAGTGTTTTGTATTCAGTATATGAGTTTCCAGGATTTTCTAACAATGGTTTAATTGTTGAAACAATATATTCGGTTTTACTATTTTTTATATTTCTTAAAATTCACACCTGCGAACACATTTTAAACCGAATAATTTTTACACCATTCATTAGGAAATGTGCTTATTTATTAAGAAATTAATTTTCAGCCGTGCACCAGAATTTAATTCGGAAATATTGCGTGTTATATATTCGGTATATCAGTTTCCAGAATTTTCTAACAATAGTCTCATTGTTGAAACAATGTATTGCGTTTTACTATTTTTTACATTTCTAAAAATTCACACAGGCGAACACCTTTTAAACCAAACAATCTTTACGTCATTCATTAGGAAATGTGCTTATTTAATAGGAAATTAATTTTCAGCCGTGCACCAGAATTTAATTCGGATATATTGCGTGTTTTATATTCGGTATATCAGTTTCCAGAATTTTCTAACAATAGTCTCATTGTTGAAACAATGTATTGCGTTTTACTATTTTTTACATTTCTAAAAATTCACACAGGCGAACACCTTTTACACCAAATAATTTTTATGCCACTCATTTGAAAATGTGCTTATTTATTAGGAAATTTATTTTCAGCCGTGTACCGAAATTTATTTCAAAAATATTGCGTGTTTTATATTTGGTATAAAATTTTCCAGTATTTTCTAAATATCTTTTAATTGTTGAAACAATATATTCAGTTTTACTTTATTTTACATTTCTAAACATTTGCACAGGCGAAAATCTTTGAAACCCATTAATTTTTTAATCATTCTTTAGAAAATGTTCTTATTTATTAGGAATATAATTTTCAGCCGCACACTGGAATTTAATTCGAAGATATTGCGTGTTTTGTATTCGGTATATAGGTTTCCATGATTTTTTAACAATTGTTTAATTGTTGAAACAATATATTCGGTTTCACTTTATTTGACATTTCTAAAACTTCACACAGGCGGGCTCCTTTAAAACCGAATAATTTTTATATCATTCTTTAGGAAATGTGCTTATTGATTAGGAAACTAATTTTCAGCCGTGCACCGAAATTTAATCCGAAAATATTGCGTGTTTTGTATTCGTATATAGGTTTCCATGATTTTTTAACAATGGTTTAATTGTTGAAACAATATATTCGGTTTTACTTTATTTGACATTTCTAAAACTTCACACAGGCGGATTCCTGTAAAACCGAATAATTTTTATATCATTCTTTAGGAAATGTGCTTATTTATTAGGAAACAAATTTTCAGCCGTGCACCGAAATTTAATTCGAAAATATTGCGTGTTTTGTATTCGGTATATAGGTTTCCATGATTTTTTAACAATGGTTTAATTGTTGAAACAATATATTCAGTTTTACTCTATTTTATTTTTCTAAACATTCACAGAGGCGAACACCTTTAAAATCCATTAATTTTTGAATCATTCTTTAGGAAATGTGCTGATTTATTAGGAAACTTATTATCTGCCGTGCACCGAAATTTAATTAGAAAATATTGCGTATTTTGTATTCGGTATATAGGTTTCCATGATTTTTTAACAATGGTTTAATTGTTGCAACAATATATTCAGTTTTACTCTATTTTATTTTTTTTAAAAATACACAGAGGCGAACACCTTTAAAATCCATTAATTTTTGAATCATTCTTTAGGAAATGTGCTGATTTATTAGGAAATTAATTTTCAGCCGTGCACCAGAATTTAATTCGGAAATATTGCGTGTTATATATTCGGTATATCAGTTTCCAGAATTTTCTAACAATAGTCTCATTGTTGAAACAATGTATTGCGTTTTACTATTTTTTACATTTCTAAAAATTCACACAGGCGAACACCTTTTAAACCAAACAATCTTTACGTCATTCATTAGGAAATGTGCTTATTTATTAGGAAATTAATTTTCAGCCGTGCACCAGAATTTAATTCGGATATATTGCGTGTTTTATATTCGGTATATCAGTTTCCAGAATTTTCTAACAATAGTCTCATTGTTGAAACAATGTATTGCGTTTTACTATTTTTTACATTTCTAAAAATTCACACAGGCGAACACCTTTTACACCAAATAATTTTTATGCCACTCATTTGGAAATGTGCTTATTTATTAGGAAATTTATTTTCAGCCGTGTACCGAAATTTATTTCAAAAATATTGCGTGTTTTATATTTGGTATAAAATTTTCCAGTATTTTCTAAATATCTTTTAATTGTTGAAACAATATATTCAGTTTTACTTTATTTTACATTTCTAAACATTTGCACAGGCGAAAACCTTTGAAACCCATTAATTTTTTAATCATTCTTTAGAAAATGTTCTTATTTATTAGGAATATAATTTTCAGCCGCACACTGGAATTTAATTCGAAGATATTGCGTGTTTTGTATTCGGTATATAGGTTTCCATGATTTTTTAACAATTGTTTAATTGTTGAAACAATATATTCGGTTTCACTTTATTTGACATTTCTAAAACTTCACACAGGTGGGCTCCTTTAAAACCGAATAATTTTTATATCATTCTTTAGGAAATGTGCTTATTTATTAGGAAACTAATTTTCAGCCGTGCACCGAAATTTAATCCGAAAATATTGCGTGTTTTGTATTCGTATATAGGTTTCCATGATTTTTTAACAATGGTTTAATTGTTGAAACAATATATTCGGTTTTACTTTATTTGACATTTCTAAAACTTCACACAGGCGGACTCCTGTAAAACCGAATAATTTTTATATCATTCTTTAGGAAATGTGCTTATTTGTTAGGAAACAAATTTTCAGCCGTGCACCGAAATTTAATTCGAAAATATTGCGTGTTTTGTATTCGGTATATAGGTTTCCATGATTTTTTAACAATGGTTTAATTGTTGAAACAATATATTCAGTTTTACTCTATTTTATTTTTCTAAACATTCACAGAGGCGAACACCTTTAAAATCCATTAGTTTTTGAATCATTCTTTAGGAAATGTGCTGATTTATTAGGAAACTTATTATCTGCCGTGCACCGAAATTTAATTCGAAAATATTGCGTATTTTGTATTCGGTATATAGGTTTCCATGATTTTTTAACAATGGTTTAATTGTTGCAACAATATATTCAGTTTTACTCTATTTTATTTTTTTAAACATTCACAGAGGCGAACACCTTTAAAATCCATTAATTTTTGAATCATTCTTTAGGAAATATGCTGATTTATTAGGAAATTAATTTTCAGCCGTGCACAAGAATTTAATTCGGAAATATTGCGTGTTTTATATTCGGTATATCAGTTTGAAGAATTTTCTAACAATATTTTCATTGTTGAAACAATGTATTCCGTTTTACTATTTTTTACATTTCTAAAAGTTCACACAGGCGAACACCTTTTAAACCAAATAATTTTTAAGGCACTCATTTGGAAATGTGCTTGTTCATTAGGAAATTAATTTTCAGCCGTGTATCGGAATTTATTTCAAAAATATTGAGTGTTTTATATTTGGTATAAAAGTTTCCACTATTTTCTAACAATGCTTTAATTGTTGAAACAATATATTCAGTTTTACTTTATTTTACATTTCTAAACATTCACACAGGCGAACACCTTTAAAACCCATTAATTTTTTAATCATTCTTTAGGAAATGTGCTGATTTATTAGGAAACTTATTATCTGCCGTGCACCGAAATTTAATTCGAAAATATTGCGTGTTTTGTATTCGGTATATAGGTTTCCATGATTTTTTAACAATGGTTTAATTGTTGAAACAATATATTCAGTTTTACTTTATTTGACATTTCTAAAAATTCACACAGGCGAACACCTTTAAAACCGAATAATCTTTACGTCATTCATTAGGAAATGTGCTTATTTATTAGGAATTTAATTTTCAGCCGTGCACCAGAATTTAATTCGGAAATATTGCGTGTTTTATGTTCGAAATATCAGTTTCCAGGATTTACTAACAATAGTTTCATTGTTCAAACAATGTATTTCGTTTTGCTTTATTTTATATTTCTAAATTTTCACACATGCGGACGCCTTTAAAATCGAATAACTTTTTCGTCATTAATTACGAAATATGCTTATTTATTAGGAAATTAATTTTCAGCCGTGCACCGTAATTTAATTCGGAAATATTGAGTGTTTTGTATTCAGTATATCAGTTTCCAAGATTTTCTAACAATGGTTTAATTGTTGAAACAATATATTCGGTTTTACTATTTTTTATATTTCTTAAAATTCACACCTGCGAACACATTTTAAACCGAATAATTTTCACACCATTCATTAGGAAATGTGCTTATATATTAAGAAATTAATTTTCAGCCGTGCACCAGAATTTAATTCGGAAATATTGCGTGTTATATATTCGGTATATCAGTTTCCAGAATTTTCTAACAATAGTCTCATTGTTGAAACAATGTATTGCGTTTTACTATTTTTTACATTTCTAAAAATTCACACAGGCGAACACCTTTTAAACCAAATAATCTTTACGTCATTCATTAGGAAATGTGCTTATTTATTAGGAAATTAATTTTCAGCCGTGCACCAGAATTTAATTCGGATATATTGCGTGTTTTATATTCGGTATATCAGTTTCCAGAATTTTCTAACAATAGTCTCATTGTTGAAACAATGTATTGCGTTTTACTATTTTTTACATTTCTTAAAATTCACACAGGCGAACACCTTTTACACCAAATAATTTTTATGTAACTCATTTGGAAATGTGCTTATTTATTAGGAAATTTATTTTCAGCCGTGTACCGAAATTTATTTCAAAAATATTGCGTGTTTTATATTTGGTATAAAATTTTCCAGTATTTTCTAAATATCTTTTAATTGTTGAAACAATATATTCAGTTTTACTTTATTTTACATTTCTAAACATTTACACAGGCGAACACCTTTGAAACCCATTAATTTTTTAATCATTCTTTAGAAAATGTTCTTATTTATTAGGAATATAATTTTCAGCCGCACACTGGAATTTAATTCGGAAATATTGCGTGTTTTGTATTCGGTATATAGGTTTCCATGATTTTTTAACAATGGTTTAATTGTTGAAACAATATATTCGGTTTTACTTTATTTGACATTTCTAAAACTTCACACAGGCGGACTCCTTTAAAACCGAATAATTTTTATATCATTCTTTAGGAAATAAGATTATTTATTAGGAAACTAATTTTCAGCCGTGCACCGAAATTTAATTCGAAAATATTGCGTGTTTTGTATTCGGTATATAGGTTTCCATAATTTTTTAACAATTGTTTAATTGTTGAAACAATATATTCGGTTTTACTTTATTTGACATTTCTAAAACTTCACACAGGCGGACTCCTTTAAAACCGAATAATTTTTACGTCGTTCATTAGGAAATGTGCTTATTTATTAGGAAACTAATTTTCAGCCGTGCACCGAAATTTAATTCGAAAATATTGCGTGTTTTGTATTCGGTATATAGGTTTCCGTGATTTTTTAACAATGGTTTAATTGTTGAAACAATATATTCAGTTTTACTCTATTTTACATTTTTAAACATTCACACAGGCGAACACCTTTAAAACCCATTAATTTATGAATCATTCTTTAGGAAATGTGTTTATTTATTAGGAAACATATTTTCAGCCGGGCACCGAAATTTAATTCGAAAATATTGCGAGTTTTGTATTCGGTATATAGGTTTCCATGATTTTTTAACAATGGATTAATTGTTGAAACAATATATTCAGTTTTACTCTATTTTACATTTTTAATAATACACACAGACGAACACCTTTAAAATCCATTAATTTTTGAATCATTCTTTAGGAAATGTGCTTATTTAACAGGAATATAATTTTCAGCCGCACACCGGAATTTAATTCGGAAATATTGCGTGTTTTGTATTTGGTATATAGGTTTCCCTGATTTTTTAACAATGGTTCAATTGTTGAATCAATATATTCAGTTTTACTCTATTTTACATTTTTAAACATTCACACAGGCGAACACCTTTAAAACCCATTAATTTATGAATCATTCTTTAGGAAATGTGCTTATTTATTAGGAAACATATTTTCAGCCGAGCACCGAAATTTAATTCGAAAATATTGCGAGTTTTGTGTTCGGTATATAGGTTTCCATGATTTTTTAACAATGGTTTAATTGTTGAAACAATATATTCAGTTTTACTTTATTTGACATTTCTAGAAATTCACACAGGCGAACACCTTTTAAACCAAATAATTTTTAAGGCACACATTTGGAAATGTGCTTATTCATTAGGAAATTAATTTTCAGCCGTGTATCGGAATTTATTTCAAAAATATTGAGTGTTTTATATTTGGTATAAAAGTTTCCACTATTTTCTAACAATGCTTTAATTGTTGAAACAATATATTCAGTTTTACTTTATTTTACATTTCTAAACATTCACACAGGCGAACACCTTTAAAACCCATTAATTTTTTAATCATTCTTTAGGAAATGCGCTGATTTATTAGGAAACTTATTATCTGCCGTGCACCGAAATTTAATTCGAAAATATTGCGTGATTTGTATTCGGTATATAGGTTTCCATGATTTTTTAACAATGGTTTAATTGTTGAAACAATATATTCAGTTTTACTTTATTTGACATTTCTAAAAATTCACACAGGCGAACACCTTTAAAACCGAATAATCTTTACGTCATTCATTAGGAAATGTGCTTATTTATTAGGAAATTAATTTTCAGCCGTGCACCAGAATTTAATTCGGAAATATTGCGTGCTTTATGTTCGAAATATCAGTTTCCAGGATTTACTAACAATAGTTTCATTGTTCAAACAATGTATTTCGTTTTGCTTTATTTTATATTTCTAAACATTCACACATGCGGACGCCTTTAAAATCGAATAACTTTTTCGTCATTAATTAGGAAATATGCTTATTTATTAGGAAATTAATTTTCAGCCGTGCACCGTAATTTAATTCGGAAATATTGAGTGTTTTGTATTCAGTATATCAGTTTCCAGGATTTTCTAACAATGGTTTAATTGTTGAAACAATATATTCGGTTTTACTATTTTTTATATTTCTTAAAATTCACACCTGCGAACACATTTTAAACCGAATAATTTTTACACCATTCATTAGGAAATGTGCTTATTTATTAAGAAATTAATTTTCAGCCGTGCACCAGAATTTAATTCGGAAACATTGCGTGTTATATATTCGGTATATCAGTTTCCAGAATTTTCTAACAATAGTCTCATTGTTGAAAATATGTATTGCGTTTTACTATTTTTTACATTTCTAAAAATTCACACAGGCGAACACCTTTTACACCAAATAATTTTTATGTCACTCATTTGGAAATGTGCTTATTTATTAGAAAATTTATTTTCAGCCGTGTACCGAAATTTATTTCAAAAATATTGCGTGTTTTATATTTGGTATAAATGTTTCCAGTATTTTCTAAATATCTTTTAATTGTTGAAACAATATATTCAGTTTTACTTTATTTTACATTTCTAAACATTTACACAGGCGAACACCATTGAAACCCATTAATTTTTTAATCATTCTTTAGAAAATGTGCTTATTTATTAGGAATATAATTTTCAGCCGCACACTGGAATTTAATTCGGAAATATTGCGTGTTTTGTATTCGGTATATAGGTTTCCATGATTTTTTAACAATGGTTTAATTGTTGAAACAATATATTCGGTTTCACTTTATTTGACATTTCTAAAACTTCACACAGGCGGACTCCTTTAAAACCGAATAATTTTTATATCATTCTTTAGGAAATGTGCTTATATATTAGGAAACTAATTTTCAGCCGTGCACCGAAATTTAATCGAAAATATTGCGTGTTTTGTATTCGGTATATAGGTTTCCATGATTTTTTAACAATGGTTTAATTGTTGAAACAATATATTCAGTTTTACTCTATTTTATTTTTCTAAACATTCACAGAGGCGAACACCTTTAAAATCCATTAATTTTTGAATCATTCTTTAGGAAATGTGCTTATTTATTAGGAAATTAATTTTCAGCCGTGCACCAGAATTTAATTCGGAAATATTGCGTGTTTTATGTTCGAAATATCAGTTTCCAGGATCTACTAACAATAGTTTCATTGTTCAAACAATGTATTTCGTTTTGCTTTATTTTATATTTCTAAACATTCACACATGCGGACGCCTTTAAAATCGAATAACTTTTTCGTCATTAATTACGAAATATGCATATTTATTAGGAAATTAATTTTCAGCCGTGCACCGTAATTTAATTCGGAAATATTGAGTGTTTTGTATTCAGTATATCAGTTTCCAGGATTTTCTAACAATGGCTTAATTGTTGAAACAATATATTCGGTTTTACTATTTTTTATATTTCTTAAAATTCACACCTGCGAACACATTTTAAACCGAATAATTTTTACACCATTCATTAGGAAATGTGCTTATTTATTAAGAAATTAATTTTAAGCCGTGCACCAGAATTTAATTCGGAAATATTGCGTGTTATATATTCGGTATATCAGTTTCCAGAATTTTCTAACAATAGTCTCATTGTTGAAACAATGTATTGCGTTTTACTATTTTTTACATTTCTAAAAATTCACACAGGCGAACACCTTTTAAACGAAATAATCTTTACGCCATTCATTAGGAAATGTGCTTATTTATTAGGAAATTAATTTTCAGCCGTGCACCAGAATTTAATTCGGATATATTGCGTGTTTTATATTCGGTATATCAGTTTCCAGAATTTTCTAACAATAGTCTCATTGTTGAAACAATGTATTGCGTTTTACTATTTTTTACATTTCTAAAAATTCACACAGGCGAACACCTTTTACACCAAATAATTTTTATGTCACTCATTTGGAAATGTGCTTATTTATTAGGAAATTTATTTTCAGCCGTGTACCGAAATTTATTTCAAAAATATTGCGTGTTTTATATTTGGTATAAAATTTTCCAGTATTTTCTAAATATCTTTTAATTGTTGAAACAATATATTCAGTTTTACTTTATTTTACATTTCTAAACATTTACACAGGCGAACACCTTTGAAACCCATTAATTTTTTAATCATTCTTTAGAAAATGTTCTTATTTATTAGGAATATAATTTTCAGCCGCACACTGGAATTTAATTCGAAGATATTGCGTGTTTTGTATTCGGTATATAGGTTTCCATGATTTTTTAACAATTGTTTAATTGTTGAAACAATATATTCGGTTTCACTTTATTTGACATTTCTAAAACTTCACACAGGCGGACTCCTTTAAAACCGAATAATTTTTATATCATTCTTTAGGAAATGTGCTTATTTATTAGGAAACTAATTTTCAGCCGTGCACCGAAATTTAATTCGAAAATATTGCGTGTTTTGTATTCGTATATAGGTTTCCATGATTTTTTAACAATGGTTTAATTGTTGAAACAATATATTCGGTTTTACTTTATTTGACATTTCTAAAACTTCACACAGGCGGACTCCTTTAAAACCGAATAATTTTTATATCATTCTTTAGGAAATGTGCTTATTTATTAGGAAACTAATTTTCAGCCGTGCACCGAAATTTAATTCGAAAATATTGCGTGTTTTGTATTCGGTATATAGGTTTCCATGATTTTTTAACAATGGTTTAATTGTTGAAACAATATATTCAGTTTTACTCTATTTTATTTTTCTAAACATTCACAGAGGCGAACACCTTTAAAATCCATTAATTTTTGAATCATTCTTTAGGAAATGTGCTGATTTATTAGGAAACTTATTATCTGCCGTGCACCGAAATTTAATTCGAAAATATTGCGTATTTTGTATTCGGTATATAGGTTTCCATGATTTTTTAACAATGGTTTAATTGTTGCAACAATATATTCAGTTTTACTCTATTTTATTTTTCTAAACATTCACAGAGGCGAACACCTTTAAAATCCATTAATTTTTGAATCATTCTTTAGGAAATGTGCTGATTTATTAGGAAATTAATTTTCAGCCGTGCACAAGAATTTAATTCGGAAATATTGCGTGTTTTATATTCGGTATATCAGTTTGAAGAATTTTCTAACAATATTTTCATTGTTGAAACAATGTATTCCGTTTTACTATTTTTTACATTTCTAAAAGTTCACACAGGCGAACACCTTTTGAACCAAATAATTTTTAAGGCACTCATTTGGAAATGTGCTTGTTCATTAGGAAATTAATTTTCAGCCGTGTATCGGAATTTATTTCAAAAATATTGAGTGTTTTATATTTGGTATAAAAGTTTCCACTATTTTCTAACAATGCTTTAATTGTTGAAACAATATATTCAGTTTTACTTTATTTTACATTTCTAAACATTCACACAGGCGAACACCTTTAAAACCCATTAATTTTTTAATCATTCTTTAGGAAATGTGCTGATTTATTAGGAAACTTATTATCTGCCGTGCACCGAAATTTAATTCGAAAATATTGCGTGTTTTGTATTCGGTATATAGGTTTCCATGATTTTTTAACAATGGTTTAATTGTTGAAACAATATATTCAGTATTACTTTATTTGACATTTCTAAAAATTCACACAGGCGAACACCTTTAAAACCGAATAATCTTTACGTCATTCATTAGGAAATGTGCTTATTTATTAGGAAATTAATTTTCAGCCGTGCACCAGAATTTAATTCGGAAATATTGCGTGTTTTATGTTCGAAATATCAGTTTCCAGGATTTACTAACAATAGTTTCATTGTTCAAACAATGTATTTCGTTTTGCTTTATTTTATATTTCTAAACATTCACACATGCGGACGCCTTTAAAATCGAATAACTTTTTCGTCATTAATTACGAAATATGCTTATTTATTAGGAAATTAATTTTCAGCCGTGCACCGTAATTTAATTCGGAAATATTGAGTGTTTTGTATTCAGTATATCAGTTTCCAGGATTTTCTAACAATGGTTTAATTGTTGAAACAATATATTCGGTTTTACTATTTTTTATATTTCTTAAAATTCACACCTGCGAACACATTTTAAACCGAATAATTTTTACACCATCCATTAGGAAATGTGCTTATTTATTAAGAAATTAATTTTCAGCCGTGCACCAGAATTTAATTCGGAAATATTGCGTGTTATATATTCGGTATATCAGTTTCCAGAATTTTCTAACAATAGTCTCATTGTTGAAACAATGTATTGCGTTTTACTATTTTTTACATTTCTAAAAATTCACACAGGCGAACACCTTTTACACCAAATAATTTTTATGTCACTCATTTGGAAATGTGCTTATTTATTAGGAAATTTATTTTCAGCCGTGTACCGAAATTTCTTTCAAAAATATTGCGTGTTTCATATTTGGTATAAAATTTTCCAGTATTTTCTAAATATCTTTTAATTGTTGAAACAATATATTCAGTTTTACTTTATTTTACATTTCTAAACATTTACACAGGCGAACACCTTTGAAACCCATTAATTTTTTAATCATTCTTTAGAAAATGTTCTTATTTATTAGGAATATAATTTTCAGCCGCACACTGGAATTTAATTCGAAGATATTGCGTGTTTTGTATTCGGTATATAGGTTTCCATGATATTTTAACAATTTTTTAATTGTTGAAAAAATATATTCGGTTTCACTTTATTTGACATTTCTAAAACTTCACACAGGCGGACTCCTTTAAAACCGAATAATTTTTATATCATTCTTTAGGAAATGTGCTTATTTATTAGGAAATTAATTTTCAGCCGTGCACCGAAATTTAATTCGAAAATATTGCGTGTTTTGTATTCGTATATAGGTTTCCATGATTTTTTAACAATGGTTTAATTGTTGAAACAATATATTCAGTTTTACTATTTTTTACATTTCTAAAAATTCACACAGACGAACACCTTTTAAACCGAATAATTTTTATGGCACTCATTTGGAAATGTGGTTATTTATTAGGAAATTAATTTTCAGCCGTGTACCGGAATTTATTTCAAAAATATTGCGTGTTTTTTATTTGGTATAAACGTTTCCAGTATTTTCTAACAATGGTTCAATTGTTGAAACAATATATTCAGTTTTACACTATTTTACATTTTTAATCATTCACACAGGCGAACACATTTAAAACCCATGAATTTTTTAATCATTCTTTAGAAAATGTGCTTATTTAATAGGAATATAATTTTCAGCCGCACACCGGAATTTAATTCGGAAATATTGCGTGTTTTGTACTTGGTATATAGGTTTCCCTGGTTTTTTAACAGTGGTTCAATTGTTGAAACAATGTATTGTGTTTTACTATTTTTTACATTTCTAAAAATTCACACAGGCGAACACCTTTTAAACCAATTAATCTTTACGTCATTCATTAGGAAATGTGCTTATTTATTAGGAAATTAATTTTCAGCCGTGCACCAGAATTTAATTCGGAAATATTGAGTGTTTTATGTTCGAAATATCAGTTTCCAGGATTTACTAACAATAGTTCATTGTTCAAACAATGTATTTCGTTTTGCTTTATTTTATATTTCTAAACATTCACACATGCGGACGCCTTTAAAATCGAATAATTTTTTCGTCATTAATTACGAAATATGCTTATTTATTAGGAAATTAATTTTCAGCCGTGCACCGTAATTTAATTCGGAAATATTGAATGTTTTATATTCAGTATATCCGTTTCCAGGATTTTCTAACAATCTTTTAATTGATGAAACAATATATTCAGTTTTACTTTATTTTACATTTCCAAACATTTACACAGGCGAACACCTTTAAAACCCATTAATTTTTTAATCATTCTTTAGAAAATGTGCTTATTTATTAGGAATAAAATTTTCAGCCGCACACTGGAATTTAATTCGGAAATATTGCGTGTTTTGTATTCGGTATATAGGTTTCCATGATTTTTTAACAATGGTTTAATTATTGAAACAATATATTCGGTTTCACTTTATTTGACATTTCTGAAACTTCACACGGGCGGACTCCTTTAAAACCGAATAATTTTTATATCATTCTTTAGGAAATGTGCTTATTTATTAGGAAACTAATTTTCAGCCGTGCACTGGAATTTAATTCGGAAATATTGCGTGTTTTGTATTCGGTATATAGGTTTCCATGATTTTTTAACAATTGTTTAATTGTTGAAACAATATATTCGGTTTCACTTTATTTGACATTTCTAAAACTTCACACAGGCGGACTCCTTTAAAACCGAATAATTTTTATATCATTCATTAGGAAATGTGCTTATTTATTAGGAAATTAATTTTCAGCCGTGCACCAGAATTTAATTCGGAAATATTGCGTGTTTTATGTTCGAAATATCAGTTTCCAGGATCTACTAACAATAGTTTCATTGTTCAAACAATGTATTTCGTTTTGCTTTATTTTATATTTCTAAACATTCACACATGCGGACGCCTTTAAAATCGAATAACTTTTTCGTCATTAATTACGAAATATGCTTATTTATTAGGAAATTAATTTTCAGCCGTGCACCGTAATTTAATTCGGAAATATTGAGTGTTTTGTATTCAGTATATCAGTTTCCAGGATTTTCTAACAATGGTTTAATTGTTGAAACAATATATTCGGTTTTACTATTTTTTATATTTCTTAAAATTCACACCTGCGAACACATTTTAAACCGAATAATTTTTACACCATTCATTAGGAAATGTGCTTATTTATTAAGAAATTAATTTTCAGCCGTGCACCAGAATTTAATTCGGAAATATTGCGTGTTATATATTCGGTATATCAGTTTCCAGAATTTTCTAACAATAGTCTCATTGTTGAAACAATGTATTGCGTTTTACTATTTTTTACATTTCTAAAAATTCACACAGGCGAACACCTTTTAAACCAAATAATCTTTACGTCATTCATTAGGAAATGTGCTTATTTATTAGGAAATTAATTTTCAGCCGTACACCAGAATTTAATTCGGATATATTGCGTGTTTTATATTCGGTATATCAGTTTCCAGAATTTTCTAACAATAGTCTCAATGTTGAAACAATGTATTGCGTTTTACTATTTTTTACATTTCTAAAAATTCACACAGGCGAACACCTTTTACACCAAATAATTTTTATGTCACTCATTTGGAAATGTGCTTATTTATTAGGAAATTTATTTTCAGCCGTGTACCGAAATTTATTTCAAAAATATTGCGTGTTTTATATTTGGTATAAAATTTTCCAGTATTTTCTAAATATCTTTTAATTGTTGAAACAATATATTCAGTTTTACTTTATTTTACATTTCTAAACATTTACACAGGCGAACACCTTTGAAACCCATTAATTTTTTAATCATTCTTTAGAAAATGTTCTTATTTATTAGGAATATAATTTTCAGCCGCACACTGGAATTTAATTCGAAGATATTGCGTGTTTTGTATTCGGTATATAGGTTTCCATGATTTTTTAACAATTGTTTAATTGTTGAAACAATATATTCGGTTTCACTTTATTTGACATTTCTAAAACTTCACACAGGCGGACTCCTTTAAAACCGAATAATTTTTATATCATTCTTTAGGAAATGTGCTTATTTATTAGGAAACTAATTTTCAGCCGTGCACCGAAATTTAATTCGAAAATATTGCGTGTTTCGTATTCGTATATAGGTTTCCATGATTTTTTAACAATGGTTTAATTGTTGAAACAATATATTCGGTTTTACTTTATTTGACATTTCTAAAACTTCACACAGGCGGACTCCTTTAAAACCGAATAATTTTTATATCATTCTTTAGGAAATGTGCTTATTTATTAGGAAACTAATTTTCAGCCATGCACCGAAATTTAATTCGAAAATATTGCGTGTTTTGTATTCGGTATATAGGTTTCCATGATTTTTTAACAATGGTTTAATTGTTGAAACAATATATTCAGTTTTACTCTATTTTATTTTTCTAAACATTCACAGAGGCGAACACCTTTAAAATCCATTAATTTTTGAATCATTCTTTAGGAAATGTGCTGATTTATTAGGAAACTTATTATCTGCCGTGCACCGAAATTTAATTCGAAAATATTGCGTATTTTGTATTCGGTATATAGGTTTCCATGATTTTTTAACAATGGTTTAATTGTTGCAACAATATATTCAGTTTTACTCTATTTTATTTTTCTAAACATTCACAGAGGCGAACACCTTTAAAATCCATTAATTTTTGAATCATTCTTTAGGAAATGTGCTGATTTATTAGGAAATTAATTTTCAGCCGTGCACAAGAATTTAATTCGGAAATATTGCGTGTTTTATATTCGGTATATCAGTTTGAAGAATTTTCTAACAATATTTTCATTGTTGAAACAATGTATTCCGTTTTACTATTTTTTACATTTCTAAAAGTTCACACAGGCGAACACCTTTTGAACCAAATAACTTTTAAGGCACTCATTTGGAAATGTGCTTGTTCATTAGGAAATTAATTTTCAGCCGTGTATCGGAATTTATTTCAAAAATATTGAGTGTTTTATATTTGGTATAAAAGTTTCCACTATTTTCTAACAATGCTTTAATTGTTGAAACAATATATTCAGTTTTACTTTATTTTACATTTCTAAACATTCACACAGGCGAACACCTTTAAAACCCATTAATTTTTTAATCATTCTTTAGGAAATGTGCTGATTTATTAGGAAACTTATTATCTGCCGTGCACCGAAATTTAATTCGAAAATATTGCGTGTTTTGTATTCGGTATATAGGTTTCCATGATTTTTTAACAATGGTTTAATTGTTGAAACAATATATTCAGTTTTACTTTATTTGACATTTCTAAAAATTCACACAGGCGAACACCTTTAAAACCGAATAATCTTTACGTCATTCATTAGGAAATGTGCTTATTTATTAGGAAATTAATTTTCAGCCGTGCACCAGAATTTAATTCGGAAATATTGCGTGTTTTATGTTCGAAATATCAGTTTCCAGGATTTACTAACAATAGTTTCATTGTTCAAACAATATATTCAGTTTTACTTTATTTTACATTTCTAAACATTCACACAGGCGAACACCTTTAAAACCCATTAATTTTTTAATCATTCTTTAGGAAATGTGCTGATTTATTAGGAAACTTATTATCTGCCGTGCACCGAAATTTAATTCGAAAATATTGCGTGTTTTGTATTCGGTATATCAGTTTCCAGGATTTTCTAACAATGGTTTAATTGTTGAAACAATATATTCGGTTTTACTATTTTTTATATTTCTTAAAATTCACACCTGCGAACACATTTGAAACCGAATAATTTTTACACCATCCATTAGGAAATGTGCTTATTTATTAAGAAATTAATTTTCAGCCGTGCACCAGAATTTAATTCGGAAATATTGCGTGTTATATATTCGGTATATCAGTTTCCAGAATTTTCTAACAATAGTCTCATTGTTGAAACAATGTATTGCGTTTTACTATTTTTTACATTTCTAAAAATTCACACAGGCGAACACCTTTTAAACCAAATAATCTTTACGTCATTCATTAGGAAATGTGCTTATTTATTAGGAAATTAATTTTCAGCCGTGCACCAGAATTTAATTCGGATATATTACGTGTTTTGTATTCGGTATATCAGTTTCCAGAATTTTCTAACAATAGTCTCATTGTTGAAACAATGTATTGCGTTTTACTATTTTTTACATTTCTAAAAATTCACACAGGCGAACACCTTTTACACCAAATAATTTTTATGTCACTCATTTGGAAATGTGCTTATTTATTAGGAAATTTATTTTCAGCCGTGTACCGAAATTTCTTTCAAAAATATTGCGTGTTTTATATTTGGTATAAAATTTTCCAGTATTTTCTAAATATCTTTTAATTGTTGAAACAATATATTCAGTTTTACTTTATTTTACATTTCTAAACATTTACACAGGCGAACACCTTTGAAACCCATTAATTTTTTAATCATTCTTTAGAAAATGTTCTTATTTATTAGGAATATAATTTTCAGCCGCACACTGGAATTTAATTCGAAGATATTGCGTGTTTTGTATTCGGTATATAGGTTTCCATGATTTTTTAACAATTGTTTAATTGTTGAAACAATATATTCGGTTTCACTTTATTTGACATTTCTAAAACTTCACACAGGCGGACTCCTTTAAAACCGAATAATTTTTATATCATTCTTTAGGAAATGTGCTTATTTATTAGGAAATTAATTTTCAGCCGTGCACCGAAATTTAATCCGAAAATATTGCGTGTTTTGTATTCGTATATAGGTTTCCATGATTTTTTAACAATGGTTTAATTGTTGAAACAATATATTCAGTTTTACTATTTTTTACATTTCTAAAAATTCACACAGACGAACACCTTTTAAACCGAATAATTTTTATGGCACTCATTTGGAAATGTGGTTATTTATTAGGAAATTAATTTTCAGCCGTGTACCGGAATTTATTTCAAAAATGTTGCGTGTTTTTTATTTGGTATAAACGTTTCCAGTATTTTCTAACAATGGTTCAATTGTTGAAACAATATATTCAGTTTTACACTATTTTACATTTTTAATCATTCACACAGGCGAACACATTTAAAACCCATGAATTTTTTAACCATTCTTTAGAAAATGTGCTTATTTAATAGGAATATAATTTTCAGCCGCACACCGGAATTTAATTCGGAAATATTGCGTGTTTTGTATTTGGTATATAGGTTTCCCTGGTTTTTTAACAGTGGTTCAATTGTTGAAACAATGTATTGTGTTTTACTATTTTTTACATTTCTAAAAATTCACACAGGCAAACACCTTTTAAACCAAATAATTTTTATGTCACTCATTTGGAAATGTGCTTATTTATTAGGAAATTAATTTTCAGCCGTGTATCGAAATTTATTTAAAAAATGTTGCGTGTTTTGTATTCGGAATGTAGGTTTTCTTGATTTTTTAACAATGGTTCAATTGTTTAAACAATATATTCAGTTTTACTCTATTTTACATTTTTAAACATTCACACAGGCGAACACCTTTTAAACCAAATAATCTTTACGTCATTCATTAGGAAATGTGCTTATTTATTAGGAAATTAATTTTCAGCCGTGCACCAGAATTTAATTCGGAAATATTGCGTGTTTTATGTTCGAAATATCAGTTTCCAGGATTTACTAACAATAGTTTCATTGTTCAAACAATGTATTTCGTTTTGCTTTATTTTATATTTCTAAACATTCACACATGCGGACGCCTTTAAAATCGAATAATTTTTTCGTCATTAATTACGAAATATGCTTATTTATTAGGAAATTAATTTTCAGCCGTGCACCGTAATTTAATTAGGAAATATTGAGTGTTTTGTATTCAGTATATCAGTTTCCAGGATTTTCTAACAATGGTTTAATAGTTGAAACAATATATTCGGTTTTACTATTTTTTACATTTCTTAAAATGCACACCTGCGAACACATTTTAAACCGAATAATTTTTACACCAATCATTAGGAAATGTGCTTATTTATTAAGAAATTAATTTTCAGCCGTGCACCAGAATTTAATTCGGAAATATTGCGTGTTATATATTCGGTATATCAGTTTCCAGAATTTTCTAACAATAGTCTCATTGTTGAAACAATGTATTGCGTTTTACTATTTTTTACATTTCTAAAAATTCACACAGGCGAACACCTTTTAAACCAATTAATCTTTACGTCATTCATTAGGAAATGTGCTTATTTATTAGGAAATTAATTTTCAGCCGTGCACCAGAATTTAATTCGGAAATATTGCGTGTTTTATGTTCGAAATATCAGTTTCCAGGATTTACTAACAATAGTTCATTGTTCAAACAATGTATTTCGTTTTGCTTTATTTTATATTTCTAAACATTCACACATGCGGACGCCTTTAAAATCGAATAATTTTTTCGTCATTAATTACGAAATATGCTTATTTATTAGGAAATTAATTTTCAGCCGTGCACCGTAATTTAATTCGGAAATATTGAGTGTTTTATATTCAGTATATCCGTTTCCAGGATTTTCTAACAATCTTTTAATTGATGAAACAATATATTCAGTTTTACTTTATTTTACATTTCCAAACATTTACACAGGCGAACACCTTTAAAACCCATTAATTTTTTAATCATTCTTTAGAAAATGTGCTTATTTATTAGGAATAAAATTTTCAGCCCCACACTGGAATTTAATTCGGAAATATTGCGTGTTTTGTATTCGGTATATAGGTTTCCATGATTTTTTAACAATGGTTTAATTATTGAAACAAAATATTCGGTTTCACTTTATTTGACATTTCTGAAACTTCACACGGGCGGACTCCTTTAAAACCGAATAATTTTTATATCATTCTTTAGGAAATGTGCTTATTTATTAGGAAACTAATTTTCAGCCGTGCACTGGAATTTAATTCGGAAATATTGCGTGTTTTGTATTCGGTATATAGGTTTCCATGATTTTTTAACAATTGTTTAATTGTTGAAACAATATATTCGGTTTCACTTTATTTGACATTTCTAAAACTTCACACAGGCGGACTCCTTTAAAACCGAATAATTTTTATATCATTCTTTAGGAAATGTGCTTATTTATTAGGAAACTAATTTTCAGCCGTGCACCGAAATTTAATTCGAAAATATTGCGTGTTTTGTATTCGTATATAGGTTTCCATGATTTTTTAACAATGGTTTAATTGTTGAAACAATATATTCGGTTTTACTTTATTTGACATTTCTAAAACTTCACACAGGCGGACTCCTTTAAAACCGAATAATTTTTATATCATTCTTTAGGAAATGTGCTTATTTATTAGGAAACTAATTTTCAGCCGTGCACCGAAATTTAATTCGAAAATATTGCGTGTTTTGTATTCGGTATATAGGTTTCCATGATTTTTTAACAATGGTTTAATTGTTGAAACAATATATTCAGTTTTACTCTATTTTATTTTTCAAAACATTCACAGAGGCGAACACCTTTAAAATCCATTAATTTTTGAATCATTCTTTAAGAAATGTGCTGATTTATTAGGAAACTTATTATCAGCCGTGCACCGAAATTTAATTCGAAAATATTACGTATTTTGTATTCGGTATATAGGTTTCCATGATTTTTTAACAATGGTTTAATTGTTGGAACAATATATTCAGTTTTACTCTATTTTATTTTTCTAAACATTCACAGAGGCGAAATCCTTTAAAATCCATTAATTTTTGAATCATTCTTTAGGAAATGTGCTGATTTATTAGGAAACTTATTATCTGCCGTGCACCGAAATTTAATTCGAAAATATTGCGTATTTGGTATTCGGTATATAGGTTTCCATGATTTTTTAACAATGGTTTAATTGTTGAAACAATATATTCAGTTTTACTTTATTTGACATTTCTAAAAATTCACACAGGCGAACACCTTTAAAACCGAATAATCTTTACGTCATTCATTAGGAAATGTGCTTATTTATTAGGAAATTAATTTTCAGCCGTGCACCAGAATTTAATTCGGAAATATTGCGTGTTTTATGTTCGAAATATCAGTTTCCAGGATTTACTAACAATAGTTTCATTGTTCAAACAATATATTCAGTTTTACTTTATTTTACATTTCTAAACATTCACACAGGCGAACACCTTTAAAACCCATTAATTTTTTAATCATTCTTTAGGAAATGTGCTGATTTATTAGGAAACTTATTATCTGCCGTGCACCGAAATTTAATTCGAAAATATTGCGTGTTTTGTATTCGGTATATCAGTTTCCAGGATTTTCTAACAATGGTTTAATTGTTGAAACAATATATTCGGTTTTACTATTTTTTATATTTCTTAAAATTCACACCTGCGAACACATTTGAAACCGAATAATTTTTACACCATCCATTAGGAAATGTGCTTATTTATTAAGAAATTAATTTTCAGCCGTGCACCAGAATTTAATTCGGAAATATTGCGTGTTATATATTCGGTATATCAGTTTCCAGAATTTTCTAACAATAGTCTCATTGTTGAAACAATGTATTGCGTTTTACTATTTTTTACATTTCTAAAAATTCACACAGGCGAACACCTTTTAAACCAAATAATCTTTACGTCATTCATTAGGAAATGTGCTTATTTATTAGGAAATTAATTTTCAGCCGTGCACCAGAATTTAATTCGGATATATTACGTGTTTTGTATTCGGTATATCAGTTTCCAGAATTTTCTAACAATAGTCTCATTGTTGAAACAATGTATTGCGTTTTACTATTTTTTACATTTCTAAAAATTCACACAGGCGAACACCTTTTACACCAAATAATTTTTATGTCACTCATTTGGAAATGTGCTTATTTATTAGGAAATTTATTTTCAGCCGTGTACCGAAATTTCTTTCAAAAATATTGCGTGTTTTATATTTGGTATAAAATTTTCCAGTATTTTCTAAATATCTTTTAATTGTTGAAACAATATATTCAGTTTTACTTTATTTTACATTTCTAAACATTTACACAGGCGAACACCTTTGAAACCCATTAATTTTTTAATCATTCTTTAGAAAATGTTCTTATTTATTAGGAATATAATTTTCAGCCGCACACTGGAATTTAATTCGAAGATATTGCGTGTTTTGTATTCGGTATATAGGTTTCCATGATTTTTTAACAATTGTTTAATTGTTGAAACAATATATTCGGTTTCACTTTATTTGACATTTCTAAAACTTCACACAGGCGGACTCCTTTAAAACCGAATAATTTTTATATCATTCTTTAGGAAATGTGCTTATTTATTAGGAAATTAATTTTCAGCCGTGCACCGAAATTTAATCCGAAAATATTGCGTGTTTTGTATTCGTATATAGGTTTCCATGATTTTTTAACAATGGTTTAATTGTTGAAACAATATATTCAGTTTTACTATTTTTTACATTTCTAAAAATTCACACAGACGAACACCTTTTAAACCGAATAATTTTTATGGCACTCATTTGGAAATGTGGTTATTTATTAGGAAATTAATTTTCAGCCGTGTACCGGAATTTATTTCAAAAATGTTGCGTGTTTTTTATTTGGTATAAACGTTTCCAGTATTTTCTAACAATGGTTCAATTGTTGAAACAATATATTCAGTTTTACACTATTTTACATTTTTAATCATTCACACAGGCGAACACATTTAAAACCCATGAATTTTTTAATCATTCTTTAGAAAATGTGCTTATTTAATAGGAATATAATTTTCAGCCGCACACCGGAATTTAATTCGGAAATATTGCGTGTTTTGTATTTGGTATATAGGTTTCCCTGGTTTTTTAACAGTGGTTCAATTGTTGAAACAATGTATTGTGTTTTACTATTTTTTACATTTCTAAAAATTCACACAGGCAAACACCTTTTAAACCAAATAATTTTTATGTCACTCATTTGGAAATGTGCTTATTTATTAGGAAATTAATTTTCAGCCGTGTATCGAAATTTATTTAAAAAATGTTGCGTGTTTTGTATTCGGAATGTAGGTTTTCTTGATTTTTTAACAATGGTTCAATTGTTTAAACAATATATTCAGTTTTACTCTATTTTACATTTTTAAACATTCACACAGGCGAACACCTTTTAAACCAAATAATCTTTACGTCATTCATTAGGAAATGTGCTTATTTATTAGGAAATTAATTTTCAGCCGTGCACCAGAATTTAATTCGGAAATATTGCGTGTTTTATGTTCGAAATATCAGTTTCCAGGATTTACTAACAATAGTTTCATTGTTCAAACAATGTATTTCGTTTTGCTTTATTTTATATTTCTAAACATTCACACATGCGGACGCCTTTAAAATCGAATAATTTTTTCGTCATTAATTACGAAATATGCTTATTTATTAGGAAATTAATTTTCAGCCGTGCACCGTAATTTAATTAGGAAATATTGAGTGTTTTGTATTCAGTATATCAGTTTCCAGGATTTTCTAACAATGGTTTAATAGTTGAAACAATATATTCGGTTTTACTATTTTTTACATTTCTTAAAATGCACACCTGCGAACACATTTTAAACCGAATAATTTTTACACCAATCATTAGGAAATGTGCTTATTTATTAAGAAATTAATTTTCAGCCGTGCACCAGAATTTAATTCGGAAATATTGCGTGTTATATATTCGGTATATCAGTTTCCAGAATTTTCTAACAATAGTCTCATTGTTGAAACAATGTATTGCGTTTTACTATTTTTTACATTTCTAAAAATTCACACAGGCGAACACCTTTTAAACCAATTAATCTTTACGTCATTCATTAGGAAATGTGCTTATTTATTAGGAAATTAATTTTCAGCCGTGCACCAGAATTTAATTCGGAAATATTGCGTGTTTTATGTTCGAAATATCAGTTTCCAGGATTTACTAACAATAGTTCATTGTTCAAACAATGTATTTCGTTTTGCTTTATTTTATATTTCTAAACATTCACACATGCGGACGCCTTTAAAATCGAATAATTTTTTCGTCATTAATTACGAAATATGCTTATTTATTAGGAAATTAATTTTCAGCCGTGCACCGTAATTTAATTCGGAAATATTGAGTGTTTTATATTCAGTATATCCGTTTCCAGGATTTTCTAACAATCTTTTAATTGATGAAACAATATATTCAGTTTTACTTTATTTTACATTTCCAAACATTTACACAGGCGAACACCTTTAAAACCCATTAATTTTTTAATCATTCTTTAGAAAATGTGCTTATTTATTAGGAATAAAATTTTCAGCCCCACACTGGAATTTAATTCGGAAATATTGCGTGTTTTGTATTCGGTATATAGGTTTCCATGATTTTTTAACAATGGTTTAATTATTGAAACAATATATTCGGTTTCACTTTATTTGACATTTCTGAAACTTCACACGGGCGGACTCCTTTAAAACCGAATAATTTTTATATCATTCTTTAGGAAATGTGCTTATTTATTAGGAAACTAATTTTCAGCCGTGCACTGGAATTTAATTCGGAAATATTGCGTGTTTTGTATTCGGTATATAGGTTTCCATGATTTTTTAACAATTGTTTAATTGTTGAAACAATATATTCGGTTTCACTTTATTTGACATTTCTAAAACTTCACACAGGCGGACTCCTTTAAAACCGAATAATTTTTATATCATTCTTTAGGAAATGTGCTTATTTATTAGGAAACTAATTTTCAGCCGTGCACCGAAATTTAATTCGAAAATATTGCGTGTTTTGTATTCGTATATAGGTTTCCATGATTTTTTAACAATGGTTTAATTGTTGAAACAATATATTCGGTTTTACTTTATTTGACATTTCTAAAACTTCACACAGGCGGACTCCTTTAAAACCGAATAATTTTTATATCATTCTTTAGGAAATGTGCTTATTTATTAGGAAACTAATTTTCAGCCGTGCACCGAAATTTAATTCGAAAATATTGCGTGTTTTGTATTCGGTATATAGGTTTCCATGATTTTTTAACAATGGTTTAATTGTTGAAACAATATATTCAGTTTTACTCTATTTTATTTTTCTAAACATTCACAGAGGCGAACACCTTTAAAATCCATTAATTTTTGAATCATTCTTTAAGAAATGTGCTGATTTATTAGGAAACTTATTATCAGCCGTGCACCGAAATTTAATTCGAAAATATTACGTATTTTGTATTCGGTATATAGGTTTCCATGATTTTTTAACAATGGTTTAATTGTTGGAACAATATATTCAGTTTTACTCTATTTTATTTTTCTAAACATTCACAGAGGCGAAATCCTTTAAAATCCATTAATTTTTGAATCATTCTTTAGGAAATGTGCTGATTTATTAGGAAACTTATTATCTGCCGTGCACCGAAATTTAATTCGAAAATATTGCGTATTTGGTATTCGGTATATAGGTTTCCATGATTTTTTAACAATGGTTTAATTGTTGAAACAATATATTCAGTTTTACTTTATTTGACATTTCTAAAAATTCACACAGGCGAACACCTTTAAAACCGAATAATCTTTACGTCATTCATTAGGAAATGTGCTTATTTATTAGAAAATTAATTTTCAGCCGTGCACCAGAATTTAATTCGGAAATATTGCGTGTTTTATGTTCGAAATATCAGTTTCCAGGATTTACTAACAATAGTTTCAATGTTCAAACAATGTATTTCGTTTTGCTTTATTTTATATTTCTAAACATTCACACATGCGGACGCCTTTAAAATCGAATAACTTTTTCGTCATTAATTACGAAATATGCTTATTTATTAGGAAATTAATTTTCAGCCGTGCACCGTAATTTAATTCGGAAATATTGAGTGTTTTGTATTCAATATATCAGTTTCCAGGATTTTCTAACAATGGTTTAATTGTTGAAACAATATATTCGGTTTTACTATTTTTTATATTTCTTAAAATTCACACATGCGAACACATTTTAAACCGAATAATTTTTACACCATTCATTAGGAAATGTGCTTATTTATTAAGAAATTAATTTTCAGCCGTGCACCAGAATTTAATTCGGAAATATTGCGTGTTATATATTCGATATATCAGTTTCCAGAATTTTCTAACAATAGTCTCATTGTTGAAACAATGTATTGCGTTTTACTATTTTTTACATTTCTAAAAATTCACACAGGCGAACACCTTTTAAACCAAATAATCTTTACGTCATTCATTAGGAAATGTGCTTATTTATTAGGAAATTAATTTTCAGCCGTGCACCAGAATTTAATTCGGATATATTGCGTGTTTTATATTCGGTATATCAGTTTCCAGAATTTTCTAACAATAGTCTCATTGTTGAAACAATGTATTGCGTTTTACTATTTTTTACATTTCTAAAAATTCACACAGGTGAACACCTTTTACACCAAATAATTTTTATGTCACTCATTTGGAAATGTGCTTATTTATTAGGAAATTTATTTTCAGCCGTGTACTGAAATTTATTTCAAAAATATTGCGTGTTTTATATTTGGTATAAAATTTTCCAGTATTTTCTAAATATCTTTTAATTGTTGAAACAATATATTCAGTTTTACTTTATTTTACATTTCTAAACATTTACACAGAACATCTTTGAAACCCATTAATTTTTTAATCATTATTTAGAAAATGTTCTTATTTATTAGGAATATAATTTTCAGCCGCACACTGGAATTTAATTCGAAAATATTGCGTGTTTTGTATTCGGTATATAGGTTTCCATGATTTTTTAACAATTGTTTAATTGTTGAAACAATATATTAGGTTTTACTTTATTTTATATTTCTAAACATTCACACAGGTGAGCACCTTTAAAACCCATTAATTTTTTAATCATTCTTTAGGAAATGTGCTGATTTATTAGGAAAATTATTATCTGCCGTGCACCGAAATTTAATTCGAAAATATTGCGTGTTTTGAATTTGGTATATAGGTTTGAATGATTTTTTTACAATTGTTTAATTGTTGAAACAATATATTCGGTTTTACTTTATTTGACATTCCTAAAACTTCACACAGGCGGACTCCTTTAAAACCGAATAATTTTTATATCATTCTTTAGGAAAAGAGCTTATTTATTAGGAAACTAATTTTCAGCCGTGCACCGAAATTTAATTCGAAAATATTGCGTGTTTTGTATTCGGTATATAGGTTTCCATGATTTTTTAACAATGGTTTAATTGTTGAAACAGTATATTCAGTTTTACTATTTTTTACATTTCTAAAAATGCACACAGGCGAACCTCTTTTAAACCGAATAATTTTTATGGCACTCATTTGGAAATGTGCTTATTTATTAGGAAATTAATTTTCAGCCGTGTATCGGAATTTATTTAAAAAATATTGCGTGTTTTATATTTGGTATAAAAATTTCCAGTATTTTCTAACAATGGTTTAATTGTTGAAACAATATATTCAGTTTTACTTTATTTTACATTTCTAAACATTCACACAGGCGAACACCTTTAAAACCCATTAATTTTTTAATCATTCTTTAGAAAATGTGCTTATATATTAGGAATAAAATTTTCAGCCGCACACTGGAATTTAATTCGGAAATATTGTGTGTTTTGTATTCGGTATATAGGTTTCCATGATTTTTTAACAATTGTTTAATTGTTGAAACAATATATTAGGTTTTACTTTATTTCATATTTCTAAACATTCACACAGCTGAGCACCTTTATAACCCATTAATTTTATAATCATTCTTTAGGAAATGTGCTGATTTATTAGGAAAATTATTATGTGCCGTGCACCGAAATTTAATTCGAAAATATTGGGTGTTTTGTATTCGGTATATAGGTTTCCATGATTTTTTAACAATGGTTTAATTGTTGAAACAATATATTCAGTTTTACTTTATTTGACATTTCTAAAAATTCGCACAGGCGAACACCTTTAAAACCGAATAATCTTTACGTCATTCATTAGGAAATGTGCTTATTTATTAGGAAATTAATTTTCAGCCGTGCACCAGAATTTAATTCGGAAATATTGCGTGTTTTATGTTCGAAATATCAGTTTCCAGAATTTTCTAACAATAGTTTCATTGTTGAAACAATGTTTTCCGTTTTACTATTTTTTACATTTCTAAAACTTCACACAGGCGGACTCCTTTAAAACCGAATAATTTTTACGTCATTCATTAGGAAATGTGCTTATTTATTAGGAAACTAATTTTCAGCCGTGCACCGAAATTTAATTCGAAAATATTGCGTGTTTTGTATTCGGTATATAGGTTTCCATGATTTTTTAACAATGGTTTAATTGTTGAAACAATATATTCAGTTTTACTATTTTTTACATTTCTAAAAATTCACACAGGCGAACACCTTCTAAACCGAATAATTTTTATGGCACTCATTTGGAAATGTGGTTATTTATTAGGAAATTAATTTTCAGCCGTGTACCGGAATTTATTTCAAAAATATTGCGTGTTTTTTATTTGGTATAAAAGTTTCCAGTATTTTCTAACAATGATTCAATTTTTGAAACAATATATTCAGTTTTACTATATTTTACATTTTTAATCATTCACACAGGCGAACACCTTTAAAACCCATTAATTTTTGAATCATTCTTTAGGAAATGTGCTTATTTAATAGGAATATAATTTTCAGACGCACACCGGAATTTAATTCGGAAATATTGCGTGTTTTGTATTTGGTATATAGGTTTCCCTGATTTTTTAACAATGGTTCAGTTGTTGAAACAATATATTCAGTTTTACTCTATTTTACATTTTTAAACATTCACACAGGCGAACACCTTTAAACCCATTAATTTTTGAATCATTCTTTAGGAAATGTGCTTATTTATTAGGAATATAATTTTCAGCTGCACACCGGAATTTAATTCGAAAATATTGCGTGTTTTGTATTCGGTATATAGGTTTCCTTGATTTTTTAACAACGGTTTAATTGTTGAATCAATATATTCAGTTTTACTTTATTTGACATTTCTAAAAATTCACACAGTCGAACACCTTTAAAACCGAATAATCTTTACGTCATTAATTACGAAATATGCTTATTTATTAGGAAATAAATTTTCAGCCGTGCACCGTAATTTAATTCGGAAATATTGAGTGTTTTATATTCAGTATATCAGTTTCCAGGATTTTCTAACAATGGTTTAATTGTTGAAACAATATATTCGTTTTTACTATTTTTTACATTTCTTAAAATTCACACCTGCGAACACATTTTAAACCGAATAATTTTTACACCATTCATTAGGAAATGTGCTTATTTATTAAGAAATTAATATTCAGCCTTGCACCAGAATTTAATTCGGAAATATTGCGTGTTTTATATTCGGTATATCAGTTTCCAGAATTTTCTAACAATAGTCTCATTGTTGAAACAATGTATTGCGTTTTACTATTTTTTACATTTCTAAAAATTCACACAGGCGAACACCTTTTAAACCAAATAATTTTTATGTCACTCATTTGGAAATGTGCTTATTTATTAGGAAATTAATTTTCAGCCGTGTACCGAAATTTATTTCAAAAATATTGCGTGTTTTATATTTGGTATAAAAGTTTCCAGTATTTTCTAACAATCTTTTAATTGTTGAAACAACATATTCAGTTTTACTTTATTTTACATTTCTAAACATTTACACAGGCGAACACCTTTAAAACCCATTAATTTTTTAATCATTCTTTAGAAAATGTGCTTATTTATTAGGAATAAAATTCTCAGCCGCACACTGGAATTTAATTCGGAAATATTGCGTGTTTTGTATTCGGTATATAGGTTTCCATGATTTTTTAACAATTGTTTAATTGTTGAAACAATATATTAGGTTTTACTTTATTTTATATTTCTAAACATTCACACAGCTGAGCACATTTAAAACCCATTAATTTTTTAATCATTCTTTAGGAAATGTGCTGATTTATTAGGAAACTTATTATCTGCCGTGCACCGAAATTTAATTCGAAAATATTGCGTGTTTTGAATTTGGTATATAGGTTTGAATGATTTTTTTACAATTGTTTAATTGTTGAAACAATATATTCGGTTTTACTTTATTTGACATTCCTAAAACTTCACACAGGCGGACTCCTTTAAAACCGAATAATTTTTATATCATTCTTTAGGAAATGAGCTTATTTATTAGGAAACTAATTTTCAGCCGTGCACCGAAATTTAATTCGAAAATATTGCGTGTTTTGTATTCGGTATATAGGTTTCCATGATTTTTTAACAATGGTTTAATTGTTGAAACAGTATATTCAGTTTTACTATTTTTTACATTTCTAAAAATGCACACAGGCGAACCTCTTTTAAACCGAATAATTTTTATGGCACTCATTTGGAAATGTGCTTATTTATTAGGAAATTAATTTTCAGCCGTGTATCGGAATTTATTTAAAAAATATTGCGTGTTTTATATTTGGTATAAAAATTTCCAGTATTTTCTAACAATGGTTTAATTGTTGAAACAATATATTCAGTTTTACTTTATTTTACATTTCTAAACATTCACACAGGCGAACACCTTTAAAACCCATTAATTTTTTAATCATTCTTTAGAAAATGTGCTTATATATTAGGAATAAAATTTTCAGCCGCACACTGGAATTTAATTCGGAAATATTGTGTGTTTTGTATTCGGTATATAGGTTTCCATGATTTTTTAACAATTGTTTAATTGTTGAAACAATATATTAGGTTTTACTTTATTTCATATTTCTAAACATTCACACAGCTGAGCACCTTTATAACCCATTAATTTTATAATCATTCTTTAGGATATGTGCTGATTTATTAGGAAAATTATTATGTGCCGTGCACCGAAATTTAATTCGAAAATATTGGGTGTTTTGTATTCGGTATATAGGTTTCCATGATTTTTTAACAATGGTTTAATTGTTGAAACAATATATTCAGTTTTACTTTATTTGACATTTCTAAAAATTCACACAGGCGAACACCTTTAAAACCGAATAATCTTTACGTCATTCATTAGGAAATGTGCTTATTTATTAGGAAATTAATTTTCAGCCGTGCACCAGAATTTAATTCGGAAATATTGCGTGTTTTATGTTCGAAATATCAGTTTCCAGAATTTTCTAACAATAGTTTCATTGTTGAAACAATGTTTTCCGTTTTACTATTTTTTACATTTCTAAAACTTCACACAGGCGGACTCCTTTAAAACTGAATAATTTTTACGTCATTCATTAGGAAATGTGCTTATTTATTAGGAAACTAATTTTCAGCTGTGCACCGAAATTTAATTCGAAAATATTGCGTGTTTTGTATTCGGTATATAGGTTTCCATGATTTTTTAACAATGGTTTAATTGTTGAAACAATATATTCAGTTTTACTATTTTTTACATTTCTAAAAATTCACACAGGCGAACACCTTCTAAACCGAATAATTTTTATGGCACTCATTTGGAAATGTGGTTATTTATTAGGAAATTAATTTTCAGCCGTGTACCGGAATTTATTTCAAAAATATTGCGTGTTTTTTATTTGGTATAAAAGTTTCAAGTATTTTCTAACAATGATTCAATTTTTGAAACAATATATTCAGTTTTACTATATTTTACATTTTTAATCATTCACACAGGCGAACACCTTTAAAACCCATTAATTTTTGAATCATTCTTTAGGAAATGTGCTTATTTAATAGGAATATAATTTTCAGACGCACACCGGAATTTAATTCGGAAATATTGCGTGTTTTGTATTTGGTATATAGGTTTCCCTGATTTTTTAACAATGGTTCAGTTGTTGAAACAATATATTCAGTTTTACTCTATTTTACATTTTTAAACATTCACACAGGCGAACTCCTTTAAACCCATTAATTTTTGAATCATTCTTTAGGAAATGTGCTTATTTATTAGGAATATAATTTTCAGCTGCACACCGGAATTTAATTCGAAAATATTGCGTGTTTTGTATTCGGTATATAGGTTTCCTTGATTTTTTAACAATGGTTTAATTGTTGAATCAATATATTCAGTTTTACTTTATTTGACATTTCTAAAAATTCACACAGTCGAACACCTTTAAAACCGAATAATCTTTACGTCATTAATTACGAAATATGCTTATTTATTAGGAAATAAATTTTCAGCCGTGCACCGTAATTTAATTCGGAAATATTGAGTGTTTTATATTCAGTATATCAGTTTCCAGGATTTTCTAACAATGGTTTAATTGTTGAAACAATATATTCGTTTTTACTATTTTTTACATTTCTTAAAATTCACACCTGCGAACACATTTTAAACCGAATAATTTTTACACCATTCATTAGGAAATGTGCTTATTTATTAAGAAATTAATATTCAGCCGTGCACCAGAATTTAATTCGGAAATATTGCGTGTTTTATATTCGGTATATCAGTTTCCAGAATTTTCTAACAATAGTCTCATTGTTGAAACAATGTATTGCGTTTTACTATTTTTTACATTTCTAAAAATTCACACAGGCGAACACCTTTTAAACCAAATAATTTTTATGTCACTCATTTGGAAATGTGCTTATTTATTAGGAAATTAATTTTCAGCCGTGTACCGAAATTTATTTCAAAAATATTGCGTGTTTTATATTTGGTATAAAAGTTTCCAGTATTTTCTAACAATCTTTTAATTGTTGAAACAACATATTCAGTTTTACTTTATTTTACATTTCTAAACATTTACACAGGCGAACACCTTTAAAACCCATTAATTTTTTAATCATTCTTTAGAAAATGTGCTTATTTATTAGGAATAAAATTCTCAGCCGCACACTGGAATTTAATTCGGAAATATTGCGTGTTTTGTATTCGGTATATAGGTTTCCATGATTTTTTAACAATTGTTTAATTGTTGAAACAATATATTAGGTTTTACTTTATTTTATATTTCTAAACATTCACACAGCTGAGCACATTTAAAACCCATTAATTTTTTAATCATTCTTTAGGAAATGTGCTGATTTATTAGGAAACTTATTATCTGCCGTGCACCGAAATTTAATTCGAAAATATTGCGTGTTTTGTATTCGGTATATAGGTTTCCATGAGTTTTTAACAATTGATTAATTGTTGAAACAATATATTCGGTTTTACTTTATTTGACATTTCTAAAATTTCACACAGGCGAACACCTTTAAAACCGAATAATCTTTACGTCATTCATTAGGAAATGTGCTTATTTATTAGGAAATTAATTTTCAGCCGTGCACCAGAATTTAATTCGGAAATATTGCGTGTTTTATGTTCGAAATATCAGTTTCCAGAATTTTCTAACAATAGTTTCATTGTTGAAACAATGTTTTCCGTTTTACTATTTTTTACATTTCTAAAACTTCACACAGGCGGACTCCTTTAAAACCGAATAATTTTTATATCATTCTTTAGGAAGTGTACTTATTTATTAGGAAACTAATTTTCAGCCGTGCACCGAAATTTAATTCGAAAATATTGCGTGTTTTGTATTCGGTATATAGGTTTCCATGATTTTTTAACAATGGTTTAATTGTTGAAACAATATATTCAGTTTTACTTTTTTTTACATTTCTTAAAATTCACACAGACGAACACATTTTAACCCGAATAATTTTTATGGCACTCATTTGGAAATGTGGTTATTTATTAGGAAATGATTTTTCAGCCGTGTACCGGAATTTATTTCAAAAATATTGCGTGTTTTTTATTTGGTATAAAAGTTTCCAGTATTTTCTAACAATGGTTCAATTGTTCAAACAATATATTCAGTTTTGCACTATTTTACATTTTTAATCATTCACACAGGCGAACACATTTAAAACCCATGAATTTTTGAATCATTCTTTAGGAAATGTGCTTATTTAATAGGAATATAATTTTCAGCCGCACACCGGAATTTAATTCGGAAATATTGCGTGTTTTGTATTTGGTATATAGGTTTCCCTGATTTTTTAACAATGGTTCAATTGTTGAAACAATGTATTGTGTTTTACTATTTTTTACATTTCTAAAAATTCACACAGGCAAACACCTTTTAAACCAAATAATTTTCATGTCACTCATTTGGAAATGTGCTTATTTATTAGGAAATTAATTTTCAGCCGTGTATCGAAATTTATTTAAAAAATATTGCGTGTTTTGTATTCGGAATGTAGGTTTTCTTGATTTTTTAACAATGGTTCAATTGTTGAAACAATATATTCAGTTTTACTCTATTTTACATTTTTAATCATTCACACAGGTGAACACCTTTAAAACCCATTAATTTTTGAATCATTCTTTAGGAAATGTGCTTATTTATTAGGAATATAATTTTCAGCCGCACACCGGAATTTAATTCGAAAATATTGCGTGTTTTGTATTTGGTATATAGGTTTCCCTGATTTTTTAACAATGGTTCAATTGTTGAAACAATATATTCAGTTTTACTCTATTTTACATTTTTAAACATTCACACAGGCGAACACCTTTAAACCCCATTAATTTTTGAATCATTCTTTAGGAAATGTGCTTATTTATTAGGAATATAATTTTCAGCCGCACACCGGAATTTAATTCGAAAATATTGCGTGTTTTGTATTCGGAATGTAGGTTTTCTTGATTTTTTAACAATGGTTCAATTGTTGAAACAATATATTCAATTTTACTCTATTTTACATTTTTAAACATTCACACAGGCGAACACCTTTAAAACCGAATAATTTTTACGCCATTCATTAGGAAATGTGCTTATTTATTAAGAAATTAATTTTCAGGCGTGCACCAGAATTTATTTTAGAAATATTGCGTGTTTTTTATTCGGTATATCAGTTTCATGAATTTTCTAACAATACTTTCATTGTTGAAACAATGTCATCCGTTTTACTATTTTTTACATTTCTAAAAATTCACACAGGCGAACACCTTTTAAACCAAATAATTTTTAAGGCACTCATTTGGAAATGTGCTTATTTATTAGGAAATTAATTTTCAGCCGTGTACCGAAATTTATTTCAAAAATATTGCGTGTTTTATATTTGGTATAAAAGTTTCCAGTATTTTCTAACAATCTTTTAATTGTTGAAACAACATATTCAGTTTTACTTTATTTTACATTTCTAAACATTTACACAGGCGAACACCTTTAAAACCCATTAATTTTTATATCATTCTTTAGGAAATGTGCTTATTTATTAGGAAACTAATTTTCAGCCGTGCACCGAAATTTAATTCGAAAATATTGCGTGTTTTGTATTCGTATATAGGTTTCCATGATTTTTTAACAATGGTTTAATTGTTGAACCAATATATTCGGTTTTACTTTATTTGACATTTCTAAAACTTCACACAGGCGGACTCCTTTAAAACCGAATAATTTTTATATCATTCTTTAGGAAATGTGCTTATTTATTAGGAAACTAATTTTCAGCCGTGCACCGAAATTTAATTCGAAAATATTGCGTGTTTTGTATTCGGTATATAGGTTTCCATGATTTTTTAACAATGGTTTAATTGTTGAAACAATATATTCAGTTTTACTCTATTTTATTTTTCTAAACATTCACAGAGGCGAACACCTTTAAAATCCATTAATTTTTGAATCATTCTTTAGGAAATGTGCTGATTTATTAGGAAACTTATTATCTGCCGTGCACCGAAATTTAATTCGAAAATATTGCGTATTTTGTATTCGGTATATAGGTTTCCATGATTTTTTAACAATGGTTTAATTGTTGCAACAATATATTCAGTTTTACTCTATTTTATTTTTCTAAACATTCACAGAGGCGAACACCTTTAAAATCCATTAATTTTTGAATCATTCTTTAGGAAATGTGCTGATTTATTAGGAAATTAATTTTCAGCCGTGCACAAGAATTTAATTCGGAAATATTGCGTGTTTTATATTCGGTATATCAGTTTGAAGAATTTTCTAACAATATTTTCATTGTTGAAACAATGTATTCCGTTTTACTATTTTTTACATTTCTAAAAGTTCACACAGGCGAACACCTTTTGAACCAAATAATTTTTAAGGCACTCATTTGGAAATGTGCTTGTTCATTAGGAAATTAATTTTCAGCCGTGTATCGGAATTTATTTCAAAAATATTGAGTGTTTTATATTTGGTATAAAAGTTTCCACTATTTTCTAACAATGCTTTAATTGTTGAAACAATATATTCAGTTTTACTTTATTTTACATTTCTAAACATTCACACAGGCGAACACCTTTAAAACCCATTAATTTTTTAATCATTCTTTAGGAAATGTGCTGATTTATTAGGAAACTTATTATCTGCCGTGCACCGAAATTTAATTCGAAAATATTGCGTGATTTGTATTCGGTATATAGGTTTCCATGATTTTTTAACAATGGTTTAATTGTTGAAACAATATATTCAGTTTTACTTTATTTGACATTTCTAAAAATTCACACAGGCGAACACCTTTAAAACCGAATAATCTTTACGTCATTCATTAGGAAATGTGCTTATTTATTAGGAAATTAATTTTCAGCCGTGCACCAGAATTTAATTCGGAAATATTGCGTGTTTTATGTTCGAAATATCAGTTTCCAGGATTTACTAACAATAGTTTCATTGTTCAAACAATGTATTTCGTTTTGCTTTATTTTATATTTCTAAACATTCACACATGCGGACGCCTTTAAAATCGAATAACTTTTTCGTCATTAATTACGAAATATGCTTATTTATTAGGAAATTAATTTTCAGCCGTGCACCGTAATTTAATTCGGAAATATTGAGTGTTTTGTATTCAGTATATCAGTTTCCAGGATTTTCTAACAATGGTTTAATTGTTGAAACAATATATTCGGTTTTACTATTTTTTATATTTCTTAAAATTCACACCTGCGAACACATTTTAAACCGAATAATTTTTACACCATCCATTAGGAAATGTGCTTATTTATTAAGAAATTAATTTTCAGCCGTGCACCAGAATTTAATTCGGAAATATTGCGTGTTATATATTCGGTATATCAGTTTCCAGAATTTTCTAACAATAGTCTCATTGTTGAAACAATGTATTGCGTTTTACTATTTTTTACATTTCTAAAAATTCACACAGGCGAACACCTTTTAAACCAAATAATCTTTACGTCATTCATTAGGAAATGTGCTTATTTATTAGGAAATTAATTTTCAGCCGTGCACCAGAATTTAATTCGGATATATTACGTGTTTTGTATTCGGTATATCAGTTTCCAGAATTTTCTAACAATAGTCTCATTGTTGAAACAATGTATTGCGTTTTACTATTTTTTACATTTCTAAAAATTCACACAGGCGAACACCTTTTACACCAAATAATTTTTATGTCACTCATTTGGAAATGTGCTTATTTATTAGGAAATTTATTTTCAGCCGTGTACCGAAATTTCTTTCAAAAATATTGCGTGTTTTATATTTGGTATAAAATTTTCCAGTATTTTCTAAATATCTTTTAATTGTTGAAACAATATATTCAGTTTTACTTTATTTTACATTTCTAAACATTTACACAGGCGAACACCTTTGAAACCCATTAATTTTTTAATCATTCTTTAGAAAATGTTCTTATTTATTAGGAATATAATTTTCAGCCGCACACTGGAATTTAATTCGAAGATATTGCGTGTTTTGTATTCGGTATATAGGTTTCCATGATTTTTTAACAATTGTTTAATTGTTGAAACAATATATTCGGTTTCACTTTATTTGACATTTCTAAAACTTCACACAGGCGGACTCCTTTAAAACCGAATAATTTTTATATCATTCTTTAGGAAATGTGCTTATTTATTAGGAAACTAATTTTCAGCCGTGCACCGAAATTTAATCCGAAAATATTGCGTGTTTTGTATTCGTATATAGGTTTCCATGATTTTTTAACAATGGTTTAATTGTTGAAACAATATATTCAGTTTTACTATTTTTTACATTTCTAAAAATTCACACAGACGAACACCTTTTAAACCGAATAATTTTTATGGCACTCATTTGGAAATGTGGTTATTTATTAGGAAATTAATTTTCAGCCGTGTACCGGAATTTATTTCAAAAATGTTGCATGTTTTTTATTTGGTATAAACGTTTCCAGTATTTTCTAACAATGGTTCAATTGTTGAAACAATATATTCAGTTTTACACTATTTTACATTTTTAATTATTCACACAGGCGAACACATTTAAAACCCATGAATTTTTTAATCATTCTTTAGAAAATGTGCTTATTTAATAGGAATATAATTTTCAGCCGCACACCGGAATTTAATTCGGAAATATTGCGTGTTTTGTATTTGGTATATAGGTTTCCCTGGTTTTTTTAACAGTGGTTCAATTGTTGAAACAATGTATTGTGTTTTACTATTTTTTACATTTCTAAAAATTCACACAGGCAAACACCTTTTAAACCAAATAATTTTTATGTCACTCATTTGGAAATGTGCTTATTTATTAGGAAATTAATTTTCAGCCGTGCACCAGAATTTAATTCGGAAATATTGCGTGTTTTATGTTCGAAATATCAGTTTCCAGGATTTACTAACAATAGTTTCATTGTTCAAACAATGTATTTCGTTTTGCTTTATTTTATATTTCTAAACATTCACACATGCGGACGCCTTTAAAATCGAATAATTTTTTCGTCATTAATTACGAAATATGCTTATTTATTAGGAAATTAATTTTCAGCCGTGCACCGTAATTTAATTAGGAAATATTGAGTGTTTTGTATTCAGTATATCAGTTTCCAGGATTTTCTAACAATGGTTTAATTGTTGAAACAATATATTCGGTTTTACTATTTTTTACATTTCTTAAAATGCACACCTGCGAACACATTTTAAACCGAATAATTTTTACACCAATCATTAGGAAATGTGCTTATTTATTAAGAAATTAATTTTCAGCCGTGCACCAGAATTTAATTCGGAAATATTGCGTGTTATATATTCGGTATATCAGTTTCCAGAATTTTCTAACAATAGTCTCATTGTTGAAACAATGTATTGCGTTTTACTATTTTTTACATTTCTAAAAATTCACACAGGCGAACACCTTTTAAACCAATTAATCTTTACGTCATTCATTAGGAAATGTGCTTATTTATTAGGAAATTAATTTTCAGCCGTGCACCAGAATTTAATTCGGAAATATTGCGTGTTTTATGTTCGAAATATCAGTTTCCAGGATTTACTAACAATAGTTCATTGTTCAAACAATGTATTTCGTTTTGCTTTATTTTATATTTCTAAACATTCACACATGCGGACGCCTTTAAAATCGAATAATTTTTTCGTCATTAATTACGAAATATGCTTATTTATTAGGAAATTAATTTTCAGCCGTGCACCGTAATTTAATTCGGAAATATTGAGTGTTTTATATTCAGTATATCCGTTTCCAGGATTTTCTAACAATCTTTTAATTGATGAAACAATATATTCAGTTTTACTTTATTTTACATTTCCAAACATTTACACAGGCGAACACCTTTAAAACCCATTAATTTTTTAATTATTCTTTAGAAAATGTGCTTATTTATTAGGAATAAAATTTTCAGCCGCACACTGGAATTTAATTCGGAAATATTGCGTGTTTTGTATTCGGTATATAGGTTTCCATGATTTTTTAACAATGGTTTAATTATTGAAACAATATATTCGGTTTCACTTTATTTGACATTTCTGAAACTTCACACGGGCGGACTCCTTTAAAACCGAATAATTTTTATATCATTCTTTAGGAAATGTGCTTATTTATTAGGAAACTAATTTTCAGCCGTGCACTGGAATTTAATTCGGAAATATTGCGTGTTTTGTATTCGGTATATAGGTTTCCATGATTTTTTAACAATTGTTTAATTGTTGAAACAATATATTCGGTTTCACTTTATTTGACATTTCTAAAACTTCACACAGGCGGACTCCTTTAAAACCGAATAATTTTTATATCATTCTTTAGGAAATGTGCTTATTTATTAGGAAACTAATTTTCAGCCGTGCACCGAAATTTAATTCGAAAATATTGCGTGTTTTGTATTCGTATATAGGTTTCCATGATTTTTTAACAATGGTTTAATTGTTGAAACAATATATTCGGTTTTACTTTATTTGACATTTCTAAAACTTCACACAGGCGGACTCCTTTAAAACCGAATAATTTTTATATCATTCTTTAGGAAATGTGCTTATTTATTAGGAAACTAATTTTCAGCCGTGCACCGAAATTTAATTCGAAAATATTGCGTGTTTTGTATTCGGTATATAGGTTTCCATGATTTTTTAACAATGGTTTAATTGTTGAAACAATATATTCAGTTTTACTCTATTTTATTTTTCTAAACATTCACAGAGGCGAACACCTTTAAAATCCATTAATTTTTGAATCATTCTTTAAGAAATGTGCTGATTTATTAGGAAACTTATTATCTGCCGTGCACCGAAATTTAATTCGAAAATATTACGTATTTTGTATTCGGTATATAGGTTTCCATGATTTTTTAACAATGGTTTAATTGTTGCAACAATATATTCAGTTTTACTCTATTTTATTTTTCTAAACATTCACAGAGGCGAACACCTTTAAAATCCATTAATTTTTGAATCATTCTTTAGGAAATGTGCTGATTTATTAGGAAACTTATTATCTGCCGTGCACCGAAATTTAATTCGAAAATATTGCGTATTTGGTATTCGGTATATAGGTTTCCATGATTTTTTAACAATGGTTTAATTGTTGAAACAATATATTCAGTTTTACTTTATTTGACATTTCTAAAAATTCACACAGGCGAACACCTTTAAAACCGAATAATCTTTACGTCATTCATTAGGAAATGTGCTTATTTATTAGGAAATTAATTTTCAGCCGTGCACCAGAATTTAATTCGGAAATATTGCGTGTTTTATGTTCGAAATATCAGTTTCCAGGATTTACTAACAATAGTTTCAATGTTCAAACAATGTATTTCGTTTTGCTTTATTTTATATTTCTAAACATTCACACATGCGGACGCCTTTAAAATCGAATAACTTTTTCGTCATTAATTACGAAATATGCTTATTTATTAGGAAATTAATTTTCAGCCGTGCACCGTAATTTAATTCGGAAATATTGAGTGTTTTGTATTCAATATATCCGTTTCCAGGATTTTCTAACAATGGTTTAATTGTTGAAACAATATATTCGGTTTTACTATTTTTTATATTTCTTAAAATTCACACATGCGAACACATTTTAAACCGAATAATTTTTACACCATTCATTAGGAAATGTGCTTATTTATTAAGAAATTAATTTTCAGCCGTGCACCAGAATTTAATTCGGAAATATTGAGTGTTTTGTATTCAATATATCCGTTTCCAGGATTTTCTAACAATGGTTTAATTGTTGAAACAATATATTCGGTTTTACTATTTTTTATATTTCTTAAAATTCACACATGCGAACACATTTTAAACCGAATAATTTTTACACCATTCATTAGGAAATGTGCTTATTTATTAAGAAATTAATTTTCAGCCGTGCACCAGAATTTAATTCGGAAATATTGCGTGTTTTATATTCGGTATATCAGTTTCCAGAATTTTCTAACAATAGTCTCATTGTTGAAACAATGTATTGCGTTTTACTATTTTTTACATTTCTAAAAATTCACACAGGCAAACACCTTTTACACCAAATAATTTTTATGTCACTCATTTGGAAATGTGCTTATTTATTAGGAAATTTATTTTCAGCCGTGTACCGAAATTTATTTCAAAAATATTGCGTGTTTTATATTTGGTATAAAATTTTCCAGTATTTTCTAAATATCTTTTAATTGTTGAAACAATATATTCAGTTTTACTTTATTTTACATTTCTAAACATTTACACAGGCGAACATCTTTGAAACCCATTAATTTTTTAATCATTCTTTAGAAAATGTTCTTATTTATTAGGAATATAATTTTCAGCCGCACACTGGAATTTAATTCGGAAATATTGCGTGTTTTGTATTCGGTATATAGGTTTCCATGATTTTTTAACAATTGTTTAATTGTTGAAACAATATATTAGGTTTTACTTTATTTTATATTTCTAAACATTCACACAGGTGAGCACCTTTAAAACACATTAATTTTTTAATCATTCTTTAGGAAATGTGCTGATTTATTAGGAAACTTATTATCTGCCGTGCACCGAAATTTAATTCGAAAATATTGCGTGTTTTGAATTTGGTATATAGGTTTGAATGATTTTTCTACAATTGTTTAATTGTTGAAACAATATATTCGGTTTTACTTTATTTGACATTCCTAAAACTTCACACAGGCGGACTCCTTTAAAACCGAATAATTTTTATATCATTCTTTAGGAAATGAGCTTATTTATTAGGAAACTAATTTTCAGCCGTGCACCGAAATTTAATTCGAAAATATTGCGTGTTTTGTATTCGGTATATAGGTTTCCATGATTTTTTAACAATGGTTTAATTGTTGAAACAGTATATTCAGTTTTACTATTTTTTACATTTCTAAAAATGCACACAGGCGAACCTCTTTTAAACCGAATAATTTTTATGGCACTCATTTGGAAATGTGCTTATTTATTAGGAAATTAATTTTCAGCCGTGTATCGGAATTTATTTAAAAAATATTGCGTGTTTTATATTTGGTATAAAAATTTCCAGTATTTTCTAACAATGGTTTAATTGTTGAAACAATATATTCAGTTTTACTTTATTTTACATTTCTAAACATTCACACAGGCGAACACCTTTAAAACCCATTAATTTTTTAATCATTCTTTAGAAAATGTGCTTATATATTAGGAATAAAATTTTCAGCCGCACACTGGAATTTAATTCGGAAATATTGTGTGTTTTGTATTCGGTATATAGGTTTCCATGATTTTTTAACAATTGTTTAATTGTTGAAACAATATATTAGGTTTTACTTTATTTCATATTTCTAAACATTCACACAGCTGAGCACCTTTATAACCCATTAATTTTATAATCATTCTTTAGGAAATGTGCTGATTTATTAGGAAAATTATTATGTGCCGTGCACCGAAATTTAATTCGAAAATATTGGGTGTTTTGTATTCGGTATATAGGTTTCCATGATTTTTTAACAATGGTTTAATTGTTGAAACAATATATTCAGTTTTACTTTATTTGACATTTCTAAAAATTCACACAGGCGAACACCTTTAAAACCGAATAATTTTCATGTCACTCATTTGGAAATGTGCTTATTTATTAGGAAATTAATTTTCAGCCGTGTATCGAAATTTATTTAAAAAATATTGCGTGTTTTGTATTCGGAATGTAGGTTTTCTTGATTTTTTAACAATGGTTCAATTGTTGAAACAATATATTCAGTTTTACTCTATTTTACATTTTTAATCATTCACACAGGTGAACACCTTTAAAACCCATTAATTTTTGAATCATTCTTTAGGAAATGTGCTTATTTATTAGGAATATAATTTTCAGCCGCACACCGGAATTTAATTCGAAAATATTGCGTGTTTTGTATTTGGTATATAGGTTTCCCTGATTTTTTAACAATGGTTCAATTGTTGAAACAATATATTCAGTTTTACTCTATTTTACATTTTTAAACATTCACACAGGCAAACACCTTTAAACCCCATTAATTTTTGAATCATTCTTTAGGAAATGTGCTTATTTATTAGGAATATAATTTTCAGCCGCACACCGGAATTTAATTCGAAAATATTGCGTGTTTTGTATTCGGAATGTAGGTTTTCTTGATTTTTTAACAATGGTTCAATTGTTGAAACAATATATTCAATTTTACTCTATTTTACATTTTTAAACATTCACACAGGCGAACACCTTTAAAACCGAATAATTTTTACGCCATTCATTAGGAAATGTGCTTATTTATTAAGAAATTAATTTTCAGGCGTGCACCAGAATTTATTTTAGAAATATTGCGTGTTTTTTATTCGGTATATCAGTTTCATGAATTTTCTAACAATACTTTCATTGTTGAAACAATGTCATCCGTTTTACTATTTTTTACATTTCTAAAAATTCACACAGGCGAACACCTTTTAAACCAAATAATTTTTAAGGCACTCATTTGGAAATGTGCTTATTTATTAGGAAATTAATTTTCAGCCGTGTACCGAAATTTATTTCAAAAATATTGCGTGTTTTATATTTGGTATAAAAGTTTCCAGTATTTTCTAACAATCTTTTAATTGTTGAAACAACATATTCAGTTTTACTTTATTTTACATTTCTAAACATTTACACAGGCGAACACCTTTAAAACCCATTAATTTTTTAATCATTCTTTAGAAAATGTGCTTATTTATTAGGAATAAAATTCTCAGCCGCACACTGGAATTTAATTCGGAAATATTGCGTGTTTTGTATTCGGTATATAGGTTTCCATGATTTTTTAACAATTGTTTAATTGTTGAAACATTATATTAGGTTTTACTTTATTTTATATTTCTAAACATTCACACAGCTGAGCACATTTAAAACCCATTAATTTTTTAATCATTCTTTAGGAAATGTGCTGATTTATTAGGAAACTTATTATCTGCCGTGCACCGAAATTTAATTCGAAAATATTGCGTGTTTTGTATTCGGTATATAGGTTTCCATGATTTTTTAACAATTGTTTAATTGTTGAAACAATATATTCGGTTTTACTTTATTTGACATTTCTAAAATTTCACACAGGCGGACTCCTTTAAAACCGAATAATTTTTATATCATTCTTTAGGAAGTGTACTTATTTATTAGGAAACTAATTTTCATCCGTGCACCGAATTTTAATTCGAAAATATTGCGTGTTTTGTATTCGGTATATAGGTTTCCATGATTTTTTAACAATGGTTTAATTGTTGAAACAATATATTCAGTTTTACTATTTTTTACATTTCTTAAAATTCACACAGACGAACACATTTTAACCCGAATAATTTTTATGGCACTCATTTGGAAATGTGGTTATTTATTAGGAAATGATTTTTCAGCCGTGTACCGGAATTTATTTCAAAAATATTGCGTGTTTTTTATTTGGTATAAAAGTTTCCAGTATTTTCTAACAATGGTTCAATTGTTCAAACAATATATTCAGTTTTACACTATTTTACATTTTTAATCATTCACACAGGCGAACACATTTAAAACCCATGAATTTTTGAATCATTCTTTAGGATATGTGCTTATTTAATAGGAATATAATTTTCAGCCGCACACCGGAATTTAATTCGGAAATATTGCGTGTTTTGTATTTGGTATATAGGTTTCCCTGATTTTTTAACAATGGTTCAATTGTTGAAACAATGTATTGTGTTTTACTATTTTTTACATTTCTAAAAATTCACACAGGCAAACACCTTTTAAACCAAATAATTTTTATGTCACTCATTTGGAAATGTGCTTATTTATTAGGAAATTAATTTTCAGCCGTGTATCGAAATTTATTTAAAAAATATTGCGTGTTTTGTATTCGGAATGTAGGTTTTCTTGATTTTTTAACAATGGTTCAATTGTTGAAACAATATATTCAGTTTTACTCTATTTTACATTTGTAATCATTCACACAGGTGAACACCTTTAAAACCCATTAATTTTTGAATCATTCTTTAGGAAATGTGCTTATTTATTAGGAATATAATTTTCAGCCGCACACCGGAATTTAATTCGAAAATATTGCGTGTTTTGTATTTGGTATATAGGTTTCCCTGATTTTTTAACAATGGTTCAATTGTTGAAACAATATATTCAGTTTTACTCTATTTTACATTTTTAAACATTCACACAGGCGAACACCTTTAAACCCCATTAATTTTTGAATCATTCTTTAGGAAATGTGCTTATTTATTAGGAATATAATTTTCAGCCGCACACCGGAATTTAATTCGAAAATATTGCGTGTTTTGTATTCGGAATGTAGGTTTTCTTGATTTTTTAACAATGGTTCAATTGTTGAAACAATATATTCAGTTTTACTCTATTTTACATTTTTAAACATTCACACAGGCGAACACCTTTAAAACCGAATAATTTTTACGCCATTCATTAGGAAATGTGCTTATTTATTAAGAAATTAATTTTCAGGCGTGCACCAGAAATTATTTTGGAAATATTGGGTGTTTTTTATTCGGTATATCAGTTTCATGAATTTTCTAACAATACTTTCATTGTTGAAACAATGTAATCCGTTTTACTATTTTTTACATTTCTAAAAATTCACACAGGCGAACACCTTTTAAACCAAATAATTTTTAAGGCACTCATTTGGAAATGTGCTTATTTATTAGGAAATTAATTTTCAGCCGTGTATAGGAATTTATTTCAAAAATATTGCGTGTTTTATATTTGGTATAAAAGTTTCCACTATTTTCTAACAATGCTTTAATTGTTGAAACAATATATTCAGTTTTACTTTTTTTTACCTTTCTAAACATTTACACAGGCGAACACTTTTAAAACTCATTAATTTTTGAATCATTCTTTAGGAAATGTGCTTATTTATTAGGAAACATATTTTCAGACGGGCACCGAAATTTAATTCGAAAATATTGCGTGTTTTGTATTCGGTATATAGGTTTCCATGATTTTTTAACATTGGATTAATTGTTGAAACAATATATTCAGTTTTACTCTATTTTATTTTTTTAAACATTCACACAGGCGAACACCTTTAAAACCGAAAAATCTTTACGTAATTCATTAAGAAATGTGCTTATTTATTAGGAAATTAATTTTCAGCCGTGCACAAGAATTTAATTCGGAAATATTGCGTGTTTTATATTCGGTATATCAGTTTCAAGAATTTTCTAACAATATTTTCATTGTTGAAACAATGTATTCCGTTTTACTATTTTTTACATTTCTAAAAGTTCACACAGGCGAACACCTTTTAAACCAAATAATGTTTAAGGCACTCATTTGGAAATGTGCTTATTCATTAGGAAATTAATTTTCAGCAGTGTATCGGAATTTATTTCAAAAATATTGCGTGTTTTATATTTGGTATAAAAGTTTCCACTATTTTCTAACAATGCTTTAATTGTTGAAACAATATATTCAGTTTTAATTTATTTTACATTTCTAAACATTCACACAGGTGAACACCTTTAAAACCCATTAATTTTTTAATCATTCTTTAGGAAATGTGCTGATTTATTAGGAAACTTATTATCTGCCGTGCACCGAAATTTAATTCGAAAATATTGCGTGTTTTGTATTCGGTATATATGTTTCCATGATTTTTTAACAATGGTTTAATTGTTGAAACAATATATTCAGTTTTACTTTATTTGACATTTCTAAAAATTCACACAGGCGAACACCTTTAAAACCGAATAATCTTTACGTCATTCATTAAGAAATGTGCTTATTTATTAGGAAATTAATTTTCAGCCGTGCACAAGAATTTAATTCGGAAATATTGCGTGTTTTGTATTCGGTATATCAGTTTCAAGAATTTTCTAACAATATTTTCATTGTTGAAACAATGTATTCCGTTTTACTATTTTTTACATTTCTAAAAGTTCACACAGGCGAACACCTTTTAAACCAAATAATTTTTAAGGCACTCATTTGGAAATGTGCTTATTCATTAGGAAATTAATTTTCAGCCGTGCTTTAAAACCCATTAATTTTTTAATCATTCTTTAGAAAATGTGCTTATTTATTAGGAATAAAATTTTCAGCCGTGCACTGGAATTTAATTCGGAAATATTGCGTGTTTTGTATTCGGTATATAGGTTTCCATGATTTTTTAACAATTGTTTAATTGTTGAAACAATATATTAGGTTTTACTTTATTTTATATTTCTAAACATTCACACAGCTGAGCACCTTTAAAACCCATTAATTTTTTAATCATTCTTTAGGAAATGTGCTGATTTATTAGGAAACTTATTATCTGCCGTGCACCGAAATTTAATTCGAAGATATTGCGTGTTTTGTATTCGGTATATAGGTTTCCATGATTTTTTAACAATTGTTTAATTGTTGAAACAATATATTCGGTTTCACTTTATTTGACATTTCTAAAACTTCACACAGGCGGACTCCTTTAAAACCGAATAATTTTTATATCATTCTTTAGGAAATGTGCTTATTTATTAGGAAACTAATTTTCAGCCGTGCACCGAAATTTAATTCGAAAATATTGCGTGTTTTGTATTCGTATATAGGTTTCCATGATTTTTTAACAATGGTTTAATTGTTGAAACAATATATTCGGTTTCACTTTATTTGATATTTCTGAAACTTCACACGGGCGGACTCCTTTAAAACCGAATAATTTTTATATCATTCTTTAGGAAATGTACTTATTTATTAGGAAACTAATTTTCAGCCGTGCACTGGAATTTAATTCGGAAATATTGCGTGTTTTGTATTTGGTATATAGGTTTCCATGATTTTTTAACAATTGTTTAATTGTTGAAACAATATATTAGGTTTTACTTTATTTTATATTTCTAAACATTCACACAGCTGAGCACCTTTAAAACCCATTAATTTTTTAATCATTCTTTAGGAAATGTGCTGATTTATTAGGAAACTTATTATCTGCCGTGCACCGAAATTTAATTCGAAAATATTGCGTATTTTGTATTCGGTATATAGGTTTCCATGATTTTTTAACAATGGTTTAATTGTTGAAACAATATATTCAGTTTTACTTTATTTGACATTTCTAAAAATTCACACAGGCGAACACCTTTAAAACCGAATAATCTTTACGTCATTCATTAAGAAATGTGCTTATTTATTAGGAAATTAATTTTCAGCCGTGCACAAGAATTTAATTCGGAAATATTGCGTGTTTTGTATTCGGTATATCAGTTTCAAGAATTTTCTAACAATATTTTCATTGTTGAAACAATGTATTCCGTTTTACTATTTTTTACATTTCTAAAAGTTCACACAGGCGAACACCTTTTAAACCAAATAATTTTTAAGGCACTCATTTGGAAATGTGCTTATTCATTAGGAAATTAATTTTCAGCTGTGTATCGGAATTTATTTCAAAAACATTGCGTGTTTTATATTTGGTATAAAAGTTTCCACTATTTTCTAACAATGCTTTAATTGTTGAAACAATATATTCAGTTTTACTTTATTTTACATTTCTAAACATTTACACAGGCGAACACCTTTAAAACCCATTAATTTTTTAATCATTCTTTAGAAAATGTGCTTATTTATTAGGAATAAAATTTTCAGCCGCACACTGGAATTTAATTCGGAAATATTGCGTGTTTTGTATTCGGTATATAGGTTTTCATGATTTTTTAACAATGGTTTAATTGTTGAAACAATATATTCGGTTTCACTTTATTTGACATTTCTGAAACATCACACGGGCGGACTCCTTTAAAACCGAATAATTTTTATATCATTCTTTAGGAAATGTACTTATTTATTAGGAAACTAATTTTCAGCCGTGCACTGGAATTTAATTCGGAAATATTGCGTGTTTTGTATTCGGTATATAGGTTTCCATGATTTTTTAACAATTGTTTAATTGTTGAAACAATATATTAGGTTTTACTTTATTTTATATTTCTAAACATTCACACAGCTGAGCACCTTTAAAACCCATTAATTTTTTAATTATTCTTTAGGAAATGTGCTGATTTATTAGGAAACTTATTACACTGTTAAAAATTTCAGTAAAATTAGGAGAGTTGGCCTTAAAATTATAAGGTCACATCCCTTTTTTAAGAAAAAAGTCCAGTGCCCTTATTTCTAACAACTTGCTGTAAAATTCACAGTAATTAAAATGTCAGCGGCATTCGTTTTGAAAATCAGTGCCATTAACCGTAAATTCGTTCTCCTCCCGAAATGGACTTCAGCGTGAGCACCTGCCATTGGCTGTTAGAAATCAACGTCACTGCTATGTACGTCACGCGCAATGAGATCCGGCGGAAGTAAAAGACAGTGTTGCCAATCTGCGAGTAATTACTCGAATTGCGGGTATTTTGATCGCTTGCGGGTATTTTGGGGGGTATTTTCGAACACAGTATTTGAGGGTATTTTTTTTTAACTTGACGTACAAGTTTTGGCTTTTCTACAGTTACATGCAAACGAAACGCTTGCAAATGAACTGACTTGCAATAGGATGACGACATACTTGCAATGGGTCTGCAAATACTCATGCATTTGTAACGCTTGCAAGAAGTTACTCCTGTCTGCAAAATTGCTAAAAAGAGCATCGATTACAAACGATTTCGATGAATGATAAGCCAATAGGAAGCAAGAAAGCTTATATCAAATACTAAAGGCATTTAAATCATAGCCAACGTGTTTTTTATTTATTTACAATTTTGCTTCGCTCAGCGGCTCAGCAATTTGATATTTTTACGTTTGCTTAGTTATTCCTTTAGACACAACTTCATATATATATATATCTTTTTTTTTAATATGATGCTAATACGCTCTTTTATTAAACGATTGATGCAACTTAGTATTTTTTTTTTCTGTGTAAAATTCATTTTACTTCTGATTCTCATTTAGCTGCTTACGTACACTTACATTGTTTGTTTTTGTGTCTAGAAAAGTTTTGTTCTAATATAAATTTTATGTAAAATAAATAAATATATTTTTTTTTAGTTTATCATTATGGCTTATAAAGCTTTCATTTTTTAAGTTACCGTGTTGATAATAAAAATATTAGAAAATATTTAACTAATTTAATTATATGTACAGAATAAATTTTTTCTTACTATTCTAAATGAATATATTTTTTTAGGTGGGGGGGGGGAGAGAGAGAGAGAACTGTTCAATAAACCACAATAGTTAAAACATAGTCATTCAACTAATATCCTGTAGCGACAGAATGTTGTTTCTTTCAGTCAATAGTAAAAATATTGCTAACAAAAATAATTTCTTTAAAAAAGAAATTTTAATTATTTACATTATTTTAAATTTGTGATCGCATATGCAGATTTTGAATATTTTTATTAATTAAATACAATAAAAAAAATCTAGATTTTATTTTCACAGAAAAAAAATACAGGTATGATTTATTTACATATGAATTAAAAATAGGAAGCTGTATTTTATTAGCCATCAGTCAATTTTGTTCATATTGCTGTAGAAGGAGTGCTTTCAGGACAGATGGGGGGGGGGGGGGGATCCTGATCAAGCATAAACAAATTTGTGTTATTTTACAGTATTATACACCTACAGATAAAATGAATGAAACTTGGTAATGGATATAAAAATAAACTAAATGTACGCTAAACTGAGGACTGTTAAGTTAATCCATGAATTGAAACAACTTATAAAAAAAATAGTACATTTTTTTTTTTTTAGATGAATATATTAATTGAAAGCTGTATTTCAGTTACTATGTTTAAAGTGCGTATGTAGAAGGAGAAAAATAGCAACATTTAAATGAATTTGCCATGCTTTATACTACATTTACATAAAATTTACTATGATTTAATAAATATTTATTGGATTAAAAATTACTGGGTAATTTTTAATAAAAAAATAATTGATTTAGATATTGTGTTGTTGAGGAAAATATGCCAATGAAGTAATTTTTTTTTCTAAAACATATTTAGCTTTGCAGCAACAATGAGAGATGGATATGTTGGGAAGGGGGGGGGGGGGGGGAGGGGCTCGATAGCTTTTCTCAGAGCATCTAAAAAGCTGATAAGATACATAAAAACTAATTCTATTGAGAGGAACTGGCTCTAAAAACTAACGTAAAGAAAAGCATAAGCAGAAAAAAAATTAGCATACAGCTATTTCGTCTTCTTAGCAGCAAAGTATATGTAATGTTACTACTGCTGTTTCTCACTCTTTTATTTTGCCTGAGGATTGAAGATTGGTCTCCTTTTATGAAACAGCTGAATGCTAAATTTATTTGGGCTGCATGTGCTTTTCATTATGTTGGTTTGTACAAATCATGTATTTAATAAAATATACTTTATAAACATATAAAGCAATGAAATGTTCTTTTATGAGTAATAACAGGAGCACAGACAGGATCTTTACCCAAGTGCCATTTTGATTTGAAACATTATTGCTTATAAAATGATAAAATTTGTTGTTTTACATACTCATAATATAATTCATTGTAAATACATTTCATGTAAAAAGGGATAATGAAAAGCACAAGCGGCCAAAATTAATTTAGCATTTAAATATTTCAATGCTTTATTAAAAGAGTCTCTTTTTTAATCTTCAGAGTAAAATAAAGCAGAATTAGAAACAGCATTAACAATAATATAATACTTTGCTACTGTTTTCCTCACTTTTTTAGCTCACAGGCTATCAAAGCCTGAGAGCTTACGTGCTCGCCGGTTCTGTATGTATGTACGTAACGCGATAACTCTTGATAGAAATATCAGATTTGCTTTTTAAAAAATTTCTAGGTTCATCCTGATAAGGCGCTTCCCTGATTAGTTTTGGGGATTCATTTTTTAAGGATAAAGGGGGAAAAGGAGGGCTAATCCCCCCCCTTAATTTAGATAAATGGGTTTTTCATGTAGAATTGTTCGATTTGCTCCAAATTTGGTATGCTGGTTTATTATGTTACAGAGCTTCCCTGATTAGATTTAGAGGATCATTAGTTAAGTATAAAGGGGGGAAAGGGCAGTTATACTCCCCCCCCCCCCTTAACTTAGATAAATGGGTTTTTCATGCAGAGTTATTCGATTTGTTCCAAATTTGGTATGCCGGTTTATTATGTTAAGGAGCTGTCTTGGTTAGATTTGGAGGTTTATTGGTTAAGTATAAAGGAGGGACGGGAGATAGTCCCCCCCTTAATCTAGATAAATGGTTTTTTATGCAGAATTATTCGATTTGCTTCAAATTTGATATACTAGTTTATTCCAATATGGTGCTTCCTTCATTTGATTTGGAGGTTCATTGGTTAAGTATAAAAGGGGGAAAAGTCCCCTCCCCTTAATTTAGATAAATCGGTTTTCATGCAGAATTGTTCAGTTTACTTTTTTTTCTAGGTTCATTCTGATAAGAAGCTTTTCTGATTAGATTTGAAGGTTCATCATAAAGGGAGAAATGGGGGAGCTAATACCCCCTTAATTTAGCTAAATGGTTTTTTCATGCAGAGTTATCTGATTTGCTTCAAATTTGGTATACCAGTTTATTATGTTAAAAAGATTCCCTGATTAGATTTGGAGATTCATTGGTTAAGTATAAAGGGGGAAACGGGGGGTAATCCCCCTTCATTTATTTTTTGAGGGGCATTATTCTTTGAAATAAGAGCATAATATACAATTAATTATGAACAGCCTGTTAGCTCAATGCCATCAGTTTAACTGGGAACTTTTCTTTTTATTCATTTATTTTGCATGGAAGAAAAGACTTCTATCATGAAGCATTGAAGTAGTCGTATGTTAATTTCCTTATCTATCAATGCTTTTCTTTTCATTGTTTTTCTATTAATTTTATCAGATTTAACTCTCTGTTTCACAGCTTAAGTAAATTTTAACAGATTAATTTTAATTAAATTTTCATTTTTAATTGAAAAACAATTATGATTTCTTAATATAACTAATTTTCAGGCATGATTTTTTTTTTTTTTTTTTTTTTTTTTTTTAATCTATTACCACATGACTCAACCATAAACATTTATTTGTTACAACAATGTAAAGTAACAATTGCAGTAATATAAATAAAGATGCAAAATTAAGAAGAAAGTGACAGCTTTATCACAATTGTCAGCTCATTGCCCAAACTTGGTGAGAGCTCTTTTTTCATCCTCCTGAGTATTTTTGACTCTAATATTAATCAAATACTAAAGAGTAGAAAACAAAATAACATGTTTATTTGACAAACATATTTAAAAGTACAAAATAACTTTTTTGCGAACAATCCAACCCAGAGATTAAAAGAAAATTGCCAGAGCATGAAGATCTGAAAATAAAAATCTTAAACATGCATTATAAATTAAACTATATTATGAATGTGATAAAAATTCCAATTTACTTGAAATATTCTTAGTAGCACCTCAAGCTCCTTATTTTGACCTCCAGATTTTTGATAAAAAGTTGTTTTCTACTTTTAAGTACAATAAGTGCTTTTTTCCTTACTTTTTGGTCTAATATTTCTTTCAAGTAATTTGATTTCCGAAGACAGTTTAACCACTTTCATTTTCTTTTAAACTGTAGTATAATAAGATATGAAAGTGTTTGTTTAAAAGACTATTTTCTGGATTTTATTATTGAGTTTCATATAAAAACATAATGTATTCTTACTTATTTGTTAATCCTTTCATTATTGAAAATGATTTAATCCTTCCAGGCATACTGAAACTTAATTTGAATAGACTGTTTATGAAACTAAATCTCTTTATAAGGGAAAATAAATTTAAATAACATTAGTATCTTACTTATAAGTGCTCGAAAAAAAGAGAATAGCAAAGGAAATTCTTTCTGCTATTCATTATGTAAATAGGAGCATAAAATTATAGTAATAAAACAAAATAAGAAAATTTAAAAATATCTGTGCTATAAGATGATATTGCAAGAACAGCAGCATTATTATTGTGTAAACATATTTATTAAAAAAGAATGCTTGAACTGTGGGATTAACAATAACAATAATTTAAATGGAGATGATACCTTCACTATAAATTCTATTACTTTGAAGAACACCCTCAAATTTATCAAACAACTTTATTTTTTGTATCAGAATTTATTTTTGAAAAGTATATATTTTAATTGCATTCAATTTATGTTAAAATAATGAAAGACTGAATAAATACAACTGTACTTTAAATATATGTGTATACATAACTAGGCAATATGTATTTATGTCAGACATAATTAAAAATAGAAGCAAAAAATTACTGAAAACACCTTACTTCAAAGAAAAAAAAAGTAGTAAAAATTGAAGTATTTACTTGCTTTAATAAAAAATCAGTCTCTAGAATTAAACGCAAAGAAAATCTTTAAAGTTTTAACATAGGAAGACTAGTTTTATACACAAAATTTCTTATTTAGTGATACAGCAAATTAGAAAAGGTAAAATTTGAAAAATAGTTTCTTGTAATATTCATGCCATGTACTTTATTTATTAAACAACAAAAATATTAAACACGCATGAATTACTTCCTTCTAATTTAGGTGCTGCAAATAACTAATTTTAGAATTCCTAATGCAATTCTAATGTGTAACACTTTTCAGATAAAGATATAAAATAAAAATACACTAAAAAAAGTTACTAATTTTTAACATAGTTTTTCAAAAAATGTGCACATAAAATAACTTTCCAAATCCCAACTGAACTTAATTATCAAAATATTAACTTAATGTAAGCATGTTCATTGGCAACACAAACTGAAACCAGGGCAGCAGCAAGTGTGGTGTAGACGACATCAAGGTTTACAGCAACAGCAAGCTCAATGTATATTATTGGTTGTGAAGATCATAGTATCTGAAGATCTAGAAAGTTACACTCGAAGACAGAAAATCGAAATAAACTCCTGCCTGCAAGTCAGTGGCGTGGCGTGAAAATTTTCGGTGGTCATCGCAATTATTTAAGTTTGTGGTGAAAAATTATTAACTCTAAAATTCAATGGTTGAATGTTCAAAAAAGAAACTTTAAATCTTACCTTCACTTATACATGAACTCCAAATGTTCTGCTAAAACTGGATCGTAGAGTTTTAAAAGCTTATTAAGAGTTTTAAAATATTGCTTGGTCATCGCCGCATCTAGCGATGACCGGACGCCACGCCACTGCTGCAAGTGTAGCCAGCTGTCATAAAAATTCAACACTATATCTTTCTTCCATCCTTCATAACTCAGTCCTTTGTGTTACAGAAGTTGACTCCTATCTTCAGTGATAACAGCAGTACATTTTAAATTAATATTTTGATATTAAGTTCGTTTGGGATTAGAAAAGTTATATTAACTGTACATTTATAGATAACCATATTAAAATGTTTTTTTGTTTTTCAGTAAATAATTTCATTTTATACCACTATCTGAAGAGTTTCATATATTAAAAACTCATTAGGTATTCCAAAGCTAATAAGAGTTATCAATAACAACTAATTTAAAATGAAATGATTAAAATGAGTATAATATTTTCATTGATTAAAAAAAGTTATGAATAACATTATGAATGTATTTAATTTTGCTGTTAAAATAAATAAATACTCTTTTAGTTTCATATACACATACAGTGAGAGCTCCCAGAAAGACATCTTCATTCAATGCTACTGATTTAAATCTGAGATACACATTGAAGTAACTTTTAATTCAATTTGAGTAAACTGTTTATTCAAAACAATTTATGATATTTCAGAAAAGATTTATTACAAGTGATGATAGATTTTACTTTGCAGATTGCTGCATTTTCAAATGTGCAAAATAAAATGAATACAAAGGAATTTTTTTTTCTACTAACATAAGCAAAGATAATAGGATTTTATATTATACTATATTTAATAGATTTTATTCAGAATGCACACATAAAATTACTTCCTTTATATAAAAACTTAAATTATTATAGTAATTTCAAAATAATAATAATAAAATACTTGTACTAGAATACAATATATTGCTGAAACAATAATATATTATATAAATATATACATTTCAAAAGGTAATATTTTTTATTATGCCAGAAGTGGCTAATAATAATGAAGGTGATAGCTTAGCTAGAGATTTCATTACATATAAAAAAAAAAACCCTAAATTTAAGAAACGGATTTTATTCAAAGCTCAAAAAGAAAAATTTGAAATAGTATATTGATCCAAATACATAAATGAAAACAATAACATAGTGAGCTTCATTTTCAAATATTCAGTAAATTAGAAATAGAAATCAAATGTAACAATGCAGCTGAAATATATATATATAGATCAAATTTCACATTTGTGTCGAATCTTATAAAAGAAAATAATTTTTTTTAACTTACTTGCATATCAACTGAGAGGGCATTCGGCGACGTCTATAAATGAGGCGTTAATTCGTCAATATGAAGCTGGGTAGCTTTTTTTTTTAATAGTCTGTATTTTTCCACAAATTGTAATACTCTTTCATCAAATAAATTTGACTTGTCTTTGGGAGTTCTTGTTATCTGTTGAAGATTTTCCGTCGTCGTTTCTCTTACAAATAATAATACATCCGCCATCTTTTCACCAACTTACCATTGCAATTGGGTTTTGCGGAAGGTCTGAAGCTTCTGCAAATTTTGCCAGAGTTACCAGACGAGTTGCAGACGATGCGTTACGTTTGCATGCATTTTTCGGTTGCAGACAGCTTTGCAACCGGAAGTGTTTCGTTTGCATGTAACTGTTAGTACTTTACTCTTGTGCAGTTTGTATTTTCTCACTGTCAGCCAGAGTTTCGTATCGTTCGTAAACGTGTTTCAGTCAGTCAGCGGATGATAAATGAAGATGAAAGAGAGGAAAAGGGAATGGCTTTTAGAGGGGAGGAAGTCTTTGTCAGCGTCAGGGAAACTTTGAGGGGTAATGCGCGATGATTTTTTCTCACATTCTTTGTAAGTAATTAAATGCGGATTTGCTAATGATTAACAAACGCTGGTGTGCTCTACAAGGGGAAAATCATTTACCACCCACATATGGTAATACTTTTATTAAACTCAGACTGGAATGCATTATGATCTTTAAAAGATTTTCCGCTCGGGCTGGAGAGGAGTGGTAAACGATTAATTTTCTGATCTAAGAAGATCGAAGACCTTCTAATCGAAAGGGTTTTTTTCTTCTTTTTTTTTTTTTTTCTTCTCTTCTTGGAAAATTTCCTTTCCGTTTCTAAGTAGAATTGAAGAAAAGACACTCCATGCTTATCCGATTTCATCATACAGTTTTTAAGAATTAACCAATATAACAGCAAGTATTTATTCAAATGATAAAAAAATTAATAAAATATAAAACATAAATGTTTAATGAAATTAGTAATTCATTTCAGATTTTTCCTAGAGATCTGCACCGGCCGGGCCTTGGCCCGAAGCCTGAGCTCGGGCCTAATTCCATTCACGGCACTCGGGCCGAGCCTTGTCTTTGCTGTTTCGGACCTGGCAGGGCCCGAGCCTTACTTTTATCTGAAGACTCGGATCGGGTTCGGCCGGGCCGGACAAACTCATTCTCTCAGTTCAGAGCCAGGAGCTTGCTTCTTCCTAGATTTCCACGGGTTGACATTTTCACTCCCGGTCTTAACCCAGCCCTATGAAAGTCATTGTCTTGACGTCCGTGTAAAAATATATGAAATCTAACCCGGTCCAAAGATTTGTGCAAAAAATGCATATATTTTTAAATCGCAATTATTCTACAATTAAACGTCAAAATTTATTTTAGTGCTCGCGATTATATGTTTCTAGATGTTTAAACATATACGTAGTGAAGCGCTAATACCATATTATACTAATTCAAAATCGAAACCCGGTATAACATGTTTCAAACGTATTAAATGTATAACCGGGAGCACTAGTTTATTCTTTTTAAAGAATTGTAGATTTCTTGGCAATAAAATTAAAATACGCTAAAATCTGTAGAAAACAACCTGCCTTTGACGGAATCGTGTCTTAAACAAAAAAAGTTTTGATTCAAGCAAAATGAATATAATAATACACGAGAAAGGAATATAATACTTTTACACCTGCTAAAAAGTAAACTTGTCTGTAACGCACTATTTTCTTATTGTGTGATTCCGTTTTAGAAGTTTTTACTGTATAATGTATTTCAGATTTTTAAGTCACGATACTTGGAATATGGACTAACAATATTAATGATAAAACATTTACATACAAACAAAAGATTTATTTTAAATATATATATATTGCAGTCTAAGGCACTTCTTTTAAAATGTAAATTATAACTGTGAAAAAAAAAAAAAAAAAAAAAAAAAAGGGTAAAATAAGCATTTTTCGTTAGAACACCACGTTCGAAATTTTTTAGACATATCAATGTAAAAATCTATGTCTCATAAAAATTCAGTCGGGCCGGACTGTGCTCAGATCAAACTTTTAAATTGGGTCGGGCCGGATTGAACGTTTTCTCTATGTATCGAACCGGGCCCGAAGGTAGAAATTTTGGCCTGTGCAGACCTCTAATCCCACCCCCCCCATAAATGATCCAGTTATAAATATTTCAAGATCCTTCTTGAAGTATTCGATCTTTAAACCAAAAGTTAAATCGCTGCCACTGGATACTTCTAAAAACGTAATTTGCATAATAATCTTTCTGCAGAATTAAACAGTCCACTCCTCTGAATACAAAGCCTATCTTTAAATTTGGAAATGTTATGTTTTTAATTTCATAAATGGAGAATTTTGTAAAAGAACTAGTAACTGTAAGGAAGAAAAGAAAATTGTAAAAATCATAAAAGTAATATGAAAGAAATTTATAGTGATTATAGATAGTAAAAATTTATATTTTAATAATATGCATGTAATAATCTGTTTATAATGTATGTATTTCATGAAAAAATGATATGCCCTGAGCCCTTGTTATTATCCCCTTACCCTATGAATTAGTTGGGTTTTACATCACTAGATGGCGCTTCTAAACTCAAAGCTTGAGGGTATTTTGCGGGTATTTTTTTCACAGTCGGAGGGTAAATAGCAAATTCTCTACTGGCAACACTGGTAAAAGATGGGAAGAGATTCAATGGCGCGTGTCCAACGTGGAAGCTTTTACTCAAGTATCAAGTAAGTAACTGTTTTTTATTATTAATATGATGTATATTTTAATTATTTATACCGCGTTTCTGTTTATTCATATATCTGAATACTGTTTTGCTAATGATTTCGTAACCAAACATTCGAAATCTAAATAAGGTTTATCTTATGTTTTATAATCTGCGTTATTGTTGACATTTTTAATGAAAGCAGAAAATGTTTCGAAGCTGCACTGTTTTTCAGTGAAAATCTTAATATGCTAAAGCTGGTTATACTTACTTATATGTTCTGTATTTTCTTGCAAAATTTGAATATTTTTGTTTTGGTAGTAATAGAAAACATTGAATTTTATGTAGAGTAGATGTGCTAGTAATGGACACCCTTAAGGAATTTCTTTTAAAATTATTTTTTTTTTATTAATAGTTATAATTATTATATTCCAGTTTTTCAATATTATATTAACCTATCAACACTATTTAGTCATTCTTATAGTCTCATTTCCCAATATGAATCGAAATTTAATTTTAAATAACAGAAACATATCAAAAGCCCAGTAATGGACACCCTCTGTTCCAGTAATGGACATATATTATGTCCATATGTTAAATAAATATAATTGTTTTTATGACTGTATTTCAAACCAAAATTTAATGAATACATTATTTTTCACAGTGCAGCTTCGAAACATTTTCTGATTTCATTAAAAATGTCAACAATAACGCAGATTATAAAACATAAGATAAACCCTATTTAGATTTCGAATGTTTGGTTACGAAATCATTAGCAAAACAGTATTCAGATATATGAAAAAACAGAAACACGGTATAAATAATTAAAATATAAAGAAACAAAATAGTTATTTTCAAATAAATTTAACCATTAGGATACCAGTAATTAATAAAATATTTTTGATAATCATTTACTGTTTGCATGCATCAATTATTGTAATTATCGGAAGATCTATGTTTAATTATTTTAGATGGATAGTTTAAAATACTAAATATCAGGCAATTACAGCTATCAAATTATTGAAACTGTGGGGGATTTAAAAGGTACTAAAAAAAAAGTTTTGGAATATTAGTGTTTAGTTTTGTTTCACTATTTTTAACAATTAATCTTCCATATACTACTTATATATCATTTATAATAATTAATATTACAAATATGAAAGAAATTATATTGTGAATTGAATATTTTAAATACTAAATAAAATAATTTCAAAATAAAACTATAGAACTGATGTTTGAGGCCGCTGACTTGCAGATTTACTAGTTTCATGAATATTACCTATAACTTTCATTAATATTACAGTTTTTTTTTTTTTTTTTGGGGGGGGGGTCAGAGGTGAATAAGGAAACATTTAAGACAGAAAATAGATTTTTAACAGCTTCTGTAACTTAATTATTTTTATAGCCCTCCACCCTCGCAATTATTTTCTTATTTAGGCTGATAAGTTCTGCAATCCGGATGTGAATATATATTTTAAATTTTGCATGTGTTCTTTAAAAAATTATCGTTGATAGAATAAGCTCAAAATCCGCTGTTCCCAAAATGAAGCAAAAAGATGAGGGGCTGTATCCATATATCCACTGATTAGTGCCAATATAGCATACAAAATATTGCATGCACTACTGTATTTGGTATTGTATATGTTTGTATGTGTGTGTGTAGTGTTGACACTAAGCCGCTTTAGTAGGGCGCAGCACCCAGCGGACCTTTTTATTTCTTTTTTGCACCCAGTGGCTCTTTAACCCCTCCCAATGCACCCATATACCCTTTTCAACACTTCCTATGCGCCCTGGGAAAATATCGCAAATTCTAGGGACTCTAAACAAATTAGATCAAAATATTTTTTACCTATATTATACTGTGCCCTTTTAAAAAAAGTCTTTTTTTTTTTTTTAGAATAGTGTTCCCTTTTTGAAAAATGTACGTTTTTTTTTTTTTTTGTAAGAATAGTGTTTGTTCCCTTTTTGAAAAGTTCCCCCCCAGCGACCCTTTTTTTCTAGAGTCAACACTAGTTGTGTATATATACAATATAAGTATGTGTGTGTGTATATAATATATACAATATATTTATGTATATACATATATACAGTGTTCAAAATTAGTGGTCGTTAGTCGTCAAATGCAACCAAATTATTGCATTTGACGACTACAAAATTATTCCCAGTAGTCAAATTTGACTCCTAGCTTTCTAAAAAAATATTTATTGTATTATTACTGTAAGGTACACTAATTAAAAATAATTAGTGTGCCTTTCGATTTCATGTTACAAGATTTAAATGTAGATGCATTACATGTTTTTTTAATTTTTACTAGATTCAATTCAATTGTAACTATCAACACTATATAAAATTTGTTTTTGTTTTGCTCTGAAGTTATCAGGTTTTAAATTTAACATGATTAAGTGCACTTTACTATTAATTTCTAAGTTAGTGTGACTCTAAGCCGCTTTAGGAGGGCGCAGCACCCGGCGCCCCTTTTTATTTCTTTTTTTTTACCTGTTGGCCCTTTTAAACCCTTCTGATACGCCTAGCGGCCCTCTTTATTTCTTTTTTGCTGCCGGCGACCCTTTTAAATCCTTCCGATGTGCCCGGCTGCCTTTTTTAACAATTATGTGGCCCAGTCGCTGTTCCCCGAATGTTGGTCGCTTTTAAATAGAGTTTATTTGGTTTGAAATTTTAGCGAATTTTTTTACATTTGAAAGGGAAATATTGTTTTAATATCTTAGTAGATATTATCCTCTTTTCAATAAAGTCTGATTCAGAAAACTGGTGGGGGGATTGAGTGCATCTAATGTAATGCGAGGGATTGGAAAGAGGCCATTTGTCTTTAAGTTCGGCAGACTGTTTATAAAATTTCTATTTCTGTTGCAGACTGCAGAAAAAAATTCTGCTTAATAATGCTTCTAAATTAATATTTTTCTTTTAGTGATGGTTGCTTAGTGGCACTCCACTCGCATATAACTTTCAATTTTGCTGTTAGAAGCAGGGTTGGCACGGTTTAAACCAACTGGTTTTTTTAGAAGAAATCTAATGACATTTTCTCGTTTTTCTTCATAATTTAAGTGTTTCAAATCATTGGATATAAATAATTACTACTTTTAACACTTTATTTCTGCAATAAGCATTAGATATAGTGGGTCGAGGACATGTTGATATGTATTATTAGTGTTGACTCTAGAAAAAAAGAGCCGCCGGGCGGGAATTTTTCAAAAAGGGAACACTTCTAAAAAAGGGTACATTTTTTCAAAAAGGGAGCATTATTCTTAGAAAAGGACACATTTTTTTCCAAAAAGGGCACACTTGTACCTTGTTCACAAAAAATATTTTGAACTGGTTTGTTTAGAGTCTAGAATTTACAATATTTTCCTGGGATCAATTGAATTGCCACGAGGCGCATAGGAAGTGTTGAAAAAGGCAGCCGGGTGCATCTGAAGGATTTAAAAGAGCCGCCGGACACAAAAAAGAAATAAAAAAGGCCGCCGGGCGCTGCACCCTGCTAAAGCGGCTTAGAGTCAACACTAATTATGTATATGATGAAAATTAGTATGTGTTGATGAACATATCTATTGATCTAAAGAAAAAGCTTAAAACATGTGAATTTATCAAAGATAAAATAGATTAAAAATATTCAATATTTAGTATAATATATTTTCGTTTTTTAAAAAATGCAGATTATTTAAAGAAATTAATAACATAACACAATCCTTAAGATTTTGACCAAGCTGTAGGTAAACGAAAATTTTCTTGATTGGAGAGATTATCTTTAAGAATTACAATCAAAATATGAAGTTGAATAAGAGAGTATTCACAAATTGGCTTCTAGTTATAGCATTTTAATAATACCAATCTATTTTTTTTCCTGTTATCTGCTGAATCTAATGACCAAAAATGTTAACTTCGAATTGTCACTCAAAAAACAAACCCAAGAAGTATTTGCAATTTATTTTTTGAATAACTGTGAAAAAGAATATTGTATTCATCAAACTACATCAAATGTTTATTATTATATTAGTAATCAAAATATTGTTTATAAAGTAGTGCAGTGTATTCTTTGAACATAAGACTGTGACTAAAACTGTTTAAATTAATTTTTTTTTTTTCAAATTTCTAGATAAATTGACTAGGATTATTTAATCTAAATTATTTTCAAATGAAGTTATTCTACTTATATATCCAACAATGTCTATTTTTATCAATAAATATGCATGTATATGTAATAAGAAAAGTTGTTTTAAAAAAGCCTGGTTTAAACCAAATAAACCAGTTTTTTTGGTTTTTTGCCAACCCTGGTTAGCAGCGATATAGGACTTGGGAGGGGTGCAGCGTTTTTCTGCAGAAAATTTTTAAGAAACTATTTGAGATCGCAGACAGTTTTACATTTTATCTAAGTCTGTGTGTATATATATACTATATATATGTGATGTGTGTATATACATATACTATGTATGTGTATATACATATACTATGTATGTTATGTATATATATATATATATATATATACTATGTATGTGTATATACATATACTATGTATGTATGTATATATATACTATGTATGTGTATATATATACTATGTATGTGTGTATATATATACTATGTATGTGTGTATATATATACTATGTGTATATATATACTATGTATGTGTGTATATTATGTATGTGTGTATATATATAACAGCGGTAGAAATGATTAAAAAAAAGTCACTGGTCCCAAGGACCAGTAAACATCAGAGTTTACTGGTCCGCAGACATCATCACTGGCCCTCTACATAAAATTATATTAAGTACCTTTAACCCTTTGAGTGACCCCCCCCCCCCTCCTCCTCCGAAAATATAAACCAAACTTCCTTTCAGTTACTCAAAATTTTCGGCATAATAAAATGTAAAATTATAATTTGCTAAAAATTAAATAAGTAGTACATTAACAAAAACTGAAATTATTAATTATGTATTTTATTTCCGTTTTTTTATTTTAACTGACTAAGTTTTTATGCTTATTGTAATGTTTGGTTGCGGTTTTTGTCAGGGATGGGAAAATTTAAGTTTACCTGTCAGAGAGGGGAAAAAGTTACTTGCTTCATCGGAATGTTAAAAGACATATTGAATAGATTTTTTTTTTTTTAACCAAAATTTTTCTAATTTACCAATGTTTTTGAAGATAAAATAATATTTTGTATTTATCGCTAATGCTGCTTGCAGTCAAGCATTAACAAATGTTATTAAATACAAGAATATTGTTTTGAATTTTTGCTTTATGGGCATGCAGTGCTCATACATGCAGTATTTTTTACTTACTGCCACATGCATGCACAATTTTTTTTTTTTTTTTTTTTTTTTTTTTTTTTTTTTTTTTTTTTTTTTTACAAATTCCCTTTCCCCTCTCTTTTTTTAGAAATAACGTTTGGAAAATTTTGGTATTTTGTTTTGAAAACATAATTGTTTTTTATTGGGCTTAGATCAATTTTAATATTTATAAAAAGTAAAATTATAATTTGCTAAAAATTAAATAGTACATAAACAAAAACTGAAATTATTATGTTTTTTATTTCTGTCTATTTATTTTAACTAAGTTTTTATGCAAATTTTATGCATATTGTAATGTTTGGTTGCAGTTTTCTCAGGGATGGGAAAATTTACGTTTACCTGTCAGAGAGGGGAAAAGTTACTGTTAGTTACTGGTCCTTCGGACCACTAAATCTTTTAAATTAGTGGTCCGATTGAATTTTTAGTGGTCTCGGACCAGCGGACCACCAAGGATTTCGAAAGCTGATATACTATGTATGTGTGTGTGTATATATATACTATGTATGTATATATATATACACTATATATATATATACACACTATGTATGTGTGTATGTATATACTATGTATGTGTGTATGTATATACTATGTATGTGTGTATGTATATACTATGTATGTGTGTATGTATATACTATGTATGTGTGTATGTATATACTATGTATGTGTGTATGCATATACTATGTATGTCTGTATGCATATACTATGTATGTGTGTCCTATACTATGTATGTTTGTATGTATATATACAATATAATGTATATACATATACAGGGTGATTCAGCTCGTCGGTGACAAACTTTAAGGATCGATAGAGCACACCTAGACGAACATTTTTGAATAGGGAATGTAGGGTCCCTGACGCGATGGTAAGGCGCTAGGCGCTTTCGAAAATTTGGGTGCCGAAATTCGAAACGTCATAAAAACTAGGGAAATGGTTAGATTTTCTTGCTTGTTGCGTCGAAATGATTCTGTTTGTTTAGACTTTCTTCAGTACCAATTTGATAAGCGTATCTCTTAAAACATGGATAGGGGGCGCTGCAGACTTTGGAGAGCTAGACAACAACTTTAAGCCCGTTATTTTGATAATTTAACACATGCTCGCCAAAGTTTATACTCTAACTTAAAGTTTGAACCCAAAAGTAGAGCCCTGCAAAAAGCGTAAGAGCCGGAATAAAATGTCAAAGTACAGGGTGGTCGAAACTCGAAGGCTGCTAAGAGATAAACAAACAGATTTCTTGACTTATGGCATGCATTTTCATGATTCTGTTTGCTGGGGCTCTCTGAAACTCAGTTGAACGGTACAAAAAGAAACATCGATAGGGGGCGCTTTGGGCAAAAAACATAATTCGTTGACATTTCGGACGCTAACTGGAAACGGGGCGCTACGATCAGTTAGTAATAATGAAAACACATTTTCTACCTCTGCTCAACACTTCTGAATAAATTTAGACCAAAAACATCAATGATACTGGAAATTTATTTACAAAAAATAACACTACAGAAGATGCTCGAAATTTCGACCTTGGGCCATGATGCAGGCTTCGCACCTCCGTCGCATTGAGGAGTGTGTGTTTCCAACAATGCCAGGAGTATCTCTGATCTGCCCTGCAGCTGCCACAATGCGCGCCACAAGTTCTTCAGCACTGCTGACAGGTGTATGGTATACCTCGGCCTTCAGGTAACCCCAAAGGAAGAAATCCAAGCAGGTGAGGTCTGGTGATCGGGCAGGCCAGTGAACTGGACCCCCACGCCCGATCCACCGCTGACCATACCTTGCGTTTAGATGGAGACGCACGTCGTTCGTGTAATGGGCCGGAGCTCCATCGTGCTGGAACCACATCTGGCGACGCGAACCTTCGGGTACGTGCGCCTCATCCAGAACCTGCGGCAGCACTTGATCCAGGAAAATCAGGTAATTTCCACCTGTCAGCCGTTCAGGTAACAAATAAGGGCCAATGAGGCAATCCCCCAGAATGCCGGCCCACACATTTACTGAGAAACGCTCCTGGGCTGCTCGGCTTCTGGTTTCATGTGGATTTTCATCACACCACACATGACTGTTGTGGGCGTTCCACATTCCCTCCCGGCTGAAGGTGGACTCGTCCGTAAACAAAATGCTGTTTACAAAACGGGGATCCCTGGATCTCATCGCCAAGTACCATCTTGAGAATTCCACTCGAGGGCCAAAATCCTGCTCTCTGAGCAACTGCACCCGCTGGATGTGGTAGGGGTGCAGATTCCGGGAACGTAAGATGCGCCACGCAGTTGCTTGCGAAATGCCAACATGTCTGGCGATATCTCTCGTGCTAAGACCTGGGTTGTCCTCAACCAGGTTAAGCACAGCCTCTTCGTTGTCGGGGGTGCTCACTGATCGCTCCCGTTCAGGCCTGCCTCCGTCGAAAGATCCCGTTGTGGACAACCTCTGGTGTACTCGAGCGAAGAAGGCATGGCAGGGGATTTGCCTGTTGGGGTAACGCTCGGCGTACAACCGCTGAGCGGCTCGTCCATTACAACCAGCAGCGCCATACGCCAAATGCATGTCAGCCAATTCAGAGTTTGTGTACCGTTCCATCCTACTACCGATCTGCAGACAAGTAACCCGAAGCTTAAGTAGGTACCGCACGTTCAAAAGACGTGTCTGCGCATACAACTACGTCATCTCGCGTTGTCGTCTACGCATTACGTATCTTTTGCATATCGATATGGTACGATATCTTTTGCATAAATCAGCAAAAAGCACCTTATGTAAATTTTATTGCGCGCATTGTGCATGATTGAAACCAGCTATGTTTGTTAAAAAAAACAAACAAACTGCAGTTTTAATAGCTTCTTATGATAAGTAAATTACTCTCTTGTTTTGTTTCTAACTGATCGTAGCGCCCCGTTTCCAGTTAGCGTCCGAAATGTCAACGAATTATGTTTTTTGCCCAAAGCGCCCCCTATCGATGTTTCTTTTTGTACCGTTCAACTGAGTTTCAGAGAGCCCCAGCAAACAGAATCATGAAAATGCATGCCATAAGTCAAGAAATCTGTTTGTTTATCTCCTAGGAGCCTTCGAGTTTCGACCACCCTGTACTTTGACATTTTATTCCGGCTCTTACGCTTTTTGCAGGGCTCTACTTTTGGGTTCAAACTTTAAGTTAGAGTATAAACTTTGGCGAGCATGTGTTAAATTATCAAAATAACGGGCTTAAAGTTGTTGTCTAGCTCTCCAAAGTCTGCAGCGCCCCCTATCCATGTTTTAAGAGATACGCTTATCAAATTGGTACTAAAGAAAGTCTAAACAAACAGAATCATTTCGACGCAACAAGCAAGAAAATCTAACCATTTCCCTAGTTTTTATGACGTTTCGAATTTCGGCACCCAAATTTTCGAAAGCGCCTAGCGCCTTACCATCGCGTCAGGGACCCTACATTCCCTATTCAAAAATGTTCGTCTAGGTGTGCTCTATCGATCCTTAAAGTTTGTCACCGACGAGCTGAATCACCCTGTATATAATAAGCGGTAGAATTGATTCAAAAAAAAAAGTCACTGGTCCAAAGGACCAGTAAACATCAGAGTTTACTGGTCCGCAGACATCGTCACTGGCCCGCTACATAAAATTCTATTATGTACCTTTAACCCTTCAAGTGACATCTCCCTCCTCCTCTTCCTATTAGAATATAAACGAAACTTCCTTTCAGTTACCCAAAATTTTCAGCATAATAAAATGTAAAATTATAATTTGCTAAAAATTAAATAAACAGTACATGAACAAAAACTATAAAATTATGAATTATAATTATCTAATTATTTATTTCAACTGACTAAATTTTAATGCAATTTATATTTTTTTAAATAAAATAAAATTCTGGGGTTTGTGTTTGGTTGCGGTTTTCTCAGGACTGGGAAAATTTAGCTTAACCTGTCAGAGAGGGAAAAAAGCTACTGCTCCTGCGGGCCACTAAATTTTTTAAATTAGTTGTCCGATTGAATTTTTTGTGGTCTCGGACTAGTGGACCACCAAGGATTTCGAACGCTGTATAATAGATATATGTATATTCATGTATTACACTGGTGCTGGTGCCCAACTAACCGAAAAGCACTAAATATTTTTACTTAATTTCCTCAAAAAAAGAGATTTTCTGTATCTTTTATGTTTAATCCTTTTATGCAAATTAACACATTTTACATTTATTCTTGACATGCTTATGCTCAGTGATATTTTGTATATTATCTATTTTTGCTGCAAAGTGAAAGTGTAGAAAGTTAAAGAGCGTGACAAAATTAGAGATTTTTTTCGCATTCGATTGACAAAATTCGAGATTTTTTTCACGTTCGACAGACAAAGAATGAGATTTTTTTTCGCATTTGATTGACAAAAAATGAGATTTTTCGCGTTCGATTGACAAAATTCGAGATTTTTTTCGCATTCGATTGACAAAATTCGATATTTTTTCCACATTCAATTGAAAAAATGGAAGATATTTTTCGCGTTTGACAAAATTTGAGATTTTTTTTCACCTTCGATTGACAAAATTTGAGGGGTTTTTTTTTTTTTCGATTTGACAAAATTTGAGATTTTTTTCACATTTGATTGACAAAATTTGAGATTTTTTTCGTGTTCGATTGACAAAATTTGAGATTTTTTTCGCGTTCGATTGACAATTTGATATGTTTTTCGTGTTCGATTGACAAAATTCGAGATTTTTTCGCTTCCGGTTAACGATATTAGCAACTCTTGAATTTTTAAAGATGTTGGCATCGGTGGTCTTAATGGGTTGATTGACGAGATTCAGAATTTTCTACGCCCAATCGACAAAATTCACGATTTCTCCACGTTTGATTGACGAAATGCAGGATTTAAGAATTAAAGAAAATTTAATTGTGCTTCTTGTTTAATAATTTCTTTTTATAAAATTATAAACTGATATTTTATTAATTTGGTGTAATTTTCTTAACATTTTAAAAACTGATATGGCAAAAATTTAACTCATGGTTTATTAGCAAATCAACTAAATTTTATGCTTGAAGTTATTGTGTTTGTTCATTTATATTTAAATGTCTTCGTTCTTGCAGGAAGACAAAAACCTGGTGGATGGGTGTGAAGATGCACCAGTTACACCATTCACTGCATGTATTGGTAAGTTCTTTACTTATTAATATTAGCAGTTATGTTGCAATGAATAACAATTAATATTGTTTTCTGCTTTGTTTATGCAATTTTTAGTTTTTTTCATTTATTAGATTTTTTTTTCCACATCATGCAGCAATTTATTGCTGGTTACAAGGTTTTTAGCAGGGGCTGTGGAGTTGGTGGGAAAAATGGACTCTTCTGACTCCAGGAATTTGAGGCCGTTGAAGTATTACATAAACATATTTTGAGTCATTTTGTACCCCTCCCCCCCCTTTGTAAGGAAAAATAAGCAAACACTAGACCCCCGCCCCACCTCCTTTTGCTTACGTAAGATTTTATCACATTCTAACATCAACACTATTTGCCATAAAAAATTACAGTTAGCGATAAATTGCATTATTAATCAATTATTGTGTGTATTAAATAGAATGATAATGAAAAAATTGAATTATGAATAAAAGTAACATAAATTTCTTAGCATACATTTAAGGGAGGCCAAACTGGTCGCCAAATTAGTTTAAAATAATAATCTTTTCTAAAATATGAAAAAAAAAATCTGATTAAAATTTGAGTTGCCATCATTAGAAAAAAGTATTTAAAATTAGAAAAAAATTAATATTTTGAAAACTAATTCGAATTTGAAAATTCCAATACCAGTTTTGAGACCTGCGGTTCAATACGGATGTTTAGTGTTAATTTCATCGCAAAATATTCCATATTTTAGAATAAATCGCCATGAAACATATTCAGTTGTTTAATCAGTCGTTTCATAAATTTGATTCGTTAGGATTTTATATATATAGGGTAGATATACTATTTTTTGTGTGTGCGTGTGTATGTATATATATATATATATATATATATATATATATATATATATATACTATGTGTTTGTGTATATATACTATGTGTTTGTGTATATATACTATGTGTTTGTGTATATATACTATGTGTGTGTACATATACTATGTGTGTGTACATATACTATGTGTGTGTGTATATATACTATGTGTGTGTGTATATATATACTATGTGTGTGTGTATATATATACTATGTGTGTGTGTATATATATACTATGTATGTGTGTATATCTATACTATGTATGTGTGTGTATATATATGTACAGTAAATTCTGTCAAAGGCGGACTCTGTATAAGACGGAAATCTGTCTACCGCGGAAAATTTCTCAAGTCCCGGCGAACCCATAGAAAATTACATTATTTCATGCTGCATAAGGCGGAATCTGTCTAACGCGGAAACGGACAGGATTTTAAGGCCCCACCGAAACCAAAATTTTGTATAAGGCGGAAAAAAGGATAATCTAAAAATGAAAGGCATTTTGTTTATTAAACTTTAAAACTGATAAGTCAAATACTCAATGTCGACCATGTTAGTTAAATTCCGTAACACTTTGAAAAAATTATTTCAAAAGAACAGACCTGTTTAAATTTTAAGGAATTTATGTTAATGCCATTTTTTCAAATAGAAAATTGCATTTAAAAGTTAATATTTCTAGTAGAATGAACATTTATCAAAATATATATTTCAAAAGTATATCAGTAGTATTCAAAAGTATATTATATTTTAAAGTTGTATTCAAATTCAAAGTTATATAGCATTCGGTCTCATTCTTAAAGTTTGTTTTTTGTATGTGTGTAAATTTCCAATTCGCATGTATTGCAGCAGTACTAAGAAATTGAATAACGTTTCTCATTTATCTATAAAGACAAAAGATCTTTCCGAATTTCAGTTTCCAAGTGATTTTTGAGTCAGGAAAATCAATGAAAAATCATAATCTTCGAGGTTTTTTTTTTTAAATTTTTAATTAATTAATTAATCTATTTATTTATTTATATTTTTTTTTTTTTGGGGGGGGGGGGTTGCATTAGCCGGAATATTGTCTACTACGGAAAATTTTCTCAGTCCCAATCGATTCCGTCTTAGACAGAGTTTACTGTACTATGTATGTATGTGTGTGTGTGTATATATATATATATATACACTATGTATGTGTGTGTATATATATACTATGTATGTGTTTGTATATATACGGTGTGTGTGTGTGTGTATATATATATATATACATTATGTGTGTATATATATACATTATGTGTGTATATATATACATTATGTGTGTATATATATACATTGTGTGTATATATATACATTATATATACATATACTGTGTGTATATATGTATATATATATATATACACTGTGTATGTGTATATATATATACTGTGCATGTATATATATATATGTATGTATGTATATATATATATATATATATATATATATATATATATATATATATATATATATAATATACATACAATGTATCTCTGTGTGTATATATATATATACTATGTCACTATGTGTGTCTGTACATATACAATATAAGTATGCGTGTGTGTATATATAGATATAAATTCTGTAATTTAAAACCCTAATATATTGAAAGTGTTAAATATCTAATTTTAACACAAAAATAAGTCGCAAAATTTTTTTCCAGCGATTCACTTTTTTCCCCACAATTCTTTGCCAAATTTCACTATTTTTTTCTGATAACGATTGCCAAAATTTACAGTTTTTCGCCTTTGATTGACAAAATTCGAGATTTTCTTACTTTCGATCGACAAAATTAGAGATTTTTTGTTTTCGATTTGATAAAATTTGAGATTTTTTTCGCTTTTGATTTGACAAATTGAGATTTTTTTTCGTGTTCGATTGACAAAATTCGGGATTTTTTTGCATTTGGTTGACAAAATTAGAGATTTTTTTCGATTTGATAAAATAAGAGATTTTTTTTTTCGCTTTAGTTTTGATAAAATTAATTTTTTTAGCCTTGACAAAATTCGAGATTTATTCGTGTTCGATTGACAAAATTCGAGACTCATTCACGTTCAATTGACAAAATTCGAGACTCATTCACGTTCAATTGACAAAATTCGAGACTCATTCGCGTTCGAAAATTCGAGACTCATTCGCGTTCGAAAATTCGAGACTCATTCGCGTTCGAAAATTCGAGACTCATTCGCGTTCGAAAATTCGAGACTTATTCGCGTATTGACAAAATTCGAGACTCATTCGCGTTCGATTTACAAAATTCGAGCTCATTCGCGTTCAATTAATAAAATTCGAGACTCATTCGCGTTCAATTAATAAAATTCGAGACTCATTCGCGTTCAATTAATAAAATTCGAGACTCATTCGCGTTCGAAAATTCGAGGCTCATTTGCGTTCAAAAATTCGAGACTTATTCGCATATTGACAAAATTAGAGACTCATTCGCGTTCGATTTACAAAATTCGAGACTCATTTGCGTTCAATTAATAAAATTCGATATTTTTTCCGCGTTCGATTGACAAAATTCGATATTTTTTCCCCCGTTCGATTGACAAAATTCGATATTTTTTTCCGCGTTTGATTGACAAAATTCGATATTTTTTTTTCCTCGTTCGATTGACAAAATTAGAGATTTTTTTGCGTTTGATTGGCGAAGTTCGAGATTTTTTCGCTGGCATTGGTGGTCTCCATGGGTCAAATGACGAGATTTGAAATTTTCTACAGCCAACTGTCGAAATTCACGATTTCTTCACATTCGATAGACGAAATGTGTGATTTAAGAATGAAAGAAAATTTAATTGTGCTTCTTGTTTCATAATTACTTTTCATAAATTTATAAAACTGATTTTTATTAATTTGATGTAATTTTCTTAACTTTTAAAAATTTATGTAGCAAAAATTTAACTCATGGTATGGTTCATGAACAAATCAACTAATTTTATGCTTGAAGTTATTGTGTTTATAAACTTTATAACATACTTATAACTATTTAAAAGGGGACACAAACATATAAAAATACATTAAAATATTATTTAATGCAATCCTGATATCTTTCGAACACATATGCGTTGATTTTCAAAGGAAAAAGATGACTAACTTAATAGAAATACATTTGAAAAACAAAAACAACACATTGTACGCATGCGCAAGCGGAGTTCAGCCCATTTCTCTGCAGAGGTGTGAAAAGATAAGTTCATATTATCAGTAGGTCTTAAAATATTTAGGCTATACCAAATCGCGGGAATATTATAAACGAATTATTGAAGAGAAATGGACTGAACTCTGCATGCCTACTATGTTGTTTTTGTTTTTAAAATGTATTTTGATTGTCAGTCATCTTTTCCTATTGAAAATGAATGCATTTGTGTTCCAAAGATCTCAGGGTTGCATTAAATAATATATTTTTATATGTTTGTGTCACCTTTTAAGTAGTTATAAGTATGTTATAAGGTTTACTAATAACAAGGTGAAATTTTCCTTCATGAGAAATGTTTAATACAGTGTTTCGACTCTATTGTTATTGTGTTTGTACATTTATATTTAAATTTCTTCATTCTTGCAGGAAGACAAAAGCCTAGTGGATGTATGTGAAGATGCACCAGTTACACCATTCATTGCATGTATTGGTAAGTTCTTTACTTATTAATATTAGCAGTTATGCTGCAATGAATAACAATTAATAGGGTTTTCTGCATTGTTCATGAATTTTTTTATGCAATTTTTAGTTTTTTCATTTGTCAGATTTTTTTTTTTTTTTTTTTTGTATCATGCTGCAATTTATTGCTGTTTACAATGTTTTTAGCAGGGCTGCCGAGGTAGTGGGGGAAATGGACGACTCTGACTCCGGGAATTTTAACAGGGAATTACACTTTTGCTCAAAAATGAGCCCGACTATGGCTCCGCAGCCCGCTTGTAAAATGGACGAATCAGACTCAAGGAATTTTAACAGATCCGACTTATATTTTTTCGCTCAAAAAGGGACTCTGACTCCTGGTGTTTAGCCTACTATAATAAATTTTCCTCTCTGCAATTTTAGAATTTCTAGTATTTTTTTTCTCTTTGTGGCGAGTTTTATGCGTTAGCGGTGATGGAGACATCAAATAAAAACTGTTTTTTCCATCAACTTAATGTAGTAATGTTGCCTTTAAAAGTAATATTTATATGTATTAAAAACTTCGTTGGTTGTATATATGTCGGCCAATTATCTGCACGTGGGATATAGGCCCTAAGGGGGGGGGTGCCTTCCGTGGAGGTCTTTCTAAGGGAACCTAACCCGTATTAACGCTTGGAGAACCAAGGTTTGAAGAAAACCACGAAAACTCCGAACGATTAGGCCGACGGGCGCGATTGGGATCGAACCCAGCACCTCCAGTCTACCAGCTTCGAGAGCAGAACCTCTCGGCCACTGGTGGGGCCGTATTAAAAACTTAATTCAACAGTTTCTACATTTAATAGACCTATAATTAAAAACAGCATTAATAGATATACATTACTCAAATCAATCTTCATTTTATCTCTATTTGAGCCTCTAGGTATATCTTTTTACAAATTTTTAGGTGTGAGTGGGGTTAAAAAAAAAACTCAGTGCATGCATGGTTTGGATGCAGTTGGGTTTTAGTTATGTTAGTTAGGTTATAATTAAGTTACAGTTACGTTGCACTTGGTTATGGTTAGTTTTTTTGCCACAGGATGAACATTATGCATATTTTGATTAAAAGAGTATAATATACTTTATTTTATAAAATAGCTCAAAAACTTTCAGCTAATGATAGAGTATCGACTTGATCCACATATAGCCCGATTTAAGGGTGAGATATAAGTTTGAAAATAAAAAAAAATTTCACTTAGGATTTCAATCTAGGGAAAAAAAGTTATATGTATAAGTATGGTTTTTACAGTTAAATATCAATATTTTAATCCGAAAATTACGTAGTCATCAGAAACATATCGCCTGATCCCATTTCCCGTTGCAGTAATTTCGAGGCTTTTTACAGCTAAATATATTTTAAACAGATTTTTCCCTCCGCAGTTATTTTACACTTACGTTACAATTAGACAAAATCGAATTAAAGATATAAAATCATACAAATTTCAAGTTTATTTAAGATTTCATTTAGAGTGCACTTCCTTGATGCTCACTGGTAAAATGAGGAAATTTCTCTTTTAAGAGAAAATTAATTGTACGTCTTTTAAAATAGGGGTGGGGGAGTCTATGCTACGGTGTGTCTGTTACTGCTATCCTTACTGTATTTTTAAACAAAGAGATTTTGAGAACATCGACGGGAGAATTTTTTTTGAGAGATTGAAAAATAAATAAGTAACAGAAGAGATTGAAAATCGGGTGGGCTCTGGCCCCATGGGCCCATATAAGTTGGTGCCACTGGCTCACTCTTCCTGTTTAGACACATTTGGTACTAACATCGCCATTGTTCACACTTATGCATTTTTTACACACACTTAAAAAATAAACTAATCCCACAATATAACCACTTGCCTCAATGTCAGTGCTATTAATAGCCGCTTTGGCGAAGTGTTAATTTGCATATACGCTGCAGCAGCAATCTCAAATGGAAACTTTGATTGCACCATATAATTTAAATAATTACAGTATTAAGCAAATGTTACTGCTTTCTTCTGTTAGATTGCTATTCTATTATAGAAATTTCCTGTATTTATCACTGGAGCATTTGCAGGGTTGGGGAAATACATCATTTTAATTGCCACTGGTGAGTAGATTTTCTGACATGGCGAGTGAATTTGTAAGCAGTCTTTAAAAAACTCCATACCAAAAACTTTGTTTTTTTAACTAGTTAGCTATATTTTATAACTTTCAAAATTACTGCGATGTAAACTCGGTACTAAGTTGTATTCTTTATTAAACTTTTCTCTCCTGTGTATGTTTTGTAATTTTACAGGGTGAAAAAATGTATATGTGATATATGTATTAGTAGCAATAGTAATCAACTATTTTTGCAATCATGTAAATTTTATTATAGCAATGTAATTGCATTTTGCTGGCGGGTAAAATAAATCCTTGGTTGGTAAGACTTTCTAAAAATTCCCCACCCCTGAGCATTTGTATTAACCTTCATTTTAGTGTCTTGAGTAATTGAAGTTCATTCTCACATTTCCAACTTTTCTTAAAATGAATCTGATATATAAAATTTGGGAGTATAATTTTTTTAAATGGGGATTGACAGTATGTTGTAATCTTTTAAGTGTAACATACTGAGTTAAAATTACCTCCTTTTCCAAAAAGAATTCTGAAAGTTTTCATGAACCTCTTATCGTTAAAGCATGTTGCATACAAAGCAGTCACTTAATATATGAGTTTGTGTAATAGTATGCATTTAATTTGTTTGTCTTTAATTCTGTTTTAAGTTATTTAAGCTTGTTTTTTTTTTTTAAATTTATTCTCGTTATATTTTCTTTATAGGGCATTGTTTAGAATTAATCTGCAATCCAAAGGTTCTGAAATGGAAAAGAGATACGGAAAGAGTTGACATCTACCCAAAAAACTTACTCATTGATAACAAAGGATTTTTCATCTAAATGGAAGATTTTAATTATATTTTTAGTGTAAATACGTGTTTCAAATAAATTTTTTTGTCATTTTTTAATTTGTTGTTTTTACTGTTCATATTTATAGAAATGTTACTGCTTTTCTGAAAGTGATCATTTTAAATGAAAAATATCCATTAGTTTTCAGAAAATTTACTTAAAAGAAATCAAGTTCATATTTCAATTTATCAGTTTCAAATAAATATGTTCATCTTGTATTTTGTTCAGATAGTTCCATGTCATAGTTCATTGTATTTATGTTTTGCACTTCACATTCCTAAACACGCATTTTCATTTTTAATAATTGTCTTGTGGAACATCTCAATTTCAGTCACATTACAATACAGTGGTGAAAGCAAACAGTGAAATGTTTAAATTCAATATTTTATTTTTAAATGGCTAAAGTAACTAATTAGTTTGCAACATAAAGGGTGCTTCTTATCCAGGTATTTTATTGCATTAAGGAACACAATCTACTGAAAAACGAGTAGATTGTACCCCATTAGTTTATGATCATCACTCTGTTAATTAATTTGAAATACCTGGACACAAACCTCTTAATAACCAAACAGGGGTGTCAGAAATTTGACTAAAATTTAAGTTTTAAAACCAATATTTATTAAAAAATTGAAGTACACATTAAGTCTTATCTGATTGTTTTTCGTAATAATTTGGCTAAAAGAACTCTAAATTATTTCTTGCCGATTGTCAAGATATATTTTCTGCTTAAATAGTCTAAAGTTTATATGAATATAACAAGACATTTTTTAAAAAAAATTCCAGTTATTTAAATCTATATAATTTTTGTCATATAAAACAAATTGTGTGAGAATGCAAAGAAAAAATTGTGGGCAGATTCGTAATAGCCTGGTTTTTAATGCCATATTTTATTCTTTTGTCAAACGTTTGTTTACAAATAAAAATTAACCCTTTATACTATTTCTATCATATTTAATGAATGTTTAAAGTTTGAAACCTTTCATGTTGAATTTGTTATTTATCATCGGGAAATTGCAATTTGGGTAGTTTTTTAAACATAACACAAATTGCTGAATATAATGAACATAAATTCTTAATTTCTGTTACTTGAAGCTTCTAGAAAGCTTTTTTTTTAATCAAATATGTTATAAGTTAAAGTTCAAATATTTTTTGAAACTATCTGCTTTTGTAAATTTTGAAAGATAAATGGCACATATACTTTACAGAAGTAGATTTCTAGAAGCTTTAAATATAGACTGCAGCTTGCTGCATCCAGCTGCCTTTCAGTTATGTTTAAAAAACTATGTGCATTCTAATCGGTTTTCACACAATAATCAATTTACATTATTTGTAATACTCATACTAGTCATATTTATACGATGATGTACAGCAAAGTATAACTGTTTAAAAAGGGAAGCTGAACAATGTCAGCATAGTCCCCTAACTGTGCACTGGAATCCCTGAACTGCCCAGCTGATGCCTGTCTGTAGGTCCAATGGTTTGCTGATTTTACGGGCGGTATCCTTAAATTAATGAGACTCGTTTTACAAGGACCACATTAATTTATGGTCGCTGGACATACAAAAATGAAGATAACTTTTACGAGCATAATGTTAATTTAAGAGCAGTGACCGTAAAAAAATTAACAAACCTATTACGAGTATAATGTTAATTTACGGCCAGTGACTATAAACAAATTAAGGAACTTATTACGGGCATAATGTTAATTTATGGCCAATGACCGTAAAAAAATTAAGGAACTTATTACGGGCATAATGTTAATATATGGCCAGTGACCGTAAAAATATTAAGGAACTTATTACGGGCATAATGTTAATTTACGGCCAGTGACTTTAAATTTTACGGGCAAACTTGTATTTTTATGGTCATGGCAGCTTTACGGTCATAATATTATTTTTACGGTCAGTGACTGGCACACTTTTTGCCAGTCACTGACCGTAATTTAGCGGTGAAATTTCTTAGAGTGTATCTGCTGTGCACCGAAATTTAATTCGAAGATATTGCGTGTTTTGTATTCGGTATATAGGTTTCCATGATTTTTTAACAATTGTTTAATTGTTGAAACAATATATTCGGTTTCACTTTATTTGACATTTCCAAAACTTCACACAGGCGGACTCCTTTAAAACCGAATAATTTTTATATCATTCTTTAGGAAATGTGCTTATTTATTAGGAAACTAATTTTCAGCCGTGCACCGAAATTTAATTCGAAAATATTGAGTGTTTTGTATTCAGTATATCAGTTTCCAGGATTTTCTAACAATGGTTTAATTGTTGAAACAATATATTCGGTTTTACTATTTTTTACATTTCTTAAAATTCACACCTGCGAACACATTTTAAACCGAATAATTTTTACACCATTCATTAGGAAATGTGCTTATTTATTAAGAAATTAATTTTCAGCCGTGCACCAGAATTTAATTCGGAAATATTGCGTGTTATGTATTCGGTATATCAGTTTCCAGAATTTTCTAACAATAGTCTCATTGTTGAAACAATGTATTGCGTTTTACTATTTTTTACATTTCTAAAAATTCACACAGGCGAACACCTTTTAAACCAAATATTCTTTACGTCATTCATTAGGAAATGTGCTTATTTATTAGGTAATTAATTTTCAGCCGTGCACCAGAATTTAATTCGGAAATATTGCGTGTTTTATGTTCGAAATATCAGTTTCCAGGATTTACTAACAATAGTTCATTGTTCAAACAATGTATTTCGTTTTGCTTTATTTTATATTTCTAAACATTCACACATGCGGACGCCTTTAAAATCGAATAATTTTTTCGTCATTAATTACGAAATATGCTTATTTATTAGGAAATTAATTTTCAGCCGTGCACCGTAATTTAATTCGGAAATATTGAGTGTTTTATATTCAGTATATCAATTTCCAGGATATTCTAACAATCTTTTAATTGATGAAACAATATATTCAGTTTTACTTTATTTTACATTTCTAAACATTTACACAGGCGAACACCTTTAAAACCCATTAATTTTTTAATCATTCTTTAGAAAATGTGCTTATTTATTAAGAATAAAATTTTCAGCCGCACACTGGAATTTAATTCGGAAATATTGCGTGTTTTGTATTCGGTATATAGGTTTCCATGATTTTTTAACAATGGTTTAATTGTTGAAACAATATATTCGGTTTCACTTTATTTGACATTTCTGAAACATCACACGGGCGGACTCCTTTAAAACCGAATAATTTTTATATCATTCTTTAGGAAATGTACTTATTTATTAGGAAACTAATTTTCAGCTGTGCACTGGAATTTAATTCGGAAATATTGCGTGTTTTGTATTCAGTATATAGGTTTCCATGATTTTTTAACAATTGTTTAATTGTTGAAACAATATATTAGGTTTTACTTTATTTTATATTTCTAAACATTCACACAGCTGAGCACCTTTAAAACCCATTAATTTTTTAATCATTCTTTAGGAAATGTGCTGATTTATTAGGAAACTTATTATGTGCCGTGCACCGAAATTTAATTCGAAGATATTGCGTGTTTTGTATTCGGTATATAGGTTTCCATGATTTTTTAACAATTGTTTAATTGTTGAAACAATATATTCGGTTTCACTTTATTTGACATTTCTAAAACTTCACACAGGCGGACTCATTTAAAACCGAATAATTTTTATATCATTCTTTAGGAAATGTGCTTATTTATTAGGAAACTAATTTTCAGCCGTGCACCGAAATTTAATTCGAAAATATTGCGTGTTTTGTATTCGTATATAGGTTTCCATGATTTTTTAACAATGGTTTAATTGTTGAAACAATATATTCAGTTTTACTATTTTTTACATTTCTAAAAATTCACACAGGCGAACACCTTTTAAACCGAATAAATTTTATGGCACTCATTTGGAAATGTGGTTATTTATTTGGAAATTAATTTTCAGCCGTGTACCGGAATTTATTTCAAAAATATTGCGTGTTTTGTATTTGGTATAAAACTTTCCACTATTTTCTAACAATGCTTTAATTGTTAAACAATATATTCAGTTTTACTTTTTTTTTTACCTTTCTAAACATTTACACAGGCGAACACCTTTAAAACTCATTAATTTTTGAATCATTCTTTAGGAAATGTGCTTATTTATTAGGAAACATATTTTCAGCCGGGCACCGAAATTTAATTTTAAAATATTGCGAGTTTTGTATTCGGTATATAGGTTTCCATGATTTTTTAACAATGGATTAATTGTTGAAATAATATATTCAGTTTTACTCTATTTTTTTTTCTAAACATTCACACAGGGGAACACCTTTAAAACCCATTAATTTTTGAATCATTCTTTAGGAAATGTGCTTATTTAATAGGAAATTAATTTTCAGCCGTGCACCAGAATTTAATTCGGAAATATTGCATGTTTTATGTTCGAAATATCAGTTTCCAGGATTTACTAACAATAGTTTCATTGTTCAAACAATGTATTTCGTTTTGCTTTATTTTATATTTCTAAACATTCACACATGCGGACGCCTTTAAAATCGAATAATTTTTTCGTCATTAATTACGAAATATGCTTATTTATTAGGAAATTAATTTTCAGCCGTGCACCGTAATTTAATTCGGAAATATTGAGTGTTTTATATTCAGTATATCAGTTTCCAGGATTTTCTAACAATGATTTAATTGTTGAAACAATATATTCGGTTTTACTTTATTTTACATTTCTTAAAATTCACACCTGCGAACACAATTTAAACCGAATAATTTTTACACCATTCATTAGGAAATGTGCTTATTTATTAAGAAGTTAATTTTCAGCCGTGCACCAGAATTTAATTCGGAAATATATCGTGTTTTATATTCGGTATATCAGTTTCCAGAATTTTCTAACAATAGTCTCATTGTTGAAACAATGTATTGCGTTTTACTATTTTTTACATTTCTAAAAATTCACACAGGCGAACACCTTTTAAACCAAATAATATTTATGTCACTCATTTGGAAATGTGCTTATTTATTAGGAAATTAATTTTCAGCCGTGTACCGAAATTTATTTCAAAAATATTGCGTGTTTTATATTTGGTATAAAAGTTTCCAGTATTTTCTAACAATCTTTTAATTGTTGAAACAATATATTCAGTTTTACTTTATTTTACATTTCTAAACATTTACACAAGCGAACACCTTTAAATCCATTAATTTTTGAATCATTCTTTAGAAAATGTGCTTATTTATTAGGAACAAAATTTTCAGCTGCACACTGGAATTTAATTCGGAAATATTGCGTGTTTTGTATTCGGTATATAAGTTTCCATGATTTTTTAACAATGGTTTAATTGTTGAAACAATATATTCGGTTTTACTTTATTTGACATTTCTAAAACTTTACACAGGCGGACTCCTTTAAAACCGAATAATTTTTATATCATTCCATAGGAAATTTGCTTATTTATTAGAAAACTAATTTTCAGCCGTGCACCGAAATTTAATTCGAAAATATTGCGTGTTTTGTATTCGGTATATAGGTTTCCATGATTTTTTAACAATGGTTTAATTGTTGAAACAATATATTCAGTTTTACTCTATTTTATTTTTCTAAACATTCACACAGGCGAACACCTTTAAAATCCATTATTTTTTGAATCATTCTTTAGAAATGTGCTGATTTATTAGAAACTTATTATCTGCCGTGCACCGAAATTTACTTCGAAAATATTGCGTATTTTGTATTCGGTATATAGATTTCCATGATTTTTAAACAATGGTTTAATTGTTGAAACAATATATTCGGTTTTACTTTATTTGACATTTCTAAAACTTCACACAGGTGGACTCCTTTAAAACCGAATAATTTTTACGCCATTCTTTAGGAAATGTGCTTATTTATTAGGAATATAATTTTCAGCCGCACACCGGAATTTAATTCGAAAATATTGCGTGTTTCGTATTCGATATATAGGTTTCCATGATTTTTTAACTATGGTTTAATTGTTGAAACAATATATTCGGTTTTTCATTATTTGACATTTCTAAAACTTCACACAGACGGTCTCCTTTAAAACCGAATAATTTTTACGCCATTCTTTAGGAAATGTGCTTATTTATTAGGTATATAATTTTCAGCCGCACACCGGAAATTAATTCGGAAATATTGCGTTTTTTGTATTCGGTATATAGATTTCCATGATTTTTTAACAATGGTTTAATTGTTGAAACAATATATTCAGTTTTACTATTTTTTACATTTCTAAAAATTCACACAGGCGAACACCTTTTAAACCAAATAATTTTTATGGCACTCATTTGGAAATTTGGTTATTTATTAGGAAATTAATTTTCAGCCGTGTACCGGAATTTATTTCAAAAATATTGCGTGTTTTTTATTTGGTATAAAACTTTCCACTATTTTCTAACAATGCTTTAATTGTTGAAACAATATATTCAGTTTTACTTTTTTTTACCTTTCTAAACATGTACACAGGCGAACACCTTTAAAACTCATTAATTTTTGAATCATTCTTTAGGAAATGTGCCTATTTATTAGGATACATATTTTCAGCCGGGCACCGAAATTTAATTCTAAAATATTGCGAGTTTTGTATTCGGTATATAGGTTTCCATGAATTTTTAACAATGGATTAATTGTTGAAACAATATATTCAGTTTTACTCTATTTTATTTTTCTAAACATTCACACAGGCGAACACCTTTAAAACCCATTAATTTTTGAATCATTCTTTAGGAAACGTGCTGATTTATTAGGAAACTTATTATCTGCCGTGCACCGAAATTTAATTCGAAAATATTGCGTGTTTTGTATTCGGTATATAGGTTTCCAGGATTTTTAACAATGGTTTAATTGTTGAAACAATATATTCAGTTTTACTTTATTTGACATTTCTAAAAATTCACACAGGCGAACACCTTTAAAACCAAATAATCTTTACGTCATTCATTAGGAAATGTGCTTATTTAATAGGAAATTAATTTTCAGCCGTGCACCAGAATTTAATTCGGAAATATTGCGTGTTTTATGTTCGAAATATCAGTTTCCAGGATTTACTAACAATAGTTTCATTGTTCAAACAATGTATTTCGTTTTGCTTTATTTTATATTTCTAAACATTCACACATGCGGACGCCTTTAAAATCGAATAATTTTTTCGTCATTAATTACGAAATATGCTTATTTATTAGGAAATTAATTTTCAGCCGTGCACCGTAATTTAATTCGGAAATATTGAGTGTTTTATATTCAGTATATCAGTTTCCAGGATTTTCTAACAATGATTTAATTGTTGAAACAATATATTTGGTTTTACTTTATTTTACATTTCTTAAAATTCACACCTGCGAACACAATTTAAACCGAATAATTTTTACACCATTCATTAGGAAATGTGCTTATTTATTAAGAAGTTAATTTTCAGCCGTGAACCAGAATTTAATTCGGAAATATATCGTGTTTTATATTCGGTATATCAGTTTCCAGAATTTTCTAACAATAGTCTCATTGTTGAAACAATGTATTGCGTTTTACTATTTTTTACATTTCTAAAAATTCATACAGGCGAACACCTTTTAAACCAAAGAATTTTTATGTCACTCATTTGGAAATGTGCTTATTTATTAGGAAATTAATTTTCAGCCTTGTACCGATATTTATTTCAAAAATATTGCGTGTTTTATATTTGGTATAAAAGTTTCAGGTAATTTCTAACAATCTTTTAATTGTTGAATCAATATATTCAGTTTTACTTTATTTTACATTTCTAAACATTTACACAGGCGAACACCTTTAAAACCCATTAATTTTTGAATCTTTCTTTAGGAAATGTGCTTATTTATTAGGAATATAATTTTCAGCCGCACACCGGAATTTAATTCGAAAATATTGCCTGTTTTGAATTCGGAATGTAGGTTTTCTTGATTTTTTAACACTGGTTCAATTGTTGAAACAATGTATTGCGTTTTACTATTTTTTACATTTCTAAAAATTCATACAGGCGAACACCTTTTAAACCGAATAATTTTTATGTCACTCATTTGGAAATGTGCTTATTTATTAGGAAATTAATTTTCAGCCGTGTACCGAAATTTATTTCAAAAATATTGCGTGTTTTATATTTGGTATAAAAGTTTCCAGTATTTTCTAACAATATTTTAATTGTTGAAACAATATATTCAGTTTTACTTTATTTTACATTTCTAAACATTTTCACAGGCGAACACCTTTAAAAACCATTAATTTTTTAATCATTTTTTAGAAAATGCGCTTATTTATTAGGAATAAATTTTTCAGCCGCACAATGGATTTTAATTCGGAAATATTGCGTGTTTTGTATTCGGTATATAGGTTTCCATGATTTTTTAACAATGGTTTAATTGTTGAAACAATATATTCGGTTTCACTTTATTTGACATTTCTGAAACTTCACACGGGCAGACTCCTTTAAAACCGAATAATTTTTATATCATTCTTTAGGAAATGTGCTTATTTATTAGGAAACTAATTTTCAGCCGTGCACTGGAATTTAATTCGGAAATATTGCGTGTTTTGTATTCGGTATATAGGTTTCCATGATTTTTTAACAATGGTTTAATTGTTGAAACAATACATTCAGTTTTACTCTATTTTATTTTTCTAAAAATTCACACAGGCGAACACCTTTTAAACCGAATAATTTTTATGGCACTCATTTGGAAATGTGGTTTTATTTATTAGGAAATTAATTTTCAGCCGTGTACCGGAATTTATTTCAAAAATATTGCGTGTTTTTTATTTGGTATAAAACTTTCCACTATTTTCTAACAATGCTTTAATTGTTGAAACAATATATTCAGTTTTACTTTATTTCACATTTCTAAAAGTTCACACAGGCGAACACCTTTTAAACCAAATAATTTTTATGTCACTCATTTGGAAATGTGCTTATTTATTAGGAAATTAATTTTCAGCCGTGTACCGATATTTATTTCAAAAATATTGCGTGTTTTATATTTGGTATAAAAGTTTCCAGTATTTTCTAACAATCTTTTAATTGTTGAAACAATATATTCAGTTTTACTTTATTTTACATTTCTAAACATTTACACAGGCGAACACCTTTAAAACCCATTAATTTTTGAATCTTTCTTTAGGAAATGTGCTTATTTATTAGGAATATAATTTTCAGCCGCACACCGGAATTTAATTCGAAAATATTGCCTGTTTTGAATTCGGAATGTAGGTTTTCTTGATTTTTTAACACTGGTTCAATTGTTGAAACAATGTATTGCGTTTTACTATTTTTTACATTTCTAAAAATTCATACAGGCGAACACCTTTTAAACCGAATAATTTTTATGTCACTCATTTGGAAATGTGCTTATTTATTAGGAAATTAATTTTCAGCCGTGTACCGAAATTTATTTCAAAAATATTGCGTGTATTATATTTGGTATAAAAGTTTCCAGTATTTTCTAACAATCTTTTAATTGTTGAAACAATATATTCAGTTTTACTTTATTTTACATTTCTAAACATTTACACAGGCGAACGCCTTTAAAACCCATTAATTTTTTAATCATTTATTAGAAAATGTGCTTATTTATTAGGAATAAAATTTTCAGCCGCACACTGGAATTTAATTCGGAAATATTGCGTGTTTTGTATTCGGTATATAGGTTTCCATGATTTTTTAACAATGGTTTAATTGTTGAAACAATATATTCGGTTTTACTTTATTTGACATTTCTAAAACTTCACACAGGCGGACTCCTTTAAAACCGAATAATTTTTATATCATTCTTTAGGAAATGTGCTTATTTATTAGGAAATTAATTTTCAGCCGTGTACCGGAATTTATTTGAAAAATATTGCGTGTTTTTTATTTGGTATACAAGTTTCCAGTATTTTCTAACAATGGTTCAATTGTTGAAACAATATATTCAGTTTTACTCTATTTTACATTTTTAATCATTCACACAGGCAAACACCTTTAAAACCCATTAATTTTTGAATCATTCTTTAGGAAATGTGCTTATTTAATAGGAATATAATTTTCAGCCGCACACCGGAATTTAATTCGGAAATATTGCGTGTTTTGTATTTGGTATATAGGTTTCCCTGATTTTTTAACAATGGTTCAATTGTTGAAACAATATATTCAGTTTTACTCTATTTTACATTTTTAAATATTCACACATCGAGCACCTTTAAAACCCATTAATTTTTGAATCATTCATTAGGAAATGTGCTTATTTATTAGGAAATTAATTTTCAGCCGTGTATAGGAATTTATTGCAAAAATATTGCGTGTTTTATATTTGGTATAAAAGTTTCCACTATTTTCTAACAATGCTTTAATTGTTGAAACAATATATTCAGTTTTACTTTTTTTTTTACCTTTCTAAACATTTACACAGGCGAATACCTTTAATACCTGATTTTTTAACAATGGTTCAATTGCTGAAACAATATAGTTTTACTCTATTTTACATTTTTAAACTTTCACACAGGCGAACACCATTAAAACCCATTAATTTTTGAATCATTCTTTAGGAAATGTGCTTATTTATTAGGAATATAATTTTCAGCCGCACACCGGAATTTAATTCGAAAATATTGCGTGTTTTGTATTCGGAATGTAGGTTTTGTTGATTTTTTAACAATGGTTCAATTGTTTAAACAATATATTCAGTTTTACTCTATTTTACATTTTTAAACATTCACACAGGCGAACACCTTTAAAACCGAATAATTTTTACGCCATTCATTAGGAAATGTGCTTATTTATTAAGAAATTAATTTTCAGGCGTGCATCATAATTTATTTCGGAAATATTGCGTGTTTTATATTCGGTATAAACTTTCCACTATTTTCTAACAATATTTAATTGTTGAAACAATATATTCAGTTTTACTTTTTTTTTACCTTTCTAAACATTTACACAGGCGAACACCTTTAAAACTCATTAATTTTTGAATCATTCTTTAGGAAATGTGCTTATTTATTAGGAAACTAATTTTCAGCCGTGCACCGGAATTTAATTCGAAAATATTGCGTGTTTTGTGTTCGGTATATAGGTTTCTATGATTTTTTAACAATGGTTTAATTGTTGAAACAATATATTCGGTTTTACTTTATTTGACATTTCTAAAACTTCACACAGGCGGACTCCTTTAAATCCGAATAATTTTTATATCATTCTTTAGGAAATGTGCTTATTTATTAGGAAACTTATTATCTGCCGTGCACCGAAATTTAATTCGAAAATATTGCGTGTTTTGTATTCTGTATATGTTTCCATGATTTTTTAACAATGGTTTAATTGTTGAAACAATATATTCTGTTTTACTTTATTTGACATTTCTAAAACTTCACACAGGCGGACTTCTTTAAAACCGAATATTTTTTATATCTTTCTTTAGGAAATGTGCTTATTTATTAGGAAACTAATTTTCAGCCGTGCACCGAAATTTAATTCGAAAATATTGCGTGTTTTGTATTCGGTATATAAGTTTCCATGATTTTTCAACTATGGTTTAATTGTTGAAACAATATATTCAGTTTTACTATATTTTATTTTTCTAAACATTCACACAGGCGAACACCTTTAAAATCCTTTAATTTTTGAATCATTCTTTAGGAAATGTGCTGATTTATTAGGAAACTTATTATCTGCCGTGCACCGAAATTTAATTCGAAAATATTGCGTATTTTGTATTCGGTATATAGGTTTCCATTATTTTTTAACAATGATTTAATTGTTGAAACAATATATTCGGTTTTACTTTACTTGAAAATTTCTAAAAATTCACACAGGAGGACTCGTTAAAAAACGAATAATTTTTATATAATTCTTTAGGAAATGTGCTTATTTATTAGGAAATTAATTTTCAGCCGTGCACCGAAATTTAATTCGAAAATATTGCGTGTTTTGTGTTCGGTATATAGATTTCCATTATTTTTTAACAATGGTTTAATTGTTGAAACAATATATTCGGTTTTACTTTATTTGACATTTCTAAAAATTCACACAGGCGAACACCTTTAAAACCGAATAATTTTAACGTCATTCATTAGGAAATGTGCTTACTTTTTAGGAAATAATTTTTCAGCAATGCACACGAATTTAATTGGGAAATATTGCGTGTTTTATATTCGGTATATCAGTTTCCAGAATTTTCTAACGATAGTTTCATTGTTGAAACAATGTATTACTTACTACGTGTTTTACTATTTTTTACATTTCTAAAAATTCACACAGGCGAACACCGTTTAAACCGAATAATTTTTATGTCACTCATTTGGAAATATGCTTATTTAATAGGAATATAATTTTCAGCGGCACACCGGAATTTAATTCGGAAATATTGCGTGTTTTGTATTTGGTATATAGGTTTCCCTGATTTTTTAACAATGGTTAAATTGTTGAAACAATATATTTAGTTTTACTCTATTTTACATTTCTAAACATTCACACAGGCGAACACCTTTAAAACACATTAATTTTTGAATCATTCTTTAGGAAATGTGCTTATTTATTAGGAATATAATTTTCAGCCGCAAACCGGAATTTAATTCGAAAATATTGCGTGTTTTGTATTCGGAATGTAGGTTTTCATGATTTTTTAACAATGGTTTAATTGTTGAAACAATATATTCCGTTTTACTTTATTTGACATTTCTAAAACTTCACACAGGCGGACTCCTTTAAAACCGAATAATTTTTATATCATTCTTTAGGAAATGTGCTTATTTATTAGGAAACTTATTATCTGCCGTGCACCGAAATTTAATTCGAAAATATTGCGTGTTTTGTATTCTGTATATGTTTCCATGATTTTTTAACAATGGTTTAATTGTTGAAACAATATATTCTGTTTTACTTTATTTGACATTTCTAAAACTTCACACAGGCGGACTCCTTTAAAACCGAATATTTTTTATATCTTTCTTTAGGAAATGTGCTTATTTATTAGGAAACTAATTTTCAGCCGTGCACCGAAATTTAATTCGAAAATATTGCGTGTTTTGTATTCGGTATATAAGTTTCCATGATTTTTTAACTATGGTTTAATTGTTGAAACAATATATTCAGTTTTACTTTACATGACATTTCTAAAAATTCACACAGGCGGACTCGTTAAAAAACGAATAATTTTTATATAATTCTTTAGGAAATGTGCTTATTTATTAGGAAATTAATTTTCAGCCGTGCACCGAAATTTAAATCGAAAATATTGCGTGTTTTGTGTTCGGTATATAGATTTCCATTATTTTTTAACAATGGTTTAATTGTTGAAACAATATATTCGGTTTTACTTTATTTGACATTTCTAAAAATTCACACAGGCGAACACCTTTAAAACCGAATAATTTTAACGTCATTCATTAGGAAATGTGCTTATTTTTTAGGAAATTAATTTTCAGCAATGCACACGAATTTAATTGGGAAATATTGCGTGTTTTATATTCGGTATATCAGTTTCCAGAATTTTCTAACAATAGTTTCATTGTTGAAACAATGTATTACTTACTACGTGTTTTACTATTTTTTACATTTCTAAAAATTCACACAGGCGAACACCGTTTAAACCGAATAATTTTTATGTCACTCATTTGGAAATATGCTTATTTATTAGGAAATTAATTTTCAGCCGTGTACCGTAATTTATTTCAAAAATATTGCGTGTTTTATATTTGGTATAAAAGTTTCCACTATTTTCTAACAATGGTTTAATTGTTGAAACAATATATTCAGTTTTACTTTTTTTTACCTTTCTAAACATTTACACAGGCGAACACAGTTAAAACCCATTAATTTTTGAATCATTCTTTAGGAAATGTGCTATTTTTTAGCAAACATATTTTCAGCCGGGCACCGAAATTTAATTCGAAAATATTGCTTGTGTTGTGTTCGGTATATATGTTTCCATTATTTTTTAACAATTGTTTAATTGTTGAAACAATATATTAGGTTTTACTTTATTTTATATTTCTAAACATTCACACAGGTGAGCACCTTTAAAACCCATTAATTTTTTAATCATTCTTTAGGAAATGTGCTGATTTATTAGGAAACATATTATCTGCCGTGCACCGAAATTTAATTCGAACATATTGCGTGTTTTGTATTCGGTATATAGGTTTCCATGATTTTTTAACAATGGTTTAATTGTTGAAACAATATATTCAGTTTTACTATTTTTTACATTTCTAAAAATTCACACAGGCGAACACCTTTTAAACCGAATAATTTTTATGGCACTCATTTGGAAATGTGGTTATTTATTAATAAATTAATTTTCAGCCGTGTACCGGAATTTATTTCAAAAATATTGCGTGTTTTTTGTTTGGTATAAAAGTTTCCAGTATTTTCTAACAATGGTTCAATTGTTGAAACAATATATTCAGTTTTACTCTATTTTACATTTTTAATCATTCATAATTCTATTTTACATTTTTAATCACAGGCGAACACCTTTAAAACCCATTAATTTTTGAAACATTCTTTAGGAAATGTGCTTATTTAATAGGAATATAATTTTCAGCGGCACACCGGAATTTAATTCGGAAATATTGCGTGTTTTGTATTTGGTATATAGGTTTCCCTGATTTTTTAACAATGGTTAAATTGTTGAAACAATATATTTAGTTTTACTCTATTTTACATTTCTAAACATTCACACAGGCGAACACCTTTAAAACACATTAATTTTTGAATCATTCTTTAGGAAATGTGCTTATTTATTAGGAATATAATTTTCAGCCGCAAACCGGAATTTAATTCGAAAATATTGCGTGTTTTGTATTCGGAATGTAGGTTTTCATGATTTTTTAACAATGGTTTAATTGTTGAAACAATATATTCCGTTTTACTTTATTTGACATTTCTAAAACTTCACACAGGCGGACTCCTTTAAAACCGAATAATTTTTATATCATTCTTTAGGAAATGTGCTTATTTATTAGGAAACTTATTATCTGCCGTGCACCGAAATTTAATTCGAAAATATTGCGTGTTTTGTATTCTGTATATGTTTCCATGATTTTTTAACAATGGTTTAATTGTTGAAACAATATATTCTGTTTTACTTTATTTGACATTTCTAAAACTTCACACAGGCGGACTCCTTTAAAACCGAATAATTTTTATATCATTCTTTAGGAAATGTGCTTATTTATTAGGAAACTTATTATCTGCCGTGCACCGAAATTTAATTCGAAAATATTGCGTGTTTTGTATTCTGTATATGTTTCCATGATTTTTTAACAATGGTTTAATTGTTGAAACAATATATTCTGTTTTACTTTATTTGACATTTCTAAAACTTCACACAGGCGGACTCCTTTAAAACCGAATATTTTTTATATCTTTCTTTAGGAAATGTGCTTATTTATTAGGAAACTAATTTTCAGCCGTGCACCGAAATTTAATTCGAAAATATTGCGTGTTTTGTATTCGGTATATAAGTTTCCATGATTTTTTAACTATGGTTTAATTGTTGAAACAATATATTCAGTTTTACTCTATTTTATTTTTCTAAACATTCACACAGGCGAACACCTTTAAAATCCTTTAATTTTTGAATCATTCTTTAGGAAATGTGCTTATTTATTAGGAAACTTATTATCTGCCGTGCACCGAAATTTAATTCGAAAATATTGCGTATTTTGTATTCGGTATATAGGTTTCCATTATTTTTTAACAATGATTTAATTGTTGAAACAATATATTCGGTTTTACTTTACTTGACATTTCTAAAAATTCACACAGGCGGACTCGTTAAAAAACGAATAATTTTTATATAATTCTTTAGGAAATGTGCTTATTTATTAGGAAATTAATTTTCAGCCGTGCACCGAAATTTAAATCGAAAATATTGCGTGTTTTGTGTTCGGTATATAGATTTCCATTATTTTTTAACAATGGTTTAATTGTTGAAACAATATATTCGGTTTTACTTTATTTGACATTTCTAAAAATTCACACAGGCGAACACCTTTAAAACCGCATAATTTTAACGTCATTCATTAGGAAATGTGCTTATTTTTTAGGAAATTAAGTTTCAGCAATGCACACGAATTTAATTGGGAAATATTGCGTGTTTTATATTCGGTATATCAGTTTCCAGAATTTTCTAACAATAGTTTCATTGTTGAAACAATGTATTACATACTACGTGTTTTACTATTTTTTACATTTCTAAAAATTCACACAGGCGAACACCGTTTAAACCGAATAATTTTTATGTCACTCATTTGGAAATATGCTTATTTATTAGGAAATTAATTTTCAGCCGTGTACCGTAATTTATTTCAAAAATATTGCGTGTTTTATATTTGGTATAAAAGTTTCCACTATTTTCTAACAATGGTTTAATTGTTGAAACAATATATTCAGTTTTACTTTTTTTTACCTTTCTAAACATTTACACAGGCGAACACAGTTAAAACCCATTAATTTTTGAATCATTCTTTAGGAAATGTGCTATTTTTTAGCAAACATATTTTCAGCCGGGCACCGAAATTTAATTCGAAAATATTGCTTGTGTTGTGTTCGGTATATATGTTTCCATTATTTTTTAACAATTGTTTAATTGTTGAAACAATATATTAGGTTTTACTTTATTTTATATTTCTAAACATTCACACAGGTGAGCACCTTTAAAACCCATTAATTTTTTAATCATTCTTTAGGAAATGTGCTGATTTATTAGGAAACTTATTATCTGCCGTGCACCGAAATTTAATTCGAAAATATTGCGTGTTTTGTATTCGGTATATAGGTTTCCATGATTTTTTAACAATGGTTTAATTGTTGAAACAATATATTCAGTTTTACTATTTTTTACATTTCTAAAAATTCACACAGGCGAACACCTTTTAAACCAAATAATTTTTATGGCACTCATTTGGAAATGTGGTTATTTATTAGGAAATTAATTTTCAGCCGTGTACCGGAATTTATTTCAAAAATATTGCGTGTTTTTTGTTTGGTATAAAAGTTTCCAGTATTTTCTAACAATGGTTCAATTGTTGAAACAATATATTCGGTTTTACTCTATTTTACATTTTTAATCATTCATAACTCTATTTTACATTTTTAATCACAGGCGAACACCTTTAAAACCCATTAATTTTTGAAACATTCTTTAGGAAATGTGCTTATTTAATAGGAATATAATTTTCAGCGGCACACCGGAATTTAATTCGGAAATATTGCGTGTTTTGTATTTGGTATATAGGTTTCCCTGATTTTTTAACAATGGTTAAATTGTTGAAACAATATATTTAGTTTTACTCTATTTTACATTTCTAAACATTCACACAGGCGAACACCTTTAAAACACATTAATTTTTGAATCATTCTTTAGGAAATGTGCTTATTTATTAGGAATATAATTTTCAGCCGCACACCGGAATTTAATTCGAAAATATTGCGTGTTTTGTATTCGGAATGTAGGTTTTCATGATTTTTTAACAATGGTTTAATTGTTGAAACAATATATTCCGTTTTACTTTATTTGACATTTCTAAAATTTCACACAGGCGGACTCCTTTAAAACGGAATAATTTTTATATCATTCTTTAGGAAATGTGCTTATTTATTAGGAAACTTATTATCTGCCGTGCACCGAAATTTAATTCGAAAATATTGCGTGTTTTGTATTCTGTATATGTTTCCATGATTTTTTAACAATGGTTTAATTGTTGAAACAATATATTCTGTTTTACTTTATTTGACATTTCTAAAACTTCACACAGGCGGACTCCTTTAAAACCGAATAATTTTTATATCATTCTTTAGGAAATGTGCTTATTTATTAGGAAACTTATTATCTGCCGTGCACCGAAATTTAATTCGAAAATATTGCGTGTTTTGTATTCTGTATATGTTTCCATGATTTTTTAACAATGGTTTAATTGTTGAAACAATATATTCTGTTTTACTTTATTTGACATTTCTAAAACTTCACACAGGCGGACTCCTTTAAAACCGAATAATTTTTGAATCATTCTTTAGGAAATGTGCTTATTTATTGGGAATATAATTTTCAGCCGCACACCGGAATTTAATTCGAAAATATTGCGTGTTTTGTATTCGGTATATAGGTTTCCATGATTTTTTAACAATGGTTTAATTGTTGAAACAATATATTCGGTTTTACTTTATTTGACATTTCTAAAACTTCACACAGGCGGCCTCCTTTAAAACCGAATAATTTTTATATCATTCTTTAGGAAATGTACTTATTTATTAGGAATATAATTTTCCGCTGCACACCGGAAATTAATTCGGAAATATTGCGTTTTTTGTATTCGGTATATAGATTTCCATGATTTTTTAACAATGGTTTAATTGTTGAAACAATATATTCAGTTTTACTATTTTTTACATTTCTAAAAATTCACACAGGCGAACACCTTTTAAACCGAATAATTTTTATGGCACTCATTTGGAAATGTAGTTATTTATTAGGAAATTAATTTTCAGCCGTGTACCGGAATTTATTTCAAAAATATTGCGTGTTTTTTATTTGGTATAAAACTTTCCACTATTTTCTAACAATGCTTTAATTGTTGAAACAATATATTCAGTTTTACTTTTTTTTACCTTTCTAAACATTTACACAGGCGAACACCTTTAAAACCCATTAATTTTTGAATCATTCCCAGCTAGAAAATGTTTGCACTTTTTTTGCAAAATAGTATAGATTGTACACAATTTGTGCATAAAAAGTGACTATTTTTGAACACTTCGAAAAGTATGCACCTTTTGTGCAAACTGTCTGTATTTTTTATACATACAAAAAAGTGTATATCCTATGTTTTCAAAAACTGTGCACCTTTTTTGCAGAAAATAAATTAATATTCCGTGTTCGCGAAAAGTGTGCATTTTTTATGCAAAAAAAAAAAAAAAAAAAAAACTGTAGATTCCAATTTTCCAAAAATTATATATTTTTTATGGATGTAAAAATTAGTACTTTTATTTTAAATAGTATATTTACCCCCCCCCCCCCCACCGAAAAAAAAACGAAAATTCTCAATTCCATTTTAATTTTAAGGTAAACGAAATAAATACATTTTACTATGTTTTTCAAAATAAGAAAAAAACAAATTTTAATTATTTAAATTTCAAAATCCAGGAAGAGGCAATGGGGCTCCCCCCCCCCTCTTTCTTTAACGGAAATTTCCTGAGCTCCCCCTTTATTTTAAGTCGCTTGAAAAAAAATAAATTTTACTATGTTTTTCAAAATAATAAGCAAAAAAGAATTTTAATTAATTAAATTTTAAAATCTGCGGTACAGATAATGGTTCACCTAAACCCTCTAACTTTACAGAAAAATATTTAATTCCTCTTTTATGTTAAGTTACTCGAAAAGAGAAAGTTTTACTGTGTTTTTCAAAATCATTGAAAATAAAATTTAGAAATAATTTAGATTAAATCAAATTCGAGGGAGGGGCAATGGCTCTCATATGACCCCTTCTACCCAAGTAAAAGTTCTTAGTTCCTTTTTAATGTACTCGAAATAAATAATTTTGCTGTGCATTTCAAAATTGGTGAAAAAACATTTTAATTAAATAAGTTTCAAAATCCAGGGAGGTGCAAAATGGACCTCTCCTCCCCCCCCCCTCCTTAACAGAAAATCCACAGTTCCACTTTTATTTTAAGTTACTTGAAAGAATAAATTTTACTTTTTTTTTCAAAATCGGAGAAAAATAAAATTTAGTTAGTTAAATTTTTAAATCGAGGGAGGGGAAATGACCCTCCTAAGCCCCCTTCCCCCAAAGGAAAATTCTTAGTTTATCTTTATTTTAAGTTACACGTAAATAATAAATTTGACTCTGTATTTCAAAATAGGAAAAAAATAAATTTTAATTAATCAAATTTTAAAATGCAGGGAGGGCAATGGCCCTCCCATGCCCTATCAGAAAATTCCTTACTTCCTCTTTTATTTTAAATTCTTCGAAAAGAATACATTTTATGAAGTTTTCAAAATTATAAAAAAAAAAATTTAGCTAGTTAAATTTTAAAATCGAGGGAAGGGCAGTGGACTCCCCCCCCCCCCACACACACACTCACGCAAACTCTCTTCTTTTTGATGATTACTAAATGCATCTCTTATCATCGATCAAGCATAAATTCCAGTTATTATGAAAATTACTTCTGCTTTCAAAAATCAAATGAAAAACGTTTATTTCTTATTAATTTCTTTCAAATTTCTATTTAAACATTTGGGCAGAGATCCAGATACATTTTTCGATATTAGCCAAACGAGATTGACCAATCAGAAGCCTGCATATTTGCAAACAATGAAAAGGTCGCAAAAATACAGGCTTCTGATTAGTGGATCTCGTTTCGCTAACAGCGAAAATCTATCTCGATCACGGCCTTGATTTTTATTTTCGCATGTGTAGCTGCAATTCAACTCAACACTCCTTTCCTGGTGTTTACATGCATCGAGCTGTGTGGCCGGCGTGGCGGGCGTTATAAGTAGTGATAGCGAAATTTGTAAGAAATAAGACTAAAAATTTTACTAGAATATATAAAAAATATCTGTTGCTCAGAATATGAGCTCAACTGGATCGAAACTTCGGACTTCAAAAAGGATAAAGCCTAATACTAGGAAGAAGGGATTGATATCTTCTAAAAATGAAAGTGAAGAAAATGCAATGGATTCAAATGCCCTCACTGAAAATAATGGAGAAATGAACGACAGCAAGATGGAGGATGACACCGTAGCAAACGGCATATCTTCAGTTCAGGAAAACAATGTTTATTATTTGGATATCTCACCAAAGGAAATATTACAAGCAGGGCCCGCTTAACACTTGGAAGTAGGGGAAGCCCGACGTCACACAGGGCCCCCTATTACTCTACAAATTGCTTTTTTATTTACTAAATCCCTTTTTCGTATGCTTAAGTAATTTGAAATTTTACCATCAAAGTTTAGAGTAAATAACACTTAATATTAAACTAAAACTAACTACCTATATATATATACTATGAAAAAGTATTTTATTATATTTTTAATTGTAAATAACCAATTTATTTTGTAAATGACAAATATGGAACTACAGTTGGGGATATTTGAATTTCAAAATATCTTTTGTGATTTACAAATTGCCACATAGTAAGAACAAAAAAATTTCAAAAGAAAAAAAAATGCATTTTTTACCCTGATTGAGTTTCTTTTTTCTAATAATTAGTTTTGAAAAGTAAAATTGGGGGCCCTTTCGTATCTCAGTGGGTAAGCACCGGCTTCATGGGCCTATTCCGTAAACAGGGCCTGAATACAAGTGCTGCAGAGTGATATGTACGAGGAAATTAAAATCGGTACTTTTCGGTTAGCCGGGTGCTAGTATTATGTATACATGTATATATACATATGTATAGATATACATATATGTGGATATATGTGTATATATGCAATATATGTATATACATACATGTGTATATATACATATGTGTATACATACATGTGTATATACATATATTTATGTGTACATAACACTGGCACCTGGCTAACTGAAAAGTACCCTATAATCTTTTTGGAAGCAAATGAGGCTCACCTACTTGCCTAAAGAAATTAACCCTTTGTATCACCGTGTTGCAGATCTGCAACATACCCAAAAAGTCAATGATATTTTGACAGTAAACATCAAAACACGATTTTGTTCAATGTTATTCTACTACACTGCTAGTAGTATAATTATGTCATTAAATCCGCAACAGATAGCGAATATTTATTTTTTTTTTTACGCCAAAGTTTCATTTATCGCTTGATCAGCTAAATGTGATTTTTGCTGAATTAAGCTTTGAAATAGTGGAGTTAAAAAAGTCTGCAGACAAGTATATTGTTTACAAAGGTAAGTTTAAATTCTTTATTTAAAGACCATTTTCGAGCTAAGAAATTTATAATATGTATAAAATAAGCGTAAACTTTTGTTTGTTGCAGATCTGCAACAACGTGCCATGTCTTCTCTTGTAATGGTTGTTGATAATGTGCGGAAAAATCTCAAATTTCTTTGATTCATGGAAAAATAGTGAACTTTGTCAATCAGGAACAGGAAAAAAACGGGAATTTTGTTGAACGGATGTGGGAAAAAAGTGAATTTTGTTGAACGGGTGTAGAAAATCGTGAATTTTGTCGATTAGGAGTGGTAAAATCTCAAATTTCGTTGATTCATGGAAAAATAGCAAACTTCGTTGATCAGGTGCAGAAAAAAAGGAAATTCTGTTGATCAGGTGTCGAAAAATAGCGAATTCTGTCAATTGGGTGTGAAAAAATAGCGAATTTCGCTGGTCGGGTAAGAAAAGATTGTGAAACTTGTCAATCCGGCGTAGAAAAATTGCGAATTTGTTTGATCGGGCATAGAAAAAGTGTGAATTTTGTCGATAATGTGTGGAAAAATCTCAAATTTCGTTGATTCATGAAAAAATAGCAAACTTCGTCGATCAGGCGCAGCAGAAAAGGGGAATATTGTTGAACGGGTGTGGAAAAAAAGGGAATTTTCTTGAAAGGGTGTAGAAAATCGTGAATTTTGTCGATTCGGAATGGAAAAAATCTCAAAATTTCATTGAATCACGAAAAAATAGCAAACTTCGTCGATCAGGTGCGGGGAAAATGGAGAGTTCTGCTGATCAGGTGTGAAAAAAAGGGAATTTTGTTGATTGGGTGTCGAAAAATAGTGAATTTTGTCAATAAGGTGTGCAAAAATAGCGAATTTCACTGGTCGGGTATGAAAAGATAGCGAAATTTGTCAATCTGGCGTAGAAAAATCGCGAATTTGTTTGATCAGGCATGGAAAAAGTGTGAATTTTGTCGATAATGTACAGAAAAATCTCAAATTTCTTTGATTCACGAAAAAATAGCAAACTTCTTCAATAATGCGCGGGAAAAAAGGGGAATTTTGTTGATCATGTGTAAAAAAGGGAATCTTGTGGATTGGGTGTTGAAAAACAGTGAATTTTGTCAATTGGGTGTGAAAAAATAGCGAATTTCGCTGGTCGGGTATGAAAAGATAGCGAAAATTTGTCAATCTGGCGTAGAAAAATCGCGAATTTGTTTGATCGGGCATAGAAAAAGTGTGAATTTTGTCGATAATGTACAGAAAAATCTCAAATTTCGTTGATTCACGAAAAAATAGCAAACTTCTTCAATAATGCGCGGGAAAAAGGGGGAATTTTGTTGATCATGTGTAAAAAAGGGAATCTTGTGGATTGGGTGTAGAAAAATAGTGAATTTTGTCAATTGGGTGTGAAAAAATAGCGAATTTCGCTGGTCGGGTATGAAAAGATTGCGAAATTGTTTGATCGGGCATAGAAAAAGCGTGAATTTTGTCGATAATGTGCGGAAAAATCTCAAATTTCGTTGATACACGGAAAAATAGCGAACTTCGTCGATCAGGCGCGGCAGAAAAGGGTAATTTTGTTGAGCGGGTGTGGAAAAAAAGGGAATTTTGTTGAAAGGGTGTAGAAAATCGTGAATTTTGTCGATTCGGAATGGAAAAAATCTCAAAATTTCATTGAATCACGAAAAAATAGCAAACTTCGTCGATCAGGTGCGGGGAAAATGGAGAGTTTTGTTGATCAGGTGTGAAAAAAAGGGAATTTTGTTGATTGGGTGTCGAAAAATAGTGAATTTTGTCAATAAGGTGTGAAAAAATAGCGAATTTCACTGGTCGGGTATGAAAAGATAGCGAAATTTGTCAATCTGGCGTAGAAAAATCGCGAATTTGTTTGATCGGGCATGGAAAAAGTGTGAATTTTGTCGATAATGTACAGAAAAATCTCAAATTTCTTTGATTCACGAAAAAATAGCAAACTTCTTCAATAATGCGCGGGAAAAAAGGGGAATTTTGTTGATCATGTGTAAAAAAGGGAATCTTGTGGATTGGGTGTTGAAAAATAGTGAATTTTGTCAATTGGGTGTGAAAAAATAGCGAATTTCGCTGGTCGGGTATGAAAAGATAGCGAAATTTGTCAATCTGGCGTAGAAAAATCGCGAATTTGTTTGATAGGGCATAGAAAAAGTGCGAGTTTTGTCGATAATGTGCGGAAAAATCTCAAATTTCGTTGTTTCACTGAAAAATAGTGAACTACGTTGATCAGACGCAGGAAAAAGGGGAATTTTGTTGAATGGATATGGAAAAAAGGGAAATTTTGTTGAACAGGTGTAGAAAATTATGAATTTTGTCGATTAGGAGTGGAAAAATCTCAAATTTCGTTGATTCACGGAAAAATAGCGAACTTTGTCGATCAGGCACGGAAAAAAGGGAATTTTGTGTTTTATCAGGTGTAGAAAAATAGTAAATTTTGTCAGTCGGGTGTGAAAAAATGGCGAATTTTGTCAACTGGGTGCGGAAAAACTGGAATTTTATCGATTGGCTTTGAAAAAATTGTGAATTTGGTCGATCAGGTGTCTAAATATCGCAAAGTTTTTTTATAGGGCATGGAAATTTACAAAAATTGTCTTCAAAAGGTATACAGTAAATTAAACTTTGAATTGAAGTTAATTAAAAAAAAAATTATATATTCATGACATTGGGTGTCGAAAAATAGCGAATTCTGTCAATTGGGTGCGAAAAAATAGCGAATTTCGCTGGTCGGGTATGAAAAGATTGTTAAACTTGCCAATCCGGCATAGAAAAATCGCGAATTTGTTTGATCGGGCATAGAAAATGTGTGAATTTTGTCGATAATGTACGGAAAAATCTCAAATTTCGTTGATTCACGAAAAAATAGCAAACTTCTTCAATCAGGAGCGGGAAAAAAGGGGAATTTTGTTGATCATGTGTGTAAAAAAGGGAATTTTGTGGATTGGGTGTCGAAAAATAGTGAATTTTGTCAATTGGGTGTGAAAAAATAGCGAATTTCGCTGGTTGGGTATGAAAAGATTGCGAAACTTGTCAATCTGGCGTAGAAAAATTGCGAATTTGTTTGATCGGGCATAGAAAAAGTGTGAATTTTGTCGATAATGTGCGGAAAAATCTCAAATTTCGTTGATACACGGAAAAATAGCGAACTTCGTCGATCAGGCGCGCCAGAAAAGGGCAATTTTGTTGAACGGATGTGGAAAAAAGGGAATTTTGTTAAAAGGGTGTAGAAAATCGTGAATTTTGTCGATTCGGAATGGAAAAAATCTCAAAATTTCATTGAATCACGAAAAAATAGCAAACTTTGTCGATCAGGTGTGGGGAAAAAGGAGAGTTTTGTTGATCAGGTGTTAAAAAAAGGCAATTTTGTTGATTGGGTGTCGAAAAATAGTGAATTTTGTCAATAAGGTGTGAAAAAATAGCGAATTTCACTGGTCGGGTATGAAAAGATAGCGAAATTTGTCAATCTGGCGTAGAAAAATTGCGAATTTGTTTGATCGGGCATAGAAAAAGTGTGAATTTTGTTGATAATGTGTGGAAAAATCTCAAATTTCGTTGATTCACGGAAAAATAGTGAACTACGTTGATCAGGCGCTGGAAAAAAAGAAAATTTTGTTGAACAGGTGTAGAAAATTATGAATTTTGTCGATTAGGAGTGGAATAATCACAAATTTAATTGATTCACGGAAAAATAGCGAACTTCGTCGATCAGGCACGGAAAAAAGGGAATTTTGTGTTTTATCGGGTGCAGAAAAATAGTAACTTCTGTCAGTCGGGTGTGAAAAAATAGCGAATTTTGTCAATTGGGTGCGGAAATTTGGAATTTTATCGATTGGCTTTGGAAAAATTGTGAATTTTGTCAATCAGGTGTCTAAATATCCCAAAGTTTTTTTTATAGGGCATGGAAATTTACAAAAATTATCTTCAAAAGGTATACAGTAAATTAAACTTTGAATTGAAGTTAATTTAAAAAAAATATTATATGTTCATGACAGAGTTGCCCTCTTTTAGCCAGGCCAAAAAAAGCCGGCTGGCTTTTTTTGGTTTTAACCACTTAAAAAAAGCCGGCTTTTATTGAAAAAAGCTGGTTTTTATTTTTAAAATTTTGTTTACAGCTAATTTGTTTTAAATTTCGATCAATTAATTTATAATACACTTATAAATATTTTCTGCTAAGAAAATTATAAATTTCTATTAAATTTTGTCAAATAACTAAGTGTTTAACTGCTAGAAGGCAACTGTGAAGGCATTATGTCTGAAAAAAAAATACATGTATATATATATAAATATTGAAAAGAATATTAAGTTAGACTCCAAACTGGTGTTTTGAAATTTTATATTACATTATATAGCTCCACATATACTACACATTTTAAAGATCATATTTAATTAAACAATGACAAAATGTAGCACATCAAAATGGAAACATTCTTATGTGTCCATATGGAGAGTTAACTTATAAATGTTAAAAGAAAAATTAGAAAGGATATAATATTTGAGGAGAGTTAGGTACATAAGTGTATAAAAAATAGAGCATTTAAACAAGAAAATAAATAAATAAAATTTCTCTAAATAAATTTTCGACAAGCTTGTTGTTAAGCATATTCATGCATATGCTATTCATAATGTTTTTTTAATAGTGAGAAATGATGTTTTTATTATATGACTATGTATAATTTTAAATGTTTATTAGAAATAAAATAAGACTTGTATATTAATATCTCTTAAAATTAATTAAGTAATAAAACATGTAACTAAGTAACTATTGCCCTCTTAATTAAAAACACTTTAAAATATGTAGTTTATAATTACAATGCTTCATTGTAAACCCGATTATGGCCAAAAAAGGCCTATTTTGGTCAAAAAAAGCCGTTTAAAACCAATAAAAGCTGCTGGCGTGGCTTTTTTTAATTTTTGCCGGCTTTTTTGCAACCCTGATTCAGGATGAATGTTTATGTGTATTTATAAACACATGCACACATAGGAGTAATACCCCTAAGCTCACATCATGTGCACATAAGTGCTTTTTTCTTGCACACAATTACTTGGTACTCACAGGAGTACTTGGTGCACTACTCGTAAAAATATTAGGTAGTTTTAGTTTAGCCGGGCGCCAGTGTTATATATACATACATATATATGTATACACACACACATATGTATATACATATATTGTCTATATCACCTATATACATATATATGTAGTATATATATTTATATAAACATGTATATAGTCTTATATATGTATCTATAACATTGGCGCCCGGCTAACCGAAATAAAGTACCAAATATTACAAGCATTTAACCTTCCTTCAGCTGTAATTAGAAATTAAAAAATTGTGAAGAATTCATCATAATGTTTTAAAATTTAAAATATAGCTTCATCGTATGTTATAAGGTTCAATTTTAGGTTATATTTATAGAAACATCTTTTTTTTTTATTTCATACTATTATAAGAATATTGCTCAGCTCTCTGTTGTGCCACTGTTCCATTACAGGTACACCAATAAATTTATGCTTGTTTTTTGGTCTTATTATTGATTTTGCAGTGTGAATTATGTATGTGATAGCAATATGTTTAACCCTTAACCGGAAATGTGAAAATCCCGTGCACAAACAGACCACTTAATAATTTATCAAATAGTGAACTTAAACATTTAATCTTTAATAGTAATGCATTAATAGGAGCAATTTTTTAATATAACAGCATAATAAGTTTTGAATGCCGGAGTGCGAAAATATTAAGGGCAGATATATCGACGAAACCATCTCACAGATGGTACGTTTCTGGTTAAGGGAACTGAACTGGGCTTAGATGCTTTATGTTCCCTCAGCCGTTGTTTTGAATTGTTTGGCGATTTTTTGTTGGTGTGTTGGCGGTGTTTAAAATATGGCAACCTCGATATGTGGAACCCCGTGTGACATATGTGTTCTGGCAACCACTGAGAAGTGGTGGATTTTGTGGATGGATTTTGATATTGTGTTGTATCGCTCTGTCTTTTTATTTTTATGTTAAATTTATTGGATGTATTTGACTGAATATATGGTTTCTGTAATCTGTTTAAAAGCTTTTGCTGAAGTACTTAAGAAATATGAGGAAATTTTGAGAAGAAAAGTAGGTTTGTTTATTGTGTCTCAATGCATATTCATAAGCCTATTTTGGAAAATGATGGTGGTGTTATGAGAAAGATTTCGTACTGGAGCTTTCAAGAAAGCAGATATCTGTTAAGGTATGTTGATAATTTTATGTATATTCTGCTGCCTTAAGAGTTTTTATATTTTGAGATTGCTAGAAAGCGAGAACTGCTGAATTTTGAGAATTCTACACCGGAAGAACTGCTGAATGCAGTGATGGGTTTTTTTCAGTTAATGTGCACGAAATGCTCATACAAGATTACTGATTGCCACTTTAGCGAATTTTGTTTATTATTTACATTTTATTTTCGTTAAGCGAAACATGCGTATAAACCGGTGCTTGGCGACATTTACTACTTGGCGGAAAAGGGGTTTTCACGCCAAGAAAATTCCAAGATGGCAGCCGTGGGAACTTATGACATCTGTTCCGGGAACTGCAATAATTAAGCCTTTTTGTGGTAAAATTTAGATAGGCAAAAGAAGTGTAAAAAGAAAGGTGCACAAAATCTGAGCGTATTTGACACCTGTGATTGTGCATAAAAAGTATAAAATTTAGATAGGCAAAAAAAGTATAAAAAAAAAGTGCACAAAATCTGAGCGTATTTGGCACCACTGATTGTGTATAAAAGGTGCACAACTCAGGTATGCAAAAAATGTGTAAACAAAAAAGTGCACAAAATCCGAGCGTATTTGGCACCACTGATTGTATATAAAAAGTGCACAATTTAGGTATGCAAAAAAAGTGTAAACAAAAAAGTGCACACAATCCGAGCGTATTTGGCACCTATGATTGTGTATAAAAAGTGAACAATTTAGGTATACACTGTTTGTGCACAATTCAGTGTGCACTCATTATGCATAAGCAGAGGTGACAAATACGCTCGCTTTTTGTTCACTTTCTTTACACTTTTTTTGCAAATTTTTTCTAGCTGGGTTCTTTAGGAAATGTGCTGATTTATTAGGAAACTTATTATCTGCCGTGCACCGAAATTTAATTCGAAAATATTGCGTGTTTTGTATTCGGTATATAGGTTTACAGGATTTTTTAACAATGGTTTAATTGTTGAAACAATATATTCAGTTTCACTTTATTTGACATTTCTAAAAATTCACACAGGCGAACACCTTTAAAACCGAATAATCTTTACGTCATTCATTAGGAAATGTGCTTATTTAATAGGAAATTAATTTTCAGTCGTGCATCAGAATTTAATTCGGAAATATTGCGTGTTTTATGTTCGAAATATCAGTTTCCAGGATTTACTAACAATAGTTTCATTGTTCAAATAATGTATTTCGTTTTGCTTTATTTTATATTTCTAAACATTCACATATGCGGACGCCTTTAAAATCGAATAATTTTTTCGTCATTAATTATGAAATATGCTTATTTATTAGGAAATTAATTTTCAGCCGTGCACCGTAATTTAATTCGGAAATATTGAGTGTTTTATATTCAGTATATCAGTTTCCAGGATTTTCTAACAATGATTTAATTGTTGAAACAATATATTTGGTTTTACTTTATTTTACATTTCTTAAAATTCACACCTGCGAACACAATTTAAACCGAATAATTTTTACACCATTCATTAGGAAATGTGCTTATTTATTAAGAAGTTAATTTTCAGCCGTGCACCAGAATTTAATTCGGAAATATATCGTGTTTTATATTCGGTATATCAGTTTCCAGAATTTTCTAACAATAGTCTCATTGTTGAAACAATGTATTGCGTTTTACTATTTTTTACATTTCTAAAAATTCACACAGGCGAACACCTTTTAAACCAAATAATTTTTATGTCACTCATTTGGAAATGTGCTTATTTATTAGGAAATTAATTTTCAGCCGTGTACCGACATTTATTTAAAAAATATTGCGTGTTTTATATTTGGTATAAAAGTTTCCAGTATTTTCTAACAATCTTTTAATTGTTGAAACAATATATTCAGTTTTACTTTATTTTACATTTCTAAACATTTACACAAGCGAACACCTTTAAATCCATTAATTTTTGAATCATTCTTTAGAAAATGTGCTTATTTATTAGGAATATAAATTTCAGCCGCACACTGGAATTTAATTCGGAAATATTGCGTGTTTTGTATTCGGTATATAGTTTTCCATGATTTTTTAACAATGGTTTAATTGTTGAAACAATATATTCGGTTTTACTTTATTTGGCATTTCTAAAACTTCACACAGGCAAACTCCTTTAAAACCGAATAATTTTTATATCATTCTTTAGGAAATGTGCTTATTTATTAGGAAACTAATTTTTAGCCGTGCACCGAAATTTAATTCGAAAATACTGCGTGTTTTGTATTCGGTATATAGGTTTCCATGATTTTTTAACAATGGTTTAATTGTTGAAACAATATATTCAGTTTTACTATTTTTTACATTTCTAAAATTTCACACAGGCGAACACCTTTAAAACCGAATAATTTTTATGGCACTCATTTGGAAATGTGGTTGTTTATTAGGAAATTAATTTTCAGCCGTGTACCGGAATTTATTTCAAAAATATTGCATGTTTTTTATTTGGTATAAAAGTTTCCAGTATTTTCTAACAATGGTTCAATTGTTGAAACAATATATTCAGTTTTACTCTATTTTACATTTTTAATCATTCACACAGGCGAACACATTTAAAACCCATTAATTTTTGAATCATTCTTTAGGAAATGTGCTTATTTATTAGGAATATAATTTTCAGCCGCACACCGGAATTTAATTCGAAAATATTGCGTGTTTTGTATTCGGAATGTAGGTTTTCTTGATTTTTTAACAATGGTTCAATTGTTTAAACAATATATTCAGTTTTACTCTATTTTACATTTTTAAACATTCACACAGGCGAACACCTTTAAAACCGAATAATGTTTACGCCATTCATTAGGAAATGTGCTTATTTATTAAGAAATTAATTTTCAGGCGTGCACCATAATTTATATCGGAAATATTGCGTGTTTTATATTCGGTATAAACTTTCCACTATTTTCTAACAATGCTTTAATTGTTGAAACAATATATTCAGTTTTACTTTTTTTTACCTTTCTAAACATTTACACAGGCGAACATCTTTAAAACTCATTAATTTTTGAATCATTCTTTAGGAAATGTGCTTATTTATTAGGAAACTAATTTTTAGCCGTGCACCGGAATTTAATTTGAAAATATTGCGTGTTTTGTGTTCGGTATATAGGTTTCCATGATCTTTTAACAATGGTTTAATTGTTGAATCAATATATTCGGTTTTACTTTATTTGACATTTCTAAAACTTCACAGAGGCGGACTCCTTTAAAACCGAATAATTTTTATATCATTCTTTAGGAAATGTGCTTATTTATTAGGAAACTTGTTATCTGCCGTGCACCGAAATTTAATTCGAAAATATTGCGTGTTTTGTATTCTGTATATGTTTCCATGATTTTTTAACAATGGTTTAATTGTTGAAACAATATATTCTGTTTTACTTTATTTGATATTCCTAAAACTTCACACAGGCGGACTCCTTTAAAACCGAATAATTTTTATAACTTTCTTTAGGAAATGTGCTTATTTATTAGGAAACTAATTTTCAGACGTGCACCGAAATTTAATTCGAAAATATTGCGTGTTTTGTATTTGGTATATAGGTTTCCATGATTTTTTAACAATGGTTTAATTGTTGAAACAATATATTCAGTTTTACTCTATTTTATTTTTCTAAACATTCACACAGGCGAACACCTTTAAAATCCATTAATTTTTGAATCATTCTTTAGGAAATGTGCTGATTTATTAGGAAACTTATTATCTGCCGTGCACCGAAATTTAATTCGAAAATATTGCGTATTTTGTATTCGGTATATAGGTTTCCATGATTTTTTAACAATGGTTTAATTGTTGAAACAATATATTCGGTTTTACTTTATTTGACATTTCTAAAACTTCACACAGCCGGACTCCTTAAAAAACGAATAATTTTTATATAATTCTTTAGGAAATGTGCTTAATTATTAGGAAACTAATTTTCAGCCGTGCACCGAAATTTAATTCGAAAATATTGCGTGTTTTGTGTTCGGTATATAGATTTCCATTATTTTTTAACAATGGTTTAATTGTTGAAACAATATATTCGGTTTTACTTTATTTCACATTTCTAAAAATTCACACAGGCGAACACCTTTAAAACCGAATAATTTTAACGTCATTCATTAGGAAATGTGCTTATTTATTAGGAAATTAATTTTCAGCAAAGCACCAGAATTTAATTGGGAAATATTGCGTGTTTTATATTCGGTATATCACTTTCCAGAATTTTCTAACAATAGTTTCATTGTTGAAACAATGTATTACTTACTACGTGTTTTACTATTTTTTACATTTCTAAAAATTCACACAGGCGAACACCGTTTAAACCGAATAATTTTTATGTCACTCATTTGGAAATGTGCTTATTTATTAGGAAATTAATTTTCAGCCGTGTACCGGAATTTATTTCAAAAATATTGCGTGTTTTACATTTAGTATAAAAGTTTCCACTATTTTCTAACAATGGTTTAATTGTTGAAACAATATATTCAGTTTTACTTTTTTTTACCTTTCTAAACATTTACACAGGCGAACACCTTTAAAACCCATTAATTTTTGAATCATTCTTTAGGAAATGTGCTATTTTTTAGCAAACATATTTTCAGCCGGGCACCGAAATTTAATTCGAAAATATTGCTTGTTTTGTGTTCGGTATATAGGTTTCCATTATTTTTTAACAATTGTTTAATTGTTGAAACAATATATTAGGTTTTACTTTATTTTATATTTCTAAACATTCACACATGTGAGCACCTTTAAAACCCATTAATTTTTTAATCATTCTTTAGGAAATGTGCTGATTTATTAGGAAACTAGCTGCCTTCGCCCGCTAGCGGGCCCCTCCTTTTTTATAAAATCTCGAAAGAACGAACCCCTCCTTTTTACGAACCTCTAATAATATGAAATCTCGAAGTGAAAGAACCTCCAACCGGGTCCCCTCTGCCTACGGCACCGTATAGAAGGCGAGCCGCGCACGCACTGCAAACTCTTTTAAAAAAAGACTTTCGGCATGACGAAAGTCGACCCTGGTCCTCGCTGCCTACGGCACTGTATAGCAGCCGTGCTGCGCACGCACTGCAAAGTCTCTTTAAAAAGCCTATCGCGCTTGACCGAAAGTCGAACCGGGTCCCCGATGCCACTGTCGCGCAGCGAATCTAGAACTAATCAAATATATAAATAATCAACAAATTGACATAGCTATAATCCAAGATTACCATAGAACAAATAATTCATTTACAAGCCTCCCAATTGGATGGTCTCTTTATGCCTCAAAAAATGAAACAGCTGGAATTATCATAGCAAACTCCCAACTATATCACCTAAAAACCTTATCTTTTGACAACAGCATTTTTATTAACATTAGCACTAAATACCATGAATTAACACTTGGCTCGCAGTATTCCCGTCCTCGTTCCGCAAGAGACCTTGAAGAAGACCTACAAGCCTGGACCAACACTATCAGAGACTGTAAAAATATCATTTTAGCAGGCGATTTTAATGCTCACTTAAAGGACTGGGGATATAAATGCAATAATGCAAGAGGAGACATTCTTCTAGATTACCTCGCTTTAAATAACGTATCCATAGTTAATGATCCCAATGCACCATATACATTCAAACAGAACAAAAGGAAAGGTACTCCAGATCTAACTTTAAGTGGAAACCAAGCACGCAACTATCTCAATTCTTGGTACGTAGACGACATCAATGATTCCCTCAGCGACCATCTGTACATAAGATACGATTTATCTATAGATCCAGTTCTAAGAAATGAATACAGATTTAAAACTAAATTTGAGAATTTCAAAAAATTTAACAACCAACTCTCTCCTAATGTTGACAATCTAGAGACAACTCTCAGCGAGGTCAAAAGTCCTAATGACTTGAATGAATGGACCCACAAATTTGAAGAGCTTCTACAAGAAATCATGGAATCTTCTCTCAAAAAGAAAAAACAGTCATATGAAGTAAATACAAAGTGGTACACAGATAATCTCAAAATACAAAGAAATCGATTAAACGCTTTACGGAAAAGATCAAATAAAAATCCTGAAAACGTACAATACCAAGTTAGCTACAAGAAAGAGAGAGCTAAATACAAATTAAACATCAAAAACGCAAAATTAAATTCGTGGAAATCCTTCTGTGAGACAACATCCACAACATACGGAACCGCTTTCAAAATTGTAAAGGGCAAATACCTCAAAAATACCGACTTAATACATTCAATACTTGACACATCAAATTCAACTGACATGTTTAGAGACATTCAACACCAACTCTTAAGCCATCATTTTGGAAAAGAAATCCCTGAAAATCTACATTCATTTGAAAATTTGGAGCCACTATCAGAAAGTGATATAAATGAATATCTAATCAGCTATAGAGAACTAAAATATTGCGCATCAAGACAGTCGAACAACAAAGCCCCTGGCTTCGATAAGATCGATGCAAGGGTTACTAAAAACTTGATCAAAACTTTCCCACAATTAATGCTTCAACTATACAACAAATGCTTTTCCCTTGCCCATTTCCCAGACATATGGAAGAAGGGCATTGTCATTTATTTTCGAAAGAAGAATAAAGATCCTCGGCAATTAAAATCTTACCGACCGATAGTCCTTCTCCCTATGCTGGGAAAAGTCCTTGAACGATTAATCAAGATGCGTGCAATGACATTTTTAGAAGATATTTCCTTTCTCCATGAAATGCAATTTGGATTTCGAGAATCAAGAAGCACAATAGATGCCTTAAATGAACTGAAATCCTCTATCACAAATACATTAGAAAATAAGAAATACTGTGATATTCTTTCCTTCGATATAGAGGGAGCGTTTGATTCGATAGATTGGAATACTATCTCCCAAATAATCGATAATTCTCCTCTCCCTCTATACCTAAAACATTTACTAAAAAATTACATCTCCAATCGATATATTGGTTTAAAAGAAGGAAGCGTTGTAGAATGGTTCATTTCATTTAAAGGGTGCCCTCAGGGCTCATGCTTAGGTCACCTTCTTTGGTTGCTAATTGCAGATTTTATTATAAAGGAGCTCTACAAATTAGAATCAGACATGATAGTTTATGCTGACGATTTCGTAATTAAGGTTGCAGGAGACTCCAGACCTGAGTTGGAGCAAGTTGCTAATAGACGCATCGAAATTTTTTCAACTTTATGTAGGAATTTCAACCTTACAATATCGGAAACTAAAACAAAGGCCATGCTTTTTGGCCGCTTTCTTCTTAACAGACGTCGACCAATTTTCAAATTGAATAACAAAACTATCAAGTTTGAAAATACTATTCCCTATCTTGGCGTTATACTAGATCCAAAATTTAATTTTCAAGAGCATCTAACTCATACTAAAACAAAGGTAACTCAATTTTTAAACGGATTCAAAAGCCTAAAATCTCATAAAGGAGGAATATCTTCAAGTATACTGAAATTTTGGTACAACACCGTCATATTAAAACAAATTAGCTACGCTTATGAAATTTGGTTTCCAAGCCTCAACTCGCATGGGATAAGAAAATTAAAGTCAGTACAACGTACAGCTCTCTTAAGCATTATCAAGACCTATCGAAGTACTTCCTCTGACGCTCTCTGTGTCCTTACTGGTTCTCCCCCAATCGATACTTTGCTCAAGAACGATTATCATTATTACGAACTAATTAAAGGAAGAAGATCATATAACCATAATGGCAAAATCATTAACAGCAACCACATTATATCAAAACTAAACACCTTCGACTTTTCTCAATATTACAAGATAAACAACCTCTTCTTCTTGGAGGAAAAATACGAAAAATTACTCCAAATCTATGACCCATCCATATATACCGATGGTTCTGTCATGAACGACGGAGCAGCATGTGCATTTACAGTCTGTCTTAAAAACTCATTCGTATATGATTATGCAGTTAAACTTCATGTAGATAACTCGATCTACCAAGCTGAATTATTCGCAATTTACAAAGCAATGGAATGGTCCATTAACTCTTCTCATCACGAAATTCTTATCCTTACAGACAGCCACTCATCCTATGACGCCCTTCAAATTGCATTTCCACGCAATTATATAATTTATAATATCTACAATCTTTTACTACATTTCCCTAACAAAAAGTTCTATATCTCATGGATTAAATCTCACATAGGTATCCCGGGAAACGAAAGAGCCGATTCTCTGGCGAAGGCGGTTATAGATAACAACCAATACAACGATTGCCAGGAATTGCTTCTTCCACAATCCAAATTCAGGTATATATTTAGGCAAAAAACTCTGGATGAATGGCAACTCTCATGGACTCAGTCGACAAAGGGTCGCGATACTTACAGTATAATTAATAAAGTTGACATACAGTTCATCTGTGATCGCCCTACGTTACCTAACTATATCACTGGTCATGGAAGTTTCCCATCATTTCTACATAAAATTAAAAAAAGAGACTCACCACTTTGTTTATGCAGAAAGAGTATTGGAAACGCTACACACTATATCTTTGGAAACTGCCCCATAATGAAACATCATTTCCATTTTGACAGAAACAAAACATTGAGAGAAAATATGAATAACACTCTTTTCAACGCAGGCAACTTCCAGAGACTTCTAGAAAATTACGACATTTTAAACAAACATTTTTCTTTTATTTCTAAGACTATAGCTAAACCTTAATCTTTTTTTTACATTCTATTTAACCTGTAAATATTTTTCAATATTTATTTATACATATGTGTCCGCACTGCCTTCAATAATAAGGCAGTATTTGTAACATGCTTTTTATGTTATAATAAATGTGCGCCACCCTGCTTGCGCTGCCTGGCAGCCCCTTTTCCCCTCGTGGACTTATTGTCCCTATACCTCACGGTAGGCTGTCCACGAGTGGGCGATTTCGGTCCCCGATGCCAACGGCACCGTGTAGCAGGCGTGCTGCGCACGCCTGCAAAATCTTGTGAAAAAGGCAGTCTTGCTCGAACGAACCTCCAACCGGGTCACCGCTGCCTACGGCATCGTATAGCAGGCGTGCTGCGCACGCCCTGCAAACTCTAAAAAAAGCGTATCGCGCTCTAACGAAAGTCGGACCGGGTCCCCTCTGCCTTCGGCATCGTATAGCAGGCGTGCTGCGCACGCACTGCAAACCACCAGGGAACGCACTCTATTCATAACAAAACTGCATCGGAATGAAAGTCCGTAAAACAACGTATCAGTAGATATGTTAAACAGATCGCCATGTTAGATTGCCTAATTTTAACAAAATAGCGTTATGTTAGTTCCGTATTCCACCACCAGAGAGCGCACTGTATTCTTAACAAAAACGTATCTGAACGAAACGCCTTCACGCAACCTTTCCGTTGATACATGGGTCGGGATGGTGGCGGTCTTAACCAAGAATTCTGTTAGTTCCACATTCCACCACCAGGGAGCGCACTCTATTCATAACAAAAAAGTGTATCTGAACGAAACTGCGTTAAAAAACATATCAGTAGATATGTTACTCGAGGTGGTGGCCGTCTTAAGCAAGAATTTAAGATATTTGCACAAATTACTATTCGGAAACAGGGTAACTAAACTTTTGACATTTTTGCATTTAATAAGTAGCATATATCTCAACGTGTTATGAACTATCTTAAAGTTTAAAGCAGATCGCCTTGTTAGATTTCCTAATTTTAACAAAATCGCGTTATGTTAGTTCCGCATTCTACCACCAGGGAACTGTATTCTTAACAAAAACATATCTGAACGAAACGCCTCTACGCACCTTTCCGTAGATACATGGGTCGGGATGGTGGCGGTCTTAACCAAGAATTCTGTTAGTTCCACATTCCACCACCAGGGAGCGCACACTATTCATAACAAAACTGTGTCGAAAGAAAAGTCCGTTAAAGAACCTACCAGTAGATATGTTACTCGAGGTTGTGGCCGTCTTAAGCAAGAATTTAAGATATTTGCACAAATTACTATTCGGAAATAGTGGTAACTAAACATTTGACATTTTTACATTTAATAAGTAGCATATATATCAATGTGTTATGAACTATCTTAAAGTTTCAAGCAGATCGTTTTGTTATATTTCCTGAATTTAACAAAATCGCGTTAAGATAGTTCCACATTCTACCACCAGAGAGCGCACACTATTCATAATAAAACTGTATCGGAAGGAAAGTCCGTTAAACAACCTATCAGTCAGTGGTGTAATCGTAAATAAAACAGAGGGTATGCGCTCTAAGCAGAGGGTATACGCTCAAGGTGGAGCGTATACCCTAGAGCCTATATACTATAGCTTTCTTGAGAAACAGAGGGTATACGGTGTTCCTTAAAAAAATCCAGAAGGTATACGGCGTATACCCCCGTATACCCTCCACTACATCCCTGCTATCAGTAGATATGTTACTCGAGGTGGTGGCGGTCTGAAGCAAGAGTTTAAGATATTTGTAGAAATTACTATTCGGAAATAGTGGTAATTAAACTTTTGACATTTTTTCATTTAATAAGTAGCATATATCTCAACGTGTTATGACCTATCTTAAAGTTTCAAGCAGATCGCCTTGTTATATTTCCGAAATTTAACAAAATCCCTTTATGTTAGTTCCACATTCCACCACCAGGGAGCGCACTGTATACTTAACAAAAACATATCTGAACGAAACGCCTTCACGTAACCTTTCCGTAGATACATGGGTCAGGATGGTGGCGGTCTTAACCAAGAATTCCGTTAGTTCCACATTCCACCACCAGGAAGTGCACTCTATTCATAACAAAACTGTGTCGAGAGAAAAGTCCGTTAAACAACCTACCAGTAGATATGTTATTCGAGGTGGTGGCCGTCGTAAGCAAGAATTTAAGATATTTGCACAAATTACTATTCGGAAATAGTGGTAACTTAACTTTTGACATTTTTACATTTAATAAGCAGCGTTTATCCGAAGACTTTGTCAGAAAATCGCACCTGAAACAGTCAAAAACGCAAAGGTAAAAAAGACATCTTTCGACCCCCCCCCCTCCCCCACCTTCCGAAAATTTCACGCGTTATTCTTTTATAAACTTGTTCGTATGTGTTATAAACTATCTTAAGGTTTCAATGCGCCTTGTTAGACTTCCTACTTTAAATGGAATCGGGGCCTGTTAGTTCCGCATTCCACCACCAGGGAGCGCACTCTATTCATAACAAAAGTGTATCTGAACGAAACTGCGTTAAAAAACATATCAGTAGATATGTTACTCGAGGTGGTGGCCGTCTTAAGCAAGAATTTAAGATATTTGCACAAATTACTATTCGGAAACAGGGTAACTAAACTTTTGACATTTTTGCATTTAATAAGTAGCATATATATCAATGTGTTATGAACTGTCTTAAAGTTTCAAGCAGATCGCCTTTTTAGATTTACTAATTTTAACAAAATCGCTTTATGTTAGTTCCGAATTCCACCACCAGGGAGCGCACTGTATTCTTCAGAAAAACATATCTGAACGAAACTGTGTTGGAGCGGTCGAAGCACGCTAGTCTTTGTCATAATAATATCTGTAATGCGAATAGGTTTTCTAAAATAAAATATTTCGTGTTTAAAAAAGCAAGCGTCTCCATTTTAATATATGCATTATATAGAAATGGAGCAGATTAATTAAATAATAATTAATATCTCAGCTTGTAATTAACCAATCTCTTTGAACTGGGTATGTATGGAATCTGCGACAGATTTCCCGTCCGGTTGTCAAAAAATTTTATCAAAAAATTTAATATTTAAAAAGTTTAAATTTCGTATTAAATTATCGTAGTATCCCAAACCGCAAAGCCCCATGATGTCTACAGCTGCTTCTCGGAAAAATGAAATCTCTTTTCATTGTCTTTTCAAATTAAGAAATTAAAAAATTTAATCGATCGATTTTTAGTGGATTTTTGCGTTATACCCAACGCAGAAACTTGAAATTTATACCAAAATAAAGTAGTTTTTTTTTCGCGTGTTTCTATACCTTTTACGAATTTCTAGGATCATTAGTTCGGGAGATTCGAATTGGCTTTTTAAATGTCTACTACATTTTCATCATCTCGGCAACCGCTAGCCTCGCAGATAAAATCGGGGTGCAGGTTTTGTCAATCCTCCAATGGTAGTGCTCCGAAAGCTAGCCTCGCAAAGAGGGTCCCATTGTAGTCAGATTGCTGATTTTGGATAAAAAGATTCAATTTTGAAAGGTTTTTCCTTCGACAATGAGTCGTTAATTAGCTAATTGCGTCCGTAATTACGGCGGGATTTTCTCGAAACTGCAAACACCGGGTGTCCGAGAAAACGGCGGTGCGAATCGACATATCATAAGACACTCTGCGTGGCCCGGGAGCGAAGGAGTTCCGGTCACAAGGGCGAATGTTACACACATACATACAGACAGACGTTTACGGACATTAATAGTAATGACTTATTATCTGTCGTGCACCGAAATTTAATTCGAAAATATTGCATGTTTTGTATTCGGTATATAGGTTTCCATGATTTTTTAACAATGGTTTAATTGTTGAAACAATATATTCGGTTTTACTTTATTTGACATTTCTAAAACTTCACACAGGCGGACTCCTTTAAAACCGAATAATTTTTATATCATTCTTTAGGAAATGTGCTTATTTATTAGGAAATTAATTTTTAGCCATGCACCAGAATTTAATTGGGAAATATTGCGTGTTTTATATTCGGTATATCAGTTTCCCGAATTTTCTAACAATAGTTTCATTGTTGAAACAATGTATTACTTACTACGTGTTTTACTATTTTTTACATTTCTAAAAATTGACACAGGCGAAAACCGTTTAAACCGAATAATTTTTATGTCACTCATTTGGAAATGTGCTTATTTATTAGGAAATTAATTTTCAGCCGTGTACCGGAATTTATTTCAAAAATATTGCGTGTTTTATATTTGGTATAAAAGTTTCCACTATTTTTTAACAATGGCTTAATTGTTGAAACAATATATTCAGTTTTACTTTTTTTTAACTTTCTAAACATTTACACAGACGAACACCTTTAAAACCCATTAATTTTTGAATCATTCTTTAGGAAATGTGCTTATTTATTAGGAAACATATTTTCAGCCGTGCACCGAAATTTAATTCGAAAATATTGCGTATTTTGTATTCGGTATATAGGTTTCCATGATTTTTTAACAATGGTTTAATTGTTGAAACAATATATTCGGTTTTACTTTATTTGACATTTCTAAAACTTCACACAGGCGGACTCCTTAAAAAACGAATAATTTTTATATAATTCTTTAGGAAATGTGCTTAATTATTAGGAAACTAATTTTCAGCCGTGCACCGAAATTTAATTCGAAAATATTGCGTGTTTTGTGTTCGGTATATAGATTTCCATTATTTTTTAACAATGGTTTAATTGTTGAAACAATATATTCGGTTTTACTTTATTTCATATTTCTAAAAATTCACACAGGCGAACACCTTTAAAACCGAATAATTTTAACGTCATTCATTAGGAAATGTGCTTATTTATTAGGAAATTAATTTTCAGCAAAGCACCAGAATTTAATTGGGAAATATTGCGTGTTTTAGATTCGGTATATCACTTTCCAGAATTTTCTAACAATAGTTTCATTGTTGAAACAATGTATTACTTACTACGTGTTTTACTATTTTTTACATTTCTAAAAATTCACAAAGGCGAACACCGTTTAAACCGAATAATTTTTATGTCACTCATTTGGAAATGTGCTTATTTATTAGGAAATTAATTTTCAGCCGTGTACCGGAATTTATTTCAAAAATATTGCGTGTTTTACATTTAGTATAAAAGTTTCCACTATTTTCTAACAATGGTTTAATTGTTGAAACAATATATTCAGTTTTACTTTTTTTTACCTTTCTAAACATTTACACAGGCGAACACCTTTAAAACCCATTAATTTTTGAGTCATTCTTTAGGAAATGTGCTATTTTTTAGCAAACATATTTTCAGCCGGGCACCGAAATTTAATTCGAAAATATTGCTTGTTTTGTGTTCGGTATATAGGTTTCCATTATTTTTTAACAATTGTTTAATTGTTGAAACAATATATTAGGTTTTACTTTATTTTATATTTCTAAACATTCACACATGTGAGCACCTTTAAAACCCATTAATTTTTTAATCATTCTTTAGGAAATGTGCTGATTTATTAGGAAACTAGCTGCCTTCGCCCGCTAGCGGGCCCCTCCTTTTTTATAAAATCTCGAAAGAACGAACCCCTCCTTTTTACGAACCTCTAATAATATGAAATCTCGAAGTGAAAGAACCTCCAACCGGGTCCCCTCTGCCTACGGCACCGTATAGAAGGCGAGCCGCGCACGCACTGCAAACTCTTTTTAAAAAGACTTTCGGCATGACGAAAGTCGACCCTGGTCCTCGCTGCCTACGGCACTGTATAGCAGCCGTGCTGCGCACGCACTGCAAAGTCTCTTTAAAAAGCCTATCGCGCTTGACCGAAAGTCGAACCGGGTCCCCGATGCCAAAGGCACCGTGTAGCAGGCGTGCTGCGCACGCCTGCAAAATCTTGTAAAAAAGGCAGTCTTGCTGGAACGAACCTCCAACCGGGTCACCGCTGCCTACGGCATCGTATAGCAGGCGTGCTGCGCACGCCCTGCAAACTCTAAAAAAAAGCGTATCGCGCTCTAACGAAAGTCCGGTTTTAGTTTATTTGACATTTCTAAAAATTCACACAGGCGAACACCTTTAAAACCGAATAAGTTTTACGTCATTCATTAGGAAATGTGCTTATTTATTAGGAAATTAATTTTCAGCCGTGCACCAGAATTTAATTCGGAAATATTGCGTGTTTTATGTTCGAAATATCAGTTTCCAGGATTTTCTAACAATGGTTTAATTGTTGAAACAATGAATTCCGCTTTACTATTTTTTACATTTCTAAAATTTCACACAGGCGAACACCTTTTACACCGAATAATTTTTATGTCACTCATTTGGAAATGTGCTTATTTATTAGGAAAATAATTTTCAGCAGTGCACCGAAATTTAATTCGAAAATATTGCGTGTTTTGTATTCGGTATATCTGTTTCCAGTATTTTCTAACAATGGTTTAATTGTTGAAATAATCTGTTCAGTTTTACTTCATTTTGCATTTCTAAACATTTACACAGGCGAACACCTTTAAAAACCATTAATTTTTGAATCATTCTTTAGGAAATGTGCTTATTTATTAGGAATATAATTTTACGCCGCACACCGGAAATTAATTCCGAAATATTGCGTTTTTTGTATTCGGTATATAGGTTTCCATGATTTTTTAACAATGGTTTAATTGTTGAAACAATATATTCGGTTTTACTTTATTTGACATTTCTAAAAATTCACACAGGCGAACACCTTTAAAATCGAATAAGTTTTACGTCATTCATTAGGAAATGTGCTTATTTATTAGGAAATTAATTTTCAGCCATGCACCAGAATTTAATTCGGAAATATTGCGTGTTTTATGTTCGAAATATCAGTTTCCAGGATTTTCTAACAATGGTTTAATTGTTGAAACAATATATTTGGTTTTACTTTATTTTAAATTTCTTAAAATTCACACCTGCGAACACATTTTAAACCGCACAATTTTTACGCCATTCATTAAGAAATGTGCTTATTTATTAAGAAATTAATTTCCAGTCGTGCACCAGAAATTAATTCGGAAATATTGCGTGTTTTATATTCGGTATATCATTTTGCAGAATTTTCTAACAATAGTCTCATTGTTGAAACAATGTTTCAACCGTTTTACTATTTTTTACATTTCTAAAAATTCACTCAGGCGTCACCTTTTAAACCGAATAATTTTTATGTCACTCATTTGGAAATGTGCTTATTTATTAGGAAAATAATTTTCAGCCGTGTATCGAAATTTATTTCAAAAATATTGCGTGTTTTATATTTGGTATAAAAGTTTCCAGTATTTTCTAACAATCTTTTAATTGTTGAAACAATATATTCAGTTTTACTTTATTTTACATTTCTAAACATTTACACAGGCGAACACCTTTTAAACCCATTAATTTTTGAATCATTCTTAAGGAAATGTGCTGATTTATTCGGAAACTAATTTTCAGCAGTGCACCGAAATTTAATTCGAAAATATTGCGTGTTTTGTATTCGGTATATCTGTTTCCAGTATTTTCTAACAATGGTTTAATTGTTGAAATAATCTATTCAGTTTAACTTCATTTTGCATTTCTAAACATTTACACAGCCGAACACCTTTAAAAACCATTAATTTTTGAATCATTCTTTAGGAAATGTGCTTATTTATTAGGAAATTAATTTTCAGCCATGCACCAGAATTTAATTCGGAAATATTGCGTGTTTTATGTTCGAAATATCAGTTTCCAGGATTTTCTAACAATGGTTTAATTGTTGAAACAATATATTTGGTTTTACTTTATTTTAAATTTCTTAAAATTCACACCTGCGAACACATTTTAAACCGAATAATTTTTACGCCATTCATTAGGAAATGTGCTTATTTATTAAGAAATTAATTTTCAGCCGTGCACCAGAATTTAATTCAGAAATATTGCGTGTTTTATATTCGGTATATCAGTTTCCAGAATTTTCTAACAATAGTCTCATTGTTGAAACAATGTATTCCGTTTTACTATTTTTTACATTTCTAAAAATTCACTCAGGCGTCACCTTTTAAACCGAATAATTTTTATGTCACTCATTTGGAAATGTGCTTATTTATTAGGAAATTAATTTTCAGCCGTGTATCGAAATTTATTTAAAAAATATTGCGTGTTTTATATTTGGTATAAAAGTTTCCAGTATTTTCTAACAATCTTTTAATTGTTGAAACAATATATTCAGTTTATTTTATTTTACATTTCTAAACATTTACACAGGCAAACACCTTTAAAGCCCATTAATTTTTGAATCATTCTTTAGGAAATGTGCTTATTTATGAGGAATATAATTTTCAGCCGCACACCGGAATTTAATTCGGAAATATTGCGTGTTTTGTATTCGGTATATAGGTTTCCATGTTTTTTTAACAATGGTTTAATTGTTGAAACAATATATTAGGTTTTACTTTATTTTATATTTCTAAACATTCACACAGGCGAACACCTTTAAAACCCATTAATTTTTGAATCATTCTTTAGGAAATGTGCTGATTTATTAGGAAACTAATTTTCAGCAGTGCACCGAAATTTAATTCGAAAATATTGCGTATTTTGTATTCGGTATATAGGTTTCCATGATTTTTTAACAATGGTTTAATTGTTGAAACAATATATTCGGTTTTACTTTATTTGACATTTCTAAAACTTCACACAGGCGGACTCCTTTAAAACCGAATAATTTTTATATCATTCTTTAGGAAATGTGCTTAATTATTAGGAAACTAATTTTCAGCCGTGCACCGAAATTTAATTCGAAAATATTGCGTGTTTTGTGTTCGGTATATAGATTTCCATTATTTTTTAACAATGGTTTAATTGTTGAAACAATATATTCGGTTTTACTTTATTTCACATTTCTAAAAATTCACACAGGCGAACACCTTTAAAACCGAATAATTTTAACGTCATTCATTAGGAAATGTGCTTATTTATTAGGAAATTAATTTTCAGCAAAGCACCAGAATTTAATTGGGAAATATTGCGTGTTTTAGATTCGGTATATCACTTTCCAGAATTTTCTAACAATAGTTTCATTGTTGAAACAATGTATTACTTACTACGTGTTTTACTATTTTTTACATTTCTAAAAATTCACAAAGGCGAACACCGTTTAAACCGAATAATTTTTATGTCACTCATTTGGAAATGTGCTTATTTATTAGGAAATTAATTTTCAGCCGTGTACCGGAATTTATTTCAAAAATATTGCGTGTTTTACATTTAGTATAAAAGTTTCCACTATTTTCTAACAATGGTTTAATTGTTGAAACAATATATTCAGTTTTACTTTTTTTTACCTTTCTAAACATTTACACAGGCGAACACCTTTAAAACCCATTAATTTTTGAGTCATTCTTTAGGAAATGTGCTATTTTTTAGCAAACATATTTTCAGCCGGGCACCGAAATTTAATTCGAAAATATTGCTTGTTTTGTGTTCGGTATATAGGTTTCCATTATTTTTTAACAATTGTTTAATTGTTGAAACAATATATTAGGTTTTACTTTATTTTATATTTCTAAACATTCACACATGTGAGCACCTTTAACCACTTCAACGGCTGCCCCGAGTTAAGTCGGGGGTAAAAGCACTGTTTCCCTATACCCATCGCCGGTGAAGTGGTTAAAACCCATTAATTTTTTAATCATTCTTTAGGAAATGTGCTGATTTATTAGGAAACTAGCTGCCTTCGCCCGCTAGCGGGCCGCTCCTTTTTTATAAAATCTCGAAAGAACGAACCCCTCCTTTTTACGAACCTCTAATAATATGAAATCTCGAAGTGAAAGAACCTCCAACCGGGTCCCCTCTGCCTACGGCACCGTATAGAAGGCGAGCCGCGCACGCACTGCAAACTCTTTTTAAAAAGACTTTCGGCATGACGAAAGTCGACCCTGGTCCTCGCTGCCTACGGCACTGTATAGCAGCCGTGCTGCGCACGCACTGCAAAGTCTCTTTAAAAAGCCTATCGCGCTTGACCGAAAGTCGAACCGGGTCCCCGATGCCAAAGGCACCGTGTAGCAGGCGTGCTGCGCACGCCTGCAAAATCTTGTAAAAAAGGCAGTCTTGCTGGAACGAACCTCCAACCGGGTCACCGCTGCCTACGGCATCGTATAGCAGGCGTGCTGCGCACGCCCTGCAAACTCTAAAAAAAAGCGTATCGCGCTCTAACGAAAGTCCGGTTTTAGTTTATTTGACATTTCTAAAAATTCACACAGGCGAACACCTTTAAAACCGAATAAGTTTTACGTCATTCATTAGGAAATGTGCTTATTTATTAGGAAATTAATTTTCAGCCGTGCACCAGAATTTAATTCGGAAATATTGCGTGTTTTATGTTCGAAATATCAGTTTCCAGGATTTTCTAACAATGGTTTAATTGTTGAAACAATGAATTCCGCTTTACTATTTTTTACATTTCTAAAATTTCACACAGGCGAACACCTTTTACACCGAATAATTTTTATGTCACTCATTTGGAAATGTGCTTATTTATTAGGAAAATAATTTTCAGCAGTGCACCGAAATTTAATTCGAAAATATTGCGTGTTTTGTATTCGGTATATCTGTTTCCAGTATTTTCTAACAATGGTTTAATTGTTGAAATAATCTGTTCAGTTTTACTTCATTTTGCATTTCTAAACATTTACACAGGCGAACACCTTTAAAAACCATTAATTTTTGAATCATTCTTTAGGAAATGTGCTTATTTATTAGGAATATAATTTTACGCCGCACACCGGAAATTAATTCCGATATATTGCGTTTTTTGTATTCGGTATATAGGTTTCCATGATTTTTTAACAATGGTTTAATTGTTGAAACAATATATTCGGTTTTACTTTATTTGACATTTCTAAAAATTCACACAGGCGAACACCTTTAAAATCGAATAAGTTTTACGTCATTCATTAGGAAATGTGCTTATTTATTAGGAAATTAATTTTCAGCCATGCACCAGAATTTAATTCGGAAATATTGCGTGTTTTATGTTCGAAATATCAGTTTCCAGGATTTTCTAACAATGGTTTAATTGTTGAAACAATATATTTGGTTTTACTTTATTTTAAATTTCTTAAAATTCACACCTGCGAACACATTTTAAACCGAACAATTTTTACGCCATTCATTAAGAAATGTGCTTATTTATTAAGAAATTAATTTTCAGTCGTGCACCAGAATTTAATTCGGAAATATTGCGTGTTTTATATTCGGTATATCATTTTGCAGAATTTTCTAACAATAGTCTCATTGTTGAAACAATGTTTCAACCGTTTTACTATTTTTTACATTTCTAAAAATTCACTCAGGCGTCACCTTTTAAACCGAATAATTTTTATGTCACTCATTTGGAAATGTGCTTATTTATTAGGAAAATAATTTTCAGCCGTGTATCGAAATTTATTTCAAAAATATTGCGTGTTTTATATTTGGTATAAAAGTTTCCAGTATTTTCTAACAATCTTTTAATTGTTGAAACAATATATTCAGTTTTACTTTATTTTACATTTCTAAACATTTACACAGGCGAACACCTTTTAAACCCATTAATTTTTGAATCATTCTTAAGGAAATGTGCTGATTTATTCGGAAACTAATTTTCAGCAGTGCACCGAAATTTAATTCGAAAATATTGCGTGTTTTGTATTCGGTATATCTGTTTCCAGTATTTTCTAACAATGGTTTAATTGTTGAAATAATCTATTCAGTTTAACTTCATTTTGCATTTCTAAACATTTACACAGCCGAACACCTTTAAAAACCATTAATTTTTGAATCATTCTTTAGGAAATGTGCTTATTTATTAGGAAATTAATTTTCAGCCATGCACCAGAATTTAATTCGGAAATATTGCGTGTTTTATGTTCGAAATATCAGTTTCCAGGATTTTCTAACAATGGTTTAATTGTTGAAACAATATATTTGGTTTTACTTTATTTTAAATTTCTTAAAATTCACACCTGCGAAGACATTTTAAACCGAATAATTTTTACGCCATTCATTAGGAAATGTGCTTATTTATTAAGAAATTAATTTTCAGCCGTGCACCAGAATTTAATTCAGAAATATTGCGTGTTTTATATTCGGTATATCAATTTCCAGAATTTTCTAATAATAGTCTCATTGTTGAAACAATGTATTCCGTTTTACTATTTTTTACATTTCTAAAAATTCACTCAGGCGTCACCTTTTAAACCGAATAATTTTTATGTCACTCATTTGGAAATGTGCTTATTTATTAGGAAATTAATTTTCAGCCGTGTATCGAAATTTATTTAAAAAATATTGCGTGTTTTATATTTGGTATAAAAGTTTCCAGTATTTTCTAACAATCTTTTAATTGTTGAAACAATATATTCAGTTTATTTTATTTTACATTTCTAAACATTTACACAGGCAAACACCTTTAAAGCCCATTAATTTTTGAATCATTCTTTAGGAAATGTGCTTATTTATGAGGAATATAATTTTCAGCCGCACACCGGAATTTAATTCGGAAATATTGCGTGTTTTGTATTCGGTATATAGGTTTCCATGTTTTTTTAACAATGGTTTAATTGTTGAAACAATATATTAGGTTTTACTTTATTTTATATTTCTAAACATTCACACAGGCGAACACCTTTAAAACCCATTAATTTTTGAATCATTCTTTAGGAAATGTGCTGATTTATTAGGAAACTAATTTTCAGCAGTGCACCGAAATTTAATTCGAAAATATTGCGTATTTTGTATTCGGTATATAGGTTTCCATGATTTTTTAACAATGGTTTAATTGTTGAAACAATATATTCGGTTTTACTTTATTTGACATTTCTAAAACTTCACACAGGCGGACTCCTTTAAAACCGAATAATTTTTATATCATTCTTTAGGAAATGTGCTTATTTATTAGAAAACTAATTTTCAGCCATGCACCGAAATTTAATTCGAAAATATTGCGTGTTTTGTGTTCGGTATATAGATTTCCATTATTTTTTAACAATGGTTTAATTGTTGAAACAATATATTCGGTTTTACTGTATTTGACATTTCTAAAAATTCACACAGGCGAACACCTTTAAAACCGAATAATTTTAACGTCATTCATTAGGAAATGTGCTTATTTATTAGGAAATTAATTTTCAGCAAAGCACCAGAATTTAATTGGGAAATATTGCGTGTTTTATATTCGGTATATCACTTTCCAGAATTTTCTAACAATAGTTTCATTGTTGAAACAATGTATTACTTACTACGTGTTTTACTATTTTTTACATTTCTAAAAATTCACAAAGGCGAACACCGTTTAAACCGAATAATTTTTATGTCACTCATTTGGAAATGTGCTTATTTATTAGGAAATTAATTTTCAGCCGTGTACCGGAATTTATTTCAAAAATATTGCGTGTTTTACATTTAGTATAAAAGTTTCCACTATTTTCTAACAATGGTTTAATTGTTGAAACAATATATTCAGTTTTACTTTTTTTTACCTTTCTAAACATTTACACAGGCGAACACCTTTAAAACCCATTAATTTTTGAGTCATTCTTTAGGAAATGTGCTATTTTTTAGCAAACATATTTTCAGCCGGGCACCGAAATTTAATTCGAAAATATTGCTTGTTTTGTGTTCGGTATATAGGTTTCCATTATTTTTTAACAATTGTTTAATTGTTGAAACAATATATTAGGTTTTACTTTATTTTATATTTCTAAACATTCACACATGTGAGCACCTTTAAAACCCATTAATTTTTTAATCATTCTTTAGGAAATGTGCTGATTTATTAGGAAACTAGCTGCCTTCGCCCGCTAGCGGGCCCCTCCTTTTTTATAAAATCTCGAAAGAACGAACCCCTCCTTTTTACGAACCTCTAATAATATGAAATCTCGAAGTGAAAGAACCTCCAACCGGGTCCCCTCTGCCTACGGCACCGTATAGAAGGCGAGCCGCGCACGCACTGCAAACTCTTTTTAAAAAGACTTTCGGCATGACGAAAGTCGACCCTGGTCCTCGCTGCCTACGGCACTGTATAGCAGCCGTGCTGCGCACGCACTGCAAAGTCTCTTTAAAAAGCCTATCGCGCTTGACCGAAAGTCGAACCGGGTCCCCGATGCCAAAGGCACCGTGTAGCAGGCGTGCTGCGCACGCCTGCAAAATCTTGTAAAAAAGGCAGTCTTGCTGGAACGAACCTCCAACCGGGTCACCGCTGCCTACGGCATCGTATAGCAGGCGTGCTGCGCACGCCCTGCAAACTCTAAAAAAAAGCGTATCGCGCTCTAACGAAAGTCCGGTTTTAGTTTATTTGACATTTCTAAAAATTCACACAGGCGAACACCTTTAAAACCGAATAAGTTTTACGTCATTCATTAGGAAATGTGCTTATTTATTAGGAAATTAATTTTCAGCCGTGCACCAGAATTTAATTCGGAAATATTGCGTGTTTTATGTTCGAAATATCAGTTTCCAGGATTTTCTAACAATGGTTTAATTGTTGAAACAATGAATTCCGCTTTACTATTTTTTACATTTCTAAAATTTCACACAGGCGAACACCTTTTACACCGAATAATTTTTATGTCACTCATTTGGAAATGTGCTTATTTATTAGGAAAATAATTTTCAGCAGTGCACCGAAATTTAATTCGAAAATATTGCGTGTTTTGTATTCGGTATATCTGTTTCCAGTATTTTCTAACAATGGTTTAATTGTTGAAATAATCTGTTCAGTTTTACTTCATTTTGCATTTCTAAACATTTACACAGGCGAACACCTTTAAAAACCATTAATTTTTGAATCATTCTTTAGGAAATGTGCTTATTTATTAGGAATATAATTTTACGCCGCACACCGGAAATTAATTCCGAAATATTGCGTTTTTTGTATTCGGTATATAGGTTTCCATGATTTTTTAACAATGGTTTAATTGTTGAAACAATATATTCGGTTTTACTTTATTTGACATTTCTAAAAATTCACACAGGCGAACACCTTTAAAATCGAATAAGTTTTACGTCATTCATTAGGAAATGTGCTTATTTATTAGGAAATTAATTTTCAGCCATGCACCAGAATTTAATTCGGAAATATTGCGTGTTTTATGTTCGAAATATCAGTTTCCAGGATTTTCTAACAATGGTTTAATTGTTGAAACAATATATTTGGTTTTACTTTATTTTAAATTTCTTAAAATTCACACCTGCGAACACATTTTAAACCGAACAATTTTTACGCCATTCATTAAGAAATGTGCTTATTTATTAAGAAATTAATTTTCAGTCGTGCACCAGAATTTAATTCGGAAATATTGCGTGTTTTATATTCGGTATATCATTTTGCAGAATTTTCTAACAATAGTCTCATTGTTGAAACAATGTTTCAACCGTTTTACTATTTTTTACATTTCTAAAAATTCACTCAGGCTTCACCTTTTAAACCGAATAATTTTTATGTCACTCATTTGGAAATGTGCTTATTTATTAGGAAAATAATTTTCAGCCGTGTATCGAAATTTATTTCAAAAATATTGCGTGTTTTATATTTGGTATAAAAGTTTCCAGTATTTTCTAACAATCTTTTAATTGTTGAAACAATATATTCAGTTTTACTTTATTTTACATTTCTAAACATTTACACAGGCGAACACCTTTTAAACCCATTAATTTTTGAATCATTCTTAAGGAAATGTGCTGATTTATTCGGAAACTAATTTTCAGCAGTGCACCGAAATTTAATTCGAAAATATTGCGTGTTTTGTATTCGGTATATCTGTTTCCAGTATTTTCTAACAATGGTTTAATTGTTGAAATAATCTATTCAGTTTAACTTCATTTTGCATTTCTAAACATTTACACAGCCGAACACCTTTAAAAACCATTAATTTTTGAATCATTCTTTAGGAAATGTGCTTATTTATTAGGAAATTAATTTTCAGCCATGCACCAGAATTTAATTCGGAAATATTGCGTGTTTTATGTTCGAAATATCAGTTTCCAGGATTTTCTAACAATGGTTTAATTGTTGAAACAATATATTTGGTTTTACTTTATTTTAAATTTCTTAAAATTCACACCTGCGAAGACATTTTAAACCGAATAATTTTTACGCCATTCATTAGGAAATGTGCTTATTTATTAAGAAATTAATTTTCAGCCGTGCACCAGAATTTAATTCAGAAATATTGCGTGTTTTATATTCGGTATATCAGTTTCCAGAATTTTCTAATAATAGTCTCATTGTTGAAACAATGTATTCCGTTTTACTATTTTTTACATTTCTAAAAATTCACTCAGGCGTCACCTTTTAAACCGAATAATTTTTATGTCACTCATTTGGAAATGTGCTTATTTATTAGGAAATTAATTTTCAGCCGTGTATCGAAATTTATTTAAAAAATATTGCGTGTTTTATATTTGGTATAAAAGTTTCCAGTATTTTCTAACAATCTTTTAATTGTTGAAACAATATATTCAGTTTATTTTATTTTACATTTCTAAACATTTACACAGGCAAACACCTTTAAAGCCCATTAATTTTTGAATCATTCTTTAGGAAATGTGCTTATTTATGAGGAATATAATTTTCAGCCGCACACCGGAATTTAATTCGGAAATATTGCGTGTTTTGTATTCGGTATATAGGTTTCCATGTTTTTTTAACAATGGTTTAATTGTTGAAACAATATATTAGGTTTTACTTTATTTTATATTTCTAAACATTCACACAGGCGAACACCTTTAAAACACATTAATTTTTGAATCTTTCTTTAGGAAATGTGCTGATTTATTAGGAAACTAATTTTCAGCAGTGCACCGAAATTTAATTCGAAAATATTGCGTATTTTGTATTCGGTATATAGGTTTCCATGATTTTTTAACAATGGTTTAATTGTTGAAACAATATATTCGGTTTTACTTTATTTGACATTTCTAAAACTTCACACAGGCGGACTCCTTTAAAACCGAATAATTTTTATATCATTCTTTAGGAAATGTGCTTATTTATTAGAAAACTAATTTTCAGCCATGCACCGAAATTTAATTCGAAAATATTGCGTGTTTTGTGTTCGGTATATAGATTTCCATTATTTTTTAACAATGGTTTAATTGTTGAAACAATATATTCGGTTTTACTGTATTTGACATTTCTAAAAATTCACACAGGCGAACACCTTTAAAACCGAATAATTTTAACGTCATTCATTAGGAAATGTGCTTATTTATTAGGAAATTAATTTTCAGCAAAGCACCAGAATTTAATTGGGAAATATTGCGTGTTTTATATTCGGTATATCACTTTCCAGAATTTTCTAACAATAGTTTCATTGTTGAAACAATGTATTACTTACTACGTGTTTTACTATTTTTTACATTTCTAAAAATTCACAAAGGCGAACACCGTTTAAACCGAATAATTTTTATGTCACTCATTTGGAAATGTGCTTATTTATTAGGAAATTAATTTTCAGCCGTGTACCGGAATTTATTTCAAAAATATTGCGTGTTTTACATTTAGTATAAAAGTTTCCACTATTTTCTAACAATGGTTTAATTGTTGAAACAATATATTCAGTTTTACTTTTTTTTACCTTTCTAAACATTTACACAGGCGAACACCTTTAAAACCCATTAATTTTTGAGTCATTCTTTAGGAAATGTGCTATTTTTTAGCAAACATATTTTCAGCCGGGCACCGAAATTTAATTCGAAAATATTGCTTGTTTTGTGTTCGGTATATAGGTTTCCATTATTTTTTAACAATTGTTTAATTGTTGAAACAATATATTAGGTTTTACTTTATTTTATATTTCTAAACATTCACACATGTGAGCACCTTTAAAACCCATTAATTTTTTAATCATTCTTTAGGAAATGTGCTGATTTATTAGGAAACTAGCTGCCTTCGCCCGCTAGCGGGCCCCTCCTTTTTTATAAAATCTCGAAAGAACGAACCCCTCCTTTTTACGAACCTCTAATAATATGAAATCTCGAAGTGAAAGAACCTCCAACCGGGTCCCCTCTGCCTACGGCACCGTATAGAAGGCGAGCCGCGCACGCACTGCAAACTCTTTTTAAAAAGACTTTCGGCATGACGAAAGTCGACCCTGGTCCTCGCTGCCTACGGCACTGTATAGCAGCCGTGCTGCGCACGCACTGCAAAGTCTCTTTAAAAAGCCTATCGCGCTTGACCGAAAGTCGAACCGGGTCCCCGATGCCAAAGGCACCGTGTAGCAGGCGTGCTGCGCACGCCTGCAAAATCTTGTAAAAAAGGCAGTCTTGCTGGAACGAACCTCCAACCGGGTCACCGCTGCCTACGGCATCGTATAGCAGGCGTGCTGCGCACGCCCTGCAAACTCTAAAAAAAAGCGTATCGCGCTCTAACGAAAGTCCGGTTTTAGTTTATTTGACATTTCTAAAAATTCACACAGGCGAACACCTTTAAAACCGAATAAGTTTTACGTCATTCATTAGGAAATGTGCTTATTTATTAGGAAATTAATTTTCAGCCGTGCACCAGAATTTAATTCGGAAATATTGCGTGTTTTATGTTCGAAATATCAGTTTCCAGGATTTTCTAACAATGGTTTAATTGTTGAAACAATGAATTCCGCTTTACTATTTTTTACATTTCTAAAATTTCACACAGGCGAACACCTTTTACACCGAATAATTTTTATGTCACTCATTTGGAAATGTGCTTATTTATTAGGAAAATAATTTTCAGCAGTGCACCGAAATTTAATTCGAAAATATTGCGTGTTTTGTATTCGGTATATCTGTTTCCAGTATTTTCTAACAATGGTTTAATTGTTGAAATAATCTATTCAGTTTAACTTCATTTTGCATTTCTAAACATTTACACAGCCGAACACCTTTAAAAACCATTAATTTTTGAATCATTCTTTAGGAAATGTGCTTATTTATTAGGAAATTAATTTTCAGCCATGCACCAGAATTTAATTCGGAAATATTGCGTGTTTTATGTTCGAAATATCAGTTTCCAGGATTTTCTAACAATGGTTTAATTGTTGAAACAATATATTTGGTTTTACTTTATTTTAAATTTCTTAAAATTCACACCTGCGAACACATTTTAAACCGAATAATTTTTACGCCATTCATTAGGAAATGTGCTTATTTATTAAGAAATTAATTTTCAGCCGTGCACCAGAATTTAATTCAGAAATATTGCGTGTTTTATATTCGGTATATCAGTTTCCAGAATTTTCTAACAATAGTCTCATTGTTGAAACAATGTATTCCGTTTTACTATTTTTTACATTTCTAAAAATTCACTCAGGCGTCACCTTTTAAACCGAATAATTTTTATGTCACTCATTTGGAAATGTGCTTATTTATTAGGAAATTAATTTTCAGCCGTGTATCGAAATTTATTTAAAAAATATTGCGTGTTTTATATTTGGTATAAAAGTTTCCAGTATTTTCTAACAATCTTTTAATTGTTGAAACAATATATTCAGTTTATTTTATTTTACATTTCTAAACATTTACACAGGCAAACACCTTTAAAGCCCATTAATTTTTGAATCATTCTTTAGGAAATGTGCTTATTTATGAGGAATATAATTTTCAGCCGCACACCGGAATTTAATTCGGAAATATTGCATGTTTTGTATTCGGTATATAGGTTTCCATGTTTTTTTAACAATGGTTTAATTGTTGAAACAATATATTAGGTTTTACTTTATTTTATATTTCTAAACATTCACACAGGCGAACACCTTTAAAACCCATTAATTTTTGAATCATTCTTTAGGAAATGTGCTGATTTATTAGGAAACTAATTTTCAGCAGTGCACCGAAATTTAATTCGAAAATATTGCGTGTTTTGTGTTCGGTATATAGATTTCCATTATTTTTTAACAATGGTTTAATTGTTGAAACAATATATTCGGTTTTACTGTATTTGACATTTCTAAAAATTCACACAGGCGAACACCTTTAAAACCGAATAATTTTTACGTCATTCATTAGGAAATGTGCTTATTTATTAGGAAAATTATTTTCAGACGTGCATCAGAATTTAATTCGGAAATATTGCGTGTTTTATGTTCGAAATATCAGTTTCCAGGATTTACTAACAATAGTTTCATTGTTCAAATAATGTATTTCGTTTTACTTTATTTTATATTTCTAAACATTCACACATGCGGACGCCTTTAAAATCGAATAATTTGTACGTCATTAATTACGAAATATGCTTATTTATTAGGAAATTAATTTTCAGCCGTGCACCGAAATTTAATTCGGAAACATTGAGTGTTTTATATTCAGTATATCAGTTTCCAGGATTTTCTAACAATGGTTTAATTTTTGAAACAATATATTCGGTTTTACTTTATATTATATTTCTAAAGATTCACACATACCGACGCCTTTAAAACCGAGTAAATTTTACGCCATTAATTTGGAAATGTGCTTATTTATTAGGAAACTAATTTTCAGCCGTGCACCGAAATTTAATTCGAAAATATTGCGTGTTTTATATTCGGTATATCAGTTTCCAGAATTTTCTAACAATAGTTTCATTGTTGAAACAATGTATTACTTACTACGTGTTTTACTATTTTTTACATTTCTAAAAATTCACACAGGCGAACACCGTTTAAACCGAATAATTTTTATGTCACTCATTTGGAAATGTGCTTATTTATTAGGAAATTAATTTTCAGCCGTGTACAGGAATTTATTTCAAAAATATTGCGTGTTTTATATTTGGTATAAAAGTTTCCACTATTTTCTAACAATGGTTTAATTGTTGAAACAATATATTCAGTTTTACTTTTCTTTGCCTTTCTAAACATTTACACAGGCGAACACTTTTAAAACCCATTAATTTCTGAATCATTCTTTTGAAAATGTGCTATTTTTTAGCAAACATATTTTCAGCCGGGCACCGAAATTTAATTCGAAAATATTGCTTGTTTTGTGTTCGGTATATAGGTTTCCATTATTTTTTAACAATTGTTTAATTGTTAAAACAATATATTAGGTTTTACTTTATTTTATATTTCTAAACATTCACACAGGCGGACTCCTTTAAAACCGAATAATTTTTATATCTTTCTTTAGGAAATGTGCTTATTTATTAGGAAAATAATTTTCAGCCGTGCACCGAAATTTAATTCGAAAATATTGCGTGTTTTGTATTCGGTATATAGGTTTCCATGATTTTTTAACAATGGTTTAATTGTTGAAACAATATATTCGGTTTTACTTTATTTGACATTTCTAAAACTTCACACAGGCGAACACCTTTAAAACCGAATAATTTTAACGTCATTCATTAGGAAATGTGCTTATTTATTAGGAAATTAATTTTCAGCAAAGCACCAGAATTTAATTGGGAAATATTGCGTGTTTTATATTCGGTATATCAGTTTCCAGAATTTTCTAACAATAGTTTCATTGTTGAAACAATGTATTACTTACTACGTGTTTTACTATTTTTTACATTTCTAAAAATTCACACAGGCGAACACCGTTTAAACCGAAAAATTTTTATGTCACTCATTTGGAAATGTGCTTATTTATTAGGAAATTAATTTTCAGCCGTGTACCGGAATTTATTTCAAAAATATTGCGTGTTTTATATTTGGTATAAAAGTTTCCACTATTTTCTAACAATGGTTTAATTGTTGAAACAATATATTCAGTTTTACTTTTTTTTTTTACCTTTCTAAACAGTTACACAGGCGAAATCCTTTAAAACCCATTAATTTTTGAATCATTCTTTAGGAAATGTGCTATTTTTTAGCAAACATATTTTCAGCCGGGCACCGAAATTTAATTCGAAAATATTGCTTGTTTTGTGTTCGGTATATATGTTTCCATTATTTTTTAACAATTGTTTAATTGTTGAAACAATATATTAGGTTTTACTTTATTTTATATTTCTAAACATTCACACAGGTGAGCACCTTTAAAACCCATTAATTTTTTAATCATTCTTTAGGAAATGTGCTGATTTATTAGGAAACTTATTATCTGCCGTGCACCGAAATTTAATTCGAAAATATTGCATGTTTTGTATTCGGTATATAGGTTTCCATGATTTTTTAACAATGGTTTAATTGTTGAAACAATATATTCGGTTTTACTTTATCTGACATTTCTAAAACTTCACACAGGCGGACTCCTTTAAAACCGAATAATTTTTATATCATTCTTTAGGAAATGTGCTTATTTATTAGGAAATTAATTTTTAGCCATGCACCAGAATTTAGTTGGGAAATATTGCGCGTTTTATATTCGGTATATCAGTTTCCCGAATTTTCTAACAATAGTTTCATTGTTGAAACAATGTAGTACTTACTACGTGTTTTACTATTTTTTACATTTCTAAAAATTCACACAGGCGAAAACCGTTTAAACCGAATAATTTTTATGTCACTCATTTGGAAATGTGCTTATTTATTAGGAAATTAATTTTCAGCCGTGTACCGGAATTTATTTCAAAAATATTGCGTGTTTTATATTTGGTATAAAAGTTTCCACTATTTTCTAACAATGGCTTAATTGTTGAAACAATATATTCAGTTTTACTTTTTTTTACCTTTCTAAACATTTACACAGACGAGCACCTTTAAAACCCATTAATATTTGAATCATTCTTTAGGAAATGTGCTTATTTATTAGGAAACATATTTTCAGCCGGGCACCGAAAATATTGCGAGTTTTGTATTCGGTATATAGGTTTCCATGATTTTTTAACAATGGTTTAATTGTTGAAATAATATATTCGGTTTTACTTTATTTGACATTTCTAAAAATTCACACAGGCGAACACCTTTAAAACCAAATAAGTTTTACGTCATTCATTAGGAAATGTGCTTATTTATTAGGAAATTAATTTTCAGCCGTGCACCAGAATTTAATTCGGAAATATTGCGTGTTTTATGTTCGAAATATCAGTTTCCAGGATTTTCTAACAATGGTTTAATTGTTGAAACAATATATTTGGTTTTACTTTATTTTACATTTCTTAAAATTCACACCTGCGAACACATTTTAAACCAAATAAGTTTTACATCATTCATTAGGAAATGTGCTTATTTATTAGGAAATTAATTTTCAGCCTTGCACCAGAATTTAATTCAGAAATATTGCGTGTTTTATATTCGGTATATCAGTTTCCAGAATTTTCTAACAATCTTTTAATTGTTGAAACAATATATTCAGTTTTACTTTATTTTACATTTCTAAACATTTACACAGGCGAACACCTTTAAAACCCATTAATTTTTGAATCATTCTTTAGGAAATGTGCTTATTTATTAGGAATATAATTTTCAGCCGCACACCTTAATTTAATTCGGAAATATTGCGTGTTTTGTATTCGGTATATAGGTTTCCATGGTTTTTTAACAATGGTTTAATTGTTGAAACAATATATTCAGTTTTACTGTATTTTACATTTCTAAACATTCACACAAACGAACACCTTTTAAACCCATTAATTTTTGAATCATTCTTTAGGAAATGTGCTGATTTATTCGGAAACTAATTTTCAGCAGTGCACCGAAATTTAATTCGAAAATATTGCGTGTTTTGTATTCGGTATATCTGTTTCCACTATTTTCTAACAATGGTTTAATTGTTGAAACAATATATTCAGTTTTACTTTTTTTTACCTTTCTAAACATTTACACAGGCGAACAACTTTAAAACCCATTAATTTTTGAATCATTCTTTAGGAAATGTGCTATTTTTTAGCAAACATATTTTCAGCCGGGCACCGAAATTTAATTCGAAAATGTTGCTTGTTTTGTGTTCGGTATATAGGTTTCCATTATTTTTTAACAATTGTTTAATTGTTGAAACAATATATTAGGTTTTACTTTATTTTATATTTCTAAACATTCACACAGGTGAGCACATTTAAAACCCATTAATTTTTTAATCATTCTTTAGGAAATGTGCTGATTTATTAGGAAACTTATTATCTGCCGTGCACCGAAATTTAATTCGAAAATATTGCGTGTTTTCTATTCGGTATATAGGTTTCCATGATTTTTTAACAATGGTTTAATTGTTGAAAGAATATATTCGGTTTTACTTTATTTGACATTTCTAAAAATTCACACAGGCGGACTCCTTTAAAACCGAATAATTTTTATATCATTCTTTAGGAAATGTGCTTATTTATTAGGAAAATAATTTTCAGCCGTGCACCGAAATTTAATTCGAAAATATTGCGTGTTTTCTATTCGGTATATAGGTTTCCATGATTTTTTAACAATGGTTTAATTGTTGAAATAATATATTCGGTTTTACTGTATTTGACATTTCTAAAAATTCACACAGGCAAACACCTTTAAAACTGAATAATTTTTACGTCATTCATTAGGAAATGTGCTTATTTATTAGGAAATTAATTTTCAGACGTGCACCAGAATTTAATTCGGAAATATTGCGTGTTTTATGTTCGAAATATCAGTTTCCAGGATTTACTAACAATAGTTTCATTGTTCAAACAATGTATTTCGTTTTACTTTATTTTATATTTCTAAACATTCACACATGCGGACGCCTTTAAAATCGAATAATAATGTACGTCATTAATTACGAAATATTCTTATTTATTAGGAAATTAATTTTCAGCCGTGCACCGGAATTTAATTCGGAAATATTGAGTATTTTATATTCAGTATATCAGTTTCCAGGATTTTCTAACAATGGTTTAATTGTTGAAACAATATATTTGGTTTTACTTTATTTTACATTTCTTAAAATTCACACCTGCGAACACATTTTAAACCGAATAATTTTTACGCCATTCATTAGGAAATGTGCTTATTTATTAAGAAATTAATTTTCAGCCGTGCACCAGAATTTAATTCGGAAATATTGCGTGTTTTATATTCGGTATATCAGTTTCCAGAATGTTCTAACAATAGTCACATTGTTGAAACAATGTATTCCGTTTTACTATTTTTTACATTTCTAAAAATTCACGCAGGCGAACACCTTTTAAATCGAATAATTTTTATGTCACTCATTTGGAAATGTGCTTATTTACTAGGAAATTAATTTTCAGCCGTGTACCGAAATCTATTTCAAAAATATTGCGTGTTTTATATTTGGTATAAAAGTTTCCAGTATTTTCTAACAATCTTTTAATTGTTGAAACAATATATTCAGTTTTCCTTTATTTTACATTTCTAAATATTTACACAGGCGAACACCTTTAAAACCCATTAATTTTTGAATCATTCTTTAGGAAATGTGCTGATTTATTAGGAAACTAATTTTCAGCAGTGCTCAAAAATTTCATTCGAAAATATAGCGTTTTTTGTATTCGGTATATCTGTTTCCAGTATTTTCTAACAATGGTTTAATTCTTGAAACAATCTATTCAGTTTTACTTCATTTTACATTTCTAAACATTTACACAGGCGAACACCTTTAAAACCCATTAATTTTTGAATCATTCTTTAGGAAATGTGCTTATTTATGAGGAATATAATTTTCAGCCGCACACCGGAATTTAATTCGGAAATATTGCGTGTTTTGTATTCGGTATATAGGTTTCCATGTTTTTTTAACAATGGTTTAATTGTTGAAACAATATATTAGGTTTTACTTTATTTTATATTTCTAAACATTCACACAGGCGAACACCTTTAAAACCCATTAATTTTTGAATCATTCTTTAGGAAATGTGCTGATTTATTAGGAAACTAATTTTCAGCCGTGCACCGAAATTTAATTCGAAATATTGCGTGTTTTGTGTTCGGTATATAGATTTCCATTATTTTTTAACAATGGTTTAATTGTTGAAACAATATATTCGGTTTTACTGTATTTGACATTTCTAAAAATTCACACAGGCGAACACCTTTAAAACCGAATAATTTTTACGTCATTCATTAGGAAATGTGATTATTTATTAGGAAAATTATTTTCAGACGTGCATCAGAATTTAATTCGGAAATATTACATGTTTTATGTTCGAAATATCAGTTTCCAGGATTTACTAACAATAGTTTCATTGTTCAAACAATGTATTTCGTTTTACTTTATTTTATATTTCTAAACATTCACACATGCGGACGCCTTTAAAATCGAATAATTTGTACGTCATTAATTACGAAATATGATTATTTATTAGGAAATTAATTTTCAGCCGTGCACCGAAATTTAATTCGGAAACATTGAGTGTTTTATATTCAGTATATCAGTTTCCAGGATTTTCTAACAATGGTTTAATTTTTGAAACAATATATTCTGTTTTACTTTATATTATATTTCTAAACATTCACACATGCCGACGCCTTTAAAACCGAGTAAATTTTACGCCATTAATTTGGAAATGTGCTTATTTATTAGGAAACTAATTTTCAGCCGTGCACCGAAATTTAATTCGAAAATATTGCGTGTTTTATATTCGGTATATCAGTTTCCAGAATTTTCTAACAATAGTTTCATTGTTGAAACAATGTATTACTTACTACGTGTTTTACTATTTTTTACATTTCTAAAAATTCACACAGGCGAACACCGTTTAAACCGAATAATTTTTATGTCACTCATTTGGAAATGTGCTTATTTATTAGGAAATTAATTTTCAGCCGTGTACAGGAATTTATTTCAAAAATATTGCGTGTTTTATATTTGGTATAAAAGTTTCCACTATTTTCTAACAATGGTTTAATTGTTGAAACAATATATTCAGTTTTACTTTTCTTTGCCTTTCTAAACATTTACACAGGCGAGTACCTTTAAAACCCATTAATTTCTGAATCATTCTTTAGAAAATGTGCTATTTTTTAGCAAACATATTTTCAGCCGGGCACCGAAATTTAATTCGAAAATATTGCTTGTTTTGTGTTCGGTATATAGGTTTCCATTATTTTTTAACAATTGTTTAATTGTTGAAACAATATATTAGGTTTTACTTTATTTTATATTTCTAAACATTCACACAGGTGAGCACCTTTAAAACCCATTAATTTTTTAATCATTCTTTAGGAAATGTGCTGATTTATTAGGAAACTTATTATCTGCCGTGCACCGGAATTTAATTCGAAAATATTGCGTGTTTTGTGTTCGGTATATTGGTTTCCATGATTTTTTAACAATGGTTTAATTGTTGAAACAATATATTCGGTTTTACTTTATTTGATATTTCTAAAACTTCACACAGGCGGACTCCTTTAAAACCGAATAATTTTTATATCATTCTTTAGGAAATGTGCTTATTTATTAGGAAACTTATTATCTGCCGTGCACCGAAATTTAATTCGAAAATATTGCGTGTTTTGTATTCTGTATATGTTTCCATGATTTTTTAACAATGGTTTAATTGTTGAAACAATATATTCTGTTTTATTTTATTTGACATTCCTAAAACTTCACACAGGCGGACTCCTTTAAAACCGAATAATTTTTATATCTTTCTTTAGGAAATGTGCTTATTTATTAGGAAAATAATTTTCAACCGTGCACCGAAATTTAATTCGAAAATATTGCGTGTTTTGTATTCGGTATATAGGTTTCCATGATTCTTTAACAATGGTTTAATTGTTGAAACAATATATTCAGTTTTACTCTATTTTATTTTTCTAAACATTCACACAGGCGAACACCTTTAAAATCCATTAATTTTTTAATCATTCTTTAGGAAATGTGCTGATTTATTAGGAAACTTATTATCTGCCGTGCACTGAAATTTAATTCGAAAATATTGCGTATTTTGTATTCGGTATATAGGTTTCCATGATTTTTTAACAATGGTTTAATTGTTGAAACAATATATTCGGTTTTACTTTATTTGACATTTCTAAAACTTCACACAGGCGGACTCCTTAAAAAACGAATAATTTTTATATAATTCTTTAGGAAATGTGCTTAATTATTAGGAAACTAATTTTCAGCCGTGCACCGAAATTTACTTCGAAAATATTGCGTCTTTTGTGTTCGGTATATAGATTTCCATTATTTTTTAACAATGGTTTAATTGTTGAAACAATATATTCGGTTTTACTTCATTTGACATTTCTAAAAATTCACACAGGCGAACACCTTTAAAACCGAATAATTTTAACGTCATTCATTAGGAAATGTGCTTATTTATTAGGAAATTAATTTTCAGCAAAGCACCAGAATTTAATTGGGAAATATTGCGTGTTTTATATTCGGTATATCAGTTTCCAGAATTTTCTAACAATAGTTTCATTGTTGAAACAATGTATTACTTACTACGTGTTTTACTATTTTTTACATTTCTAAAAATTCACACAGGCGAACACCGTTTAAACCGAAAAATTTTTATGTCACTCATTTGGAAATGTGCTTATTTATTAGGAAATTAATTTTCAGCCGTGTACCGGAATTTATTTCAAAAATATTGCGTGTTTTATATTTGGTATAAAAGTTTCCACTATTTTCTAACAATGGTTTAATTGTTGAAACAATATATTCAGTTTTACTTTTTTTTTAACATTCTAAACATTTACACAGGCGAAATCCTTTAAAACCCATTAATTTTTGAATCATTCTTTAGGAAATGTGCTATTTTTTAGCAAACATATTTTCAGCCGGGCACCGAAATTTAATTCGAAAATATTGCTTGTTTTCTGTTCGGTATATATGTTTCCATTATTTTTTACAATTGTTTAATTGTTGAAACAATATATTAGGTTTTACTTTATTTTATATTTCTAAACATTCACACAGGTGAGCACCTTTAAAACCCATTAATATTTTAATCATTCTTTAGGAAATGTGCTGATTTATTAGGAAACTTATTATCTGCCGTGCACCGAAATTTAATTCGAAAATATTGCATGTTTTGTATTCGGTATATAGGTTTCCATGATTTTTTAACAATGGTTTAATTGTTGAAACAATATATTCGGTTTTACTTTATTTGACATTTCTAAAACTTCACACAGGCGGACTCCTTTAAAACCGAATAATTTTTATATCATTCTTTAGGAAATGTGCTTATTTATTAGGAAATTAATTTTTAGCCATGCACCAGAATTTAATTGGGAAATATTGCGCGTTTTATATTCGGTATATCAGTTTCCCGAATTTTCTAACAATAGTTTCATTGTTGAAACAATGTAGTACTTACTACGTGTTTTACTATTTTTTACATTTCTAAAAATTCACACAGGCGAAAACCGTTTAAACCGAATAATTTTTATGTCACTCATTTGGAAATGTGCTTATTTATTAGGAAATTAATTTTCAGCCGTGTACCGGAATTTATTTCAAAAATATTGCGTGTTTTATATTTGGTATAAAAGTTTCCACTATTTTCTAACAATGGCTTAATTGTTGAAACAATATATTCAGTTTTACTTTTTTTTTTATCTTTCTAAACATTTACACAGACGAGCACCTTTAAAACCCATTAATATTTGAATCATTCTTTAGGAAATGTGCTTATTTATTAGGAAACATATTTTCAGCCGGGCACCGAAATTTAATTCGAAAATATTGCGAGTTTTGTATTCGGTATATAGGTTTCCATGATTTATTAACAATGGTTTAATTGTTGAAACAATATATTCGGTTTTACTTTATTTGACATTTCTAAAAATTCACACAGGCGAACACCTTTAAAACCAAATAAGTTTTACGTCATTCATTAGGAAATGTGCTTATTTATTAGGAAATTAATTTTCAGCCGTGCACCAGAATTTAATTCGGAAATATTGCCTGTTTTATGTTCGCAATATCAGTTTCCAGGTTTTTCTAACAATGGTTTAATTGTTGAAACAATATATTTGGTTTTACTTTATTTTACATTTCTTAAAATTCACACCTGCGAACACATTTTAAACCAAATAAGTTTTACGTCATTCATTAGGAAATGTGCTTATTTATTAGGAAAATAATTTTCAGCCGTGCACCAGAATTTAATTCAGAAATATTGCGTGTTTTATATTCGGTATATCAGTTTCCAGAATTTTCTAACAATCTTTTAATTGTTGAAACAATATATTCAGTTTTACATTATTTTACATTTCTAAACATTTACACAGGCGAACACCTTTAAAACCCATTAATTTTTTAATCATTCTTTAGGAAATGTGCTTATTTATTAGGAATATAATTTTCAGCCGCACACCTTAATTTAATTCGGAAATATTGCGTGTTTTGTATTCGGTATATAGGTTTCCATGGTTTTTTAACAATGGTTTAATTGTTGAAACAATATATTCAGTTTTACTGTATTTTACATTTCTAAACATTCACACAGGCGAACACCTTTTAAACCCATTAATTTTTGAATCATTCTTTAGGAAATGTGCTGATTTATTCGGAAACTAATTTTCAGCAGTGCACCGAAATTTAATTCGAAAATATTGCGTGTTTTGTATTCGGTATATCTGTTTCCAGTATTTTCTAACAATGGTTTAATTGTTGAAATAGTCTTTTCAGTTTTACTTCATTTTGCATTTCTAAACATTTACACAGGCAAACACCTTTAAAAACCATTAATTTTTGAATCATTCTTTAGGAAATGTGCTTATTTATTAGGAATATAATTTTACGCCGCACACCGGAAATTAATTCCGAAATATTGAGTTTTTTGTATTCGGTATATAGGTTTCCATGATTTTTTAACAATGGTTTAATTGTTGAAACAATATATTTGGTTTTACTTTATTTTAAATTTCTTAAAATTCACACCTGCGAACACATTTTAAACCGAATAATTTTTACGCCATTCATTAGGAAATGTGCTTATTTATTAAGAAATTAATTTTCAGCCGTGCACCAGAATTTAATTCGGAAATATTGTGTGTTTTATATTCGGTATATCAGTTTCCAGAATTTTCTAACAATAGCCTCATTTTTGAAACAATGTATTCCGTTTTACTATTTTTTACATTTCTAAAAATTCACTCAGGCGTCACCTTTTAAACCGAATAATTTTTATGTCACTCATTTGGAAATGTGCTTATTTATTAGGAAATTAATTTTCAGCCGTGTATCGAAATTTATTTCAAAAGTATTGCGTGTTTTATATTTGGTATAAAAGTTTCCAGTATTTTCTAACAATCTTTTAATTGTTGAAACAATATATTCAGTTTTACTTTATTTTACATTTCTAAACATTTACACAGACGAGCACCTTTAAAACCCATTAATATTTGAATCATTCTTTAGAAAATGTGCTTATTTATTAGGAAACTAATTTTCAGCCGTGCACCGAAATTTAATTCGAAAATATTGCGAGTTTTGTATTCGGTATATAGGTTTCCATGATTTATTAACAATGGTTTAATTGTTGAAACAATATATTCGGTTTTACTTTATTTGACATTTCTAAAAATTCACACAGGCGAACACCTTTAAAACCAAATAAGTTTTACGTCATTCATTAGGAAATGTGCTTATTTATTAGGAAATTAATTTTCAGCCGTGCACCAGAATTTAATTCGGAAATATTGCCTGTTTTATGTTCGCAATATCAGTTTCCAGGTTTTTCTAACAATGGTTTAATTGTTGAAACAATATATTTGGTTTTACTTTATTTTACATTTCTTAAAATTCACACCTGCGAACACATTTTAAACCAAATAAGTTTTACGTCATTCATTAGGAAATGTGCTTATTTATTAGGAAAATAATTTTCAGCCGTGCACCAGAATTTAATTCAGAAATATTGCGTGTTTTATATTCGGTATATCAGTTTCCAGAATTTTCTAACAATCTTTTAATTGTTGAAACAATATATTCAGTTTTACATTATTTTACATTTCTAAACATTTACACAGGCGAACACCTTTAAAACCCATTAATTTTTTAATCATTCTTTAGGAAATGTGCTTATTTATTAGGAATATAATTTTCAGCCGCACACCTTAATTTAATTCGGAAATATTGCGTATTTTGTATTCGGTATATAGGTTTCCATGATTTTTTAACAATGGTTTAATTGTTGAAACAATTTCGGTTTTACTTTATTTGACATTTCTAAAACTTCACACAGGTGGACTCCTTTAAAACCGAAAAATTTTTACGCCATTCTTTAGGAGATGTGTTTATTTATTAGGAATATAATTTTCAGCCGCACACCGGAATTTAATTCGAAAATATTGCGTGTTTCGTATTCGATATATAGGTTTCCATGATTTTTTAACAATGGTTTAATTGTTGAAACAATATATTCGGTTTTTCATTATTTGACATTTCTAAAACTTCACACAGACGGACTCCTTTAAAACCGAATAATTTTTACGCCATTCTTTAGGAAATGTGCTTATTTATTAGGAATATAATTTTCAGCCGCACACCGGAATTTAATTCGGAAATATTGCGTGTTTTGTATTCGGTATATAGGTTTCCATGATTTTTTAACAATGGTTTAATTGTTGAAACAATATATTCAGTTTTACTGTATTTTATTTTTCTAAACATTCACACAGGCGAACACCTTTAAAACCCATTAATTTTTGAATCATTCTATAGGAAATGTGCTGATTTATTAGGAAACTAATTTTCAGCAGTGCACCGAAATTTAATTCGAATATATTGCGTGTTTTGTATTAGGTATATCTGTTTCCAGTATTTTCTAACAATGGTTTAATTGTTGAAATAATCTATTCAGTTTTACTTCATTTTACATTTCTAAACATTTACACAGGCGAACACCTTTAAAACCCATTAATTTTTGAATCATTCTTTAGGAAATGTGCTTATTTATTAGTAATATGATTTTCCGCCGCACACCGGAAATTAATTCGGAAATATTGCGTTTTTTGTATTCGGTATATAGATTTCCATGATTTTTTAACAATGGTTTAATTGTTGAAACAATATATTCAGTTTTACTATTTTTTACATTTCTAAAAATTCACACAGGCGAACACCTTTTAAACCGAATAATTTTTATGGCACTCATTTGGAAATGTGGTTATTTATTAGGAAATTAATTTTCAGCCGTGTACCGTAATTTATTTCAAAAATATTGCGTGTTTTTTATTTGGTATAAAACTTTCCACTATTTTCTAACAATGCTTTAATTGTTGAAACAATATATTCAGTTTTACTTTTTTTTACCTTTCTAAACATTTACACAGGCGAACACCTTTAAAACACATTAATTTTTAAATCATTCTTTAGGAAATGTGCCTATTTATTAGGATACATATTTTCAGCCGGGCACCGAAATTTAATTCTAAAATATTGCGAGTTTTGAATTCGGTATATAGGTTTCCATGATTTTTTAACAATGGATTAATTGTTGAAACAATATATTCAGTTTTACTCTATTTTATTTTTCTAAACATTCACACAGGCGAACACCTTTAAAACCCATTAATTTTTGAATCATTCTTTAGGAAATGTGCTGATTTATTAGGAAACTTATTATCTGCCGTGCACCGAAATTTAATTCGAAAATATTGCGTGTTTTGTATTCGGTATATAGGTTTCCAGGATTTTTAACAATGGTTTAATTGTTGAAACAATATATTCAGTTTTACTTTATTTGACATTTCTAAAAATTCACACAGGCGAACATCTTTAAAACCGAATAATCTTTACGTCATTCATTAGGAAATGTGCTTATTTAATAGGAAATTATTTTTCAGCCGTGCACCAGAATTTAATTCGGAAGTATTGCGTGTTTTATGTTCGAAATATCAGTTTCCAGGATTTACTAACAATAGTTTCATTGTTCAAACAATGTATTTCGTTTTGCTTTATTTTATATTTCTAAACATTCACACATGCGGACGCCTTTAAAATCAAATAATTTTTTCGTCATTAATTACGAAATATGCTTATTTATTAGGAAATTAATTTTCAGCCGTGCACCGTAATTTAATTCGGAAATATTGAGTGTTTTATATTCAGTATATCAGTTTCCAGGATTTTCTAACAATGATTTAATTGTTGAAACAATATATTTGGTTTTACTTTATTTTACATTTATTAAAATTCACACCTGCGAACTCAATTTAAACCGAATAATTTTTACACCATTCATTAGGAAATGTGCTTATTTATTGAGAAGTTAATTTTCAGCCGTGAACCAGAATTTAATTCGGAAATATATCGTGTTTTATATTCGGTATATCAGTTTCCAGAATTTTCTAACAATAGTCTCATTGTTGAAACAATGTATTGCGTTTTACTATTTTTTACATTTCTAAAAATTCATACAGGCGAACACCTTTTAAACCAAATAATGTTTATGTCACTCATTTGGAAATGTGCTTATTTATTAGGAAATTAATTTTCAGCCGTGTACCGAAATTTATTTCAAAAATATTGCGTGTTTTATATTTGGTATAAAAGTTTCCAGTATTTTCTAACAATCTTTTAATTGTTGAAACAATATATTCAGTTTTACTTTATTTTACATTTCTAAACATTTACACAGGCGAACACCTTTAAAACTCATTAAATTTTTAATCATTTTTTAGAAAATGTGCTTATTTATTAGGAATAAAATTTTCAGCCGCACACTGGAATTTAATTCGGAAATATTGCGTGTTTTGTATTCGGTATATAGGTTTCCATGATTTTTTAACAATGGTTTAATTGTTGAAACAATATATTCGGTTTTACTTTGATTGACATTTCTAAAACTTCACACAGGCGGACTCCTTTAACACCGAATAATTTTTATATCATTCTTTAGGAAATGTGCCTATTTATTAGGAAATTAATTTTCAGCCGTGTACCGGAATTTATTTCAAAAATATTGCGTGTTTTTTATTTGGTATACAAGTTTCCAGTATTTTCTAACAATGGTTCAATTGTTGAAACAATATATTCAGTTTTACTCTATTTTACATTTTTAATTATTCACACAGGCGAACACCTTTAAAACCCATTAATTTTTGAATCATTCTTTAGGAAATGTGCTTATTTAATAGGAATATAATTTTCAGCCGCACACCGGAATTTAATTCGGAAATATTGCGTGTTTTGTATTTGGTATATAGGTTTCCCTGATTTTTTAACAATGGTTCAATTGTTGAAACAATATATTCAGTTTTACTCTATTTTATTTTTCTAAACATTCACACAGGCGAACACCTTTAAAACCCATTAATTTTTTAATCATTCTTTAGGAATTGTGCTGATTTATTAGGAAACTTATTATCTGCCGTGCACCGAAATTTAATTCGAAAATATTGCGTGTTTTGTATTCGGTATATAGGTTTCCATGATTTTTTAACAATGGTTTAATTGTTGAAACAATATATTCAGTTTTACTTTATTTGACATTTCTAAAAATTCACACAGGCGAACACCCTTAAAACCGAATAATCTTTACGTCATTCATTAAGAAATGTGCTTATTTATTAGGAAATTAATTTTCAGCCGTGCACCGTAATTTAATTCGGAAATATTGAGTGTTTTATATTCAGTATATCAGTTTCCAGGATTTTCTAACAATGGTTTAATTGTTGAAACAATATATTCGGTTTTACTATTTTTTACATTTCTTAAAATTCACACATGCGAACACATTTTAAACCGAATAATTTTTACACCATTCATAAGGAAATGTGCTTATTTATTAAGAAATTAATTTTCAGCCGTGCACCAGAATTTAATTCGGAAATATTGCGTGTTTTATATTCGGTATATCAGTTTCCAGAATTTTCTAACAATAGTCTCATTGTTGAAACAATGTATTGCGTTTTACTATTTTTTACATTTCTAAAAATTCACACAGGCGAACAACTTTCTAACAATGGTTTAATTGATGAAACAATATATTCACTTTTACTTTATTTTACATTTCTAAACATTTACACAGGCGAACACCTTTAAAACCCATTAATTTTTTAATCATTCTTTAGAAAATGTGCTTATTTATTAGGAATAAAATTTTCAGCCGCACACTGGAATTTAATTCGGAAATATTGCGTGTTTTGTATTCGGTATATAAGTTTCCATGATTTTTTAACAATGGTTTAATTGTTGAAACAATATATTCGGTTTCACTTTATTTGACATTTCTGAAACTTCACACGGGCGGACTCCTTTAAAACCGAATAATTTTTATATCATTCTTTAGGAAATGTGCTGATTTATTAGGAAACTTCTTATCTGCCGTGCACCGAAATTTAATTCGAAGATATTGCGTGTTTTGTATTCGGTATATAGGTTTCCATGATTTTTTTAACAATTGTTTAATTGTTGAAACAATATATTCAGTTTCACTTTATTTGACATTTCTAAAACTTCACACAGGCGGCCTCCTTTAAAATCGAATAATTTTTATATCATTCTTTAGGAAATGTGCTTATTTATTAGGAAACTAATTTTCAGCCGTGCACCGAAATTTAATTCGAAAATATTGCGTGTTTTGTATTCGTATATAGGTTTCCATGATTTTTTAACAATGGTTTAATTGTTGAAACAATATATTCAGTTTTACTATTTTTTACATTTCTAAAAATTCACACAGGCGAACACCTTTTAAACCGAATAATTTTTATGGCACTCATTTGGAAATGTGCTTATTTATTAGGAAATTAATTTTCAGCCGTGTACCGAAATTTATTTCAAAAATATTGCGTGTTTTATATTTGATATAAAAGTTTCCAGTATTTCCTAACAATGGTTCAATTGTTGAAACAATATATTCAGTTTTACTCTATTTTACATTTTTAATCATTCACACAGGCGAACACCTTTAAAACCCATTAATTTTTGAATCATTCTTTAGGAAATGTGCTTATTTAATAGGAATATAATTTTCAGCCGCACACCGGAATTTAATTCGGAAATATTGCGTGTTTTGTATTTGGTATATAGGTTTCCCTGATTTTTTAACAATGGTTCAATTGTTGAAACAATATATTCAGTTTTACTCTATTTTACATTTTTAAATATTCACACATCGAACACCTTTAAAACCCATTAATTTTTGAATCATTCATTAGGAAATGTGCTTATTTATTAGGAAATTAATTTTCAGCCGTGTATAGGAATTTATTTCAAAAATATTGCGTGTTTTATATTTGGTATAAAAGTTTCCACTATTTTCTAACAATGCTTTAATTGTTGAAACAATATATTCAGTTTTACTTTTTTTTTACCTTTCTAAACATTTACACAGGCGAACACCTTTAATACCTGATTTTTTAACAATGGTTCAATTGCTGAAACAATATATTTAGTTTTACTCTATTTTACATTTTTAAACTTTCACACAGGCGAACACCATTAAAACCCATTAATTTTTTAATCATTCTTTAGGAAATGTGCTTATTTATTAGGAATATAATTTTCAGCCGCACACCGGAATTTAATTCGGAAATATTGCGTGTTTTGTATTCGGTATATAGGTTTCCATGATTTTTTAACAATTGTTTAATTGTTGAAACAATATATTCGGTTTTACTATTTTTTACATTTCTAAAAATTCACACAGGCGAACACCTTTTAAACCGAATAATTTTTATGGCACTCATTCGGAAATGTGGTTATTTATTTGGAAATTAATTTTCAGCCGTGTACCGGAATTTATTTCAAAAATATTGCGTGTTTTTTATTTGGTATAAAACTTTCCACTATTTTCTAACAATGCTTTAATTGTTAAACAATATATTCAGTTTTACTTTTTTTTACCTTTCTAAACATTTACACAGGCGAACACCTTTAAAACTCATTAATTTTTGAATCATTCTTTAGGAAATGTGCTTATTTATTAGGAAACATATTTTCAGCCGTGCACCGAAATTTACTTCGAAAATATTGCGTATTTTGTATTCGGTATATAGGTTTCCATGATTTTTTAACAATGGTTTAATTGTTGAAACAATTTCGGTTTTACTTTATTTGACATTTCTAAAACTTCACACAGGTGGACTCCTTTAAAACCGAAAAATTTTTACGCCATTCTTTAGGAGATGTGCTTATTTATTAGGAATATAATTTTCAGCCGCACACCGGAATTTAATTCGAAAATATTGCGTGTTTCGTATTCGATATATAGGTTTCCATGATTTTTTAACAATGGTTTAATTGTTGAAACAATATATTCGGTTTTTCATTATTTGACATTTCTAAAACTTCACACAGACGGACTCCTTTAAAACCGAATAATTTTTACGCCATTCTTTAGGAAATGTGCTTATTTATTAGGAATATAATTTTCAGCCGCACACCGGAATTTAATTCGGAAATATTGCGTGTTTTGTATTCGGTATATAGGTTTCCATGATTTTTTAACAATGGTTTAATTGTTGAAACAATATATTCAGTTTTACTGTATTTTATTTTTCTAAACATTCACACAGGCGAACACCTTTAAAACCCATTAATTTTTGAATCGTTCTATAGGAAATGTGCTGATTTATTAGGAAACTAATTTTCAGCAGTGCACCGAAATTTAATTCGAATATATTGCGTGTTTTGTATTAGGTATATCTGTTTCCAGTATTTTCTAACAATGGTTTAATTGTTGAAATAATCTATTCAGTTTTACTTCATTTTACATTTCTAAACATTTACACAGGCGAACACCTTTAAAACCCATTAATTTTTGAATCATTCTTTAGGAAATGTGCTTATTTATTAGTAATATGATTTTCCGCCGCACACCGGAAATTAATTCGGAAATATTGCGTTTTTTGTATTCGGTATATAGATTTCCATGATTTTTTAACAATGGTTTAATTGTTGAAACAATATATTCAGTTTTACTATTTTTTACATTTCTAAAAATTCACACAGGCGAACACCTTTTAAACCGAATAATTTTTATGGCACTCATTTGGAAATGTGGTTATTTATTAGGAAATTAATTTTCAGCCGTGTACCGTAATTTATTTCAAAAATATTGCGTGTTTTTTATTTGGTATAAAACTTTCCACTATTTTCTAACAATGCTTTAATTGTTGAAACAATATATTCAGTTTTACTTTTTTTTACCTTTCTAAACATTTACACAGGCGAACACCTTTAAAACACATTAATTTTTAAATCATTCTTTAGGAAATGTGCCTATTTATTAGGATACATATTTTCAGCCGGGCACCGAAATTTAATTCTAAAATATTGCGAGTTTTGTATTCGGTATATGGGTTTCCATGATTTTTTAACAATGGATTAATTGTTGAAACAATATATTCAGTTTTACTCTATTTTATTTTTCTAAACATTCACACAGGCGAACACCTTTAAAACCCATTAATTTTTGAATCATTCTTTAGGAAATGTGCTGATTTATTAGGAAACTTATTATCTGCCGTGCACCGAAATTTAATTCGAAAATATTGCGTGTTTTGTATTCGGTATATAGGTTTCCAGGATTTTTAACAATGGTTTAATTGTTGAAACAATATATTCAGTTTTACTTTATTTGACATTTCTAAAAATTCACACAGGCGAACATCTTTAAAACCGAATAATCTTTACGTCATTCATTAGGAAATGTGCTTATTTAATAGGAAATTATTTTTCAGCCGTGCACCAGAATTTAATTCGGAAATATTGCGTGTTTTATGTTCGAAATATCAGTTTCCAGGATTTACGAACAATAGTTTCATTGTTCAAACAATGTATTTCGTTTTGCTTTATTTTATATTTCTAAACATTCACACATGCGGACGCCTTTAAAATCGAATAATTTTTTCGTCATTAATTACGAAATATGCTTATTTATTAGGAAATTAATTTTCAGCCGTGCACCGTAATTTAATTCGGAAATATTGAGTGTTTTATATTCAGTATATCAGTTTCCAGGATTTTCTAACAATGATTTAATTGTTGAAACAATATATTTGGTTTTACTTTATTTTACATTTATTAAAATTCACACCTGCGAACACAATTTAAACCGAATAATTTTTACACCATTCATTAGGAAATGTGCTTATTTATTGAGAAGTTAATTTTCAGCCGTGAACCAGAATTTAATTCGGAAATATATCGTGTTTTATATTCGGTATATCAGTTTCCAGAATTTTCTAACAATAGTCTCATTGTTGAAACAATGTATTGCGTTTTACTATTTTTTACATTTCTAAAAATTCATACAGGCGAACACCTTTTAAACCAAATAATTTTTATGTCACTCATTTGGAAATGTGCTTATTTATTAGGAAATTAATTTTCAGCCGTGTACCGAAATTTATTTCAAAAATATTGCGTGTTTTATATTTGGTATAAAAGTTTCCAGTATTTTCTAACAATCTTTTAATTGTTGAAACAATATATTCAGTTTTACTTTATTTTACATTTCTAAACATTTACACAGGCGAACACCTTTAAAACTCATTAAATTTTTAATCATTTTTTAGAAAATGTGCTTATTTATTAGGAATAAAATTTTCAGCCGCACACTGGAATTTAATTCGGAAATATTGCGTGTTTTGTATTCGGTATATAGGTTTCTATGATTTTTTAACAATGGTTTAATTGTTGAAACAATATATTCGGTTTTACTTTATTTGACATTTCTAAAACTTCACACAGGCGGACTCCTTTAACACCGAATAATTTTTATATCATTCTTTAGGAAATGTGCTTATTTATTAGGAAATTAATTTTCAGCCGTGTACCGGAATTTATTTCAAAAATATTGCGTGTTTTTTATTTGGTATACAAGTTTCCAGTATTTTCTAACAATGGTTCAATTGTTGAAACAATATATTCAGTTTTACTCTATTTTACATTTTTAATTATTCACACAGGCGAACACCTTTAAAACCCATTACTTTTTGAATCATTCTTTAGGAAATGTGCTTATTTAATAGGAATATAATTTTCAGCCGCACACCGGAATTTAATTCGGAAATATTGCGTGTTTTGTATTTGGTATATAGGTTTCCCTGATTTTTTAACAATGGTTCAATTGTTGAAACAATATATTCAGTTTTACTCTATTTTATTTTTCTAAACATTCACACAGGCGAACACCTTTAAAACCCATTAATTTTTTAATCATTCTTTAGGAAATGTGCTGATTTATTAGGAAACTTATTATCTGCCGTGCACCGAAATTTAATTCGAAAATATTGCGTGTTTTGTATTCGGTATATAGGTTTCCATGATTTTTTAACAATGGTTTAATTGTTGAAACAATATATTCAGTTTTACTTTATTTGACATTTCTAAAAATTCACACAGGCGAACACCCTTAAAACCGAATAATCTTTACGTCATTCATTAAGAAATGTGCTTATTTATTAGGAAATTAATTTTCAGCCGTGCACCGTAATTTAATTCGGAAATATTGAGTGTTTTATATTCAGTATATCAGTTTCCAGGATTTTCTAACAATGGTTTAATTGTTGAAACAATGTATTCGGTTTTACTATTTTTTACATTTCTTAAAATTCACACATGCGAACACATTTTAAACCGAATAATTTTTACACCATTCATAAGGAAATGTGCTTATTTATTAAGAAATTAATTTTCAGCCGTGCACCAGAATTTAATTCGGAAATATTGCGTGTTTTATATTCGGTATATCAGTTTCCAGAATTTTCTAACAATAGTCTCATTGTTGAAACAATGTATTGCGTTTTACTATTTTTTACATTTCTAAAAATTCACACAGGCGAACAACTTTCTAACAATGGTTTAATTGATGAAACAATATATTCACTTTTACTTTATTTTACATTTCTAAACATTTACACAGGCGAACACCTTTAAAACCCATTAATGTTTTAATCATTCTTTAGGAAATGTGCTTATTTATTAGGAATATAATTTTCAGCCGCACACCTTAATTTAATTCGGAAATATTGCGTGTTTTGTATTCGGTATATAGGTTTCCATGGTTTTTTAACAATGGTTTAATTGTTGAAACAATATATTCAGTTTTACTGTATTTTACATTTCTAAACATTCACACAGGCGAACACCTTTTAAACCCATTAATTTTTGAATCATTCTTTAGGAAATGTGCTGATTTATTCGGAAACTAATTTTCAGCAGTGCACCGAAATTTAATTCGAAAATATTGCGTGTTTTGTATTCGGTATATCTGTTTCCAGTATTTTCTAACAATGGTTTAATTGTTGAAATAGTCTTTTCAGTTTTACTTCATTTTGCATTTCTAAACATTTACACAGGCGAACACCTTTAAAAACCATTAATTTTTGAATCATTCTTTAGGAAATGTGCTTATTTATTAGGAATATAATTTTACGCCGCACACCGGAAATTAATTCCGAAATATTGAGTTTTTTGTATTCGGTATATAGGTTTCCATGATTTTTTAACAATGGTTTAATTGTTGAAACAAAATATTTGGTTTTACTTTATTTTAAATTTCTTAAAATTCACACCTGCGAACACATTTTAAACCGAATAATTTTTACGCCATTCATTAGGAAATGTGCTTATTTATTAAGAAATTAATTTTCAGCCGTGCACCAGAATTTAATTCGGAAATATTGTGTGTTTTATATTCGGTATATCAGTTTCCAGAATTTTCTAACAATAGCCTCATTTTTGAAACAATGTATTCCGTTTTACTATTTTTTACATTTCTAAAAATTCACTCAGGCGTCACCTTTTAAACCGAATAATTTTTATGTCACTCATTTGGAAATGTGCTTATTTATTAGGAAATTAATTTTCAGCCGTGTATCGAAATTTATTTCAAAAGTATTGCGTGTTTTATATTTGGTATAAAAGTTTCCAGTATTTTCTAACAATCTTTTAATTGTTGAAACAATATATTCAGTTTTACTTTATTTTACATTTCTACACATTTACACAGACGAGCACCTTTAAAACCCATTAATATTTGAATCATTCTTTAGGAAATGTGCTTATTTATTTGGAATATAATTTTCAGCCGCACACCGGAATTTAATTCGAAAATATTGCGTGTTTTGAATTCGGAATGTAGGTTTTCTTGATTTTTTAACACTGGTTCAATTGTTGAAACAATGTATTGCGTTTTACTATTTTTTACATTTCTAAAAATTCATACAGGCGAACACCTTTTAAACCGAATAATTTTTATGTCACTCATTTGGAAATGTGCTTATTTATTAGGAAATTAATTTTCAGCCGTGTATCGAAATTTATTTCAAAAGTATTGCGTGTTTTATATTTGGTATAAAAGTTTCCAGTATTTTCTAACAATCTTTTAATTGTTGAAACAATATATTCAGTTTTACTTTATTTTACATTTCTAAACATTTACACAGGCGAACACCTTTAAAACCCATTAATTTTTTAATCATTCTTTAGAAAATGTGCTTATTTATTAGGAATAAAATTTTCAGCCGCACACTGGAATTTAATTCGGAAATATTGCGTGTTTTGTATTCGGTATATAGGTTTCCATGATTTTTTAACAATTGTTTAATTGTTGAAACAATATATTCGGTTTCACTTTATTTGACATTTCTAAAACTTCACACAGGCGGACTCCTTTAAAACCGAATAATTTTTATATCATTCTTTACGAAATGTGCTTATTTATTAGGAAACTAATTTTCAGCCGTGCACCGAAATTTAATTAGAAAATATTACGTGTTTTGTATTCGTATATAGGTTTCCGTGATTTTTTAACAATGGTTTAATTGTTGAAACAATATATTCAGTTTTACTATTTTTTACATTTCTAAAAATTCACACAGGCGAACACCTTTTAAACCGAATAATTTTTATGGCACTCATTCGGAAATGTGGTTATTTATTTGGAAATTAATTTTCAGCCGTGTACCGGAATTTATTTCAAAAATATTGCGTGTTTTTTATTTGGTATAAAACTTTCCACTATTTTCTAACAATGCTTTAATTGTTAAACAATATATTCAGTTTTACTTTTTTTTACCTTTCTAAACATTTACACAGGCGAACACCTTTAAAACTCATTAATTTTTGAATCATTCTTTAGGAAATGTGCTTATTTATTAGGAAACATATTTTCAGCCGTGCACCGAAATTTACTTCGAAAATATTGCGTATTTTGTATTCGGTATATAGGTTTCCATGATTTTTTAACAATGGTTTAATTGTTGAAACAATTTCGGTTTTACTTTATTTGACATTTCTAAAACTTAACACAGGTGGACTCCTTTAAAACCGAAAAATTTTTACGCCATTCTTTAGGAGATGTGTTTATTTATTAGGAATATAATTTTCAGCCGCACACCGGAATTTAATTCGAAAATATTGCGTGTTTCGTATTGGATATATAGGTTTCCATGATTTTTTAACAATGGTTTAATTGTTGAAACAATATATTCGGTTTTTCATTATTTGACATTTCTAAAACTTCACACAGACGGACTCCTTTAAAACCGAATAATTTTTACGCCATTCTTTAGGAAATGTGCTTATTTATTAGGAATATAATTTTCAGCCGCACACCGGAATTTAATTCGGAAATATTGCGTGTTTTGTATTCGGTATATAGGTTTCCATGATTTTTTAACAATGGTTTAATTGTTGAAACAATATATTCAGTTTTACTGTATTTTATTTTTCTAAACATTCACACAGGCGAACACCTTTAAAACCCATTAATTTTTGAATCATTCTATAGGAAATGTGCTGATTTATTAGGAAACTAATTTTCAGCAGTGCACCGAAATTTAATTCGAATATATTGCGTGTTTTGTATTAGGTATATCTGTTTCCAGTATTTTCTAACAATGGTTTAATTGTTGAAATAATCTATTCAGTTTTACTTCATTTTACATTTCTAAACATTTACACAGGCGAACACCTTTAAAACCCATTAATTTTTGAATCATTCTTTAGGAAATGTGCTTATTTATTAGTAATATGATTTTCCGCCGCACACCGGAAATTAATTCGGAAATATTGCGTTTTTTGTATTCGGTATATAGATTTCCATGATTTTTTAACAATGGTTTAATTGTTGAAACAATATATTCAGTTTTACTATTTTTTACATTTCTAAAAATTCACACAGGCGAACACCTTTTAAACCGAATAATTTTTATGTCACTCATTTGGAAATGTGCTTATTTATTAGGAAATTAATTTTCAGCCGTGTATCGAAATTTATTTCAAAAGTATTGCGTGTTTTATATTTGGTATAAAAGTTTCCAGTATTTTCTAACAATCTTTTAATTGTTGAAACAATATATTCAGTTTTACTTTATTTTACATTTCTAAACATTTACACAGACGAGCACCTTTAAAACCCATTAATATTTGAATCATTCTTTAGGAAATGTGCTTATTTATTTGGAATATAATTTTCAGCCGCACACCGGAATTTAATTCGAAAATATTGCGTGTTTTGAATTCGGAATGTAGGTTTTCTTGATTTTTTAACACTGGTTCAATTGTTGAAACAATGTATTGCGTTTTACTATTTTTTACATTTCTAAAAATTCATACAGGCGAACACCTTTTAAACCGAATAATTTTTATGTCACTCATTTGGAAATGTGCTTATTTATTAGGAAATTAATTTTCAGCCGTGTATCGAAATTTATTTCAAAAGTATTGCGTGTTTTATATTTGGTATAAAAGTTTCCAGTATTTTCTAACAATCTTTTAATTGTTGAAACAATATATTCAGTTTTACTTTATTTTACATTTCTAAACATTTACACAGGCGAACACCTTTAAAACCCATTAATTTTTTAATCATTCTTTAGAAAATGTGCTTATTTATTAGGAATAAAATTTTCAGCCGCACACTGGAATTTAATTCGGAAATATTGCGTGTTTTGTATTCGGTATATAGGTTTCCATGATTTTTTAACAATTGTTTAATTGTTGAAACAATATATTCGGTTTCACTTTATTTGACATTTCTAAAACTTCACACAGGCGGACTCCTTTAAAACCGAATAATTTTTATATCATTCTTTAGGAAATGTGCTTATTTATTAGGAAACTAATTTTCAGCCGTGCACCGAAATTTAATTAGAAAATATTACGTGTTTTGTATTCGTATATAGGTTTCCGTGATTTTTTAACAATGGTTTAATTGTTGAAACAATATATTCAGTTTTACTATTTTTTACATTTCTAAAAATTCACACAGGCGAACACCTTTTAAACCGAATAATTTTTATGGCACTCATTCGGAAATGTGGTTATTTATTTGGAAATTAATTTTCAGCCGTGTACCGGAATTTATTTCAAAAATATTGCGTGTTTTTTATTTGGTATAAAACTTTCCACTATTTTCTAACAATGCTTTAATTGTTAAACAATATATTCAGTTTTACTTTTTTTTACCTTTCTAAACATTTACACAGGCGAACACCTTTAAAACTCATTAATTTTTGAATCATTCTTTAGGAAATGTGCTTATTTATTAGGAAACATATTTTCAGCCGTGCACCGAAATTTACTTCGAAAATATTGCGTATTTTGTATTCGGTATATAGGTTTCCATGATTTTTTAACAATGGTTTAATTGTTGAAACAATTTCGGTTTTACTTTATTTGACATTTCTAAAACTTAACACAGGTGGACTCCTTTAAAACCGAAAAATTTTTACGCCATTCTTTAGGAGATGTGTTTATTTATTAGGAATATAATTTTCAGCCGCACACCGGAATTTAATTCGAAAATATTGCGTGTTTCGTATTGGATATATAGGTTTCCATGATTTTTTAACAATGGTTTAATTGTTGAAACAATATATTCGGTTTTTCATTATTTGACATTTCTAAAACTTCACACAGACGGACTCCTTTAAAACCGAATAATTTTTACGCCATTCTTTAGGAAATGTGCTTATTTATTAGGAATATAATTTTCAGCCGCACACCGGAATTTAATTCGGAAATATTGCGTGTTTTGTATTCGGTATATAGGTTTCCATGATTTTTTAACAATGGTTTAATTGTTGAAACAATATATTCAGTTTTACTGTATTTTATTTTTCTAAACATTCACACAGGCGAACACCTTTAAAACCCATTAATGTTTGAATCATTCTATAGGAAATGTGCTGATTTATTAGGAAACTAATTTTCAGCAGTGCACCGAAATTTAATTCGAATATATTGCGTGTTTTGTATTAGGTATATCTGTTTCCAGTATTTTCTAACAATGGTTTAATTGTTGAAATAATCTATTCAGTTTTACTTCATTTTACATTTCTAAACATTTACACAGGCGAACACCTTTAAAACCCATTAATTTTTGAATCATCCTTTAGGAAATGTGCTTATTTATTAGTAATATGATTTTCCGCCGCACACCGGAAATTAATTCGGAAATATTGCGTTTTTTGTATTCGGTATATAGATTTCCATGATTTTTTAACAATGGTTTAATTGTTGAAACAATATATTCAGTTTTACTATTTTTTACATTTCTAAAAATTCACACAGGCGAACACCTTTTAAACCGAATAATTTTTATGGCACTCATTTGGAAATGTGGTTATTTATTAGGAAATTAATTTTCAGCCGTGTACCGTAATTTATTTCAAAAATATTGCGTGTTTTTTATTTGGTATAAAACTTTCCACTATTTTCTAACAATGCTTTAATTGTTGAAACAATATATTCAGTTTTACTTTTTTTTACCTTTCTAAACATTTACACAGGCGAACACCTTTAAAACACATTAATTTTTAAATCATTCTTTAGGAAATGTGCCTATTTATTAGGATACATATTTTCAGCCGGGCACCGAAATTTAATTCTAAAATATTGCGAGTTTTGAATTCGGTATATAGGTTTCCATGATTTTTTAACAATGGATTAATTGTTGAAACAATATATTCAGTTTTACTCTATTTTATTTTTCTAAACATTCACACAGGCGAAAACCTTTAAAACCCATTAATTTTTGAATCATTCTTTAGGAAATGTGCTGATTTATTAGGAAACTTATTATCTGCCGTGCACCGAAATTTAATTCGAAAATATTGCGTGTTTTGTATTCGGTATATATGTTTCCAGGATTTTTAACAATGGTTTAATTGTTGAAACAATATATTCAGTTTTACTTTATTTGACATTTCTAAAAATTCACACAGGCGAACATCTTTAAAACCGAATAATCTTTACGTCATTCATTAGGAAATGTGCTTATTTAATAGGAAATTATTTTTCAGCCGTGCACCAGAATTTAATTCGGAAATATTGCGTGTTTTATGTTCGAAATATCAGTTTCCAGGATTTACTAACAATAGTTTCATTGTTCAAACAATGTATTTCGTTTTGCTTTATTTTATATTTCTAAACATTCACACATGCGGACGCCTTTAAAATCGAATAATTTTTTCGTCATTAATTACGAAATATGCTTATTTATTAGGAAATTAATTTTCAGCCGTGCACCGTAATTTAATTCGGAAATATTGAGTGTTTTATATTCAGTATATCAGTTTCCAGGATTTTCTAACAATGATTTAATTGTTGAAACAATATATTTGGTTTTACTTTATTTTACATTTATTAAAATTCACACCTGCGAACACAATTTAAACCGAATAATTTTTACACCATTCATTAGGAAATGTGCTTATTTATTGAGAAGTTAATTTTCAGCCGTGAACCAGAATTTAATTCGGAAATATATCGTGTTTTATATTCGGTATATCAGTTTCCAGAATTTTCTAACAATAGTCTCATTGTTGAAACAATGTATTGCGTTTTACTATTTTTTACATTTCTAAAAATTCATACAGGCGAACACCTTTTAAACCAAATAATGTTTATGTCACTCATTTGGAAATGTGCTTATTTATTAGGAAATTAATTTTCAGCCGTGTACCGAAATTTATTTCAAAAATATTGCGTGTTTTATATTTGGTATAAAAGTTTCCAGTATTTTCTAACAATCTTTTAATTGTTGAAACAATATATTCAGTTTTACTTTATTTTACATTTCTAAACATTTACACAGGCGAACACCTTTAAAACTCATTAAATTTTTAATCATTTTTTAGAAAATGTGCTTATTTATTAGGAATAAAATTTTCAGCCGCACACTGGAATTTAATTCGGAAATATTGCGTGTTTTGTATTCGGTATATAGGTTTCCATGATTTTTTAACAATGGTTTAATTGTTGAAACAATATATTCGGTTTTACTTTATTTGACATTTCTAAAACTTCACACAGGCGGACTCCTTTAACACCGAATAATTTTTATATCATTCTTTAGGAAATGTGCTTATTTATTAGGAAATTAATTTTCAGCCGTGTACCGGAATTTATTTCAAAAATATTGCGTGTTTTTTATTTGGTATACAAGTTTCCAGTATTTTCTAACAATGGTTCAATTGTTGAAACAATATATTCAGTTTTACTCTATTTTACATTTTTAATTATTCACACAGGCGAACACCTTTAAAACCCATTAATTTTTGAATCATTCTTTAGGAAATGTGCTTATTTAATAGGAATATAATTTTCAGCCGCACACCGGAATTTAATTCGGAAATATTGCGTGTTTTGTATTTGGTATATAGGTTTCCCTGATTTTTTAACAATGGTTCAATTGTTGAAACAATATATTCAGTTTTACTCTATTTTATTTTTCTAAACATTCACACAGGCGAACACCTTTAAAACCCATTAATTTTTTAATCATTCTTTAGGAATTGTGCTGATTTATTAGGAAACTTATTATCTGCCGTGCACCGAAATTTAATTCGAAAATATTGCGTGTTTTGTATTCGGTATATAGGTTTCCATGATTTTTAAACAATGGTTTAATTGTTGAAACAATATATTCAGTTTTACTTTATTTGACATTTCTAAAAATTCACACAGGCGAACACCCTTAAAACCGAATAATCTTTACGTCATTCATTAAGAAATGTGCTTATTTATTAGGAAATTAATTTTCAGCCGTGCACCGTAATTTAATTCGGAAATATTGAGTGTTTTATATTCAGTATATCAGTTTCCAGGATTTTCTAACAATGGTTTAATTGTTGAAACAATATATTCGGTTTTACTATTTTTTACATTTCTTAAAATTCACACATGCGAACACATTTTAAACCGAATAATTTTTACACCATTCATAAGGAAATGTGCTTATTTATTAAGAAATTAATTTTCAGCCGTGCACCAGAATTTAATTCGGAAATATTGCGTGTTTTATATTCGGTATATCAGTTTCCAGAATTTTCTAACAATAGTCTCATTGTTGAAACAATGTATTGCGTTTTACTATTTTTTACATTTCTAAAAATTCACACAGGCGAACAACTTTCTAACAATGGTTTAATTGATGAAACAATATATTCACTTTTACTTTATTTTACATTTCTAAACATTTACACAGGCGAACACCTTTAAAACCCATTAATTTTTTAATCATTCTTTAGAAAATGTGCTTATTTATTAGGAATAAAATTTTCAGCCGCACACTGGAATTTAATTCGGAAATATTGCGTGTTTTGTATTCGGTATATAAGTTTCCATGATTTTTTAACAATGGTTTAATTGTTGAAACAATATATTCGGTTTCACTTTATTTGATATTTCTGAAACTTCACACGGGCGGACTCCTTTAAAACCGAATAATTTTTATATCATTCTTTAGGAAATGTGCTGATTTATTAGGAAACTTCTTATCTGCCGTGCACCGAAATTTAATTCGAAGATATTGCGTGTTTTGTATTCGGTATATAGGTTTCCATGATTTTTTTAACAATTGTTTAATTGTTGAAACAATATATTCGGTTTCACTTTATTTGACATTTCTAAAACTTCACACAGGCGGCCTCCTTTAAAATCGAATAATTTTTATATCATTCTTTAGGAAATGTGCTTATTTATTAGGAAACTAATTTTCAGCCGTGCACCGAAATTTAATTCGAAAATATTGCGTGTTTTGTATTCGTATATAGGTTTCCATGATTTTTTAACAATGGTTTAATTGTTGAAACAATATATTCAGTTTTACTATTTTTTACATTTCTAAAAATTCACACAGGCGAACACCTTTTAAACCGAATAATTTTTATGGCACTCATTTGGAAATGTGCTTATTTATTAGGAAATTAATTTTCAGCCGTGTACCGAAATTTATTTCAAAAATATTGCGTGTTTTATATTTGGTATAAAAGTTTCCAGTATTTCCTAACAATGGTTCAATTGTTGAAACAATATATTCAGTTTTACTCTATTTTACATTTTTAATCATTCACACAGGCGAACACCTTTAAAACCCATTAATTTTTGAATCATTCTTTAGGAAATGTGCTTATTTAATAGGAATATAATTTTCAGCCGCACACCGAAATTTAATTCGGAAATATTGCGTGTTTTGTATTTGGTATATAGGTTTCCCTGATTTTTTAACAATGGTTCAATTGTTGAAACAATATATTCAGTTTTACTCTATTTTACATTTTTAAATATTCACACATCGAACACCTTTAAAACCCATTAATTTTTGAATCATTCATTAGGAAATGTGCTTATTTATTAGGAAATTAATTTTCAGCCGTGTATAGGAATTTATTTCAAAAATATTGCGTGTTTTATATTTGGTATAAAAGTTTCCACTATTTTCTAACAATGCTTTAATTGTTGAAACAATATATTCAGTTTTACTTTTTTTTTACCTTTCTAAACATTTACACAGGCGAACACCTTTAATACCTGATTTTTTAACAATGGTTCAATTGCTGAAACAATATATTTAGTTTTACTCTATTTTACATTTTTAAACTTTCACACAGGCGAACACCATTAAAACCCATTAATTTTTTAATCATTCTTTAGGAAATGTGCTTATTTATTAGGAATATAATTTTCAGCCGCACACCGGAATTTAATTCGGAAATATTGCGTGTTTTGTATTCGGTATATAGGTTTCCATGATTTTTTAACAATTGTTTAATTGTTGAAACAATATATTCGGTTTCACTTTATTTGACATTTCTAAAACTTCACACAGGCGTACTCCTTTAAAACCGAATAATTTTTATATCATTCTTTAGGAAATGTGCTTATTTATTAGGAAACTAATTTTCAGCCGTGCACCGAAATTTAATTAGAAAATATTACGTGTTTTGTATTCGTATATAGGTTTCCGTGATTTTTTAACAATGGTTTAATTGTTGAAACAATATATTCAGTTTTACTATTTTTTACATTTCTAAAAATTCACACAGGCGAACACCTTTTAAACCGAATAATTTTTATGGCACTCATTCGGAAATGTGGTTATTTATTTGGAAATTAATTTTCAGCCGTGTACCGGAATTTATTTCAAAAATATTGCGTGTTTTTTATTTGGTATAAAACTTTCCACTATTTTCTAACAATGCTTTAATTTTTAAACAATATATTCAGTTTTACTTTTTTTACCTTTCTAAACATTTACACAGGCGAACACCTTTAAAACTCATTAATTTTTGAATCATTCTTTAGGAAATGTGCTTATTTATTAGGAAACATATTTTCAGCCGTGCACCGAAATTTACTTCGAAAATATTGCGTATTTTGTATTCGGTATATAGATTTCCATGATTTTTTAACAATGGTTTAATTGTTGAAACAATTTCGGTTTTACTTTATTTGACATTTCTAAAACTTCACACAGGTGGACTCCTTTAAAACCGAAAAATTTTTACGCCATTCTTTAGGAGATGTGCTTATTTATTAGGAATATAATTTTCAGCCGCACACCGGAATTTAATTCGAAAATATTGCGTGTTTCGTATTCGATATATAGGTTTCCATGATTTTTTAACAATGGTTTAATTGTTGAAACAATATATTCGGTTTTTCATTATTTGACATTTCTAAAACTTCACACAGACGGACTCCTTTAAAACCGAATAATTTTTACGCCATTCTTTAGGAAATGTGCTTATTTATTAGGAATATAATTTTCAGCCGCACACCGGAATTTAATTCGTAAATATTGCGTGTTTTGTATTCGGTATATAGGTTTCCATGATTTTTTAACAATGGTTTAATTGTTGAAACAATATATTCAGTTTTACTGTATTTTATTTTTCTAAACATTCACACAGGCGAACACCTTTAAAACCCATTAATTTTTGAATCATTCTATAGGAAATGTGCTGATTTATTAGGAAACTAATTTTCAGCAGTGCACCGAAATATAATTCGAATATATTGCGTGTTTTGTATTAGGTATATCTGTTTCCAGTATTTTCTAACAATGGTTTAATTGTTGAAATAATCTATTCAGTTTTACTTCATTTTACATTTCTAAACATTTACACAGGCGAACACCTTTAAAACCCATTAATTTTTGAATCATTCTTTAGGAAATGTGCTTATTTATTAGTAATATGATTTTCCGCCGCACACCGGAAATTAATTCGGAAATATTGCGTTTTTTGTATTCGGTATATAGATTTCCATGATTTTTTAACAATGGTTTAATTGTTGAAACAATATATTCAGTTTTACTATTTTTTACATTTCTAAAAATTCACACAGGCGAACACCTTTTAAACCGAATAATTTTTATGGCACTCATTTGGAAATGTGGTTATTTATTAGGAAATTAATTTTCAGCCGTGTACCGTAATTTATTTCAAAAATATTGCGTGTTTTTTATTTGGTATAAAACTTTCCACTATTTTCTAACAATGCTTTAATTGTTGAAACAATATATTCAGTTTTACTTTTTTTTACCTTTCTAAACATTTACACAGGCGAACACCTTTAAAACACATTAATTTTTAAATCATTCTTTAGGAAATGTGCCTATTTATTAGGATACATATTTTCAGCCGGGCACCGAAATTTAATTCTAAAATATTGCGAGTTTTGTATTCGGTATATGGGTTTCCATGATTTTTTAACAATGGATTAATTGTTGAAACAATATATTCAGTTTTACACTATTTTATTTTTCTAAACATTCACACAGGCGAACACCTTTAAAACCCATTAATTTTTGAATCATTCTTTAGGAAATGTGCTGATTTATTAGGAAACTTATTATCTGCCGTGCACCGAAATTTAATTCGAAAATATTGCGTGTTTTGTATTCGGTATATAGGTTTCCAGGATTTTTAACAATGGTTTAATTGTTGAAACAATATATTCAGTTTTACTTTATTTGACATTTCTAAAAATTCACACAGGCGAACATCTTTAAAACCGAATAATCTTTACGTCATTCATTAGGAAATGTGCTTATTTAATAGGAAATTATTTTTCAGCCGTGCACCAGAATTTAATTCGGAAATATTGCGTGTTTTATGTTCGAAATATCAGTTTCCAGGATTTACTAACAATAGTTTCATTGTTCAAACAATGTATTTCGTTTTGCTTTATTTTATATTTCTAAACATTCACACATGCGGACGCCTTTAAAATCGAATAATTTTTTCGTCATTAATTACGAAATATGCTTATTTATTAGGAAATTAATTTTCAGCCGTGCACCGTAATTTAATTCGGAAATATTGAGTGTTTTATATTCAGTATATCAGTTTCCAGGATTTTCTAACAATGATTTAATTGTTGAAACAATATATTTGGTTTTACTTTATTTTACATTTATTAAAATTCACACCTGCGAACACAATTTAAACCGAATAATTTTTACACCATTCATTAGGAAATGTGCTTATTTATTGAGAAGTTAATTTTCAGCCGTGAACCAGAATTTAATTCGGAAATATATCGTGTTTTATATTCGGTATATCAGTTTCCAGAATTTTCTAACAATAGTCTCATTGTTGAAACAATGTATTGCGTTTTACTATTTTTTACATTTCTAAAAATTCATACAGGCGAACACCTTTTAAACCAAATAATTTTTATGTCACTCATTTGGAAATGTGCTTATTTATTAGGAAATTAATTTTCAGCCGTGTACCGAAATTTATTTCAAAAATATTGCGTGTTTTATATTTGGTATAAAAGTTTCCAGTATTTTCTAACAATCTTTTAATTGTTGAAACAATATATTCAGTTTTACTTTATTTTACATTTCTAAACATTTACACAGGCGAACACCTTTAAAACTCATTAAATTTTTAATCATTTTTTAGAAAATGTGCTTATTTATTAGGAATAAAATTTTCAGCCGCACACTGGAATTTAATTCGGAAATATTGCGTGTTTTGTATTCGGTATATAGGTTTCCATGATTTTTTAACAATGGTTTAATTGTTGAAACAATATATTCGGTTTTACTTTATTTGACATTTCTAAAACTTCACACAGGCGGACTCCTTTAACACCGAATAATTTTTATATCATTCTTTAGGAAATGTGCTTATTTATTAGGAAATTAATTTTCAGCCGTGTACCGGAATTTATTTCAAAAATATTTCGTGTTTTTTATTTGGTATACAAGTTTCCAGTATTTTCTAACAATGGTTCAATTGTTGAAACAATATATTCAGTTTTACTCTATTTTACATTTTTAATTATTCACACAGGCGAACACCTTTAAAACCCATTAATTTTTGAATCATTCTTTAGGAAATGTGCTTATTTAATAGGAATATAATTTTCAGCCGCACACCGGAATTTAATTCGGAAATATTGCGTGTTTTGTATTTGGTATATAGGTTTCCCTGATTTTTTAACAATGGTTCAATTGTTGAAACAATATATTCAGTTTTACTCTATTTTATTTTTCTAAACATTCACACAGGCGAACACCTTTAAAACCCATTAATTTTTTAATCATTCTTTAGGAAATGTGCTGATTTATTAGGAAACTTATTATCTGCCGTGCACCGAAATTTAATTCGAAAATATTGCGTGTTTTGTATTCGGTATATAGGTTTCCATGATTTTTTAACAATGGTTTAATTGTTGAAACAATATATTCAGTTTTACTTTATTTGACATTTCTAAAAATTCACACAGGCGAACACCCTTAAAACCGAATAATCTTTACGTCATTCATTAAGAAATGTGCTTATTTATTAGGAAATTAATTTTCAGCCGTGCACCGTAATTTAATTCGGAAATATTGAGTGTTTTATATTCAGTATATCAGTTTCCAGGATTTTCTAACAATGGTTTAATTGTTGAAACAATGTATTCGGTTTTACTATTTTTTACATTTCTTAAAATTCACACATGCGAACACATTTTAAACCGAATAATTTTTACACCATTCATAAGGAAATGTGCTTATTTATTAAGAAATTAATTTTCAGCCGTGCACCAGAATTTAATTCGGAAATATTGCGTGTTTTATATTCGGTATATCAGTTTCCAGAATTTTCTAACAATAGTCTCATTGTTGAAACAATGTATTGCGTTTTACTATTTTTTACATTTCTAAAAATTCACACAGGCGAACAACTTTCTAACAATGGTTTAATTGATGAAACAATATATTCACTTTTACTTTATTTTACATTTCTAAACATTTACACAGGCGAACACCTTTAAAACCCATTAATTTTTTAATCATTCTTTAGAAAATGTGCTTATTTATTACGAATAAAATTTTCAGCCGCACACTGGAATTTAATTCGGAAATATTGCGTGTTTTGTATTCGGTATATAAGTTTCCATGATTTTTTAACAATGGTTTAATTGTTGAAACAATATATTCGGTTTCACTTTATTTGACATTTCTGAAACTTCACACGGGCGGACTCCTTTAAAACCGAATAATTTTTATATCATTCTTTAGGAAATGTGCTGATTTATTAGGAAACTTCTTATCTGCCGTGCACCGAAATTTAATTTGAAGATATTGCGTGTTTTGTATTCGGTATATAGGTTTCCATGATTTTTTAACAATTGTTTAATTGTTGAAACAATATATTCGGTTTCACTTTATTTGACATTTCTAAAACTTCACACAGGCGGCCTCCTTTAAAATCGAATAATTTTTATATCATTCTTTAGGAAATGTGCTTATTTATTAGGAAACTAATTTTCAGCCGTGCACCGAAATTTAATTCGAAAATATTGCGTGTTTTGTATTCGTATATAGGTTTCCATGATTTTTTAACAATGGTTTAATTGTTGAAACAATATATTCAGTTTTACTATTTTTTACATTTCTAAAAATTCACACAGGCGAACACCTTTTAAACCGAATAATTTTTATGGCACTCATTTGGAAATGTGCTTATTTATTAGGAAATTAATTTTCCGCCGTGTACCGAAATTTATTTCAAAAATATTGCGTGTTTTATATTTGGTATAAAAGTTTCCAGTATTTCCTAACAATGATTCAATTGTTGAAACAATATATTCAGTTTTACTCTATTTTACATTTTTAATCATTCACACAGGCGAACACCTTTAAAACCCATTAATTTTTGAATCATTCTTTAGGAAATGTGCTTATTTAATAGGAATATAATTTTCAGCCGCACACCGGAATTTAATTCGGAAATATTGCGTGTTTTGTATTTGGTATATAGGTTTCCCTGATTTTTTAACAATTGTTCAATTGTTGAAACAATATATTCAGTTTTACTCTATTTTACATTTTTAAATATTCACACATCGAACACCTTTAAAACCCATTAATTTTTGAATCATTCATTAGGAAATGTGCTTATTTATTAGGAAATTAATTTTCAGCCGTGTATAGGAATTTATTTCAAAAATATTGCGTGTTTTATATTTGGTATAAAAGTTTCCACTATTTTCTAACAATGCTTTAATTGTTGAAACAATATATTCAGTTTTACTTTTTTTTTACCTTTCTAAACATTTACACAGGCGAACACCTTTAATACCTGATTTTTTAACAATGGTTCAATTGCTGAAACAATATATTTAGTTTTACTCTATTTTACATTTTTAAACTTTCACACAGGCGAACACCATTAAAACCCATTAATTTTTTAATCATTCTTTAGGAAATGTGCTTATTTATTAGGAATATAATTTTCAGCCGCACACCGGAATTTAATTCGAAAATATTGCGTGTTTTGTATTCGTAATGTAGGTTTTCTTGATTTTTTAACAATGGTTCAATTGTTTAAACAATATATTCAGTTTTACTCTATTTTACATTTTTAAACATTCACACAGGCGAACACCTTTAAAACCGAATAATTTTTACGCCATTCATTAGGAAATGTGCTTATTTATTAAGAAATTAATTTTCAGGCGTGCATCATAATTTATTGCGGAAATATTGCGTGTTTTATATTCGGTATAAACTTTCCACTATTTTCTAACAATGCTTTAATTTTTGAAACAATATATTCAGTTTTACTTTTTTTTACCTTTCTAAACATTTACACAGGCGAACACCTTTAAAACTCATTAATTTTTGAATCATTCTTTAGGAAATGTGCTTATTTATTAGGAAACTAATTTTCAGCCGTGCACCGGAATTTAATTCGAAAATATTGCGTGTTTTGTGTTCGGTATATAGGTTTCCATGATTTTTTAACAATGGTTTAATTGTTGAAACAATATATTCGGTTTCACTTTATTTGACATTTCTGAAACTTCACACGGGCGGACTCCTTTAAAACCGAATATTTTTTATATCTTTCTTTAGGAAATGTGCTTATTTATTAGGAAACTAATTTTCAGCCGTGCACCGAAATTTAATTCGAAAATATTGCGTGTTTTGTATTCGGTATATAGGTTTCCATGATTTTTTTACTATGGTTTAATTGTTGAAACAAAATATTCAGTTTCACTTTATTTGACATTTCTGAAACTTCACACGGGCGGACTCCTTTAAAACCGAATAATTTTTATATCATTCTTTAGGAAATGTGCTGATTTATTAGGAAACTTCTTATCTGCCGTGCACCGAAATTTAATTCGAAGATATTGCGTGTTTTGTATTCGGTATATAGGTTTCCATGATTTTTTAACAATTGTTTAATTGTTGAAACAATATATTCGGTTTCACTTTATTTGACATTTCTAAAACTTCACACAGGCGGCCTCCTTTAAAATCGAATAATTTTTATATCATTCTTTAGGAAATGTGCTTTTTTATTAGGAAACTAATTTTCAGCCGTGCACCGAAATTTAATTCGAAAATATTGCGTGTTTTGTATTCGTATATAGGTTTCCATGATTTTTTAACAATGGTTTAATTGTTGAAACAATATATTCAGTTTTACTATTTTTTACATTTCTAAAAATTCACACAGGCGAACACCTTTTAAACCGAATAATTTTTATGGCACTCATTTGGAAATGTGCTTATTTATTAGGAAATTAATTTTCAGCCGTGTACCGAAATTTATTTCAAAAATATTGCGTGTTTTATATTTGGTATAAAAGTTTCCAGTATTTCCTAACAATGGTTCAATTGTTGAAACAATATATTCAGTTTTACTCTATTTTACATTTTTAATCATTCACACAGGCGAACACCTTTAAAACCCATTAATTTTTGAATCATTCTTTAGGAAATGTGCTTATTTAATAGGAATATAATTTTCAGCCGCACACCGGAATTTAATTCGGAAATATTGCGTGTTTTGTATTTGGTATATAGGTTTCCCTGATTTTTTAACAATGGTTCAATTGTTGAAACAATATATTCAGTTTTACTCTATTTTACATTTTTAAATATTCACACATCGAACACCTTTAAAACCCATTAATTTTTGAATCATTCATTAGGAAATGTGCTTATTTATTAGGAAATTAATTTTCAGCCGTGTATAGGAATTTATTTCAAAAATATTGCGTGTTTTATATTTGGTATAAAAGTTTCCACTATTTTCTAACAATGCTTTAATTGTTGAAACAATATATTCAGTTTTACTTTTTTTTTACCTTTCTAAACATTTACACAGGCGAACACCTTTAATACCTGATTTTTTAACAATGGTTCAATTGCTGAAACAATATATTTAGTTTTACTCTATTTTACATTTTTAAACTTTCACACAGGCGAACACCATTAAAACCCATTAATTTTTTAATCATTCTTTAGGAAATGTGCTTATTTATTAGGAATATAATTTTCAGCCGCACACCGGAATTTAATTCGAAAATATTGCGTGTTTTGTATTCGGAATGTAGGTTTTCTTGATTTTTTAACAATGGTTCAATTGTTTAAACAATATATTCAGTTTTACTCTATTTTACATTTTTAAACATTCACACAGGCGAACACCTTTAAAACCGAATAATTTTTACGCCATTCATTAGGAAATGTGCTTATTTATTAAGAAATTAATTTTCAGGCGTGCATCATAATTTATTGCGGAAATATTGCGTGTTTTATATTCGGTATAAACTTTCCACTATTTTTTAACAATGCTTTAATTTTTGAAACAATATATTCAGTTTTACTTTTTTTTTACCTTTCTAAACATTTACACAGGCGAACACCTTTAAAACTCATTAATTTTTGAATCATTCTTTAGGAAATGTGCTTATTTATTAGGAAACTAATTTTCAGCCGTGCACCGGAATTTAATTCGAAAATATTGCGTGTTTTGTGTTCGGTATATAGGTTTCCATGATTTTTTAACAATGGTTTAATTGTTGAAACAATATATTCGGTTTTACTTTATTTGACATTTCTAAAACTTCACACAGGCGGACTCCTTTAAATCCGAATAATTTTTATATCATTCTTTAGGAAATGTGCTTATTTATTAGGAAACTTATTATCTGCCGTGCACCGAAATTTAATTCGAAAATATTGCGTGTTTTGTATTCTGTATATGTTTCCATGATTTTTTAACAATGGTTTAATTGTTGAAACAATATATTCTGTTTTACTTTATTTGACATTTCTAAAACTTCACACAGGCGGACTCCTTTAAAACCGAATATTTTTTTTATCTTTCTTTAGGAAATGTGCTTATTTATTAGGAAACTAATTTTCAGCCGTGCACCGAAATTTAATTCGAAAATATTGCGTGTTTTGTATTCGGTATATAGGTTTCCATGATTTTTTTTACTATGGTTTAATTGTTGAAACAATATATTCAGTTTTACTCTATTTTATTTTTCTAAACATTCACACAGGCGAACACCTTTAAAATCCTTTAATTTTTGAATCATTCTTTAGGAAATGTGCTGATTTATTAGGAAACTTATTATCTGCCGTGCACCGAAATTTAATTCGAAAATATTGCGTGTTTTGTATTCTGTATATGTTTCCATGATTTTTTAACAATGGTTTAATTGTTGAAACAATATATTCGGTTTTACTTTATTTGACATTTCTAAAAATTCACACAGGCGGACTCGTTAAAAAACGAATAATTTTTATATAATTCTTTAGGAAATGTGCTTATTTATTAGGAAATTAATTTTCAGCCGTGCACCGAAATTTAATTCGAAAATATTGCGTGTTTTGTCTTCGGTATATAGATTTCCATTATTTTTTAACAATTGTTCAATTGTTTAAACAATATATTCAGTTTTACTCTATTTTACATTTTTAAACATTCACACAGGCGAACACCTTTAAAACCGAATAATTTTTACGCCATTCATTAGGAAATGTGCTTATTTATTAAGAAATTAATTTTCAGGCGTGCATCGTAATTTATTTCGGAAATATTGCGTGTTTTATATTCGGTATAAACTTTCCACTATTTTCTAACAATGCTTTAATTTTTGAAACAATATATTCAGTTTTACTTTTTTTTACCTTTCTAAACATTTACACAGGCGAACACCTTTAAAACTCATTAATTTTTGAATCATTCTTTAGGAAATGTGCTTATTTATTAGGAAACTAATTTTCAGCCGTGCACCGGAATTTAATTCGAAAATATTGCATGTTTTGTGTTCGGTATATAGGTTTCCATGATTTATTACAATGGTTTAATTGTTGAAACAATATATTCGGTTTTACTTTATTTGACATTTCTAAAACTTCACACAGGCGGACTCCTTTAAATCCGAATAATTTTTATATCATTCTTTAGGAAATGTGCTTATTTATTAGGAAACTTATTATCTGCCGTGCACCGAAATTTAATTCGAAAATATTGCGTGTTTTGTATTCTGTATATGTTTCCATGATTTTTTAACAATGGTTTAATTGTTGAAACAATATATTCTGTTTTACTTTATTTGACATTTCTAAAACTTCACACAGGCGGACTCCTTTAAAACCGAATATTTTTTATATCTTTCTTTAGGAAATGTGCTTATTTATTAGGAAACTAATTTTCAGCCGTGCACCGAAATTTAATTCGAAAATATTGCGTGTTTTGTATTCGGTATATAGGTTTCCATGATTTTTTAACTATGGTTTAATTGTTGAAACAATATATTCAGTTTTACTCTATTTTATTTTTCTAAACATTCACACAGGCGAACACCTTTAAAATCCTTTAATTTTTGAATCATTCTTTAGGAAATGTGCTGATTTATTAGGAAACTTATTATCTGCCGTGCACCGAAATTTAATTCGAAAATATTGCGTATTTTGTATTCGGTATATAGGTTTCCATTATTTTTTAACAATGATTTAATTGTTGAAACAATATATTCGGTTTTACTTTATTTGACATTTCTAAAAATTCACACAGGCGGACTCGTTAAAAAACGAATAATTTTTATATAATTCTTTAGGAAATGTGCTTATTTATTAGGAATATAATTTTCAGCCGCACACCGGAATTTAATTCGAAAATATTGCGTGTTTTGTATTCGGTATATAGGTTTCCATGATTTTTTAACAATGGTTTAATTGTTGAAACAATATATTCGGTTTTACTTTATTTGACATTTCTAAAACTTCACACAGGCGGACTCCTTTAAAACCGAATAATTTTTACGCCATTCTTTAGGAAATGTGCTTATTTATTGGGAATATAATTTTCAGCCGCACACCGGAATTTAATTCGGCAATATTGCGTGTTTTGTATTCGGTATATAGGTTTCCATGATTTTTTAACAATGGTTTAATTGTTGAAAAAATATATTCAGTTTTACTCTATTTTATTTTTCTAAACATTCACACAGGCGAACACCTTTAAAACCCATTAATTTTTGAATCATTCTTTAGGAATTGTGCTTATTTATTAGGAATATAATTTTCCGCCGCACACCGGAAATTAATTCGGAAATATTGCGTTTTTTGTATTCGGTATATAGATTTCCATGATTTTTTAACAATGGTTTAATTGTTGAAACAATATATTCAGTTTTACTATTTTTTACATTTCTAAAAATTCACACAGGCGAACACCTTTTAAACCGAATAATTTTTATGGCACTCATTTGGAAATGTAGTTATTTATTAGGAAATTAATTTTCAGCCGTGTACCGGAATTTATTTCAAAAATATTGCGTGTTTTTTATTTGGTATAAAACTTTCCACTATTTTCTAACAATGCTTTAATTGTTGAAACAATATATTCAGTTTTACTTTTTTTTACCTTTCTAAACATTTACACAGGCGAACACCTTTAAAACCCATTAATTTTTGAATCATTCTTTAGGAAATGTGCTGATTTATTAGGAAACTTATTATCTGCCGTGCACCGAAATTTAATTCGAAAATATTGCGTGTTTTGTATTCGGTATATAGTTTTCCAGGATTTTTTAACAATGGTTTAATTGTTGAAACAATATATTCAGTTTTACTTTATTTGACATTTCTAAAAATTCACACAGGCGAACACCTTTAAAACCGAATAATCTTTACGTCATTCATTAGGAAATGTGCTTATTTAATAGGAAATTAATTTTCAGCCGTGCATCAGAATTTAATTCGGAAATATTGCGTGTTTTATTTTCGAAATATCAGTTTCCAGGATTTACTAACAATAGTTTCATTGTTCAAACAATGTATTTCGTTTTGTTTTATTTTATATTTCTAAACATTCACACATGCGGACGCCTTTAAAATCGAATAATTTTTTCGTCATTAATTATGAAATATGCTTATTTATTATGAAATTAATTTTCAGCCGTGCACCGTAATTTAATTCGGAAATATTGAGTGTTTTATATTCAGTATATCAGTTTCCAGGATTTTCTAACAATGATTTAATTGTTGAAACAATATATTTGGTTTTACTTTATTTTACATTTCTTAAAATTCACACCTGCGAACACAATTTAAACCGAATAATTTTTACACCATTCATTAGGAAATGTGCTTATTTATTAAGAAGTTAATTTTCAGCCGTGCACCAGAATTTAATTCGGAAATATATCGTGTTTTATATTCGGTATATCAGTTTCCAGAATTTTCTAACAATAGTCTCATTGTTGAAACAATGTATTGCGTTTTACTATTTTTTACATTTCTAAAAATTCACACAGGCGAACACCTTTTAAACCAAATAATTTTTATGTCACTCATTTGGAAATGTGCTTATTTATTAGGAAATTAATTTTCAGCCGTGTACCGACATTTATTTCAAAAATATTGCGTGTTTTATATTTGGTATAAAAGTTTCCAGTATTTTCTAACAATCTTTTAATTGTTGAAACAATATATTCAGTTTTACTTTATTTTACATTTCTAAATATTTACACAAGCGAACACCTTTAAATCCATTAATTTTTGAATCATTCTTTAGGAAATGTGCTTATTTATTAGGAAACTAATTTTTAGCCGTGCACCGAAATTTAATTCGAAAATATTGCGTGTTTTGTATTCGGTATATAAGTTTCCATGATTTTTTAACAATGGTTTAATTGTTGAAACAATATATTCAGTTTTACTATTTTTTACATTTCTAAAATTTCACACAGGCGAACACCTTTAAAACCGAATAATTTTTATGGCACTCATTTGGAAATGTGGTTATTTATTAGGAAATTAATTTTCAGCCGTGTACCGGAATTTATTTCAAAAATATTGCGTGTTTTTTATTTGGTATAAAAGTTTCCAGTATTTTCTAACAATGGTTCAATTGTTGAAACAATATATTCAGTTTTACTCTATTTTACATTTTTAATCATTCACACAGGCGAACACATTTAAAACCCATTAATTTTTGAATCATTCTTTAGGAAATGTGCTTATTTATTAGGAATATAATTTTCAGCCGCACACCGGAATTTAATTCGAAAATATTGCGTGTTTTGTATTCGAAATGTAGGTTTTCTTGATTTTTTAACAATGGTTCAATTGTTTAAACATAATATTCAGTTTTACTCTATTTTACATTTTTAAACATTCACACAGGCGAACACCTTTAAAACCGAATAATTTTTACGCCATTCATTAGGAAATGTGCTTATTTATTAAGAAATTAATTTTCAGGCGTGCACCATAATTTATTTCGGAAATATTGCGTGTTTTATATTCGGTATAAACTTTCCACTATTTTCTAACAATGCTTTAATTGTTGAAACAATATATTCAGTTTTACTTTTTTTTACCTTTCTAAACATTTACACAGGCGAACACCTTTAAAACTCATTAATTTTTGAATCATTCTTTAGGAAATGTGCTTATTTATTAGGAAACTAAATTTTAGCCGTGCACCGGAATTTAATTCGAAAATATTGCGTGTTTTGTGTTCGGTATATAGGTTTCCATGATTTTTTAACAATGGTTTAATTGTTGAATCAATATATTCGGTTTTACTTTATTTGACATTTCTAAAACTTCACAGAGGCGGACTCCTTTAAAACCGAATAATTTTTATATCATTCTTTAGGAAATGTTCTTATTTATTAGGAAACTTATTATCTGCCGTGCACCGAAATTTAATTCGAAAATATTGCGTGTTTTGCATTCTGTATATGTTTCCATGATTTTTTAACAATGGTTTAATTGTTGAAACAATATATTCAGTTTTACTCTATTTTATTTTTCTAAACATTCACACAGGCGAACACCTTTAAAATCCATTAATTTTTGAATCATTCTGTAGGAAATGTGCTGATTTATTAGAAAACTTATTATCTGCCGTGCACCGAAATTTAATTCGAAAATATTGCGTATTTTGTATTCGGTATATAGGTTTCCATGATTTTTTAACAATGGTTTAATTGTTGAAACAATATATTCGGTTTTACTTTATTTGACATTTCTAAAACTTCACACAGGCGGACTCCTTAAAAAACGAATAATTTTTATATAATTCTTTAGGAAATGTGCTTAATTATTAGGAAACTAATTTTCAGCCGTGCACCGAAATTTAATTCGAAAATATTGCGTGTTTTGTGTTCGGTATATAGATTTCCATTATTTTTTAACAATGATTTAATTGTTGAAACAATATATTCGGTTTTACTTTATTTGACATTTCTAAAAATTCACACAGGCGAACACCTTTAAAACCGAATAATTTTAACGTCATTCATTAGGAAATGTGCTTATTTATTAGGAAATTAATTTTCAGCAAAGCACCAGAATTTAATTGGGAAATATTGCGTGTTTTATATTCGGTATATCACTTTCCAGAATTTTCTAACAATAGTTTCATTGTTGAAACAATGTATTACTTACTACGTGTTTTACTATTTTTTACATTTCTAAAAATTCACACAGGCGAACACCGTTTAAACCGAATAATTTTTATGTCACTCATTTGGAAATGTGCTTATTTATTAGGAAATTAATTTTCAGCCGTGTACCGGAATTTATTTCAAAAATATTGCGTGTTTTATATTTGGTATAAAAGTTTCCACTATTTTCTAACAATGGTTTAATTGTTGAAACAATATATTCAGTGTTACTTTTTTTTACCTTTCTAAACATTTACACAGGCGAACACCTTTAAAACCCATTAATTTTTGAATCATTCTTTAGGAAATGTGCTATTTTTTAGCAAACATATTTTCAGCCGGGCACCGAAATTTAATTCGAAAATATTGCTTGTTTTGTGTTCGGTATATAGGCTTCCATTATTTTTTAACAATTGTTTAATTGTTGAAACAATATATTAGGTTTTACTTTATTTTATATTTCTAAACATTCACACAGGTGAGCACCTTTAAAACCCATTAATTTTTTAATCATTCTTTAGGAAATGTGCTGATTTATTAGGAAACTAGCTGGCTTCGCCCGCTAGCGGGCCCCTCCCTTTTTATAAAATCTCGAAAGAACGAACCCCTCCTTTTTACGAACCTCTAATAATATGAAATCTCGAAGTGAAAGAACCTCCAACCGGGTCCCCTCTGCCTACGGCACCGTATAGAAGGCGAGCCGCGCACGCACTGCAAACTCTTTTAATAAAGACTTTCGGCATGACGAAAGTCGACACTGGTCCTCGCTGCCTACGTCACCGTATAGCAGCTGTGCTGCGTACGCACTGCAAAGTCTCTTTAAAAAGCCTATCGCGCTTGACCGAAAGTCGAACCGGGTCCCCGATGCCAACGGCACCGTGTAGCAGGCGTGCTGCGCACGTCTGCAAAATCTTGTAAAAAAGGCAATCTTGCTCGAACGAACCTCCAACCGGGTCACCGCTGCCTACGGCATCGTATAGCAGGCGTGCTGCGCACGCCCTGCAAACTCTAAAAAAAAGCGTATCGCGCTCTAACGAAAGTCGGACCGGGTCCCCTCTGCCCCCTTTTTTTTTTGGCTGCCTGAAGTGATCAATGTAGTATCGTGTCAAAAAAGCTCCCTATGTTTAGATAATCTTCTTCGGAATGGGGTAAGCTAGAGCCTTGTGTTATACATCTATCTTTTTGTCTTTTTAAATTGTTCAAAATGATATATAGTTTGTGTGTTTATGTGTAGGGGTTCAGGAGATATTTGTATTTAAACTTTCTTCTTCTTTAGTTTTGATTTCTCCTCTGAACCAGGATTTACCACCTACACAAGTGCTTCTTGTGCCTATTTAAAATGTTCATATTATTTAAAACTTGATGATTTTTGCTTCTACAGACACTAATGAACATTTTAATACCTGCATTGTAACCCGGCGCGGCTTATTTCATATAAATGTAACCCCTTAAATATCATGTACTTTTGGAATTTTTGGAGCCATTTTCGTTTTACAGTGTTTTTATTTTGCTTATATTACATATTTATCCTTCCGAAAACCAAAAACTATGGCTCATTTTAGATACATTGAAGTTCGTAACACATTTTGGTACCATTTTTATCAAGTTTTCATTATCTATTATCCCTTTATTATCCATATTAAAAAGTATTGTTTTCGTGTTTTTATCCCATAGTCTTAACATGGGAGAATTAATAGAATTCCATTGTAATTTTGACTGTGTTTAAGTACTCAATACGATTAAATGCTGCATGTTTCACCTTTTTTATCTCCTAAGCTTCATTTTAATACTTGTTTTGAATCTCTACGTTACTTTTTTCATAAAATTTTAACCCTTTTTACTCAATTTACTTTCAATTTTGTAGAGCCATTTTCAATTTTTAACGTTTTTCATTTGCTCTAATTCATTCTATTTCTTAGCGATTACTAGTTACTTATGTTTCATTCATGTAAATTAAAGTTCGTAGTATCTTTTAGTATCATTTTTTTTTCAAGTTTCCACCAATTATTAGCCCTTAAAACATTGAATTAAAAAGTGCTGTTTTTGCAGTTTTTCCCCATAGACTTAACATGGGGTAAACAATGGAATTCTATTACTTATTAAACTACATTGAAGTACTTTAAATGTAAATACATTGCATATTCCATATAATTCAAAGCATATGCTTCATTTTGGTACCATTTGTGTATAGTTTTAAAGTGATTTACTGCATTAAATGATTATTTCAAAATGTGTTATTTTTGCACTTTTACCATAACCCTTATCCCCATAGAAAGGCATGGGGTTTTGGAGGCATTTTATCATAGCTTAAATTTTAACTTAAAAACATTATTTTGAAAAACTTTCGCCAGATTTGGCTATTTTAGTCCTTTAGCTTCTCTCCGCCTCCACTCATGCCTTTCTAGGATGTTTGTATATATTTTTAAAAAATTCGTGAAAAAGTGCTAAAAATGCTTTTGAAAATTCAGATTTTCCATAGGTTTCTATTGTGTTGTTTACTTTTTAAATTCATTTTTTTAACTATTAATTATGTTCCTTTCACTTAACTATTTTTACTTTCTGATAGCTGATTATTTTTACTTTTGAGTAGCGTATCTTGTATTAATTTATTCCTATTTTTAATATTTTTAATTTCAATTTTAAAACTGTAAATTTTTGTTCTGTGGCGGTTGGGTGGACAATGGTTGCTCAATTCGAGTACTGGTTCTTATGGGCAAATCGATATTAGAATAGTAAAATAAATAAAAATTAGCTAGACTACCTTTATTGAAGAGTGATTGCTATTGACGCCATACATAATAATTGAACAGTGATTGGCTATGTTAAAGTAAATATTAGATAAATTTTCCGGCAGCCACTGAATTTTAGAAAATATTAATGTTTTAATATCTTAAATACAACCAGCATTATCTTATATGTTTTTTATTGATTTTTTTAGTTCTTATCTGGTCTTAGGGGGTCATGCTGTGCTTTTAGGTTTCTCCACTTAGCCCTTTTAGGTCCGTGGCCGCCATTTTTGGCCACAATGATTTTCTCTATGGGAGATGCATTGGTAAGGAATTACAAAGATTTACAAGAAGATTTAACTACCGGAGCTTTTACAAATTAATTATTATAGCCCAAATAGGGTTCTAGAGGTCTTCCGGGGTGCTTTCATCAGAAAACTTATAAATAGTAAGTTTTTTAAACAGGAGTTTCTCCATTTTGTTTCTTGGTAAAGCTCATTCTAATGTTACTACATTACAAATTAGTTCCATAATTTTTAATTGTTATAAAAAAAAAATTATTTTGGTAGCTTTGGTTCTCAGGGGGCTATCTACATCTTTTACGATATAAGAATTTTACTAGGGTTGCCATCGGGCCACTAGAAACGCGATTTTGCTTCCTTCTATTGAATTTTTTATCGAGAAATTTGTACAAATTGTTAAATATCTCGAAAACTATTGGCCATAGAGGTTTTCTGCCGCGCCGAAATCAGCAGCAATCCGCCTTAGTGAACTCCCCGCCCTTTTTTTTTTCCATTATTCCGTTCTTCTCTAGCTCAATTGGGGCCCCGTCAGAGGGGGCTGAACGGGCACCATCACAAATCGGCTTTTTTCTTCAATTTTTACATTCTTTAGGTCCACTTTCTTTCCACATTTTATCGCTACTAAATTTCTTTCATTGTTGCCACCCTTGCCTTCCCCCCTCTCTTATCCTTAACATTGGCTACTTTTTAGCTTTTTGAGCTAGAGACTTGGTTGCACTTTTATTGTTACTTATTCTGCTCCCTTTCATCGTCCCAGCTTCTAATTTTACAGTTTTTGCATTTGTTAAGGATTTTCCGTAACTTTTTGAACTTTTTTATTTATTTAGATATTTCCTTGGTTTTTTTCTTGTAGTTACTCACTACTATTTGCTAGATTTGTCCCATCCCACATTTTCATTTTCAGTGCATCTCAACTCGCTTAACATTTGCAACTTCTCTGTTATTAGGGTTAATTCTTTGCTTTTTGCGGTATTGTGGTCATGTGGTGTGTGGATATTTGCCTCACCCTTTAAAATATTTTTTCACCCCAGCTTCCCTTAACATTTGGTACTTCTACAGTTTTTGCACTACAGTACTACTTTTTGCTTTATTGCAGTTCTGTTCTTGTGGGATAGTTGCCCCAATCTATATATTTTTTTTTCATTTCTTATTCGTTTTCCTTAACATTTGCAACTTTTAACAGGTTTATTTTGGTTTTTCCATTATTATGCTACGCTCCTACTTATATCTTGTCCCGCATTTAATTTTCTTCTTATATTACACACTTTACATAGTTGTCTCCTCTGTTTCACGGGCGGTCCCTGCACTGATTTCCTGCGCGTGTTGGTACTATCTTTCTTCATGTTATTTACACCTCTTCATTTTATTCTGTAGTTGTTTTTACACTCAGTTATTATCAAGCTTTTATTATCACCGGTTATCTCTTATTATTTTTTATTTTTATTTTGGTGGTTATTATGTTATCATGTCACTTTCAGGCAAGTGCAGCGGGACCCATGTGGTGACCGGTAAGTATACTATTGTTTTTCTTATTCCTATTTTCCTTGTTTTTAAACTAAAATTTTTTTTTCTCTGACTTCTTTTTGGTTGTCCACTCACCCATCCGTACGGCAATCTTCTTACTAATTACTATTTTCACTATGTGATATTCTGACAGGTTATAATATAAATAAAATCGCAGAAATATATTTATAATGTACATACTTGTAAATATGCATATATATACTGTTTATACTTATAATTATGCACCATATTACCGTTTCATATATTATCAATCTGCTATTATTGGTATAGCAATTTAATTATTGTAATATACTGTATAACTGTATACAGGTAATGCACTGATTGAAACAGATTATTAATAATGATGGAATTATTAACTGTTTAGGTACATGATCTTTTGGGCACGGGAGGCAATGACACATATTTCCCCCCCCCCCTTTTTTTTCGGCAAATTTTTTCCTGCTGTCATTTTTTTATTATTATTATTATTATTATTCAAAAATTTTCCCCCTTTTAGGCAATAAAATTTTTTCTTAGTCATTTTCGGTAGTTACGACTACCGGTTTTTGCTATTTACTTTCTATATACCTTTCTTTCAAAAATGTATGACAGAGGCCTAGTGATCCCCCGTCCAGTTACCCTGTAAATTACTCTATAAATTTAACAAAGTCTTTCAACTGTAAATATTTTAAATTTTATTTTTAACCTGTACATATTATTTTGATTGGTAGAAATATGGAAATATAAATTGAGCTTTAACTTATATTCTACTAAACTATAATTTTTTGTTATTGATCGTGAGAAATGTTAACACAATCTATTGATTCAGTGGTCAGTCCCAAATCCCAGAGGCTACAGCCAACAACAACAAGTTCACAGCCTGTACATCAAGTGCACATACTTAATAGTAATCGCTTACCAATAGATAAAAAATTTCACTATCCAATACATGAAAAATTTCAATCACCAGAAGCTATTAAAAGAGAAAAAGAAAAGATACTAAAAAGACGACAAATAAAACTAATGCATAGTTATAAAGAAAAAGACATGGAACAAAAGAACAAGAAAACTAATGAGAGACCTCCATCCCCACTCCAAGGGAAAAAGCTAATAGATTCTGAAACAGCGCAAGATGATAATATGCCATTGGAAGAGCAATTTGAACAATTATTCAGACATCTCAAGAAACACAGGCCCCATAATGATGAACAGGCATTAAAGTATCGACAAAATATCCTTAACAGAATAAAAGATCTGGACAAGCAACAAATTAACACACAAAGCCAAGAAAAGTCAATGAATGATGTAATACAAGAACTGAAAAGAGAGAATGAGGAACAAAAGACACAAATATTAAAGCAAGAGGAACAACTTAATACCCTATCAACTGAAGTTCAAGACCTCACGGAAAAACTAATAGATAAAGACGAAAAAGTCAAAGAACTCGAAAGAAAATTAAGAATTGAATCTCCTGCAAAACTAGCACAAAAATTCGAAAATCATTTTAATTTACTAAAGCAATTTGAAACGGAAGAACATTTGATCAAAATACCCACTCAGAAATTTCAAGAAGATATACAACAACTTCTACAGCTTTTAGAAAATCAGATAGAGCAAATACGCGATTTAAATAGCGAATTGCAAAGACAACAGGATTACATAGAAAATATCCATTGTAAAATATCGAGGGAAATGGATTTAAAAACTGAGCTGAGAAACATGCTTAAAGAGCACGAATCAAAAATAGAGAGATTCATTGAAGTAAGACAAGCACAAACAGCAGGAGAAGAATTTCCTCAACAAAAAATTACAACACATACCAATGAACTAGTATCTCCAGTTCCTCTATGTAAACCATCATATGCCACAACTCTAAACTCCCCAGCACCACAACAATCAAAGTCTGCTATATTGTTAACAAGAAAATCCACAACCAATATGTCCCTATTCAACATCCGTGATTTTATAAATAGAGAACTTAAGACAACAGTAAATCTTGCGAAAATATACTGCACTATTTCCAGAGATAAACGAACTATTATAGTACGCTCAAACACAGACGAAGATGTGAATAACATAGCAGACAAGATCCAGGAACACAGTAACATACTTGACCTCGTAGATTTAAATCTCGCAGTGGAAAAAAGGAAAAAAATAATCATTTTGGGAATCCCCCAAAACATAACAGTAGAAGAAATAAAAGAGAAATTAAGCGAAGATCTTGAATATGACATAAAAGCTAATGAACATAAAGAATTACAAAGAAAATCTCTAAAGACCTATCAACTTATGCTAGATTTGGAGGATAGATTGGCAACCAGATTGCTACGCCAAGGTCGATTGCTGATTGGTTTTCTATCGTGTAAAATCGCTCAGTACGCCCCCATAATAAGGTGCAGTCACTGTCAAATCTATGGACATACAAAAGAGAGATTCAGAAGAAAAGAAACCTGCGCATATTGCATGAAGAACCATGAAACCTCAACATGTCCGAATAAAAATGATCCAAGGAAGCACAAATGCTATAATTGCTATAATTATGTGAACCCCGAAGGTCGCCAATACAAGTTCGATCATAGCGCAAATTCAAGCGAATGTAATATCTTTCAAAACCACTTCTATAATAGACATCGTATAATTAACTACCGACAGCAACGTTCTCGACCCTAAATAACCTTTCAAATATCGTTACCCAAAATAACAATGTTCTTACTATGGCTTCCAACCCTGCTAATGTAGCAGTTCCAACTAAAGTAATTCATAACAAAGCAACTCTTTCCAAAATTAGATGTGTCCAAATTAATCTGAATAACTGTCGCGCAGCGAATCTAGAACTAATCAAATATATAAATAATCAACAAATTGACATAGCTATAATCCAAGATTACCATAGAACAAATAATTCATTTACAAGCCTCCGAATTGGATGGTCTCTTTATGCCTCAAAAAATGAAACAGCTGGAATTATCATAGCAAACTCCCAACTATATCACCTAAAAACCTTATCTTTTGACAACAGCATTTTTATTAACATTAGCACTAAATACCATGAATTAACACTTGGCTCGCAGTATTCCCGTCCTCGTTCCGCAAGAGACCTTGAAGAAGACCTACAAGCCTGGACCAACACTATCAGGAACTGTAAAAATATCATTTTAGCAGGCGATTTTAATGCTCACTTAAAGGACTGGGGATATAAATGCAATAACGCAAGAGGAGACATTCTTCTTGATTACCTCGCTTTAAATAACGTATCCATAGTTAATGATCCCAATGCACCATATACATTCAAACAGAACAAAAGGAAAGGTACTCCAGATCTAACTTTAAGTGGAAACCAAGCACGCAACTATCTCAATTCTTGGTACGTAGACGACATCAATGATTCCCTCAGCGACCATCTGTACATAAGATACGATTTAGCTATAGATCCAGTTCTAAGAAATGAATACAGATTAAAACTAAATTTGAGAATTTCAAAAAATTTAACAACCAACTCTCTCCTAATGTTGACAATCTACAGACAACTCTCAGCGAGGTCAAAAGTCCTAATGACTTGAATGAATGGACCCACAAATTTGAAGAGCTTCTACAAGAAATCATGGAATCTTCTCTCAAAAAGAAAAAACAGTCATATGAAGTAAATACAAAGTGGTACACAGATAATCTCAAAATACAAAGAAATCGATTAAACGCTTTACGGAAAAGATCAAATAAAAATTCTGAAAACGTACAATACCAAGTTAGCTACAAAAAAGAGAGAGCTAAATACAAATTAAACATCAAAAACGCAAAATTAAATTCGTGGAAATCCTTCTGTGAGACAACATCCACAACATACGGAACCGCTTTCAAAATTGTAAAGGGCAAATACCTCAAAAATACCGACTTAATACATTCAATACTTGACACATCAAATTCAACTGACATGTTTAGAGACATTCAACACCAACTCTTAGGAAAAGAAATCCCTGAAAATCTACATTCATTTGAAAATTTGGAGCCACTATCAGAAAGTGATATAAATGAATATCTAATCAGCTATAGAGAACTAAAATATTGCGCATCAAGACAGTCGAACAACAAAGCCCCTGGCTTCGATAAGATCGATGCAAGGGTTACTAAAAACTTGATCAAAACTTTCCCACAATTAATGCTTCAACTATACAAGAAATGCTTTTCCCTTGCCCATTTCCCAGACATATGGAAGAAGGGCATTGTCATTTATTTTCGAAAGAAGAATAAAGATCCTCGGCAATTAAAATCTTACCGACCGATAGTCCTTCTCCCTATGCTGGGAAAAGTCCTTGAACGATTAATCAAGATGCGTGCAATGACATTTTAGAAGATATTTCCTTTCTCCATGAAATGCAATTTGGATTTCGCGAATCAAGAAGCACAATAGATGCCTTAAATGAACTGAAATCCTCTATCACAAATACATTAGAAAATAAGAAATACTGTGGTATTCTTTCCTTCGATATAGAGGGAGCGTTTGATTCGATAGATTGGAATACTATCTCCCAAATAATCGATAATTCTCCTCTCCCTCTATATCTAAAACATTTACTAAAAAATTACATCTCCAATCGATATATTGATTTAAAAGAAGGAAGCGTTGTAGAATGGTTCATTTCATTTAAAGGGTGCCCTCAGGGCTCATGCTTAGGTCCCCTTCTTTGGTTGCTAATTGCAGATTTTATTATAAAGGAGTTCTACAAAATAGAATCAGACATGATAGTTTATGCTGACGATTTCGTAATTAAGGTTGCGGGAGACTCCAGACCTGAGTTGGAGCAAGTTGCTAAAAGACGCATCGAAATTTTTTCAACTTTATGCAGGAATTTCAACCTTACAATATCGGAAACTAAAACAAAGGCCATGCTTTTTGGCCGCTTTCTTCTTAACATACGTCGACCAATTTTCAAATTGAATAACAAAACTATCAAGTTTGAAAATACTATTCCCTATCTTGGCGTTATACTAGATCCAAAATTTAATTTTCAAGAGCATCTAACTCATACTAAAACAAAGGTAACTCAATTTTTAAACGGATTCAAAAGCCTAAAATCTCATAAAGGAGGAATATCTTCAAGTATACTGAAATTTTGGTACAACACCGTCATATTAAAACAAATTAGCTACGCTTATGAAATTTGGTTTCCAAGCCTCAACTCGCATGGGATAAGAAAATTAAAGTCAGTACAACGTACAGCTCTCTTAAGCATTATCAAGACCTATCGAAGTACTTCCTCTGACGCTCTCTGTGTCCTTACTGGTTCTCCCCCAATCGATACTTTGCTCAAGAACGATTATCATTATTATGAACTAATTAAAGGAAGAAGATCATATAACCATAATGGCAAAATCATTAACAGCAACCACATTATGTCAAAACTAAACACCTTCGACTTTTCTCAATATTACAAGATAAACAACCTCTTCTTTTTGGAGGAAAAATACGAAAAATTACTCCAAATCTATGACCCATCCATATATACCGATGGTTCTGTCATGAACGACGGAGCAGCATGTGCATTTACAGTCTGTCTTAAAAACTCATTCGTATATGATTATGCAGTTAAACTTCATGTAGATAACTCGATCTACCAAGCTGAATTATTCGCAATTTACAAAGCAATGGAATGGTCCATTAACTCTTCTCATCATGAAATTCTTATCCTTACAGACAGCCACTCATCCTATGACGCCCTTCAAATTGCATTTCCACGCAATTATATAATTTATAATATCTACAATCTTTTACTACATTTCCCTAACAAAAAGTTCTATATCTCATGGATTAAATCTCACATAGGTATCCCGGAAAACGAAAGAGCCGATTCTCTGGCGAAGGCGGTTATAGATAACAACCAATACAACGATTGCCAGGAATTGCTTCTTCCACAATCCAAATTCAAGTATATATTTAGGCAAAAAACTCTGGATGAATGGCAACTCTCATGGACTCAGTCGACAAAGGGTCGCGATACTTACAGTATAATTAATAAAGTTGACATACAGTTCATCTGTGATCGCCGTACGTTACCTAATTATATCACTGGTCATGGAAGTTTCCCATCATTTCTACATAAAATTAAAAAAAGAGACTCACCACTTTGTTTATGCAGAAAGAGTATTGGAAACGCTACACACTATATCTTTGGAAACTGCCCCATAATGAAGCATCATTTCCATTTTGACAGAAACAAAACATTGAGAGAAAATTTGAATAACAGTCTTTTCAACGCAGGCAACTTCCAGAGACTTCTAGAAAATTACGACATTTTAAACAAACATTTTTCGTTTATAAGGTTATATAAATATAGACCTTAGCTATTTCGTTTTTCGCTAAACCTTAATCCTTTTTTTTTTTTTTTTTTTTTTTTTTTTTTTTTTTTTTTTTACATTCTATTTAACCTGTAAATATTGTTCAATATTTATTTATACATATGTGTCCGCACTGCCTTCAATAATAAGGCAGTATTTGTAACATGCTTTTTATGTTATAATAAATGTGCGCCACCCTGCTTGCGCTGCCTGGCAGCCCCTTTTTCCCCTCGTGGACTTATTGTCCCTATACCTCACGGTAGGCTGTCCACGAGTGGGCGATTTCCGGAATGAAAGTCCGTAAAACAACGTATCAGTAGATATGTTAAACAGATCGCCATGTTAGATTGCCTAATTTTAACAAAATAGCGTTATGTTAGTTCCGTACTCCACCACCAGAGAGCGCACTGTATTCTTAACAAAAACGTATCTGAACGAAACGCCTTCACGCAACCTTTCCGTTGATACATGGGTCGGGATGATGGCGGTCTTAACCAAGAATTCTGTTAGTTCCACATTCCACCACCAGGGAGCGCACTCTATTCATAACAAAACTGTGTCGAAAGAAAAGTTCGTTAAACAACCTACCAGTAGATATGTTACTCGAGGTGGTGGCCGTCTTAAGCAAGAATTTAAGATATTTGCACAGATTACTATTCGGAAATAGTGGTAACTAAACTTTTGAGATTTTTTTAATTAATAAGTAGCATATATCTCAACGTGTTATGAACTATCTTAAAGTTTAAAGCAGATCGCCTTGTTAGATTTCCTAATTTTAACAAAATCGCGTTATGTTAGTTCCGCATTCTACCACCAGGGAGCACACTGTATTCTTAACAAAAACATATCTGAACGAAACGCCTCTACGCACCTTTCCGTAGATACATGGGTCGGGATGGTGGCGGTCTTAACCAAGAATTCTGTTACTTCCACATTCCACCACTAGGGAGCGCACACTATTCATAACAAAACTGTGTCGAAAGAAAAGTCCGTTAAAGAACCTACCAGTAGATATGTTACTCGAGGTTGTGGCCGTCTTAAGCAAGAATTTAAGATATTTGCACAAATTACTATTCGGAAATAGTGGTAACTAAACATTTGACATTTTTACATTTAATAAGTAGCATATATATCAATGTGTTATGAACTATCTTAAAGTTTCAAGCAGATCGTTTTGTTATATTTCCTGAATTTAACAAAATCGCGTTAAGTTAGTTCCACATTCTACCACCAGAGAGCGCACACTATTCATAACAAAACTGTATCGGAAGGAAAGTCCGTTAAACAACCTATCAGTCAGTGGTGTAGTCGTAAATAAAACAGAGGGTATGCGCTCTAAGCAGAGGGTATACGCTCAAGGTGGAGCGTATACCCTAGAGCCTATATACTATAGCTTTCTTGAGAAACAGAGGGTATACGGTGTTCCTTAAAAAAATCCAGAAGGTATACGGCGTATACCCCCGTATACCCTCCACTACATCCCTGCTATCAGTAGATATGTTACTCGAGGTGGTGGCGGTCTGAAGCAAGAGTTTAAGATATTTGTAGAAATTACTATTCGGAAATAGTGGTAATTAAACTTTTGACATTTTTTCATTTAATAAGTAGCATATATCTCAACGTGTTATGACCTATCTTAAAGTTTCAAGCAGATCGCCTTGTTATATTTCCGAAATTTAACAAAATCCCTTTATGTTAGTTCCACATTCCACCACCAGGGAGCGCACTGTATACTTAACAAAAACATATCTGAACGAAACGCCTTCACGTAACCTTTCCGTAGATACATGGGTCAGGATGGTGGCGGTTTTAACCAAGAATTCCGTTATTTCCACATTCCACCACCAGGAAGCGCACTCTATTCATAACAAAACTGTGTCGAAAGAAAAGTCCGTTAAACAACCTACCAGTAGATATGTTATTCGAGGTGGTGGCCGTCGTAAGCAAGAATTTAAGATATTTGCACAAATTACTATTCGGAAATAGTGGTAACTTAACTTTTGACATTTTTAAATTTAATAAGCAGCGTTTATCTGAAAATCGCACCTGAAACAGTCAAAAACGCAAAGGTAAAAAAGACATCTTTCGACCCCCCCCTCCCCCACCTTCCGAAAATTTCACGCGTTATTCTTTTATAAACTTGTTCGTATGTGTTATAAACTATCTTAAGGTTTCAATGCGCCTTGTTAGACTTCCTACTTTAAATGGAATCGGGGCCTGTTAGTTCCGCATTCCACCACGAGGGAGCGCACTCTATTCATAACAAAAGTGTATCTGAACGAAACTGCGTTAAAAAACATATCAGTAGATATGTTACTCGAGGTGGTGGCCGTCTTAAGCAAGAATTTAAGATATTTGCACAAATTACTATTCGGAAACAGGGTAACTAAACTTTTGACATTTTTGCATTTAATAAGTAGCATATATATCAATGTGTTATGAACTGTCTTAAAGTTTCAAGCAGATCGCCTTTTTAGATTTCCTAATTTTAACAAAATCGCTTTATGCTAGTTCCGAATTCCACCACCAGGGAGCGCACTGTATTCTTCAGAAAAACATATCTGAACGAAACTGTGTTGGAGCGGTCGAAGCACGCTAGTCTTTGTCATAATAATATCTGTAATGCGAATAGGTTTTCTAAAATAAAATATTTCGTGTTTAAAAAAGCAAGCGTCTCCATTTTAATATATGCATTATATAGAAATGGAGCAGATTAATTAAATAATAATTAATATCTCAGCTTCTAATTAACCAATCTCTTTGAACTGGGTATGTATGGAATCTGCGACAGATTTCCCGTCCGGTTGTCAAAAAATTTTATCAAAAAATTTAATATTTAAAAAGTTTAAATTTCGTATTAAATTATCGTAGTATCCAAAACCGCAAAGCCCCATGATGTCTACAGCTGCTTCTCGGAAAAATGAAATCTCTTTTCATTGTCTTTTCAAATTAAGAAATTAAAAAATTTAATCGATAGATTTTTAGTGGATTTTTTGCGTTATACCCAACGCAGAAACTTGAAATTTATACCAAAAAAAAGTAGTTTTTTTTCGCGTGTTTCTATACCTTTTACGAATTTCTAGGATCATTAGTTCGGGAGATTCGAATTGGCTTTTTAAATGTCTACTACATTTTCATCATCTCGGCAACCGCTAGCCTCGCAGATAAAATCGGGGTGCACGTTTTGTCAATCCTCCAATGGTAGTGCTCCGAAAGCTAGCCTCGCAAAGAGGGTCCCATTGTAGTCAGATTGCTGATTTTGGATAAAAAGATTCAATTTTGAAAGGTTTTTCCTTCGACAATGAGTCGTTAATTAGCTAATTGCGTCCGTAATTACGGCGGGATTTTCTCAAAAACCGGGTGTCCGAGAAAACGGCGGTGCGAATCGACATATCATAAGACGCTCTGCGTGGCCCGGGAGCGAAGGAGTTCCGGTCACAAGGGCGAATGTTACACACATACATACAGACAGACGTTTACGGACATTAATAGTAATGACTTATTATCTGTCGTGCACCGAAATTTAATTCGAAAATATTGCATGTTTTGTATTCGGTATATAGGTTTCCATGATTTTTTAACAATGGTTTAATTGTTGAAACAATATATTCGGCTTTACTTTATTTGACATTTCTAAAACTTCACACAGGCGGACTCCTTTAAAACCGAATAATTTTTATATCATTCTTTAGGAAATGTGCTTATTTATTAGGAAATTAATTTCTAGCCATGCACCAGAATTTAATTGGGAAATATTGCGTGTTTTATATTCGGTATATCAGTTTCTCGAATTTTCTAACAATAGTTTCATTGTTGAAACAATGTATTACTTACTACGTGTTTTACTATTTTTTACATTTCTAAAAATTCACACAGGCGAAAACCGTTTAAACCGAATAATTTTTATGTCACTCATTTGGAAATGTGCTTATTTATTAGGAAATTAATTTTCAGCCGTGTACCGGAATTTATTTCAAAAATATTGCGTGTTTTATATTTGGTATAAAAGTTTCCACTATTTTCTAACAATGGCTTAATTGTTGAAACAATATATTCTGTTTTACTTTTTTTTACCTTTCCAAACATTTACACAGACGAAAACCTTTAAAACCCATTAATTTTTGAATCATTCTTTAGGAAATGTGCTTATTTATTAGGAAACATATTTTCAGCCGGGCACCGAAATTTAATTCGAAAATATTGCGAGTTTTGTATTCGGTATATAGGTTTCCATGATTTTTTAACAAAGGTTTAATTGTTGAAACAATATATTCGGTTTTACTTTATTTGACATTTCTAAAAATTCACACAGGCGAACACCTATAAAACCGAATAAGTTTTACGTCATTCATTAGGAAATGTGCTTATTTATTAGGAAATTAATTTTCAGCCGTGCACCAGAATTTAATTCGGAAATATTGCGTGTTTTATGTTCGAAATATCAGTTTCCAGGATTTTCTAACAATGGTTTAATTGTTGAAACAATATATTTGGTTTTACTTTATTTTACATTTCTTAAAATTCACACCTGCGAACACATTTTAAACCGAATAATTTTTACGCCATTCATTAGGAAATGTGCTTATTTATTAAGAAATTAATGTTCAGCCGTGCACCAGAATTTAATTCAGAAATATTGCGTATTTTATATTCGGTATATCAGTTTCCAGAATTTTCTAACAATAGTCTCATTGTTGAAACAATGAATTCCGTTTTACTATTTTTTACATTTCTAAAATTTCACACAGGCGAACACCTTTTAAACCGAATAATTTTTATGTCACTCATTTGGAAATGTGCTTATTTATTAGGAAATTAATTTTCAGCCGTGTATCGAAATTTATTTCAAAAATATTGCGTTTTTTATAGTTGGTATAAAAGTTTCCAGTATTTTCTAACAATCCTTTAATTGTTGAAAGAATATATTCAGTTTTACTTTATTTTACATTTCTAAACATTTACACAGGCGAACACCTTTAAAACCCATTAATTTTTGAATCATTCTTTAGGAAATGTGCTTATTTATTAGGAATATAATTTTCAGCCGCACACCTTAATTTAATTCGGAAATATTGCGTGTTTTGTATTCGGTATATAGGTTTCCATGGTTTTTTAACAATGGTTTAATTGTTGAAACAATATATTCAGTTTTACTCTATTTTACATTTCTAAACATTCACACAGGCGAACACCTTTTAAACCCATTAATTTTCGAATCATTCTTTAGGAAATGTGCTGATTTATTCGGAAACTAATTTTCAGCAGTGCACCGAAATTTAATTCGAAAATATTGCGTGTTTTGTATTCGGTATATCTGTTTCCAGTATTTTCTAACAATGGTTTAATTGTTGAAATAATCTGTTCAGTTTTACTTCATTTTGCATTTCTAAACATTTACACAGGCGAACACCTTTAAAAACCATTAATTTTTGAATCATTCTTTAGGAAATGTGCTTATTTATTAGGAATATAATTTTACGCCGCACACCGGAAATTAATTCCGAAATATTGCGTTTTTTTTATTCGGTATATATGTTTCCATGATTTTTTAACAATGGTTTAATTGTTGAAACAATATATTCGGTTTTACTTTATTTGACATTTCTAAAAATTCACACAGGCGAACACCTTTAAAATCGAATAAGTTTTACGTCATTCATTAGGAAATGTGCTTATTTATTAGGAAATTAATTTTCAGCCATGCACCAGAATTTAATTCGGAAATATTGCGTGTTTTATGTTCGAAATATCAGTTTCCAGGATTTTCTAACAATGGTTTAATTGTTGAAACAATATATTTGGTTTTAGTTTATTTTAAATTTCTTAAAATTCACACCTGCGAACACATTTTAAACCGAACAATTTTTACGCCATTCATTAAGAAATGTGCTTATTTATTAAGAAATTAATTTTCAGTCGTGCACCAGAATTTAATTCGGAAATATTGCGTGTTTTATATTCGGTACATCAGTTTGCAGAATTTTCTAACAATAGTCTCATTGTTGAAACAATGTATTCCGTTTTACTATTTTTTACATTTCTAAAAATTCACTCAGGCGTCACCTTTTAAACCGAATAATTTTTATGTCAATCATTTGGAAATGTGCTTATTTATTAGGAAAATAATTTTCAGCCGTGTATCGAAATTTATTTCAAAAATATTGCGTGTTTTATATTTGGTATAAAAGTTTCCAGTATTTTCTAACTATCTTTTAATTGTTGAAACAATATATTCAGTTTTACTTTATTTTACATTTCTAAACATTTACACAGGCGAACACCTTTAAAACCCATTAATTTTTGAATCATTCTTAAGGAAATGTGCTTATTTATTAGGAATATAATTTTCAGCCGCACACCTTAATTTAATTCGGAAATATTGCGTGTTTTGTATTCGGTATATAGGTTTCCATGGTTTTATAACAATGGTTTAATTGTTGAAATAATCTATTCAGTTTAACTTCATTTTGCATTTCTAAACATTTACACAGCCGAACACCTTTAAAACCCATTAATTTTTGAATCATTCTTTAGGAAAAGTGCTGATTTATTAGGAAACTAATTTTCAGCAGTGCACCGAAATTTAATTCGAAAATATTGCGTATTTTGTATTCGGTATATAGGTTTCCATGATTTTTTAACAATGGTTTAATTGTTGAAACAATATATTCGGTTTTACTTTATTTGACATTTCTAAAACTTCGCACAGGCGGACTCCTTTAAAAACGAATAATTTTTATATAATTCTTTAGGAAATGTGCTTATTTATTAGAAAACTAATTTTCAGCCGTGCACCGAAATTTAATTCGAAAATATTGCGTGTTTTGTGTTCGGTATATAGATTTCCATTATTTTTTAACAATGGTTTAATTGTTGAAACAATATATTCGGTTTTACTTTATTTGACATTTCAAAAAATTCACACAGGTGGACTCCTTTAAAACCGAAAAATTTTTACGTCATTCATTAGGAAATGTGCTTATTTATTAGGAAATTAATTTTCAGCAATGAACCAGAATTTAATTGGGAAATATTGCGTGTTTTATATTCGGTATATCAGTTTCCAGAATTTTCTAACAATAGTTTCATTGTTGAAACAATGTATTACTTACTACGTGTTTTACTATTTTTTACATTTCTAAAAATTCACACAGGCGAACACCGTTTAAACCGAATAATTTTTATGTCACTCATTTGGAAATTTGCTTATTTATTAGGAAATTAATTTTCAGCCGTGTAACGGAATTTATTTCAAAAATATTGCGTGTTTTATATTTGGTATAAAAGTTTCCACTATTTTCTAACAATGGTTTAATTGTTGAAACAATATATTCAGTTTTACTTTTATTTTACCTTTCTAAACATTTACACAGGCGAACACCTTTAAAACCCATTAATTTTTGAATCATTCTTTAGGAAATGTGCTATTTTTTAGCAAACATATTTTCAGCCGGGCACCGAAATTTAATTCGAAAATATTGCTTGTTTTGTGTTCGGTATATAGGTTTCCATTATTTTTTAACAATTGTTTAATTGTTGAAACAATATATTAGGATTTACTTTATTTTATATTTCTAAACATTCACGCAGGTGAGCACCTTTAAAACCCATTAATTTTTTAATCATTCTTTAGGAAATGTGCTGATTTATTAGGAAACTTATTATCTGCCGTGCACCGAAATTTAATTCGAAAATATTGCGTGTTTTGTATTCGGTATATAGGTTTCCATGATTTTTTAACAATGGTTTAATTGTTGAAACAATATATTCGGTTTTACTTTATTTGACATTTCTAAAACTTCACACAGGCGGACTCCTTTAAAACCGAATAATTTTTATATCATTCTTTAGGAAATGTGCTTATTTATTAGGAAAATAATTTTCAGCCGTGCACCGAAATTTAATTCGAAAATATTGCGTGTTTTGTATTCGGTATATAGGTTTCCATGATTTTTTAACAATGGTTTAATTGTTGAAACAATATATTCAGTTTTACTCTATTTTATTTTTCTAAACATTCATACAGGCGAACACCTTTAAAACCCATTAATTTTTTAGTCATTCTTTAGGAAATGTGCTGATTTATTAAGAAACTTATTATCTGCCGTGCACCGAAATTTAATTCGAAAAGATTGCGTGTTTTGTATTCGGGATATAGGTTTCCATGATTTTTTAACAATGGTTTAATTGTTGAAACAATATATTCGGTTTTACTGTATTTGACATTTCTAAAAATTCACACAGGCGAACACCTTTAAAACCGAATAATTTTTACGTCATTCATTAGGAAATGTGCTTATTTATTAGGAAAATTATTTTCAGACGTGCATCAGAATTTAATTCGGAAATATTGCGTGTTTTATGTTCGAAATATCAGTTTCCAGTATTTACTAACAATAGTTTCATTGTTCAAACAATGTATTTCGTTTTACTTTATTTTACATTTCTCAACATTCACACATGCGGACGCCTTTAAAATCGAATAATTTGTACGTCATTAATTACGAAATATGCTTATTTATTAGGAAATTAATTTTCAGCCGTGCACCGAAATTTAATTCGGAAACATTGAGTGTTTTATATTCAGTATATCAGTTTCCAGGATTTTCTAACAATGGTTTAATTTTTGAAACAATATATTCTGTTTTACTTTATATTATATTTCTAAACATTCACACATGCCGACGCCTTTAAAACCGAGTAAATTTTACGCCATTAATTTGGAAATGTGCTTATTTATTAGGAAACTAATTTTCAGCCGTGCACCGAAATTTAATTCGAAAATATTGCGTGTTTTATATTCGGTATATCAGTTTCCAGAATTTTCTAACAATAGTTTCATTGTTGAAACAATGTATTACTTACTACGTGTTTTACTATTTTTTACATTTCTAAAAATTCACACAGGCGAACACCGTTTAAACCGAATACTTTTTATGTCACTCATTTGGAAATGTGCTTATTTATTATGAAATTAATTTTCAGCCGTGTACAGGAATTTATTTCAAAAATATTGCGTGTTTTATATTTGGTATAAAAGTTTCCACTATTTTCTAACAATGGTTTAATTGTTGAAACAATATATTCAGTTTTACTTTTCTTTACCTTTCTAAACATTTACACAGGCGAACACTTTTAAAACCCATTAATTTCTGAAACATTCTTTAGAAAATGTGCTAATTTTTAGCAAACATATTATCAGCCGGGCACCGGAATTTAATTCGAAAATATTGCGTGTTTTGTGTTCGGTATATAGGTTTCCATATTTTTTAACAATGGTTTAATTGTTGAAACAATATATTCGGTTTTACTTTATTTGATATTTCTAAAACTTCACACAGGCGGACTCCTTTAAAAACCGAATAATTTTTATATCATTCTTTAGGAAATATGCTTATTTATTAGGAAACTTATTATCTGCCGTGCACCGAAATTTAATTCGAAAATATTGCGTGTTTTGTATTCTGTATATGTTTCCATGATTTTTTAACAATGGTTTAATTGTTGAAACAATATATTCTGTTTTACTTTATTTGACATTCCTAAAACTTCACACAGGCGGCTCCTATAAAACCGAATAATTTTTATATCTTTCTTTAGGAAATGTGCTTATTTATTAGGAAAATAATTTTCAGCCGTGCACCGAAATTTAATTCGAAAATATTGCGTGTTTTGTATTCGGTATATAGGTTTCCATGATTTTTTAACAATGGTTTAATTGTTGAAACAATATATTCAGTTTTACTCTATTTTATTTTTCTAAACATTCACACAGGCGAACACCTTTAAAATCCATTAATTTTTTAATCATTCTTTAGGAAATGTGCTGATTTATTAGGAAACTTATTATCTGCCGTGCACTGAAATTTAATTCGAAAATATTGCGTATTTTGTATTCGGTATATAGGTTTCCATGATTTTTTAACAATGGTTTAATTGTTGAAACAATATATTCGGTTTTACTTTATTTGACATTTCTAAAACTTCACACAGGCGGACTCCTTAAAAAACGAATAATTTTTATATAATTCTTTAGGAAATGTGCTTAATTATTAGGAAACTAATTTTCAGCCGTGCACCGAAATTTAATTCGAAAATATTGCTTGTTTTGTGTTCGGTATATAGGTTTCCATTATTTTTTAACAATTGTTTAATTGTTGAAACAATATATTAGGTTTTACTTTATTTTATATTTCTAAACATTCACGCAGGTGAGCACCTTTAAAACCCATTAATTTTTTAATCATTCTTTAGGAAATGTGCTGATTTATTAGGAAACTTATTATCTGCCGTGCACCGAAATTTAATTCGAAAATATTGCGTGTTTTGTATTCGGTATATAGGTTTCCATGATTTTTTAACAATGGTTTAATTGTTGAAACAATATATTCGGTTTTACTTTATTTGACATTTCTAAAACTTCACACAGTCGGACTCCTTTAAAACCGAATAATTTTTATATCATTCTTTAGGAAATGTGCTTATTTATTAGGAAAATAATTTTCAGCCGTGCACCGAAATTTAATTCGAAAATATTCGTGTTTTGTATTCGGTATATAGGTTTCCATGATTGTTTAACAATGGTTTAATTGTTGAAACAATATATTCAGTTTTACTCTATTTTATTTTTCTAAACATTCATACAGGCGAACACCTTTAAAACCCATTAATTTTTTAATCATTCTTTAGGAAATGTGCTGATTTATTAAGAAACTTATTATCTGCCGTGCACCGCAATTTAATTCGAAAAGATTGCGTGTTTTGTATTCGGGATATAGGTTTCCATGATTTTTTAACAATGGTTTAATTGTTGAAACAATATATTCGGTTTTACTGTATTTGACATTTCTAAAAATTCACACAGGCGAACACCTTTAAAACCGAATAATTTTTACGTCATTCATTAGGAAATGTGCTTATTTATTAGGAAAATTATTTTCAGACGTGCATCAGAATTTAATTCGGAAATATTGCGTGTTTTATGTTCGAAATATCAGTTTCCAGGATTTACTAACAATAGTTTCATTGTTCAAACAATGTATTTCGTTTTACTTTATTCTATATTTCTAAACATTCACACATGCGGACGCCTTTAAAATCGAATAATTTGTACGTCATTAATTACGAAATATGCTTATTTATTAGGAAATTAATTTTTAGCCGTGCACCGAAATTTAATTCGGAAACATTGAGTGTTTTATATTCAGTATATCAGTTTCTAGGATTTTCTAACAATGGTTTAATTTTTGAAACAATATATTCGGTTTTACTTTATATTATATTTCTAAACATTCACACATGCCGACGCCTTTAAAACCGAGTAAATTTTACGCCATTAATTTGGAAATGTGCTTATTTATTAGGAAACTAATTTTCAGCCGTGCACCGAAATTTAATTCGAAAATATTGCGTTTTTTATATTCGGTATATCAGTTTCCAGAATTTTCTAACAATAGTTTCATTGTTGAAACAATGTATTACTTACTACGTGTTTTACTATTTTTTACATTTCTAAAAATTCACACAGGCGAACACCGTTTAAACCGAATAATTTTTATGTCACTCATTTGGAAATGTGCTTATTTATTAGGAAATTAATTTTCAGCCGTGTACAGGAATTTATTTCAAAAATATTGCGTGTTTTATATTTGGTATAAAAGTTTCCACTATTTTCTAACAATGGTTTAATTGTTGAAACAATATATTCAGTTTTACTTTTCTTTACCTTTCTAAACATTTACACAGGCGAACACTTTTAAAACCCATTAATTTCTGAATCATTCTTTAGAAAATGTGCTATTTTTTAGCAAACATATTTTCAGCCGGGCACCGAAATTTAATTCGAAAATATTGCTTGTTTTGTGTTCGGTATATAGGTTTCCATTATTTTTTAACAATTGTTTAATTGTTGAAACAATATATTAGGTTGTACTTTATTTTATATTTCTAAACTTTCACACAGGTGAGCACCTTTAAAACCCATTAATTTTTTAATCATTCTTTAGGAAATGTGCTGATTTATTAGGAAACTTATTATCTGCCGTGCACCGGAATTTAATTCGAAAATATTGCGTGTTTTGTGTTCGGTATATAGGTTTTCATGATTTTTTAACAATGGTTTAATTGTTGAAACAATATATTCGGTTTTACTTTATTTGATATTTCTAAAACTTCACACAGGCGGACTCCTTTAAAACCGAATAATTTTTATATCATTCTTTAGGAAATGTGCTTATTTATTAGGAAACTTATTATCTGCCGTGCACCGAAATTTAATTCGAAAATATTGCGTGTTTTGTATTCTGTATATGTTTCCATGATTTTTTAACAATGGTTTAATTGTTGAAACAATATATTCTGTTTTACTTTATTTGACATTCCTAAAACTTAACACAGGCGGACTCCTATAAAACCGAATAATTTTTATATCTTTCTTTAGGAAATGTGCTTATTTATTAGGAAAATAATTTTCAGCCGTGCACCGAAATTTAATTCGAAAATATTGCGTGTTTTGTATTCGGTATATAGGTTTCCATGATTTTTTAACAATGGTTTAATTGTTGAAACAATATATTCAGTTTTACTCTATTTTATTTTTCTAAACATTCACACAGGCGAACACCTTTAAAATCCATTAATTTTTTAATCATTCTTTAGGAAATGTGCTGATTTATTAGGAAACTTATTATCTGCCGTGCACTGAAATTTAATTCGAAAATATTGCGTATTTTGTATTCGGTATATAGGTTTCCATGATTTTTTAACAATGGTTTAATTGTTGAAACAATATATTCGGTTTTACTTTATTTGACATTTCTAAAACTTCACACAGGCGGACTCCTTAAAAAACGAATAATTTTTATATAATTCTTTAGGAAATGTGCTTAATTATTAGGAAACTAATTTTCAGCCGTGCACCGAAATTTAATTCGAAAATATTGCTTGTTTTGTGTTCGGTATATAGGTTTCCATTATTTTTTAACAATTGTTTAATTGTTGAAACAATATATTAGGTTTTACTTTATTTTATATTTCTAAACATTCACGCAGGTGAGCACCTTTAAAACCCATTAATTTTTTAATCATTCTTTAGGAAATGTGCTGATTTATTAGGAAACTTATTATCTGCCGTGCACCGAAATTTAATTCGAAAATATTGCGTGTTTTGTATTCGGTATATAGGTTTCCATGATTTTTTAACAATGGTTTAATTGTTGAAACAATATATTCGGTTTTACTTTATTTGACATTTCTAAAACTTCACACAGTCGGACTCCTTTAAAACCGAATAATTTTTATATCATTCTTTAGGAAATGTGCTTATTTATTAGGAAAATAATTTTCAGCCGTGCACCGAAATTTAATTCGAAAATATTCGTGTTTTGTATTCGGTATATAGGTTTCCATGATTTTTTAACAATGGTTTAATTGTTGAAACAATATATTCAGTTTTACTCTATTTTATTTTTCTAAACATTCATACAGGCGAACACCTTTAAAACCCATTAATTTTTTAATCATTCTTTAGGAAATGTGCTGATTTATTAAGAAACTTATTATCTGCCGTGCACCGCAATTTAATTCGAAAAGATTGCGTGTTTTGTATTCGGGATATAGGTTTCCATGATTTTTTAACAATGGTTTAATTGTTGAAACAATATATTCGGTTTTACTGTATTTGACATTTCTAAAAATTCACACAGGCGAACACCTTTAAAACCGAATAATTTTTACGTCATTCATTAGGAAATGTGCTTATTTATTAGGAAAATTATTTTCAGACGTGCATCAGAATTTAATTCGGAAATATTGCGTGTTTTATGTTCGAAATATCAGTTTCCAGGATTTACTAACAATAGTTTCATTGTTCAAACAATGTATTTCGTTTTACTTTATTCTATATTTCTAAACATTCACACATGCGGACGCCTTTAAAATCGAATAATTTGTACGTCATTAATTACGAAATATGCTTATTTATTAGGAAATTAATTTTTAGCCGTGCACCGAAATTTAATTCGGAAACATTGAGTGTTTTATATTCAGTATATCAGTTTCTAGGATTTTCTAACAATGGTTTAATTTTTGAAACAATATATTCGGTTTTACTTTATATTATATTTCTAAACATTCACACATGCCGACGCCTTTAAAACCGAGTAAATTTTACGCCATTAATTTGGAAATGTGCTTATTTATTAGGAAACTAATTTTCAGCCGTGCACCGAAATTTAATTCGAAAATATTGCGTTTTTTATATTCGGTATATCAGTTTCCAGAATTTTCTAACAATAGTTTCATTGTTGAAACAATGTATTACTTACTACGTGTTTTACTATTTTTTACATTTCTAAAAATTCACACAGGCGAACACCGTTTAAACCGAATAATTTTTATGTCACTCATTTGGAAATGTGCTTATTTATTAGGAAATTAATTTTCAGCCGTGTACAGGAATTTATTTCAAAAATATTGCGTGTTTTATATTTGGTATAAAAGTTTCCACTATTTTCTAACAATGGTTTAATTGTTGAAACAATATATTCAGTTTTACTTTTCTTTACCTTTCTAAACATTTACACAGGCGAACACTTTTAAAACCCATTAATTTCTGAATCATTCTTTAGAAAATGTGCTATTTTTTAGCAAACATATTTTCAGCCGGGCACCGAAATTTAATTCGAAAATATTGCTTGTTTTGTGTTCGGTATATAGGTTTCCATTATTTTTTAACAATTGTTTAATTGTTGAAACAATATATTAGGTTGTACTTTATTTTATATTTCTAAACTTTCACACAGGTGAGCACCTTTAAAACCCATTAATTTTTTAATCATTCTTTAGGAAATGTGCTGATTTATTAGGAAACTTATTATCTGCCGTGCACCGGAATTTAATTCGAAAATATTGCGTGTTTTGTGTTCGGTATATAGGTTTTCATGATTTTTTAACAATGGTTTAATTGTTGAAACAATATATTCGGTTTTACTTTATTTGATATTTCTAAAACTTCACACAGGCGGACTCCTTTAAAACCGAATAATTTTTATATCATTCTTTAGGAAATGTGCTTATTTATTAGGAAACTTATTATCTGCCGTGCACCGAAATTTAATTCGAAAATATTGCGTGTTTTGTATTCTGTATATGTTTCCATGATTTTTTAACAATGGTTTAATTGTTGAAACAATATATTCTGTTTTACTTTATTTGACATTCCTAAAACTTAACACAGGCGGACTCCTATAAAACCGAATAATTTTTATATCTTTCTTTAGGAAATGTGCTTATTTATTAGGAAAATAATTTTCAGCCGTGCACCGAAATTTAATTCGAAAATATTGCGTGTTTTGTATTCGGTATATAGGTTTCCATGATTTTTTAACAATGGTTTAATTGTTGAAACAATATATTCAGTTTTACTCTATTTTATTTTTCTAAACATTCACACAGGCGAACACCTTTAAAATCCATTAATTTTTTAATCATTCTTTAGGAAATGTGCTGATTTATTAGGAAACTTATTATCTGCCGTGCACTGAAATTTAATTCGAAAATATTGCGTATTTTGTATTCGGTATATAGGTTTCCATGATTTTTTAACAATGGTTTAATTGTTGAAACAATATATTCGGTTTTACTTTATTTGACATTTCTAAAACTTCACACAGGCGGACTCCTTAAAAAACGAATAATTTTTATATAATTCTTTAGGAAATGTGCTTAATTATTAGGAAACTAATTTTCAGCCGTGCACCGAAATTTAATTCGAAAATATTGCTTGTTTTGTGTTCGGTATATAGGTTTCCATTATTTTTTAACAATTGTTTAATTGTTGAAACAATATATTAGGTTTTACTTTATTTTATATTTCTAAACATTCACGCAGGTGAGCACCTTTAAAACCCATTAATTTTTTAATCATTCTTTAGGAAATGTGCTGATTTATTAGGAAACTTATTATCTGCCGTGCACCGAAATTTAATTCGAAAATATTGCGTGTTTTGTATTCGGTATATAGGTTTCCATGATTTTTTAACAATGGTTTAATTGTTGAAACAATATATTCGGTTTTACTTTATTTGACATTTCTAAAACTTCACACAGTCGGACTCCTTTAAAACCGAATAATTTTTATATCATTCTTTAGGAAATGTGCTTATTTATTAGGAAAATAATTTTCAGCCGTGCACCGAAATTTAATTCGAAAATATTCGTGTTTTGTATTCGGTATATAGGTTTCCATGATTTTTTAACAATGGTTTAATTGTTGAAACAATATATTCAGTTTTACTCTATTTTATTTTTCTAAACATTCATACAGGCGAACACCTTTAAAACCCATTAATTTTTTAATCATTCTTTAGGAAATGTGCTGATTTATTAAGAAACTTATTATCTGCCGTGCACCGCAATTTAATTCGAAAAGATTGCGTGTTTTGTATTCGGGATATAGGTTTCCATGATTTTTTAACAATGGTTTAATTGTTGAAACAATATATTCGGTTTTACTGTATTTGACATTTCTAAAAATTCACACAGGCGAACACCTTTAAAACCGAATAATTTTTACGTCATTCATTAGGAAATGTGCTTATTTATTAGGAAAATTATTTTCAGACGTGCATCAGAATTTAATTCGGAAATATTGCGTGTTTTATGTTCGAAATATCAGTTTCCAGGATTTACTAACAATAGTTTCATTGTTCAAACAATGTATTTCGTTTTACTTTATTCTATATTTCTAAACATTCACACATGCGGACGCCTTTAAAATCGAATAATTTGTACGTCATTAATTACGAAATATGCTTATTTATTAGGAAATTAATTTTTAGCCGTGCACCGAAATTTAATTCGGAAACATTGAGTGTTTTATATTCAGTATATCAGTTTCTAGGATTTTCTAACAATGGTTTAATTTTTGAAACAATATATTCGGTTTTACTTTATATTATATTTCTAAACATTCACACATGCCGACGCCTTTAAAACCGAGTAAATTTTACGCCATTAATTTGGAAATGTGCTTATTTATTAGGAAACTAATTTTCAGCCGTGCACCGAAATTTAATTCGAAAATATTGCGTGTTTTATATTCGGTATATAAGTTTCCAGAATTTTCTAACAATAGTTTCATTGTTGAAACAATGTATTACTTACTACGTGTTTTACTATTATTTACATTTCTAAAAATTCACACAGGCGAACACCGTTTAAACCGAATAATTTTTATGTCACTCATTTGGAAATGTGCTTATTTATTAGGAAATTAATTTTCAGCCGTGTACAGGAATTTATTTCAAAAATATTGCGTGTTTTATATTTGGTATAAAAGTTTCCACTATTTTCTAACAATGGTTTAATTGTTGAAACAATATATTCAGTTTTACTTTTCTTTACCTTTCTAAACATTTACACAGGCGAACACTTTTAAAACCCATTAATTTCTGAATCATTCTTTAGAAAATGTGCTATTTTTTAGCAAACATATTTTCAGCCGGGCACCGAAATTTAATTCGAAAATATTGCTTGTTTTGTGTTCGGTATATAGGTTTCCATTATTTTTTAACAATTGTTTAATTGTTGAAACAATATATTAGGTTGTACTTTATTTTATATTTCTAAACTTTCACACAGGTGAGCACCTTTAAAACCCATTAATTTTTTAATCATTCTTTAGGAAATGTGCTGATTTATTAGGAAACTTATTATCTGCCGTGCACCGGAATTTAATTCGAAAATATTGCGTGTTTTGTGTTCGGTATATAGGTTTCCATGATTTTTTAACAATGGTTTAATTGTTGAAACAATATATTCGGTTTTACTTTATTTGATATTTCTAAAACTTCACACAGGCGGACTCCTTTAAAACCGAATAATTTTTATATCATTCTTTAGGAAATGTGCTTATTTATTAGGAAACTTATTATCTGCCGTGCACCGAAATTTAATTCGAAAATATTGCGTGTTTTGTATTCTGTATATGTTTCCATGATTTTTTAACAATGGTTTAATTGTTGAAACAATATATTCTGTTTTACTTTATTTGACATTCCTAAAACTTCACACAGGCGGACTCCTATAAAACCGAATAATTTTTATATCTTTCTTTAGGAAATGTGCTTATTTATTAGGAAAATAATTTTCAGCCGTGCACCGAAATTTAATTCGAAAATATTGCGTGGTTTGTATTCGGTATATAGGTTTCCATGATTTTTTAACAATGGTTTAATTGTTGAAACAATATAATCAGTTTTACTCTATTTTATTTTTCTAAACATTCACACAGGCGAACACCTTTAAAATCCATTAATTTTTTAAACATTTTTTAGGAAATGTGCTGATTTATTAGGAAACTTATTATCTGCCGTGCACTGAAATTTAATTCGAAAATATTGGGTATTTTGTATTCGGTATATAGGTTTCCATGATTTTTTAACAATGGTTTAATTGTTGAAACAATATATTCGGTTTTACTTTATTTGACATTTCTAAAACTTCACACAGGCGGACTCCTTAAAAAACGAATAATTTTTATATAATTCTTTAGGAAATGTGCTTAATTATTAGGAAACTAATTTTCAGCCGTGCACCGAAATTTAATTCGAAAATATTGCTTGTTTTGTGTTCGGTATATAGGTTTCCATTATTTTTTAACAATTGTTTAATTGTTGAAACAATATATTAGGTTTTACTTTATTTTATATTTCTAAACATTCACGCAGGTGAGCACCTTTAAAACCCATTAATTTTTTAATCATTCTTTAGGAAATGTGCTGATTTATTAGGAAACTTATTATCTGCCGTGCACCGAAATTTAATTCGAAAATATTGCGTGTTTTGTATTCGGTATATAGGTTTCCATGATTTTTTAACAATGGTTTAATTGTTGAAACAATATATTCGGTTTTACTTTATTTGACATTTCTAAAACTTCACACAGTCGGACTCCTTTAAAACCGAATAATTTTTATATCATTCTTTAGGAAATGTGCTTATTTATTAGGAAAATAATTTTCAGCCGTGCACCGAAATTTAATTCGAAAATATTCGTGTTTTGTATTCGGTATATAGGTTTCCATGATTTTTTAACAATGGTTTAATTGTTGAAACAATATATTCAGTTTTACTCTATTTTATTTTTCTAAACAATCATACAGGCGAACACCTTTAAAACCCATTAATTTTTTAATCATTCTTTAGGAAATGTGCTGATTTATTAAGAAACTTATTATCTGCCGTGCACCGCAATTTAATTCGAAAAGATTGCGTGTTTTGTATTCGGGATATAGGTTTCCATGATTTTTTAACAATGGTTTAATTGTTGAAACAATATATTCGTTTTTACTGTATTTGACATTTCTAAAAATTCACACAGGCGAACACCTTTAAAACCGAATAATTTTTACGTCATTCATTAGGAAATGTGCTTATTTATTAGGAAAATTATTTTCAGACGTGCATCAGAATTTAATTCGGAAATATTGCGTGTTTTATGTTCGAAATATCAGTTTCCAGGATTTACTAACAATAGTTTCATTGTTCAAACAATGTATTTCGTTTTACTTTATTCTATATTTCTAAACATTCACACATGCGGACGCCTTTAAAATCGAATAATTTGTACGTCATTAATTACGAAATATGCTTATTTATTAGGAAATTAATTTTTAGCCGTGCACCGAAATTTAATTCGGAAACATTGAGTGTTTTATATTCAGTATATCAGTTTCTAGGATTTTCTAACAATGGTTTAATTTTTGAAACAATATATTCGGTTTTACTTTATATTATATTTCTAAACATTCACACATGCCGACGCCTTTAAAACCGAGTAAATTTTACGCCATTAATTTGGAAATGTGCTTATTTATTAGGAAACTAATTTTCAGCCGTGCACCGAAATTTAATTCGAAAATATTGCGTGTTTTATATTCGGTATATCAGTTTCCAGAATTTTCTAACAATAGTTTCATTGTTGAAACAATGTATTACTTACTACGTGTTTTACTATTTTTTACATTTCTAAAAATTAACACAGGCGAACACCGTTTAAACCGAATAATTTTTATGTCACTCATTTGGAAATGTGCTTATTTATTAGGAAATTAATTTTCAGCCGTGTACAGGAATTTATTTCAAAAATATTGCGTGTTTTATATTTGGTATAAAAGTTTCCACTATTTTCTAACAATGGTTTAATTGTTGAAACAATATATTCAGTTTTACTTTTCTTTACCTTTCTAAACATTTACACAGGCGAACACTTTTAAAACCCATTAATTTCTGAATCATTCTTTAGAAAATTTGCTATTTTTTAGCAAACATATTTTCAGCCGGGCACCGAAATTTAATTCGAAAATATTGCTTGTTTTGTGTTCGGTATATAGGTTTCCATTATTTTTTAACAATTGTTTAATTGTTGAAACAATATATTAGGTTGTACTTTATTTTATATTTCTAAACTTTCACACAGGTGAGCACCTTTAAAACCCATTAATTTTTTAATCATTCTTTAGGAAATGTGCTGATTTATTAGGAAACTTATTATCTGCCGTGCACCGGAATTTAATTCGAAAATATTGCGTGTTTTGTGTTCGGTATATAGGTTTTCATGATTTTTTAACAATGGTTTAATTGTTGAAACAATATATTCGGTTTTACTTTATTTGATATTTCTAAAACTTCACACAGGCGGACTCCTTTAAAACCGAATAATTTTTATATCATTCTTTAGGAAATGTGCTTATTTATTAGGAAACTTATTATCTGCCGTGCACCGAAATTTAATTCGAAAATATTGCGTGTTTTGTATTCTGTATATGTTTCCATGATTTTTTAACAATGGTTTAATTGTTGAAACAATATATTCTGTTTTACTTTATTTGACATTCCTAAAACTTCACACAGGCGGACTCCTATAAAACCGAATAATTTTTATATCTTTCTTTAGGAAATGTGCTTCTTTATTAGGAAAATAATTTTCAGTTGTGCACCGAAATTTAATTCGAAAATATTGCGTGTTTTGTATTCGGTATATAGGTTTCCATGATTTTTTAACAATGGTTTAATTGTTGAAACAATATATTCAGTTTTACTCTATTTTATTTTTCTAAACATTCACACAGGCGAACACCTTTAAAATCCATTAATTTTTTAATCATTCTTTAGGAAATGTGCTGATTTATAGGAAACTTATTATCTGCCGTGCACTGAAATTTAATTCGAAAATATTGCGTATTTTGTATTCGGTATATAGGTTTCCATGATTTTTTAACAATGGTTTAATTGTTGAAACAATATATTCGGTTTTACTTTATTTGACATTTCTAAAACTTCACACAGGCGGACTCCTTAAAAAACGAATAATTTTTATATAATTCTTTAGGAAATGTGCTTAATTATTAGGAAACTAATTTTCAGCCGTGCACCGAAATTTAATTCGAAAATATTGCTTGTTTTGTGTTCGGTATATAGGTTTCCATTATTTTTTAACAATTGTTTAATTGTTGAAACAATATATTAGGTTTTACTTTATTTTATATTTCTAAACATTCACGCAGGTGAGCACCTTTAAAACCCATTAATTTTTTAATCATTCTTTAGGAAATGTGCTGATTTATTAGGAAACTTATTATCTGCCGTGCACCGAAATTTAATTCGAAAATATTGCGTGTTTTGTATTCGGTATATAGGTTTCCATGATTTTTTAACAATGGTTTAATTGTTGAAACAATATATTCGGTTTTACTTTATTTGACATTTCTAAAACTTCACACAGTCGGACTCCTTTAAAACCGAATAATTTTGATATCATTCTTTAGGAAATGTGCTTATTTATTAGGAAAATAATTTTCAGCCGTGCACCGAAATTTAATTCGAAAATATTCGTGTTTTTTATTCGGTATATAGGTTTCCATGATTTTTTAACAATGGTTTAATTGTTGAAACAATATATTCAGTTTTACTCTATTTTATTTTTCTAAACATTCATACAGGCGAACACCTTTAAAACCCATTAATTTTTTAATCATTCTTTAGGAAATGTGCTGATTTATTAAGAAACTTATTATCTGCCGTGCACCGCAATTTAATTCGAAAAGATTGCGTGTTTTGTATTCGGGATATAGGTTTCCATGATTTTTTAACAATGGTTTAATTGTTGAAACAATATATTCGGTTTTACTGTATTTGACATTTCTAAAAATTCACACAGGCGAACACCTTTAAAACCGAATAATTTTTACGTCATTCATTAGGAAATGTGCTTATTTATTAGGAAAATTATTTTCAGACGTGCATCAGAATTTAATTCGGAAATATTGCGTGTTTTATGTTCGAAATATCAGTTTCCAGGATTTACTAACAATAGTTTCATTGTTCAAACAATGTATTTCGTTTTACTTTATTCTATATTTCTAAACATTCACACATGCGGACGCCTTTAAAATCGAATAATTTGTACGTCATTAATTACGAAATATGCTTATTTATTAGGAAATTAATTTTTAGCCGTGCACCGAAATTTAATTCGGAAACATTGAGTGTTTTATATTCAGTATATCAGTTTCTAGGATTTTCTAACAATGGTTTAATTTTTGAAACAATATATTCGGTTTTACTTTATATTATATTTCTAAACATTCACACATGCCGACGCCTTTAAAACCGTGTAAATTTTACGCCATTAATTTGGAAATGTGCTTATTTATTAGGAAACTAATTTTCAGCCGTGCACCGAAATTTAATTCGAAAATATTGCGTGTTTTATATTCGGTATATCAGTTTCCAGAATTTTCTAACAATAGTTTCATTGTTGAAACAATGTATTACTTACTACGTGTTTTACTATTTTTTACATTTCTAAAAATTCACACAGCAAACACCGTTTAAACCGAATAATTTTTATGTCACTCATTTGGAAATGTGCTTATTTATTAGGAAATTAATTTTCAGCCGTGTACAGGAATTTATTTTAAAAATATTGCGTGTTTTATATTTGGTATAAAAGATTCCACTATTTTCTAACAATGGTTTAATTGTTGAAACAAGATATTCAGTTTTACTTTTCTTTACCTTTCTAAACATTTACACAGGCGAACACTTTTAAAACCCATTAATTTCTGAATCATTCTTTAGAAAATGTGCTATTTTTTAGCAAACATATTTTCAGCCGGGCACCGAAATTTAATTCGAAAATATTGCTTGTTTTGTGTACGGTATATAGGTTTCCATTATTTTTTAACAATTGTTTAATTGTTGAAACAATATATTAGGTTGTACTTTATTTTATATTTCTAAACTTTCACACAGGTGAGCACCTTTAAAACCCATTAATTTTTTAATCATTCTTTAGGAAATGTGCTGATTTATTAGGAAACTTATTATCTGCCGTGCACCGGAATTTAATTCGAAAATATTGCGTGTTTTGTGTTCGGTATATAGGTTTCCATGATTTTTTAACAATGGTTTAATTGTTGAAACAATATATTCGGTTTTACTTTATTTGATATTTCTAAAACTTCACACAGGCGGACTCCTTTAAAACCGAATAATTTTTATATCATTCTTTAGGAAATGTGCTTATTTATTAGGAAACTTATTATCTGCCGTGCACCGAAATTTAATTCGAAAATATTGCGTGTTTTGTATTCTGTATATGTTTCCATGATTTTTTAACAATGGTTTAATTGTTGAAACAATATATTCTGTTTTACTTTATTTGACATTCCTAAAACTTCACACAGGCGGACTCCTATAAAACCGAATAATTTTTATATCTTTCTTTAGGAAATGTGCTTATTTATTAGGAAAATAATTTTCAGCCGTGCACCGAAATTTAATTCGAAAATATTGCGTGTTTTGTATTCGGTATATAGGTTTCCATGATTTTTTAACAATGGTTTAATTGTTGAAACAATATATTCAGTTTTACTCTATTTTATTTTTCTAAACATTCACACAGGCGAACACCTTTAAAATCCATTAATTTTTTAATCATTCTTTAGGAAATGTGCTGATTTATTAGGAAACTTATTATCTGCCGTGCACTGAAATTTAATTCGAAAATATTGCGTATTTTGTATTCGGTATATAGGTTTCCATGATTTTTTAACAATGGTTTAATTGTTGAAACAATATATTCGGTTTTACTTTATTTGACATTTCTAAAACTTCACACAGGCGGACTCCTTAAAAAACGAATAATTTTTATATAATTCTTTAGGAAATGTGCTTAATTATTAGGAAACTAATTTTCAGCCGTGCACCGAAATTTAATTCGAAAATATTGCTTGTTTTGTGTTCGGTATATAGGTTTCCAATTTTTTTTAACAATTGTTTAATTGTTGAAACAATATATTAGGTTTTACTTTATTTTATATTTCTAAACATTCACGCAGGTGAGCACCTTTAAAACCCATTAATTTTTTAATCATTCTTTAGGAAATGTGCTGATTTATTAGGAAACTTATTATCTGCCGTGCACCGAAATTTAATTCGAAAATATTGCGTGTTTTGTATTCGGTATATAGGTTTCCATGATTTTTTAACAATGGTTTAATTGTTGAAACAATATATTCGGTTTTACTTTATTTGACATTTCTAAAACTTCACACAGTCGGACTCCTTTAAAACCGAATAATTTTTATATCATTCTTTAGGAAATGTGCTTATTTATTAGGAAAATAATTTTCAGCCGTGCACCGAAATTTAATTCGAAAATATTCGTGTTTTGTATTCGGTATATAGGTTTCCATGATTTTTTAACAATGGTTTAATTGTTGAAACAATATATTCAGTTTTACTCTATTTTATTTTTCTAAACATTCATACAGGCGAACACCTTTAAAACCCATTAATTTTTTAATCATTCTTTAGGAAATGTGCTGATTTATTAAGAAACTTATTATCTGCCGTGCACCGCAATTTAATTCGAAAAGATTGCGTGTTTTGTATTCGGGATATAGGTTTCCATGATTTTTTAACAATGGTTTAATTGTTGAAACAATATATTCGGTTTTACTGTATTTGACATTTCTAAAAATTCACACAGGCGAACACCTTTAAAACCGAATAATTTTTACGTCATTCATTAGGAAATGTGCTTATTTATTAGGAAAATTATTTTCAGACGTGCATCAGAATTTAATTCGGAAATATTGCGTGTTTTATGTTCGAAATATCAGTTTCCAGGATTTACTAACAATAGTTTCAATGTTCAAACAATGTATTTCGTTTTACTTTATTCTATATTTCTAAACATTCACACATGCGGACGCCTTTAAAATCGAATAATTTGTACGTCATTAATTACGAAATATCCTTATTTATTAGGAAATTAATTTTTAGCCGTGCACCGAAATTTAATTCGGAAACATTGAGTGTTTTATATTCAGTATATCAGTTTCTAGGATTTTCTAACAATGGTTTAATTTTTGAAACAATATATTCGGTTTTACTTTATATTATATTTCTAAACATTCACACATGCCGACGCCTTTAAAACCGAGTAAATTTTACGCCATTAATTTGGAAATGTGCTTATTTATTAGGAAACTAATTTTCAGCCGTGCACCGAAATTTAATTCGAAAATATTGCGTGTTTTATATTCGGTATATCAGTTTCCAGAATTTTCTAACAATAGTTTCATTGTTGAAACAATGTATTACTTACTACGTGTTTTACTATTTTTTACATTTCTAAAAATTCACACAGGCGAACACCGTTTAAACCGAATAATTTTTATGTCACTCATTTGGAAATGTGCTTATTTATTAGGAAATTAATTTTCAGCCGTGTACAGGAATTTATTTCAAAAATATTGCGTGTTTTATATTTGGTATAAAAGTTTCCACTATTTTCTAACAATGGTTTAATTGTTGAAACAATATATTCAGTTTTACTTTTCTTTACCTTTCTAAACATTTACACAGGCGAACACTTTTAAAACCCATTAATTTCTGAATCATTCTTTAGAAAATGTGCTATTTTTTAGCAAACATATTTTCAGCCGGGCACCGAAATTTAATTCGAAAATATTGCTTGTTTTGTGTTCGGTATATAGGTTTCCATTATTTTTTAACAATTGTTTAATTGTTGAAACAATATATTAGGTTGTACTTTATTTTATATTTCTAAACTTTCACACAGGTGAGCACCTTTAAAACCCATTAATTTTTTAATCATTCTTTAGGAAATGTGCTGATTTATTAGGAAACTTATTATCTGCCGTGCACCGGAATTTAATTCGAAAATATTGCGTGTTTTGTGTTCGGTATATAGGTTTTCATGATTTTTTAACAATGGTTTAATTGTTGAAACAATATATTCGGTTTTACTTTATTTGATATTTCTAAAACTTCACACAGGCGGACTCCTTTAAAACCGAATAATTTTTATATCATTCTTTAGGAAATGTGCTTATTTATTAGGAAACTTATTATCTGCCGTGCACCGAAATTTAATTCGAAAATATTGCGTGTTTTGTATTCTGTATATGTTTCCATGATTTTTTAACAATGGTTTAATTGTTGAAACAATATATTCGGTTTTACTTTATTTGACATTTCTAAAACTTCACACAGGCGGACTCCTTAAAAAACGAATAATTTTTATATAATTCTTTAGGAAATGTGCTTAATTATTAGGAAACTAATTTTCAGCCGTGCACCGAAATTTACTTCGAAAATATTGCGTGTTTTGTGTTCGGTATATAGATTTCCATTATTTTTTAACAATGGTTTAATTGTTGAAACAATATATTCGTTTTACTTCATTTGACATTTCTAAAAATTCACACAGGCGAACACCATTAAAACCGAATAATTTTAACGTCATTCATTAGGAAATGTGCTTATTTATTAAGAAATTAATTTTCAGCAAAGCACCAGAATTTAATTGGGAAATATTGCGTGTTTTATATTCGGTATATCAGTTTCCAGAATTTTCTAACAATAGTTTCATTGTTGAAACAATGTATTCCGTTTTACTATTTTTTACATTTCTAAAAATTCACTCAGGCGTCACCTTTTAAACCGAATAATTTTTATGTCACTCATTTGGAAATGTGCTTATTTATTAGGAAATTAATTTTCAGCCGTGTATCGAAATTTATTTCAAAAATATTGCGTGTTTTATATTTGGTATAAAAGTTTCCAGTATTTTCTAACAATCTTTTAATTGTTGAAACAATATATTCAGTTTTACTTTATTTTACATTTCTAAACATTTACACAGGCGAATACCTTTAAAGCCCATTAATTTTTGAATCATTCTTTACGAAATGTGCTTATTTATTTGGAATATAATTTTCAGCCGCACACCGGAATTTAATTCGGAAATATTGCGTGTTTTGTATTCGGTATATAAGTTTCCATGTTTTTTTAACAATGGTTTAATTGTTGAAACAATATATTCAGTTTTACTCTATTTTACATTTCTAAACATTCACACAGGCGAACACCTTTAAAACCCATTAATTTTTGAATCATTCTTTAGGAAATGTGCTGATTTATTAGGAAACTAATTTTCAGCAGTGCACCGAAATTTAATTCGAAAATATTGCGTATTTTGTATTCGGTATATAGGTTTCCATGATTTTTTAACAATGGTTTAATTGTTGAAACAATATATTCAGTTTTATTCTATTTTATTTTTCTAAACATTCACACAGGCGAACACCTTTAAAATCCATTAATTTTTTAATCATTCTTTAGGAAATGTGCTGATTTATAGGAAACTTATTATCTGCCGTGCACTGAAATTTAATTCGAAAATATTGCGTATTTTGTATTCGGTATATAGGTTTCCATGATTTTTTAACAATGGTTTAATTGTTGAAACAATATATTCGGTTTTACTTTATTTGACATTTCTAAAACTTCACACAGGCGGACTCCTTAAAAAACGAATAATTTTTATATAATTCTTTAGGAAATGTGCTTAATTATTAGGAAACTAATTTTCAGCCGTGCACCGAAATTTAATTCGAAAATATTGCTTGTTTTGTGTTCGGTATATAGGTTTCCATTATTTTTTAACAATTGTTTAATTGTTGAAACAATATATTAGGTTTTACTTTATTTTATATTTCTAAACATTCACGCAGGTGAGCACCTTTAAAACCCATTAATTTTTTAATCATTCTTTAGGAAATGTGCTGATTTATTAGGAAACTTATTATCTGCCGTGCACCGAAATTTAATTCGAAAATATTGCGTGTTTTGTATTCGGTATATAGGTTTCCATGATTTTTTAACAATGGTTTAATTGTTGAAACAATATATTCGGTTTTACTTTATTTGACATTTCTAAAACTTCACACAGTCGGACTCCTTTAAAACCGAATAATTTTTATATCATTCTTTAGGAAATGTGCTTATTTATTAGGAAAATAATTTTCAGCCGTGCACCGAAATTTAATTCGAAAATATTCGTGTTTTGTATTCGGTATATAGGTTTCCATGATTTTTTAACAATGGTTTAATTGTTGAAACAATATATTCAGTTTTACTCTATTTTATTTTTCTAAACATTCATACAGGCGAACACCTTTAAAACCCATTAATTTTTTAATCATTCTTTAGGAAATGTGCTGATTTATTAAGAAACTTATTATCTGCCGTGCACCGCAATTTAATTCGAAAAGATTGCGTGTTTTGTATTCGGGATATAGGTTTCCATGATTTTTTAACAATGGTTTAATTGTTGAAACAATATATTCGGTTTTACTGTATTTGACATTTCTAAAAATTCACACAGGCGAACACCTTTAAAACCGAATAATTTTTACGTCATTCATTAGGAAATGTGCTTATTTATTAGGAAAATTATTTTCAGACGTGCATCAGAATTTAATTCGGAAATATTGCGTGTTTTATGTTCGAAATATCAGTTTCCAGGATTTACTAACAATAGTTTCATTGTTCAAACAATGTATTTCGTTTTACTTTATTCTATATTTCTAAACATTCACACATGCGGACGCCTTTAAAATCGAATAATTTGTACGTCATTAATTACGAAATATGCTTATTTATTAGGAAATTAATTTTTAGCCGTGCACCGAAATTTAATTCGGAAACATTGAGTGTTTTATATTCAGTATATCAGTTTCTAGGATTTTCTAACAATGGTTTAATTTTTGAAACAATATATTCGGTTTTACTTTATATTATATTTCTAAACATTCACACATGCCGACGCCTTTAAAACCGAGTAAATTTTACGCCATTAATTTGGAAATGTGCTTATTTATTAGGAAACTAATTTTCAGCCGTGCACCAAAATTTAATTCGAAAATATTGCGTGTTTTATATTCGGTATATCAGTTTCCAGAATTTTCTAACAATAGTTTCATTGTTGAAACAATGTATTACTTACTACGTGTTTTACTATTTTTTACATTTCTAAAAATTCACACAGCAAACACCGTTTAAACCGAATAATTTTTATGTCACTCATTTGGAAATGTGCTTATTTATTAGGAAATTAATTTTCAGCCGTGTACAGGAATTTATTTTAAAAATATTGCGTGTTTTATATTTGGTATAAAAGATTCCACTATTTTCTAACAATGGTTTAATTGTTGAAACAATATATTCAGTTTTACTTTTCTTTACCTTTCTAAACATTTACACAGGCGAACACTTTTAAAACCCATTAATTTCTGAATCATTCTTTAGAAAATGTGCTATTTTTTAGCAAACATATTTTCAGCCGGGCACCGAAATTTAATTCGAAAATATTGCTTGTTTTGTGTACGGTATATAGGTTTCCATTATTTTTTAACAATTGTTTAATTGTTGAAACAATATATTAGGTTGTACTTTATTTTATATTTCTAAACTTTCACACAGGTGAGCACCTTTAAAACCCATTAATTTTTTAATCATTCTTTAGGAAATGTGCTGATTTATTAGGAAACTTATTATCTGCCGTGCACCGGAATTTAATTCGAAAATATTGCGTGTTTTGTGTTCGGTATATAGGTTTCCATGATTTTTTAACAATGGTTTAATTGTTGAAACAATATATTCGGTTTTACTTTATTTGATATTTCTAAAACTTCACACAGGCGGACTCCTTTAAAACCGAATAATTTTTATATCATTCTTTAGGAAATGTGCTTATTTATTAGGAAACTTATTATCTGCCGTGCACCGAAATTTAATTCGAAAATATTGCGTGTTTTGTATTCTGTATATGTTTCCATGATTTTTTAACAATGGTTTAATTGTTGAAACAATATATTCTGTTTTACTTTATTTGACATTCCTAAAACTTCACACAGGCGGACTCCTATAAAACCGAATAATTTTTATATCTTTCTTTAGGAAATGTGCTTATTTATTAGGAAAATAATTTTCAGCCGTGCACCGAAATTTAATTCGAAAATATTGCGTGTTTTGTATTCGGTATATAGGTTTCCATGATTTTTTAACAATGGTTTAATTGTTGAAACAATATATTCAGTTTTACTCTATTTTATTTTTCTAAACATTCACACAGGCGAACACCTTTAAAATCCATTAATTTTTTAATCATTCTTTAGGAAATGTGCTGATTTATTAGGAAACTTATTATCTGCCGTGCACTGAAATTTAATTCGAAAATATTGCGTATTTTGTATTCGGTATATAGGTTTCCATGATTTTTTAACAATGGTTTAATTGTTGAAACAATATATTCGGTTTTACTTTATTTGACATTTCTAAAACTTCACACAGGCGGACTCCTTAAAAAACGAATAATTTTTATATAATTCTTTAGGAAATGTGCTTAATTATTAGGAAACTAATTTTCAGCCGTGCACCGAAATTTAATTCGAAAATATTGCTTGTTTTGTGTTCGGTATATAGGTTTCCAATTTTTTTTACAAATTGTTTAATTGTTGAAACAATATATTAGGTTTTACTTTATTTTATATTTCTAAACATTCACGCAGGTGAGCACCTTTAAAACCCATTAATTTTTTAATCATTCTTTAGGAAATGTGCTGATTTATTAGGAAACTTATTATCTGCCGTGCACCGAAATTTAATTCGAAAATATTGCGTGTTTTGTATTCGGTATATAGGTTTCCATGATTTTTTAACAATGGTTTAATTGTTGAAACAATATATTCGGTTTTACTTTATTTGACATTTCTAAAACTTCACACAGTCGGACTCCTTTAAAACCGAATAATTTTTATATCATTCTTTAGGAAATGTGCTTATTTATTAGGAAAATAATTTTCAGCCGTGCACCGAAATTTAATTCGAAAATATTCGTGTTTTGTATTCGGTATATAGGTTTCCATGATTTTTTAACAATGGTTTAATTGTTGAAACAATATATTCAGTTTTACTCTATTTTATTTTTCTAAACATTCATACAGGCGAACACCTTTAAAACCCATTAATTTTTTAATCATTCTTTAGGAAATGTGCTGATTTATTAAGAAACTTATTATCTGCCGTGCACCGCAATTTAATTCGAAAAGATTGCGTGTTTTGTATTCGGGATATAGGTTTCCATGATTTTTTAACAATGGTTTAATTGTTGAAACAATATATTCGGTTTTACTGTATTTGACATTTCTAAAAATTCACACAGGCGAACACCTTTAAAACCGAATAATTTTTACGTCATTCATTAGGAAATGTGCTTATTTATTAGGAAAATTATTTTCAGACGTGCATCAGAATTTAATTCGGAAATATTGCGTGTTTTATGTTCGAAATATCAGTTTCCAGGATTTACTAACAATAGTTTCAATGTTCAAACAATGTATTTCGTTTTACTTTATTCTATATTTCTAAACATTCACACATGCGGACGCCTTTAAAATCGAATAATTTGTACGTCATTAATTACGAAATATGCTTATTTATTAGGAAATTAATTTTTAGCCGTGCACCGAAATTTAATTCGGAAACATTGAGTGTTTTATATTCAGTATATCAGTTTCTAGGATTTTCTAACAATGGTTTAATTTTTGAAACAATATATTCGGTTTTACTTTATATTATATTTCTAAACATTCACACATGCCGACGCCTTTAAAACCGAGTAAATTTTACGCCATTAATTTGGAAATGTGCTTATTTATTAGGAAACTAATTTTCAGCCGTGCACCGAAATTTAATTCGAAAATATTGCGTGTTTTATATTCGGTATATCAGTTTCCAGAATTTTCTAACAATAGTTTCATTGTTGAAACAATGTATTACTTACTACGTGTTTTACTATTTTTTACATTTCTAAAAATTCACACAGGCGAACACCATTTAAACCGAATAATTTTTATGTCACTCATTTGGAAATGTGCTTATTTATTAGGAAATTAATTTTCAGCCGTGTACAGGAATTTATTTCAAAAATATTGCGTGTTTTATATTTGGTATAAAAGTTTCCACTATTTTCTAACAATGGTTTAATTGTTGAAACAATATATTCAGTTTTACTTTTCTTTACCTTTCTAAACATTTACACAGGCGAACACTTTTAAAACCCATTAATTTCTGAATCATTCTTTAGAAAATGTGCTATTTTTTAGCAAACATATTTTCAGCCGGGCACCGAAATTTAATTCGAAAATATTGCTTGTTTTGTGTTCGGTATATAGGTTTCCATTATTTTTTAACAATTGTTTAATTGTTGAAACAATATATTAGGTTGTACTTTATTTTATATTTCTAAACTTTCACACAGGTGAGCACCTTTAAAACCCATTAATTTTTTAATCATTCTTTAGGAAATGTGCTGATTTATTAGGAAACTTATTATCTGCCGTGCACCGGAATTTAATTCGAAAATATTGCGTGTTTTGTGTTCGGTATATAGGTTTTCATGATTTTTTAACAATGGTTTAATTGTTGAAACAATATATTCGGTTTTACTTTATTTGATATTTCTAAAACTTCACACAGGCGGACTCCTTTAAAACCGAATAATTTTTATATCATTCTTTAGGAAATGTGCTTATTTATTAGGAAACTTATTATCTGCCGTGCACCGAAATTTAATTCGAAAATATTGCGTGTTTTGTATTCTGTATATGTTTCCATGATTTTTTAACAATGGTTTAATTGTTGAAACAATATATTCGGTTTTACTTTATTTGACATTTCTAAAACTTCACACAGGCGGACTCCTTAAAAAACGAATAATTTTTATATAATTCTTTAGGAAATGTGCTTAATTATTAGGAAACTAATTTTCAGCCGTGCACCGAAATTTACTTCGAAAATATTGCGTGTTTTGTGTTCGGTATATAGATTTCCATTATTTTTTAACAATGGTTTAATTGTTGAAACAATATATTCGTTTTACTTCATTTGACATTTCTAAAAATTCACACAGGCGAACACCATTAAAACCGAATAATTTTAACGTCATTCATTAGGAAATGTGCTTATTTATTAAGAAATTAATTTTCAGCAAAGCACCAGAATTTAATTGGGAAATATTGCGTGTTTTATATTCGGTATATCAGTTTCCAGAATTTTCTAACAATAGTTTCATTGTTGAAACAATGTATTCCGTTTTACTATTTTTTACATTTCTAAAAATTCACTCAGGCGTCACCTTTTAAACCGAATAATTTTTATGTCACTCATTTGGAAATGTGCTTATTTATTAGGAAATTAATTTTCAGCCGTGTATCGAAATTTATTTCAAAAATATTGCGTGTTTTATATTTGGTATAAAAGTTTCCAGTATTTTCTAACAATCTTTTAATTGTTGAAACAATATATTCAGTTTTACTTTATTTTACATTTCTAAACATTTACACAGGCGAATACCTTTAAAGCCCATTAATTTTTGAATCATTCTTTACGAAATGTGCTTATTTATTTGGAATATAATTTTCAGCCGCACACCGGAATTTAATTCGGAAATATTGCGTGTTTTGTATTCGGTATATAAGTTTCCATGTTTTTTTAACAATGGTTTAATTGTTGAAACAATATATTCAGTTTTACTCTATTTTACATTTCTAAACATTCACACAGGCGAACACCTTTAAAACCCATTAATTTTTGAATCATTCTTTAGGAAATGTGCTGATTTATTAGGAAACTAATTTTCAGCAGTGCACCGAAATTTAATTCGAAAATATTGCGTATTTTGTATTCGGTATATAGGTTTCCATGATTTTTTAACAATGGTTTAATTGTTGAAACAATATATTCGGTTTTACTTTATTTGACATTTCTAAAACTTCGCACAGGCGGACTCCTTTAAAAACGAATAATTTTTATATAATTCTTTAGGAAATGTGCTTATTTATTAGGAAACAAATTTTCAGCCGTGCACCGAAATTTAATTCGAAAATATTGCGTGTTTTGTGTTCGGTATATAGATTCCCATTGTTTTTTAACAATGGTTTAATTGTTGAAACAATATATTCGGTTTTACTTTATTTGACAATTCTAAAATTTCACACAGGCGAACACCTTTAAAACCGAATAATTTTAACGTCATTCATTAGGAAATGTGCTTATTTATTAGGAAATTAATTTTTAGCCATGCACCAGAATTTAATTGGGAAATATTGCGTGTTTTATATTCGGTATATCAGTTTCCCGAATTTTCTAACAATAGTTTCATTGTGTAAACAATGTATTACTTACTACGTGTTTTACTATTTTTTACATTTCCAAAAATTTACACAGGCGAAAACCGTTTAAACCGAATAATTTTTATGTCACTCATTTGGAAATGTGCTTATTTATTAGGAAATTAATTTTCAGCCGTGTACCGGAATTTATTTCAAAAATATTGCGTGTTTTATATTTGGTATAAAAGTTTCCACTATTTTCTAACAATGGCTTAATTGTTGAAACAATATATTCACTTTTACTTTTTTTTTACCTTTCTAAACATTAACACAGACGAACACCTTTAAAACCCATTAATATTTGAATCATTCTTTAGGAAATGTGCTCATTTATTAGGAAACATATTTTCAGCAGGGCACCGAAATTTAATTCGAAAATATTGCGAGTTTTGTATTCGGTATATAGGTTTCCATGATTTTTTAACAATGGTTTAATTGTTGAAACAATATATTCGGTTTTACTTTATTTGACATTTCTAAAAATTCACACAGGCGAACACCTTTAAAATCGAATAAGTTTTAAGTCATTCATTAGGAAATGTGCTTATTTATTAGGAAATTAATTTTCAGCCATGCACCAGAATTTAATTCGGAAATATTGCGTGTTTTATGTTCGAAATATCAGTTTCCAGGATTTTCTAACAATGGTTTAATTGTTGAAACAATATATTTGGTTTTACTTTATTTTAAATTTCTTAAAATTCACACCTGAGAACACATTTTAAACCGAATAATTTTTACGCCATTCATTAGGAAATGTGCTTATTTATTAAGAAATTAATTTTCAGCCGTGCACCAGAATTTATTTCGGAAATAGTGTGTGTTATATATTCGGTATATCAGTTTCCAGAATTTTCTAACAATAGCCTCATTGTTGAAACAATGTATTCCGTTTTACTATTTTTTACATTTCTAAAAATTCACTCAGGCGTCACCTTTTAAACCGAATAATTTTTATGTCACTCATTTGGAAATGTGCTTATTTATTAGGAAATTAATTTTCAGCCGTGTATCGAAATTTATTTCAAAAATATTGCGTGTTTTATATTTGGTATAAAAGTTTCCAGTATTTTCTAACAATCTTTTAATTGTTGAAACAATATATTCAGTTTTACTTTATTTTACATTTCTAAACATTTACACAGGCGAATACATTTAAAGCCCATTAATTTTTGAATCATTCTTTAGGAAATGTGCTTATTTATTTGGAATATAATTTTCAGCCGCACACCGGAATTTAATTCGGAAATATTGCGTGTTTTGTATTCGGTATATAGGTTTCCATGTTTTTTTTAACAATGGTTTAATTGTTGAAACAATATATTCAGTTTTACTCTATTTTACATTTCTAAACATTCACACAGGCGAACACCTTTAAAACCCACTAATTTTTGAATCATTCTTTAGGAAATGTGCTGATTTATTAGGAAACTAATTTTCAGCAGTGCACCGAAATTTAATTCGAAAAATTCTGTATTTTGTATTCGGTATATAGGTTTCCATGATTTTTTAACAATGGTTTAATTGTTGAAACAATATATTCGGTTTTACTTTATTTGACATTTCTAAAACTTCGCACAGGCGGACTCCTTTAAAAACGAATAATTTTTATATAATTCTTTAGGAAATGTGCTTTTTTATTAGGAAACAAATTTTCAGCCGTGCACCGAAATTTAATTCGAAAATATTGCGTGTTTTGTGTTCGGTATATAGATTTCCATTATTTTTTAACAATGGTTTAAATGTTGAAACAATATATTCGTTTTACTTCATTTGACATTTCTAAAAATTCACACAGGCGAACACCATTAAAACCGAATAATTTTAACGTCATTCATTAGGAAATGTGCTTATTTATTAGGAAATTAATTTTTAGCCATGCACCAGAATTTAATTGGGAAATATTGCGTGTTTTATATTCGGTATATCAGTTTCCCGAATTTTCTAACAATAGTTTCATTGTTGAAACAATGTATTACTTACTACGTGTTTTACTATTTTTTACATTTCCAAAAATTCACACAGGCGAAAACCGTTTAAACCGAATAATTTTTATGTCACTCATTTGGAAATGTGCTTATTTATTAGGAAATTAATTTTCAGCCGTGTACCGGAATTTATTTCAAAAATATTGCGTGTTTTATATTTGGTATAAAAGTTTCCACTATTTTCTAACAATGGCTTAATTGTTGAAACAATATATTCAGTTTTACTTTTTTTTTACCTTTCTAAACATTAACACAGACGAACACCTTTAAAACCCATTAATATTTGAATCATTCTTTAGGAAATGTGCTCATTTATTAGGAAACATATTTTCAGCCGTGCACCGAAATTTAATTCGAAAATATTGCGTGTTTTGTGTTCGGTATATAGATTTCCATTATTTTTTAACAATGGTTTAATTGTTGAAACAATATATTCGGTTTACTTCATTTGACATTTCTAAAAATTCACACAGGCGAACACCATTAAAACCGAATAATTTTAACGTCATTCATTAGGAAATGTGCTTATTTATTAGGAAATTAATTTTTAGCCATGCACCAGAATTTAATTGGGAAATATTGCGCGTTTTATATTCGGTATATCAGTTTCCCGAATTTTCTAACAATAGTTTCATTGTTGAAACAATGTATTACTTACTACGTGTTTTACTATTTTTTACATTTCCAAAAATTCACACAGGCGAAAACCGTTTAAACCGAATAATTTTTATGTCACTCATTTGGAAATGTGCTTATTTATTAGGAAATTAATTTTCAGCCGTGTACCGGAATTTATTTCAAAAATATTGCGTGTTTTATATTTGGTATAAAAGTTTCCACTATTTTCTAACAATGGCTTAATTGTTGAAACAATATATTCAGTTTTACTTTTTTTTTTACCTTTCTAAACATTAACACAGACGAACACCTTTAAAACCCATTAATATTTGAATCATTCTTTAGGAAATGTGCTTATTTATTAGGAAACATATTTTCAGCCGGGCACCGAAATTTAATTCGAAAATATTGCGAGTTTTGTATTCGGTATATAGGTTTCCATGATTTTTTAACAATGGTTTAATTGTTGAAACAATATATTCGGTTTTAATTTATTTGACATTTCTAAAAATTCACACAGGCGAACACCTTTAAAATCGAATAAGTTTTACGTCATTCATTAGGAAATGTGCTTATTTATTAGGAAATTAATTTTCAGCCATGCACCAGAATTTAATTCGGAAATATTGCGTGTTTTATGTTCGAAATATCAGTTTCCAGGATTTTCTAACAATGGTTTAATTGTTGAAACAATATATTTGGTTTTACTTTATTTTAAATTTCTTAAAATTCACACCTGAGAACACATTTTAAACCGAATAATTTTTACGCCATTCATTAGGAAATGTGCTTATTTATTAAGAAATTAATTTTCAGCCGTGCACCAGAATTTATTTCGGAAATAGTGTGTGTTTTATATTCGGTATATCAGTTTCCAGAATTTTCTAACAATAGCCTCATTGTTGAAACAATGTATTCCGTTTTACTATTTTTTACATTTCTAAAAATTCACTCAGGCGTCACCTTTTAAACCGAATAATTTTTATGTCACTCATTTGGAAATGTGCTTATTTATTAGGAAATTAATTTTCAGCCGTGTATCGAAATTTATTTCAAAAATATTGCGTGTTTTATATTTGGTATAAAAGTTTCCAGTATTTTCTAACAATCTTTTAATTGTTGAAACAATATATTCAGTTTTACTTTATTTTACATTTCTAAACATTTACACAGGCGAATACCTTTAAAGTCCATTAATTTTTGAATCATTCTTTAGGAAATGTGCTTATTTATTTGGAATATAATTTTCAGCCGCACACCGGAATTTAATTCGGAAATATTGCGTGTTTTGTATTCGGTATATAGGTTTCCATGTTTTTTTAACAATGGTTTAATTGTTGAAACAATATATTCAGTTTTACTCTATTTTACATTTCTAAACATTCACACAGGCGAACACCTTTAAAACCCATTAATTTTTGAATCATTCTTTAGGAAATGTGCTGATTTATTAGGAAACTAATTTTCAGCAGTGCACCGAAATTTAATTCGAAAATATTGCGTATTTTGTATTCGGTATATAGGTTTCCATGATTTTTTAACAATGGTTTAATTGTTGAAACAATATATTCGGTTTTACTTTATTTGACATTTCTAAAACTTCGCACAGGCGGACTCCTTTAAAAACGAATAATTTTTATATAATTCTTTAGGAAATGTGCTTATTTATTAGGAAACAAATTTTCAGCCGTGCACCGAAATTTAATTCGAAAATATTGCGTGTTTTGTGTTCGGTATATAGATTTCCATTATTTTTTAACAATGGTTTAATTGTTGAAACAATATATTCGGTTTTACTTTATTTGACAATTCTAAAAATTCACACAGGCGAACACCTTTAAAACCGAATAATTTTAACGTCATTCATTAGGAAATGTGCTTATTTATTAGGAAATTAATTTTTAGCCATGCACCAGAATTTAATTGGGAAATATTGCGTGTTTTATATTCGGTATATCAGTTTCCCGAATTTTCTAACAATAGTTTCATTGTTGAAACAATGTATTACTTACTACGTGTTTTACTATTTTTTACATTTCCAAAAATTCACACAGGCGAAAACCGTTTAAACCGAATAATTTTTATGTCACTCGTTTGGAAATGTGCTTATTTATTAGGAAATTAATTTTCAGCCGTGTACCGGAATTTATTTAAAAAATATTGCGTGTTTTATATTTGGTATAAAAGTTTCCACTATTTTCTAACAATGGCTTAATTGTTGAAACAATATATTCAGTTTTACTTTTTTTTACCTTTCTGAACATTTACACAGGCGAACACCTTTAAAACCCATTAATATTTGAATCATTCTTTAGGAAATGTGCTTATTTATTAGGAATTATATTTTCAGCCGGGCACCGAAATTTAATTCGAAAATATTGCGAGTTTTGTATTCGGTATATAGGTTTCCATGATTTTTTAACAATGGTTTAATTGTTGAAACAATATATTCGGTTTTACTTTATTTGACATTTCTAAAAATTCACACAGGCGAACACCTCTAAAACCGAATAAGTTTTACGTCATTCATTAGGAAATGTGCTTATTTATTAGGAAATTAATTTTCAGCCGTGCACCAGAATTTAATTCGGAAATATTGCGTGTTTTATGTTCGAAATATCAGTTTCCAGGATTTTCTAACAACGGTTTAATTGTTGAAACAATATATTTGGTTTTACTTTATTTTACATTTCTTAAAATTCACACCTGCGAACACATTTTAAACCGAATAATTTTTACGCCATTCATTAGGAAATGTTCTTATTTATTAAGAAATTAATGTTCAGTCGTGCACCAGAATTTAATTCAGAAATATTGCGTGTTTTATATTCAGTATATCAGTTTCCAGAATTTTCTAACAATAGTCTCTTTGTTGAAACAATGTATTCCGTTTTACTATTTTTTACATTTCTAAAATTTCACACAGGCGAACACCTTTTAAACCGAATAATTTTTATGTCACTCATTTGGAAATGTGCTTATTTATTAGGAAATTAATTTTCAGCCGTGTATCGAAATTTATTTCAAAAATATTGCGTGTTTTATATTTGGTATAAAAGTTTCCAGTATTTTCTAACAATCTTTTAATTGTTGAAACAATATATTCAGTTTTACTTTATTTTACATTTCTAAATATTTACACAGGCGAACACCTTTAAAACCCATTAATTTTTGAATCATTCTTTAGGAAATGTGCTGATTTATTAGGAAACTAATTTTCAGCAGTGCACCGAAATTTAATTCGAAAATATTGCGTATTTTGTATTCGGTATATAGGTTTCCATGATTTTTTAACAATGGTTTAACTGTTGAAACAATATATTCGGTTTTACTTTATTTGACATTTCTAAAACTTCGCACAGGCGGACTCCTTTAAAAACGAATAATTTTTATATAATTCTTTAGGAAATGTGCTTATTTATTAGGAAACAAATTTTCAGCCGTGCACTGAAATTTAATTCGAAAATATTGCGTGTTTTGTGTTCGGTATATAGATTTCCATTATTTTTTATCAATGGTTTAATTGTTGAAACAATATATTCGGTTTTACTTTATTTGACAATTCTAAAAATTCACACAGGCGAACACCTTTAAAACCGAATAATTTTAACGTCATTCATTAGGAAATGTGCTTATTTATTAGGAAATTAATTTTTAGCCATGAACCAGAATTTAATTGGGAAATATTGCGTGTTTTATATTCGGTATATCAGTTTCCCGAATTTTCTAACAATAGTTTCATTGTTGAAACAATGTATTACTTACTACGTGTTTTACTATTTTTTACATTTCCAAAAATTCACACAGGCGAAAACCGTTTAAACCGAATAATTTTTATGTCACTCATTTGGAAATGTGCTTATTTATTAGGAAATTAATTTTCAGCCGTGTACCGGAATTTATTTCAAAAATATTGCGTGTTTTATATTTGGTATAAAAGTTTCCAGTATTTTCTAACAATCTTTTAATTGTTGAAACAATATATTCAGTTTTACTTTTTTTTACCTTTCTAAACATTTACACAGGCGAACACCTTTAAAACCCATTAAATTTTGAATCATTCTTTAGGAAATGTGCTTATTTATTAGGAATTATATTTTCAGCCGGGCACCGAAATTTAATTCGAAAATATTGCGAGTTTTGTATTCGGTATATAGGTTTCCATGATTTTTTAACAATGGTTTAATTGTTGAAACAATATATTCGGTTTTACTTTATTTGACATTTCTAAAAATTCACACAGGCGAACACCTCTAAAACCGAATAAGTTTTACGTCATTCATTAGGAAATGTGCTTATTTATTAGGAAATTAATTTTCAGCCGTGCACCAGAATTTAAATCGGAAATATTGCGTGTTTTATGTTCGAAATATCAGTTTCCAAGATTTTCTAACAATGGTTTAATTGTTGAAACAATATATTTGGTTTTACTTTATTTTACATTTCTTAAAATTCACACCTGCGAACACATTTTAAACCGAATAATTTTTACGCCATTCATTAGGAAATGTTCTTATTTATTAAGAAATTAATGTTCAGTCGTGCACCAGAATTTAATTCAGAAATATTGCGTGTTTTATATTCGGTATATCAGTTTCCAGAATTTTCTAACAATAGTCTCTTTGTTGAAACAATGTATTCCGTTTTACTATTTTTTACATTTCTAAAATTTCACACAGGCGAACACCTTTTAAACCGAATAATTTTTATGTCACTCATTTGGAAATGTGCTTATTTATTAGGAAATTAATTTTCAGCCGTGTATCGAAATTTATTTCAAAAATATTGCGTGTTTTATATTTGGTATAAAAGTTTCCAGTATTTTCTAACAATCTTTTAATTGTTGAAACAATATATTCAGTTTTACTTTATTTTACATTTCTAAATATTTACACAGGCGAACACATTTAAAACCCATTAATTTTTGAATCTTTCTTTAGGAAATGTGCTTATTTATTAGGAATATAATTTTCAGCCGCACACCTTAATTTAATTCGGAAATATTGCGAGTTTTGTATTCGGTATATAGGTTTCCATGGTTTTTTAACAATGGTTTAATTGTTGAAACAATATATTCAGTTTTACTCTATTTTACATTTCTAAACATTCACACAGGCGAACACCTTTTAAACCCATTAATTTTTGAATCATTCTTTAGGAAATGTGCTGATTTATTCGGAAACTAATTTTCAGCCGTGTATCGAAATTTATTTCAAAAATATTGCGTGTTTTATATTTGGTATAAAAGTTTCCAGTATTTTCTAACAATCTTTTAATTGTTGAAACAATATATTCAGTTTTACTTTATTTTACATTTCTAAATATTTACACAGGCGAACACATTTAAAACCCATTAATTTTTGAATCTTTCTTTAGGAAATGTGCTTATTTATTAGGAATATAATTTTCAGCCGCACACCTTAATTTAATTCGGAAATATTGCGAGTTTTGTATTCGGTATATAGGTTTCCATGGTTTTTTAACAATGGTTTAATTGTTGAAACAATATATTCAGTTTTACTCTATTTTACATTTCTAAACATTCACACAGGCGAACACCTTTTAAACCCATTAATTTTTGAATCATTCTTTAGGAAATGTGCTGATTTATTCGGAAACTAATTTTCAGCAGTGCACCGAAATTTAATTCGAAAATATTGCGTGTTTTGTATTCGGTATATCTGTTTCCACTATTTTCTAACAATGGTTTAATTGTTGAAATAATCTATTCAGTTTTACTTCGTTTTGCATTTCTAAACATTTAAGCAGGCGAACACCTTTAAAACCCATTAATCTTTGAATCATTCTTTAGGAAATGTGCTGATTTATTCGGAAACTAATTTTCAGCCGTGTATCGAAATTTATTTCAAAAATATTGCGTGTTTTATATTTGGTATAAAAGTTTCCAGTATTTTCTAACAATCTTTTATTTGGCTAAACAATATATTCAGTTTTACTTTATTTTACATTTCTAAATATTTACACAGGCGAACACATTTAAAACCCATTAATTTTTGAATCTTTCTTTAGGAAATGTGCTTATTTATTAGGAGTATAATTTTCAGCCGCACACCTTAATTTAATTCGGAAATATTGCGAGTTTTGTATTCGGTATATAGGTTTCCATGATTTTTTAACAATGGTTTAATTGTTGATACAATATATTCGGTTTTACTTTATTTGACATTTCTAAACATTCACACAGGCGAACACCTTTAAAACCGAATAATTTTTATATCATTCTTTAGGAAATTTGCTTATTTATTAGGAAACTAATTTTCAGCCGTGCACCGGAATTTAATTCGAAAATATTGCTTGTTTTGTGTTCGGTATATAGGTTTCCATTATTTTTTAACAATTGTTTAATTGTTGAAACAATATATTAGGTTTTACTTTATTTTATATTTCTAAACATTCACACAGGTGAGCACCTTTAAAACTCATTAGTTTTTTAATCATTCTTTAAGAAATGTGCCGATTTATTCGGAAATTTATTATCTGCCGTGCATCGAAATTTAATTCGAAAATATTGCGTGTTTTGTATTCGGTATATAGGTTTCCATGATTTTTTAACAATGGTTTAATTGTTGAAACACTATATTCGGTTTTACTTTATTTGACATTTCTAAAACTTCACACAGGCGGACTCCTTTAAAACCGAATAATTTTTATATCACTCTTTAGGAAATGTGCTTATTTATTAGGAAAATAATTTTCAGCCGTGCACCGAAATTTAATTCGAAAATATTGCGTGTTTTGTATTCGGTATATAGGTTTCCATGATTTTTTAACAATGGTTTAATTGTTGAAACAATATATTCAGTATTACTTTATTTGACATTTCTAAAAATTCACACAGGCGAACACCTCTAAAACCAAATAATTTTTACGTCATTCATTAGGAAATGTGCTTATTTATTAGGAAATTAATTTTCAGCCGTGCACCAGAATTTAATTCGGAAATATTGCGTGTTTTATGTTCGAAATATCAGTTTCCAGGATTTTCTAACAATGGTTTAATTGTTGAAACGATATATTTGGTTTTACTTTATTTTACATTTCTTAAAATTCACACCTGCGAACACATTTTAAACCGAATAATTTTTACGCCATTCATTAGGAAATGTGCTTATTTATTAAGAAATTAATTTTCAGCCGTGCACCAGAATTTAATTCGGAAATATTGCGTGTTTTATATTCGGTATATCAGTTTCCAGAATTTTCTAACAATAGTCTCATTGTTGAAACAATGTATTCCGTTTTACTATTTTTTACATTTCTAAAAATTCACACAGGCGAACACCTTTTAAACCGAATAATTTTTATGTCACTCATTTGGAAATGTGCTTATTTATTAGGAAATTAATTTTCAGCCGTCTATCGAAATTTATTTCAAAAATATTGCGTGTTTTATATTTGGTATAAAAGTTTCCTGTATTTTCTAACAATCTTTTAATTGTTGAAACAATATATTCAGTTTTACTTTATTTTACATTTCTGAACATTTACACAGGTGAACACCTTTAAAGCCCATTAATTTTTGAATCATCCTTTAGGAAATGTGCTTATTTATTAGGAATATAATTTTCAGCCGCACACTGGAATTTAATTCGGAAAAATTGCGTGTTTTGTATTCGGTATATAGGTTTCCATGTTTTTTTAACAATGGTTTAATTGTTGAAACAATATATTCAGTTTTACTCTATTTTACATTTCTAAACATTCACACAGGCGAACACCTTTAAAACCCATTAATTTTTGAATCATTCTTTAGGAAATGTGCTGATTTATTAGGAAACTAATTTTTAGCCATGCACCAGAATTTAATTGGGAAATATTGCGTGTTTTATATTCGGTATATCAGTTTCCCGAATTTTCTAACAATGGTTTAATTGTTGAAATAATCTATTCAGTTTTACTTCATTTTACATTTCTAAACATTTACACAGGCGAACACCTTTAAAACCCATTAATTTTTGAATCATTCTTTAGGAAATGTGCTTATTTATTAGGAATATAATTTTACGCCGCACACCGGAAATTAATTCGGAAATATTGCGTTTTTTGTATTCGGTATATAGGTTTCCATGATTTTTTAACAATGGTTTAATTGTAAACAATACATTCGGTTTTACTTTATTTGACATTTCTAAAACTTCACACAGGCGGACTCCTTTAAAACCGAATAATTATTATATCATTCTTTAGGAAATATGCTTATTTATTAGGAAATTAATTTTTATCCATGCACCAGAATTTAATTGGGAACTATTGCGTGTTTTATATTCGGTATATCAGTTTCCCGAATTTTCTAACAATAGTTTCATTCTTGGAACAATGTATTACTTGCTACGTGTTTTACTATTTTTTACATTTCTAAAAATTCACACAGGCGAAAACCGTTTAAACCGAATAATTTTTATGTCACTCATTTGGAAATGTGCTTATTTATTAGGAAATTAATTTTCAGTCGTGTACCGGAATTTATTTCAAAAATATTGCGTGTTTTATATTTGGTATAAAAGTTTCCACTATTTTCTAACAATGGCTTAATTGTTGAAACAATATATTCAGTTTTACTCTTTTTTACCTTTCTAAACATTTACACAGGCGAACACCTTTAAAACCCATTAATTTTTGAATCATTCTTTAGGAAATGTGCTTATTTATTAGGAAACATATTTTCAGCCGGGCACCGAAATTTAATTCGAAAATATTGCGAGTTTTGTATTCGGTATATAGGTTTCATGATTTTTTAACAATGGTTTAATTGTTGAAACAATATATTCGGTTTTACTTTATTTGACATTTCTAAAAATTCACACAGGCGAACACCTTTAAAACCGAATAAGTTTTACGTCATTCATTAGGAAATGTGCTTATTTATTAGGAAATTAATTTTCAGCCGTGCACCAGAATTTAATTCAGAAATATTGCGTGTTTTATGTTCGAAATATCAGTTTCCAGGATTTTCTAACAATGGTTTAATTGTTGAAACAATATATATTTGGTTTTACTTTATTTTACATTTCTTAAAATTCACACCTGCGAACACATTTTAAACCGAATAATTTTTACGCCATTCATTAGGAAATGTGCTTATTTATTAAGAAATTAATGTTCAGCCGTGCACCAGAATTTAATTCAGAAATATTGCGTGTTTTATATTCGGTATTTCAGTTTCCAGAATTTTCTAACAATAGTCTCATTGTTGAAACAATGTATTCCGTTTTACTATTTTTTACATTTCTAAAATTTCACACAGGCGAACACCTTTTAAACCGAATAATTTTTATGTCACTCATTTGGAAATGTGCTTATTTATTAGGAAATTAATTTTCAGCCGTGTATCGAAATTTATTTCAAAAATATTGCGTGTTTTATATTTGGTATAAAAGTTTCCAGTATTTTCTAACAATCTTTTAATTGTTGAAACAACATATTCAGTTTTACTTTATTTTACATTTCTAAACATTTACACAGGCGAACACCTTTAAAACCCATTAATTTTTTAATCATTCTTTAGAAAATGTGCTTATTTATTAGGAATAAAATTTTCAGCCGCACACTGGAATTTAATTCGAAATATTGCGTGTTTTGTATTCGGTATATAGGTTTCCATGGTTTTTTAACAATGGTTTAATTGTTGAAACAATATATTCAATTTTACTCTATTTTACATTTCTAAACATTCACACAGGCGGACTCCTTAAAAAACGAATAATTTTTATATAATTCTTTAGGAAATGTGCTTAATTATTAGGAAACTAATTTTCAGCCGTGCACCGAAATTTACTTCGAAAATATTGCGTGTTTTGTGTTCGGTATATAGATTTCCATTATTTTTTAACAATGGTTTAATTGTTGAAACAATATATTCGGTTTTACTTCATTTGACATTTCTAAAAATTCACACAGGCGAACACCTTTAAAACCGAATAATTTTAACGTCATTCATTAGGAAATGTGCTTATTTATTAGGAAATTAATTTTCAGCAAAGCACCAGAATTTAATTGGGAAATATTGCGTGTTTTATATTCGGTATATCAGTTTCCAGAATTTTCTAACAATAGTTTCATTGTTGAAACAATGTATTACTTACTACGTGTTTTACTATTTTTTACATTTCTAAAAATTCACACAGACGAACACCGTTTAAACCGAATAATTTTTATGTCACTCATTTGGAAATGTGCTTATTTATTAGGAAACTTATTATCTGCCGTGCACCGAAATTTAATTCGAAAATATTGCGTGTTTTGTATTCGGTATATAGGTTTCCATGATTTTTTAACAATGGTTTAATTGTTGAAACAATATATTCGGTTTTACTTTATTTGACATTTCTAAAACTTCACACAGGCGGACTCCATTAAAACCGAATAATTTTTATATCATTCTTTAGGAATTGTTCTTATTTATTAGGAAAATAATTTTCAGCCGTGCACCGAAATTTAATTCGAAAATATTGCGTGTTTTGTATTCGGTATATAGGTTTCCATGATTTTTTAACAATGGTTTAATTGTTGAAACAATATATTCAGTTTTACTCTATTTTATTTTTCTAAATATTCATACAGGCGAACACCTTTAAAACCCATTAATTTTTTAATCATTCTTTAGGAAATGTGCTGATTTATTAAGAAACTTATTATCTGCCGTGCACCGCAATTTAATTCGAAATGATTGCGTGTTTTGTATTCGGGATATAGGTTTCCATGATTTTTTAACAATGGTTTAATTGTTGAAACAATATATTCGGTTTTACTGTATTTGACATTTCTAAAAATTCACACAGGCGAACACCTTTAAAACCGAATAATTTTTACGTCATTCATTAGGAAATGTGCTTATTTATTAGGAAAATTATTTTCAGACGTGCATCAGAATTTAATTCGGAAATATTGCGTGTTTTATGTTCGAAATATCAGTTTCCAGGATTTACTAACAATAGTTTCATTGTTCAAACAATGTATTTCGTTTTACTTTATTCTATATTTCTAAACATTCACACATGCGGACGCCTTTAAAATCGAATAATTTGTACGTCACACAGGCGAAAACCGTTTAAACCGAATAATTTTTATGTCATTCATTTGGAAATGTGCTTATTTATTAGGAAATTAATTTTCAGCCGTGTACCGGAATTTATTTCAAAAATATTCGTGTTTTATATTTGGTATAAAAGTTTCCACTATTTTCTAACAATGGTTTAATTGTTGAAACAATATATTCAGTTTTACTTTTTTTTACCTTTCTAAACATTTACACAGGCGAACACCTTTAAAACCCATTAATTTTTGAATCATTCTTTAGGAAATGTGCTTATTTATTAGGAAACATATTTTCAGCCGGGCACCGAAATTTAATTCGAAATTATTGCGAGTTTTGTATTCGGTATATTGGTTTCCATGATTTTTTAACAATGGTTTAATTGTTGAAACAATATATTCGGTTTTACTTTATTTGACATTTCTAAAAATGCACACAGGCGAACACCTTTAAAACCGAATAAGTTTTACGTCATTCATTAGTAAATGTGCTTATTTATTAGGAAATTAATTTTCAGCCTTGCACCAGAATTTAATTCGGAAATATTGCGTGTTTTATGTTCGAAATATCAGTTTCCAGGATTTTCTAAAAATGGTTTAATTGTTGAAACAATATATTTGGTTTTACTTTATTTTACATTTCTTATAATTCACACCTGCGAACACATTTTAAACCGAATAATTTTTACGCCATTCATTAGGAAATGTGCTTATTTATTAAGAAATTAATTTTCAGCCGTGCACCAGAATTTAATTCGGAAATATTGCGTGTTTTATATTCGGTATATCAGTTTCCAGAATTTTCTAACAATAGTCTCATTGTTGATACAATGTATTCCGTTTTACTATTTTTTACATTTCTAAAAATTCACACAGGCGAACACCTTTTAAACCGAATAATTTTTATGTCACTCATTTGGAAATGTGCTTATTTATTAGGAAATTTATTGTCAGCCGTGTATCGAAATTTATTTAAAAAATATTGCGTGTTTTATATTTGGTATAAAAGTTTCCAGTATTTTCTAACAATCTTTTAATTGTTGAAACAATATATTCAGTTTTACTTTATTTTACATTTCTAAACATTTACACAGGCGAACACCTTTAAAACCCATTAATTTTTGAATCATTCTTTAGGAAATGTGCTTATTTATTAGGAATATAATTTTCAGCCGCACACCGGAATTTAATTCGGAAATATTGCGTGTTTTGTATTCGGTATATAGGTTTCCATGTTTTTTTAACAATGGTTTAATTGTTGAAACAATATATTCAGTATTACTCTATTTTACATTTCTGAACATTCACACAGGCGAACACCTTTAAAACCGATTAATTTTTGAATCATTCTTTAGGAAATGTGCTGATTTATTAGGAAACTAATTTTCAGCAGTGCACCGAAATTTAATTCGAAAATATTGCGTGTTTTGTATTCGGTATATCTGTTTCCAGTATTTTCTAACAATGGTTTAATTGTTGAAATAATCTATTCAGTTTTACTTCATTTTACATTTCTAAACATTTACACAGGCGAACACCTTTAAAACCCATTAATTTTTTAATCATTCTTTAGGAAATGTTCTTAGTTATTAGGAATATAATTTTACGCCGCACACCGGAAATTAATTCGGAAATATTGCGTTTTTTGTATTCGGTATATAGGTTTCCATGATGTTTTAACAATGGTTTAATTGTTGAAACAATATATTCGGTTTTACTTTATTTGACATTTCTAAAACTTCACACAGGCGTACTCCTTTAAAACCGAATAATTTTTATATCATTCTTTAGGAAATATTCTTATTTATTAGGAAATTAATTTTTAGCCATGCACCAGAATTTAATTGGGAAATATTGCGTGTTTAATATTCGCTATATCAGTTTCCAGAATTTTCTAACAATAGTTTCATTGTTGAAACTATGTATTACTTACTACGTGTTTTACTATTTTTTACATTTCTAAAAATTCACACAGGCGAAAACCGTTTAAACCGAATAATTTTTATGTCACTCATTTGGAAATGTGCTTATTTATTAGGAAATTAATTTTCAGCCGTGTACCGGAATTTATTTCAAAAATATTGCGTGTTTTATATTTGGTATAAAAGTTTCCACTATTTTCTAACAATGGTTTAATTGTTGAAACAATATATTCAGTTTTACTTTTTTTTACCTTTCTAAACATTTCCACAGGCGAACACCTTTAAAACCCATTAATTTTTGAATCATTCTTTAGGAAATGTGCTTATTTATTAGGAATATAATTTTCAGCCGCACACCGGAATTTAATTCGGAAATATTGCGTGTTTTGTATTCGGTATATAGGTTTCCATGTTTTTTTAACAATGGTTTAATTGTTGAAACAATATATTCAGTATTACTCTATTTTACATTTCTGAACATTCACACAGGCGAACACCTTTAAAACCGATTAATTTTTGAATCATTCTTTAGGAAATGTGCTGATTTATTAGGAAACTAATTTTCAGCAGTGCACCGAAATTTAATTCGAAAATATTGCGTGTTTTGTATTCGGTATATCTGTTTCTAGTATTTTCTAACAATGGTTTAATTGTTGAAATAATCTATTCAGTTTTACTTCATTTTACATTTCTAAACATTTACACAGGCGAACACCTTTAAAACCCATTAATTTTTTAATCATTCTTTAGGAAATGTTCTTATTTATTAGGAATATAATTTTACGCCGCACACCGGAAATTAATTCGGAAATATTGCGTTTTTTGTATTCGGTATATAGGTTTCCATGATGTTTTAACAATGGTTTAATTGTTGAAACAATATATTCGGTTTTACTTTATTTGACATTTCTAAAACTTCACACAGGCGTACTCCTTTAAAACCGAATAATTTTTATATCATTCTTTAGGAAATATTCTTATTTATTAGGAAATTAATTTTTAGCCATGCACCAGAATTTAATTGGGAAATATTGCGTGTTTAATATTCGCTATATCAGTTTCCAGAATTTTCTAACAATAGTTTCATTGTTGAAACTATGTATTACTTACTACGTGTTTTACTATTTTTTACATTTCTAAAAATTCACACAGGCGAAAACCGTTTAAACCGAATAATTTTTATGTCACTCATTTGGAAATGTGCTTATTTATTAGGAAATTAATTTTCAGCCGTGTACCGGAATTTATTTCAAAAATATTGCGTGTTTTATATTTGGTATAAAAGTTTCCACTATTTTCTAACAATGGTTTAATTGTTGAAACAATATATTCAGTTTTACTTTTTTTTACCTTTCTAAACATTTACACAGGCGAACACCTTTAAAACCCATTAATTTTTTAATCTTTTTTTAGGAAATGTGCTTATTTATTAGGAAACATATTTTCAGCCGGGCACCGAAATTTAATTCGAAAATATTGCGAGTTTTGTATTCGGTATATAGGTTTCCATGATTTTTTAACAATGGTTTAATTGTTGAAACACTATATTCGGTTTTACTTTATTTGACATTTCTAAAACTTCACACAGGCGGACTCCTTTAAAACCGAATAATTTTTATATCACTCTTTAGGAAATGTGCTTATTTATTAGGAAAATAATTTTCAGCCGTGCACCGAAATTTAATTCGAAAATATTGCGTGTTTTGTATTCGGTATATAGGTTTCCATGATTTTTTAACAATGGTTTAATTGTTGAAACAATATATTCAGTATTACTTTATTTGACATTTCTAAAAATTCACACAGGCGAACACCTCTAAAACCAAATAATTTTTACGTCATTCATTAGGAAATGTGCTTATTTATTAGGAAATTAATTTTCAGCCGTGCACCAGAATTTAATTCGGAAATATTGCGTGTTTTATGTTCGAAATATCAGTTTCCAGGATTTTCTAACAATGGTTTAATTGTTGAAACGATATATTTGGTTTTACTTTATTTTACATTTCTTAAAATTCACACCTGCGAACACATTTTAAACCGAATAATTTTTACGCCATTCATTAGGAAATGTGCTTATTTATTAAGAAATTAATTTTCAGCCGTGCACCAGAATTTAATTCGGAAATATTGCGTGTTTTATATTCGGTATATCAGTTTCCAGAATTTTCTAACAATAGTCTCATTGTTGAAACAATGTATTCCGTTTTACTATTTTTTACATTTCTAAAAATTCACACAGGCGAACACCTTTTAAACCGAATAATTTTTATGTCACTCATTTGGAAATGTGCTTATTTATTAGGAAATTAATTTTCAGCCGTCTATCGAAATTTATTTCAAAAATATTGCGTGTTTTATATTTGGTATAAAAGTTTCCTGTATTTTCTAACAATCTTTTAATTGTTGAAACAATATATTCAGTTTTACTTTATTTTACATTTCTGAACATTTACACAGGTGAACACCTTTAAAGCCCATTAATTTTTGAATCATTCTTTAGGAAATGTGCTTATTTATTAGGAATATAATTTTCAGCCGCACACTGGAATTTAATTCGGAAAAATTGCGTGTTTTGTATTCGGTATATAGGTTTCCATGTTTTTTTAACAATGGTTTAATTGTTGAAACAATATATTCAGTTTTACTCTATTTTACATTTCTAAACATTCACACAGGCGAACACCTTTAAAACCCATTAATTTTTGAATCATTCTTTAGGAAATGTGCTGATTTATTAGGAAACTAATTTTTAGCCATGCACCAGAATTTAATTGGGAAATATTGCGTGTTTTATATTCGGTATATCAGTTTCCCGAATTTTCTAACAATGGTTTAATTGTTGAAATAATCTATTCAGTTTTACTTCATTTTACATTTCTAAACATTTACACAGGCGAACACCTTTAAAACCCATTAATTTTTGAATCATTCTTTAGGAAATGTGCTTATTTATTAGGAATATAATTTTACGCCGCACACCGGAAATTAATTCGGAAATATTGCGTTTTTTGTATTCGGTATATAGGTTTCCATGATTTTTTAACAATGGTTTAATTGTAAACAATACATTCGGTTTTACTTTATTTGACATTTCTAAAACTTCACACAGGCGGACTCCTTTAAAACCGAATAATTATTATATCATTCTTTAGGAAATATGCTTATTTATTAGGAAATTAATTTTTATCCATGCACCAGAATTTAATTGGGAACTATTGCGTGTTTTATATTCGGTATATCAGTTTCCCGAATTTTCTAACAATAGTTTCATTCTTGGAACAATGTATTACTTGCTACGTGTTTTACTATTTTTTACATTTCTAAAAATTCACACAGGCGAAAACCGTTTAAACCGAATAATTTTTATGTCACTCATTTGGAAATGTGCTTATTTATTAGGAAATTAATTTTCAGTCGTGTACCGGAATTTATTTCAAAAATATTGCGTGTTTTATATTTGGTATAAAAGTTTCCACTATTTTCTAACAATGGCTTAATTGTTGAAACAATATATTCAGTTTTACTCTTTTTTACCTTTCTAAACATTTACACAGGCGAACACCTTTAAAACCCATTAATTTTTGAATCATTCTTTAGGAAATGTGCTTATTTATTAGGAAACATATTTTCAGCCGGGCACCGAAATTTAATTCGAAAATATTGCGAGTTTTGTATTCGGTATATAGGTTTCATGATTTTTTAACAATGGTTTAATTGTTGAAACAATATATTCGGTTTTACTTTATTTGACATTTCTAAAAATTCACACAGGCGAACACCTTTAAAACCGAATAAGTTTTACGTCATTCATTAGGAAATGTGCTTATTTATTAGGAAATTAATTTTCAGCCGTGCACCAGAATTTAATTCAGAAATATTGCGTGTTTTATGTTCGAAATATCAGTTTCCAGGATTTTCTAACAATGGTTTAATTGTTGAAACAATATATATTTGGTTTTACTTTATTTTACATTTCTTAAAATTCACACCTGCGAACACATTTTAAACCGAATAATTTTTACGCCATTCATTAGGAAATGTGCTTATTTATTAAGAAATTAATGTTCAGCCGTGCACCAGAATTTAATTCAGAAATATTGCGTGTTTTATATTCGGTATTTCAGTTTCCAGAATTTTCTAACAATAGTCTCATTGTTGAAACAATGTATTCCGTTTTACTATTTTTTACATTTCTAAAATTTCACACAGGCGAACACCTTTTAAACCGAATAATTTTTATGTCACTCATTTGGAAATGTGCTTATTTATTAGGAAATTAATTTTCAGCCGTGTATCGAAATTTATTTCAAAAATATTGCGTGTTTTATATTTGGTATAAAAGTTTCCAGTATTTTCTAACAATCTTTTAATTGTTGAAACAACATATTCAGTTTTACTTTATTTTACATTTCTAAACATTTACACAGGCGAACACCTTTAAAACCCATTAATTTTTTAATCATTCTTTAGAAAATGTGCTTATTTATTAGGAATAAAATTTTCAGCCGCACACTGGAATTTAATTCGAAATATTGCGTGTTTTGTATTCGGTATATAGGTTTCCATGGTTTTTTAACAATGGTTTAATTGTTGAAACAATATATTCAGTTTTACTCTATTTTACATTTCTAAACATTCACACAGGCGGACTCCTTAAAAAACGAATAATTTTTATATAATTCTTTAGGAAATGTGCTTAATTATTAGGAAACTAATTTTCAGCCGTGCACCGAAATTTACTTCGAAAATATTGCGTGTTTTGTGTTCGGTATATAGATTTCCATTATTTTTTAACAATGGTTTAATTGTTGAAACAATATATTCGGTTTTACTTCATTTGACATTTCTAAAAATTCACACAGGCGAACACCTTTAAAACCGAATAATTTTAACGTCATTCATTAGGAAATGTGCTTATTTATTAGGAAATTAATTTTCAGCAAAGCACCAGAATTTAATTGGGAAATATTGCGTGTTTTATATTCGGTATATCAGTTTCCAGAATTTTCTAACAATAGTTTCATTGTTGAAACAATGTATTACTTACTACGTGTTTTACTATTTTTTACATTTCTAAAAATTCACACAGACGAACACCGTTTAAACCGAATAATTTTTATGTCACTCATTTGGAAATGTGCTTATTTATTAGGAAACTTATTATCTGCCGTGCACCGAAATTTAATTCGAAAATATTGCGTGTTTTGTATTCGGTATATAGGTTTCCATGATTTTTTAACAATGGTTTAATTGTTGAAACAATATATTCGGTTTTACTTTATTTGACATTTCTAAAACTTCACACAGGCGGACTCCATTAAAACCGAATAATTTTTATATCATTCTTTAGGAAATGTTCTTATTTATTAGGAAAATAATTTTCAGCCGTGCACCGAAATTTAATTCGAAAATATTGCGTGTTTTGTATTCGGTATATAGGTTTCCATGATTTTTTAACAATGGTTTAATTGTTGAAACAATATATTCAGTTTTACTCTATTTTATTTTTCTAAATATTCATACAGGCGAACACCTTTAAAACCCATTAATTTTTTAATCATTCTTTAGGAAATGTGCTGATTTATTAAGAAACTTATTATCTGCCGTGCACCGCAACTTAATTCGAAAAGATTGCGTGTTTTGTATTCGGGATATAGGTTTCCATGATTTTTTAACAATGGTTTAATTGTTGAAACAATATATTCGGTTTTACTGTATTTGACATTTCTAAAAATTCACACAGGCGAACACCTTTAAAACCGAATAATTTTTACGTCATTCATTAGGAAATGTGCTTATTTATTAGGAAAATTATTTTCAGACGTGCATCAGAATTTAATTCGGAAATATTGCGTGTTTTATGTTCGAAATATCAGTTTCCAGGATTTACTAACAATAGTTTCATTGTTCAAACAATGTATTTCGTTTTACTTTATTCTATATTTCTAAACATTCACACATGCGGACGCCTTTAAAATCGAATAATTTGTACGTCACACAGGCGAAAACCGTTTAAACCGAATAATTTTTATGTCATTCATTTGGAAATGTGCTTATTTATTAGGAAATTAATTTTCAGCCGTGTACCGGAATTTATTTCAAAAATATTCGTGTTTTATATTTGGTATAAAAGTTTCCACTATTTTCTAACAATGGTTTAATTGTTGAAACAATATATTCAGTTTTACTTTTTTTTACCTTTCTAAACATTTACACAGGCGAACACCTTTAAAACCCATTAATTTTTTAATCATTCTTTAGGAAATGTTCTTAGTTATTAGGAATATAATTTTACGCCGCACACCGGAAATTAATTCGGAAATATTGCGTTTTTTGTATTCGGTATATAGGTTTCCATGATGTTTTAACAATGGTTTAATTGTTGAAACAATATATTCGGTTTTACTTTATTTGACATTTCTAAAACTTCACACAGGCGTACTCCTTTAAAACCGAATAATTTTTATATCATTCTTTAGGAAATATTCTTATTTATTAGGAAATTAATTTTTAGCCATGCACCAGAATTTAATTGGGAAATATTGCGTGTTTAATATTCGCTATATCAGTTTCCAGAATTTTCTAACAATAGTTTCATTGTTGAAACTATGTATTACTTACTACGTGTTTTACTATTTTTTACATTTCTAAAAATTCACACAGGCGAAAACCGTTTAAACCGAATAATTTTTATGTCACTCATTTGGAAATGTGCTTATTTATTAGGAAATTAATTTTCAGCCGTGTACCGGAATTTATTTCAAAAATATTGCGTGTTTTATATTTGGTATAAAAGTTTCCACTATTTTCTAACAATGGTTTAATTGTTGAAACAATATATTCAGTTTTACTTTTTTTTACCTTTCTAAACATTTCCACAGGCGAACACCTTTAAAACCCATTAATTTTTGAATCATTCTTTAGGAAATGTGCTTATTTATTAGGAATATAATTTTCAGCCGCACACCGGAATTTAATTCGGAAATATTGCGTGTTTTGTATTCGGTATATAGGTTTCCATGTTTTTTTAACAATGGTTTAATTGTTGAAACAATATATTCAGTATTACTCTATTTTACATTTCTGAACATTCACACAGGCGAACACCTTTAAAACCGATTAATTTTTGAATCATTCTTTAGGAAATGTGCTGATTTATTAGGAAACTAATTTTCAGCAGTGCACCGAAATTTAATTCGAAAATATTGCGTGTTTTGTACTCGGTATATCTGTTTCCAGTATTTTCTAACAATGGTTTAATTGTTGAAATAATCTATTCAGTTTTACTTCATTTTACATTTCTAAACATTTACACAGGCGAACACCTTTAAAACCCATTAATTTTTTAATCATTCTTTAGGAAATGTTCTTATTTATTAGGAATATAATTTTACGCCGCACACCGGAAATTAATTCGGAAATATTGCGTTTTTTGTATTCGGTATATAGGTTTCCATGATGTTTTAACAATGGTTTAATTGTTGAAACAATATATTCGGTTTTACTTTATTTGACATTTCTAAAACTTCACACAGGCGTACTCCTTTAAAACCGAATAATTTTTATATCATTCTTTAGGAAATATTCTTATTTATTAGGAAATTAATTTTTAGCCATGCACCAGAATTTAATTGGGAAATATTGCGTGTTTAATATTCGCTATATCAGTTTCCAGAATTTTCTAACAATAGTTTCATTGTTGAAACTATGTATTACTTACTACGTGTTTTACTATTTTTTACATTTCTAAAAATTCACACAGGCGAAAACCGTTTAAACCGAATAATTTTTATGTCACTCATTTGGAAATGTGCTTATTTATTAGGAAATTAATTTTCAGCCGTGTACCGGAATTTATTTCAAAAATATTGCGTGTTTTATATTTGGTATAAAAGTTTCCACTATTTTCTAACAATGGTTTAATTGTTGAAACAATATATTCAGTTTTACTTTTTTTTACCTTTCTAAACATTTACACAGGCGAACACCTTTAAAACCCATTAATTTTTTAATCTTTCTTTAGGAAATGTGCTTATTTATTAGGAAACATATTTTCAGCCGGGCACCGAAATTTAATTCGAAAATATTGCGAGTTTTGTATTCGGTATATAGGTTTCCATGATTTTTTAACAATGGTTTAATTGTTGAAACAATATATTCGGTTTTACTTTATTTGACATTTCTAAAAATTCACACAGGCGAACACCTTTAAAACCGAATAATTTTTATATCATTCTTTAGGAAATGTGCTTATTTATTAGGAAACTAATTTTCAGTCGTGCACCGGAATTTAATTCGAAAATATTGCGTGTTTTGTGTTCGGTATATAGGTTTCCATTATTTTTTAACAATTGTTTAACTGTTGAAACAATATATTAGGTTTTGCTTTATTTTATATTTCTAAACATTCACACAGGTGAGCACCTTTAAAACACATTAATTTTTTAATCATTCTTTAGGAAATGTGCTTATTTATTAGGAAAATAATTTTCAGCCGTGCACCGAAATTTAATTCGAAAATATTGCGTGTTTTGTATTCGGTATATAGGTTTCCATGATTTTTTAACAATGGTTTAATTGTTGAAACAATATATTCGGTTTTACTTTATTTGACATTTCTAAAACTTCACACATGCGGAGTCCTTTAAAACCGAATAATTTTTATATCATTCTTTAGGAAATGTGCTTATTTATTAGGAAACTAATTTTCAGGAGTGCACCGAAATTTAATTCAAAAATATTGCGTGTTTTGTATTCGGTATATAGTTTTCCATGATTTTTTAACAATGGTTTAATTGTTGAAACAATATATTCAGTGTTACTCTATTTTACATTTCTAAACATTCACACAGGCGAACATCTTTAAAACCCATTAATGTTTGAATAATTCTTTAGGAAATGTGCTGATTTATTTGGAAACTAATTTTCAGCAGTGCACCGAAATTTAATTCGAAAATACTGCGTGTTTTGTATTCGGTATATCTGTTTCCAATATTTTCTAACAATGGTTTAATTGTTGAAACAATCTATTCAGTTATACTTCATTTTACATATCTAAACATTTACACAGGCGAACACCTTTAAAACCCATTAATTTTTGAATCATTCTTTAGGAAATGTGCTTATTTATTAGGAATATAATTTTTCGCCGCACACCGGAAATTAATTAGGAAATATTGCGTTTTTTGTATTCGGTATATAGGTTTCCATGATTTTTTAACAATGGTTAAATTGGTTAAACAACATATTCGATTTTACTTTATTTGACATTTCTAAAACTTCACACAGGCGGACTCCTTTAAAACCGAATAATTTTTATGTCATTCTTTAGGAAATATGCTTATTTATTAGAAAATTAATTTTCAGCCGTGCACTGGAATTTAATTCGAAAATATTGAGTGTTTTATATTCAGTATATCAGTTTCCAGGATTTTCTAACAATGGTTTAATTGTTGAAACAATATATTTGGTTTTACTTTATTTTACATTTCTTAAAATTCACACCTGCGAACACATTTTACACCGAATCATTTTTACGCCATTCATTAGGAAATGTGCTTATTTATTAAGAAATTAATTTTCAGCCGTGCACCAGAATTTAATTCGAAAATATTGCGTGTTTTATATTCGGTATATCAGTTTCCAGAATTTTCTAACAATAGTCTCATTGTTGAAACAATGTTTTCCGTTTTACTATTTTTTACATTTCTAAAAATTCACACATGTGAACACCTTTTAAACCGAATAAATTTTATGTCACTCATTTGGAAATGTGCTTATTTATTAGGAAACTAATTTTCAGCCGTGCACCGAAATTTAATTCGAAAATATTGCGTGTTTTGTTTTCGGTATATAGGTTTCCATGATTTTTTAACAATGGTTTAATTGTTGAAACAATATATTCTGTTTTACTCTATTTTATTTTTCTAAACATTCACACAGGCGAACACCTTTAAAACCCATTAATTTTTGAATCATTCTTTAGGAAATGTGCTGATTTATTAGGAAACTTATTATCTGCCGTGCACCGAAATTTAATTCGAAAATATTGCGTGTTTTGTATTCGGTATGTAGGTTTCCATGATTTTTTAACAATTGTTTAATTGTTGAAACAATATATTCGGTTTTACTTTATTTGACATTTCTAAAAATTCACACAGGCGAACACCTTTAAAACCGAATAATTTTTACATCATTCATTAGGAAATATGCTTATTTATTAGGAAATTAATTTTCAGCCGTGCACCGGAATTTAATTCGGAAATATTGAGTGTTTTATATTCAGTATATCAGTTTCCAGGATTTTCTAACAATGGTTTAATTGTTGAAACAATATATTTGGTTTTACTTTATTTTACATTTCTTAAAATTTACACCAGCGAACACATTTTAAACCGAATAATTTTTACGCCATTCATTAGAAAATGTGCTTATTTATTAAGAAATTAATTTTCAGCCGTGCACCAGAATTTAATTCGGAAATATTGCGTGTTTTATATTCGGTATATCAGTTTCCAGAATTTTCTAACAATAGTCTCATTGTTGAAACAATGTAATCCGTTTTACTATTTTTACATTTCTAAAAATTCACACAGACGAACACATTTTAAACCGAATAATTTTTATGTCACTCATTTGGAAATGTGCTTATTTATTAGGAAATTAATTTTCAGCCGTGTACCGGAATTTATTTCAAAAATATTGCATGTTTTATATTTGGTATAAAAGTTTCCACTATTTTCTAACAATGGTTTAATTGTTGAAACAATATATTCAGTTTTACTTTTTTTTACCTTTCTAAACATTTACACAGGCGAACACCTTTAAAACCCATTAATTTTTTAATCTTTCTTTAGGAAATGTGCTTATTTATTAGGAAACATATTTTCAGCCGGGCACCGAAATTTAATTCGAAAATATTGCGAGTTTTGTATTCGGTATATAGGTTTCCATGATTTTTTAACAATGGTTTAATTGTTGAAACAATATATTCGGTTTTACTTTATTTGACATTTCTAAAAATTCACACAGGCGAACACCTTTAAAACCGAATAATTTTTATATCATTCTTTAGGAAATGTGCTTATTTATTAGGAAACTAATTTTCAGCTGTGCGCCGGAATTTAATTCGAAAATATTGCGTGTTTTGTGTTCGGTATATAGGTTTCCATTATTTTTTAACAATTGTTTAACTGTTGAAACAATATATTAGGTTTTACTTTATTTTATATTTCTAAACATTCACACAGGCGAACACCTTTAAAACCCATTAATGTTTGAATAATTCTTTAGGAAATGTGCTGATTTATTTGGAAACTAATTTTCAGCAGTGCACCGAAATTTAATTCGAAAATATTGCGTGTTTTGTATTCGATATATCTGTTTCCAATATTTTCTAACAATGGTTTAATTGTTGAAACAATCTATTCAGTTATACTTCATTTTACATATCTAAACATTTACACAGGCAAACACCTTTAAAACCCATTAATTTTTGAATCATTCTTTAGGAAATGTGCTTATTTATTAGGAATATAATTTTTCGCCGCACACCGGAAATAATTCGGAAATATTGCGTTTTTTGTATTCGGTATATAGGTTTCCATGATTTTTTAACAATGGTTAAATCGGTGAAACAACATATTCGATTTTGATTTATTTGACATTTCTAAAAATTCACACAGGCGAACACCTTCAAACCAAATAATTTTTATGTCACTCATTTGGAAATGTGCTTATTTATTAGGAAATTAATTTTCAGCCGTGTACCGAAGTTTATTTAAAAAATATTGCGTGTTTTATATTTGGTATAAAAGTTTCCAGTATTTTCTAACAAACTTTTATTTGTTGAAACAATATATTCAGTTTTCCTTTATTTTACATTTCTAAACATTTACACAGGCGAACACCTTTAAAACCCATTAATTTTTGAATCATTCTTTAGAAAATGTGCTTATTTATTACTAATATAATTTTCAGCCGCACACTGGAATTTAATTCTTAAATATTGCGTGTTTTGTGTTCGGTATATAGGTTTCCATGATTTTTTAACAATGGTTTAATTGTTGAAACAATATATTCGGTTTTACTTTATTTGAATTTTCTAAAACTTCACACAAGCGGACTCCTTTAAAACCGAATAATTTTTATATCATTCTTTAGGAAATGTGCTTATTTATTAGGAAACTAATATTCAGCCGTGCACCGAAATTTAATTCGAAAATATTGCGTGTTTTGTTTTCGGTATATAGGTTTTCCATGATTTTTTAACAATGGTTTAATTGTTGAAACAATATATTCTGTTTTACTCTATTTTATTTTTCTAAACATTCACACAGGCGAACACCTTTAAAACCCATTAATTTTTGAATCATTCTTTAGGAAATGTGCTGATTTATTAGGAAACTTATTATCTGCCGTGCACCGAAATTTAATTCGAAAATATTGCGTGTTTTGTATTCGGTATGTAGGTTTCCATGATTTTTTAACAATGGTTTAATTGTTGAAACAATATATTCGGTTTTACTTTATTTGATATTTCTAAAAATTCACACAGGCGAACACCTTTAAAACCGAATAATTTTTACATCATTCATTAGGAAATATGCTTATTTATTTGGAAATTAATTTTCAGCCGTGCACCGGAATTTATTTCAAAAATATTCGTGTTTTATATTTGGTATAAAAGTTTCCACTATTTTCTAACAATGGTTTAATTGTTGAAACAATATATTCAGTTTTACTTTTTTTTACCTTTCTAAACATTTACACAGGCGAACACCTTTAAAACCCATTAATTTTTGAATCATTCTTTAGGAAATGTGCTTATTTATTAGGAAACATATTTTCAGCCGGGCACCGAAATTTAATTCGAAATTATTGCGAGTTTTGTATTCGGTATATTGGTTTCCATGATTTTTTAACAATGGTTTAATTGTTGAAACAATATATTCGGTTTTACTTTATTTGACATTTCTAAAAATGCACACAGGCGAACACCTTTAAAACCGAATAAGTTTTACGTCATTCATTACTAAATGTGCTTATTTATTAGGAAATTAATTTTCAGCCTTGCACCAGAATTTAATTCGGAAATATTGCGTGTTTTATGTTCGAAATATCAGTTTCCAGGATTTTCTAAAAATGGTTTAATTGTTGAAACAATATATTTGGTTTTACTTTATTTTACATTTCTTATAATTCACACCTGCGAACACATTTTAAACCGAATAATTTTTACGCCATTCATTAGGAAATGTGCTTATTTATTAAGAAATTAATTTTCAGCCGTGCACCAGAATTTAATTCGGAAATATTGCGTGTTTTATATTCGGTATATCAGTTTCCAGAATTTTCTAACAATAGTCTCATTGTTGATACAATGTATTCCGTTTTACTATTTTTTACATTTCTAAAAATTCACACAGGCGAACACCTTTTAAACCGAATAATTTTTATGTCACTCATTTGGAAATGTGCTTATTTATTAGGAAATTTATTTTCAGCCGTGTATCGAAATTTATTTAAAAAATATTGCGTGTTTTATATTTGGTATAAAAGTTTCCAGTATTTTCTAACAATCTTTTAATTGTTGAAACAATATATTCAGTTTTACTTTATTTTACATTTCTAAACATTTACACAGGCGAACACCTTTAAAACCCATTAATTTTTGAATCATTCTTTAGGAAATGTGCTTATTTATTAGGAATATAATTTTCAGCCGCACACCGGAATTTAATTCGGAAATATTGCGTGTTTTGTATTCGGTATATAGGTTTCCATGTTTTTTTAACAATGGTTTAATTGTTGAAACAATATATTCAGTATTACTCTATTTTACATTTCTGAACATTCACACAGGCGAACACCTTTAAAACCGATTAATTTTTGAATCATTCTTTAGGAAATGTGCTGATTTATTAGGAAACTAATTTTCAGCAGTGCACCGAAATTTAATTCGAAAATATTGCGTGTTTTGTATTCGGTATATCTGTTTCCAATATTTTCTAACAATGGTTTAATTGTTGAAATAATCTATTCAGTTTTACTTCATTTTACATTTCTAAACATTTACACAGGCGAACACCTTTAAAACCCATTAATTTTTTAATCATTCTTTAGGAAATGTTCTTATTTATTAGGAATATAATTTTACGCCGCACACCGGAAATTAATTCGGAAATATTGCGTTTTTTGTATTCGGTATATAGGTTTCCATGATGTTTTAACAATGGTTTAATTGTTGAAACAATATATTCGGTTTTACTTTATTTGACATTTCTAAAACTTCACACAGGCGTACTCTTTTAAAACCGAATAATTTTTATATCATTCTTTAGGAAATATTCTTATTTATTAGGAAATTAATTTTTAGCCATGCACCAGAATTTAATTGGGAAATATTGCGTGTTTAATATTCGCTATATCAGTTTCCAGAATTTTCTAACAATAGTTTCATTGTTGAAACTATGTATTACTTACTACGTGTTTTACTATTTTTTACATTTCTAAAAATTCACACAGGCGAAAACCGTTTAAACCGAATAATTTTTATGTCACTCATTTGGAAATGTGCTTATTTATTAGGAAATTAATTTTCAGCCGTGTACCGGAATTTATTTCAAAAATATTGCGTGTTTTATATTTGGTATAAAAGTTTCCACTATTTTCTAACAATGGTTTAATTGTTGAAACAATATATTCAGTTTTACTTTTTTTTACCTTTCTAAACATTTACACAGGCGAACACCTTTAAAACCCATTAATTTTTTAATCTTTCTTTAGGAAATGTGCTTATTTATTAGGAAACATATTTTCAGCCGGGCACCGAAATTTAATTCGAAAATATTGCGAGTTTTGTATTCGGTATATAGGTTTCCATGATTTTTTAACAATGGTTTAATTGTTGAAACAATATATTCGGTTTTACTTTATTTGACATTTCTAAAAATTCACACAGGCGAACACCTTTAAAACCGAATAATTTTTATATCATTCTTTAGGAAATGTGCTTATTTATTAGGAAACTAATTTTCAGTCGTGCACCGGAATTTAATTCGAAAATATTGCGTGTTTTGTGTTCGGTATATAGGTTTCCATTATTTTTTAACAATTGTTTAACTGTTGAAACAATATATTAGGTTTTGCTTTATTTTATATTTCTAAACATTCACACAGGTGAGCACCTTTAAAGCACATTAATTTTTTAATCATTCTTTAGGAAATGTGCTTATTTATTAGGAAAATAATTTTCAGCCGTGCACCGAAATTTAATTCGAATATATTGCGTGTTTTGTATTCGGTATATAGGTTTCCATGATTTTTTAACAATGGTTTAATTGTTGAAACAATATATTCGGTTTTACTTTATTTGACATTTCTAAAACTTCACACATGCGGAGTCCTTTAAAACCGAATAATTTTTATATCATTCTTTAGGAAATGTGCTTATTTATTAGGAAACTAATTTTCAGGAGTGCACCGAAATTTAATTCGAAAATATTGCGTGTTTTGTATTCGGTATATAGTTTTCCATGATTTTTTAACAATGGTTTAATTGTTGAAACAATATATTCAGTGTTACTCTATTTTACATTTCTAAACATTCACACAGGCGAACATCTTTAAAACCCATTAATGTTTGAATAATTCTTTAGGAAATGTGCTGATTTATTTGGAAACTAATTTTCAGCAGTGCACCGAAATTTAATTCGAAAATATTGCGTGTTTTGTATTCGGTATATCTGTTTCCAATATTTTCTAACAATGGTTTAATTGTTGAAACAATCTATTCAGTTATACTTCATTTTACATATCTAAACATTTACACAGGCGAACACCTTTAAAACCCATTAATTTTTGAATCATTCTTTAGGAAATGTGCTTATTTATTAGGAATATAATTTTTCGCCGCACACCGGAAATTAATTAGGAAATATTGCGTTTTTTGTATTCGGTATATAGGTTTCCATGATTTTTTAACAATGGTTAAATTGGTGAAACAACATATTCGATTTTACTTTATTTGACATTTCTAAAACTTCACACAGGCGGACTCCTTTAAAACCGAATAATTTTTATGTCATTCTTTAGGAAATATGCTTATTTATTAGAAAATTAATTTTCAGCCGTGCACTGGAATTTAATTCGAAAATATTGAGTGTTTTATATTCAGTATATCAGTTTCCAGGATTTTCTAACAATGGTTTAATTGTTGAAACAATATATTTGGTTTTACTTTATTTTACATTTCTTAAAATTCACACCTGCGAACACATTTTACACCGAATCATTTTTACGCCATTCATTAGGAAATGTGCTTATTTATTAAGAAATTAATTTTCAGCCGTGCACCAGAATTTAATTCGAAAATATTGCGTGTTTTATATTCGGTATATCAGTTTCCAGAATTTTCTAACAATAGTCTCATTGTTGAAACAATGTATTCCGTTTTACTATTTTTTACATTTCTAAAAATTCACACAGGTGAACACCTTTTAAACCGAATAAATTTTATGTCACTCATTTGGAAATGTGCTTATTTATTAGGAAACTAATTTTCAGCCGTGCACCGAAATTTAATTCGAAAATATTGCGTGTTTTGTTTTCGGTATATAGGTTTCCATGATTTTTTAACAATGGTTTAATTGTTGAAACAATATATTCTGTTTTACTCTATTTTATTTTTCTAAACATTCACACAGGCGAACACCTTTAAAACCCATTAATTTTTGAATCATTCTTTAGGAAATGTGCTGATTTATTAGGAAACTTATTATCTGCCGTGCACCGAAATTTAATTCGAAAATATTGCGTGTTTTGTATTCGGTATGTAGGTTTCCATGATTTTTTAACAATTGTTTAATTGTTGAAACAATATATTCGGTTTTATTTTATTTGACATTTATAAAAATTCACACAGGCGAACACCTTTAAAACCGAATAATTTTTACATCATTCATTAGGAAATATGCTTATTTATTAGGAAATTAATTTTCAGCCGTGCACCGGAATTTAATTCGGAAATATTGAGTGTTTTATATTCAGTATATCAGTTTCCAGGATTTTCTAACAATGGTTTAATTGTTGAAACAATATATTTGGTTTTACTTTATTTTACATTTCTTAAAATTTACACCAGCGAACACATTTTAAACCGAATAATTTTTACGCCATTCATTAGAAAATGTGCTTATTTATTAAGAAATTAATTTTCAGCCGTGCACCAGAATTTAATTCGGAAATATTGCGTGTTTTATATTCGGTATATCAGTTTCCAGAATTTTCTAACAATAGTCTCATTGTTGAAACAATGTAATCCGTTTTACTATTTTTACATTTCTGAAAATTCACACAGACGAACACATTTTAAACCGAATAATTTTTATGTCACTCATTTGGAAATGTGCTTATTTATTAGGAAATTAATTTTCAGCCGTGTACCGGAATTTATTTCAAAAATATTGCGTGTTTTATATTTGGTATAAAAGTTTCCACTATTTTCTAACAATGGTTTAATTGTTGAAACAATATATTCAGTTTTACTTTTTTTACCTTTCTAAACATTTACACAGGCGAACACCTTTAAAACCCATTAATTTTTTAATCTTTCTTTAGGAAATGTGCTTATTTATTAGGAAACATATTTTCAGCCGGTCACCGAAATTTAATTCGAAAATATTGCGAGTTTTGTATTCGGTATATAGGTTTCCATGATTTTTTAACAATGGTATAATTGTTGAAACAATATATTCGGTTTTACTTTATTTGACATTTCTAAAAATTCACACAGGCGAACACCTTTAAAACCGAATAATTTTTATATCATTCTTTAGGAAATGTGCTTATTTATTAGGAAACTAATTTTCAGCTGTGCACCGGAATTTAATTCGAAAATATTGCGTGTTTTGTGTTCGGTATATAGGTTTCCATTATTTTTTAACAATTGTTTAACTGTTGAAACAATATATTAGGTTTTACTTTATTTTATATTTCTAAACATTCACACAGGCGAACACCTTTAAAACCCATTAATGTTTGAATAATTCTTTAGGAAATGTGCTGATTTATTTGGAAACTAATTTTCAGCAGTGCACCGAAATTTAATTCGAAAATATTGCGTGTTTTGTATTCGATATATCTGTTTCCAATATTTTCTAACAATGGTTTAATTGTTGAAACAATCTATTCAGTTATACTTCATTTTACATATCTAAACATTTACACAGGCAAACACCTTTAAAACCCATTAATTTTTGAATCATTCTTTAGGAAATGTGCTTATTTATTAGGAATATAATTTTTCGCCGCACACCGGAAATAATTCGGGAATATTGCGTTTTTTGTATTCGGTATATAGGTTTCCATGATTTTTTAACAATGGTTAAATTGGTGAAACAACATATTCGATTTTGATTTGTTTGACATTTCTAAAAATTCACACAGGCGAACACCTTCAAACCAAATAATTTTTATGTCACTCATTTGGAAATGTGCTTATTTATTAGGAAATTAATTTTCAGCCGTGTACCGAAGTTTATTTAAAAAATATTGCGTGTTTTATATTTGGTATAAAAGTTTCCAGTATTTTCTAACAAACTTTTATTTGTTGAAACAATATATTCAGTTTTCCTTTATTTTACATTTCTAAACATTTACACAGGCGAACACCTTTAAAACCCATTAATTTTTGAATCATTCTTTAGAAAATGTGCTTATTTATTAGTAATATAATTTTCAGCCGCACACTGGAATTTAATTCTTAAATATTGCGTGTTTTGTGTTCGGTATATAGGTTTCCATGATTTTTTAACAATGGTTTAATTGTTGAAACAATATATTCGGTTTTACTTTATTTGAATTTTCTAAAACTTCACACAAGCGGACTCCTTTAAAACCGAATAATTTTTATATCATTCTTTAGGAAATGTGCTTATTTATTAGGAAACTAATATTCAGCCGTGCACCGAAATTTAATTCGAAAATATTGCGTGTTTTGTTTTCGGTATATAGGTTTCCATGATTTTTTAACAATGGTTTAATTGTTGAAACAATATATTCTGTTTTACTCTATTTTATTTTTCTAAACATTCACACAGGCGAACACCTTTAAAACCCATTAATTTTTGAATCATTCTTTAGGAAATGTGCTGATTTATTAGGAAACTTATTATCTGCCGTGCACCGAAATTTAATTCGAAAATATTGCGTGTTTTGTATTCGGTATGTAGGTTTCCATGATTTTTTAACAATGGTTTAATTGTTGAAACAATATATTTGGTTTTACTTTATTTTACATTTCTTAAAATTTACACCAGCGAACACATTTTAAACCGAATAATTTTTACGCCATTCATTAGGAAATGTGCTTATTTATTAAGAAATTAATTTTCAGCCGTGCACCAGAATTTAATTCGGAAATATTGCGTGTTTTATATTCGGTATATCGGTTTCCAGAATTTTCTAACAATAGTCTCATTGTTGAAACAATGTATTCCGTTTTACTATTTTTTACATTTCTAAAAATTCACACAGACGAACACATTTTAAACCGAATAATTTTTATGTCACTCCTTTGGAAATGTGCTTATTTATTAGGAAATTAATTTTCAGCCGTGTATCGAAATTTATTTCAAAAATATTGCGTGTTTTATATTTGGTATAAAAGTTTCCAGTATTTTCTAACAATCTTTTAATTGTTGAAACAATATATTCAGTTTTACTTTATTTTACATTTCAAACATTTACACAGGCGAACACCTTTAAATCCCATTAATTTTTTAACCATTCTTTAGGAAATGTGCTTATTTATTAGGAAACTAATTTTCAGCAGTGCACCGAAATTTAATTCGAAAATATTGCGTGTTTTGTATTCGGTATATCTGTTTCCAGTATTTTCTAGCAATGGTTTAATTATGGAAATAATCTATTCAGTTTTACTTCATTTTACATTTCTAAACATTTATACAGGCGAACACCTTTAAAACCCATTAATTTTTGAATCATTCTTTAGGAAATGTGCTTATTTATTAGGAATATAATTTTACGCCGCACACCGGAAATTAATTCGGAAATATTGCGTTTTTTGTATTCGGTGTATAGGTTTCCATGATTTTTTAACAATGGTTTAATTGTTGAAACAATATATTCGGTTTTACTTTATTTGACATTTCTAAAACTTCACACAGGCGGACTCCTTTAAAACCGAATAATTTTTACATCATTCATTAGGAAATATGCTTATTTATTAGGAAATTAATTTTCAGCCGTGCACCGGATTTTAATTCGGAAATATTGAGTGTTTTATATTCAGTATATCAGTTTCCAGGATTTTCTAACAATGGTTTAATTGTTGAAACAATGTATTACTTACTACGTGTTTTACTATTTTTTACATTTCTAAAACTTCACACAGGCGAAAACCGTTTAAACCGAATAATTTTTATGTCACTCATTTGGAAATGTGCTTATTTATTAGGAAATTAATTTTTAGCCGTGTATCGAAATTTATTTCAAAAATATTGCGTGTTTTATATTTGGTATAAAAGTTTCCAGTATTTTCTAACAATCTTTTAATTGTTGAAACAATATATTCAGTTTTACTTTATTTTACATTTCTAAACATTTATACAGGCGAACACCTTTAAAACCCATTAATTTTTGAATCATTCTTTAGGAAATGTGCTTATTTATTAGGAATATAATTTTACGCCGCACACCGGAAATTAATTCGGAAATATTGCGTTTTTTGTATTCGGCATATAGGTTTCCATGATTTTTTAACAATGGTTTAATTGTTGAAACAATATATTCGGTTTTACTTTATTTGACATTTCTAAAACTTCACACAGGCGAACACCTTTTAAACCGAATAATTTTTAAGGCACTCATTTGGAAATGTGCTTATTTATTAGGAAATTAATTTTCAGCAGTGCACCGGAATTTAATTCGGAAATATTGAGTGTTTTATATTCAGTATATCAGTTTCCAGGATTTTCTAACAATGGTTTAATTGTTGAAACAATGTATTACTTACTACGTGTTTTACTATTTTTTACATTTCTAAAACTTCACACAGGCGAAAACCGTTTAAACCGAATAATTTTTATGTCACTCATTTGGAAATGTGCTTATTTATTAGGAAATTAATTTTTAGCCGTGTACCGGAAATTATTTCAAAAATATTGCGTGTTTTATATTTGGTATAAAAGTTTCCACTATTTTCTAACAATGGTTTAATTGTTGAAACAATATATTCAGTTTTACTTTTTTTTACCTTTCTAAACACAGGCGAACACCTTTAAAACCCATTAATTTTTGAATCATTCTTTAGGAAATGTGCTTATTTATTAGGAAACATATTTTCAGCCGGGCACCGAAGTTTAATTCGAAAATATTGCGAGTTTTGTATTCGGTATATAGGTTTCCATGATTTTTTAACAATGGTTTAATTGTTGAAACAATATGTTCGGTTTTACTTTATTTGACATTTCTAAAAATTCAGACAGGCGAACACCTTTAAAATCGAATAATTTTTATATCATTCTTTAGGAAATGTGCTTATTTATTAGGAAACTAATTTTCAGCCGTGCACCAGAATTTAATTCGAAAATATTGCGTGTTTTGTGTTCGGTATATAGGTTTCCATTATTTTTTAACAATTGTTTAATTGTTGAAACAATATATTAGGTTTTACTTTATTTTATATTTCTAAACATTCACACAGGTGAGCACCTTTAAAACCCATTAATATTTTAATCATTCTTTAGGAAATGTGCTGATTTATTAGGAAACTAATTTTCAGCCGTGCACCGAAATTTAATTCGAAAATATTGCGTGTTTTGTATTCGGTATATAGGTTTCCATGATTTTTTAACAATGGTTTAATTGTTGAAACAATATATTCAGTTTTACTCTATTTTATTTTTTTAAACATTCACACAGGCGAACACCTTTAAAACCCATTAATTTTTGAATCATTCTTTAGGAAATTTGCTGATTTATTAGGAAACTAATTTTCAGCAGAGCACCGAAATTTAATTCGAAAATATTGCGAGTTTTGTATTCGGTATATAGGTTTCCATGATTTTTTAACTATGGTTTAATTGTTGAAACAATATATTCGGTTTTACTTTATTTGACATTTCTAAAAATTCAGACAGGCGAACACCTTTAAAATCGAATAATTTTTATATCATTCTTTAGGAAATGTGCTTATTTATTAGAAAACTAATTTTCAGCCGTGCACCGGAAATTAATTCGAAAATATTGCGTGTTTTGTGTTCGGTATATAGGTTTCCATTATTTTTTAACAATTGTTTAATTGTTGAAACAATATATTAGGTTTTACTTTATTTTATATTTCTAAACATTCACACAGGTGAGCACCTTTAAAACCCATTAATATTTTAATCATTCTTTAGGAAATGTGCTGATTTATTAGGAAACTTATTATCTGCCGTGCACCGAAATTTAATTCGAAAATATTGCGTGTTTTGTATTCGGTATATAGGTTTCCATGATTTTTTAACAATGGTTTAATTGTTGAAACAATATATTCGGTTTTACTTTATTTGACATTTCTAAAACTTCACACAGGCGGACTCCTTTAAACCGAATAATTTTTATATCATTCTTTAGGAAATGTGCTTATTTATTAGGAAACTAATTTTCAGCCGTGCACCGAAATTTAATTCGAAAATATTGCGTGTTTTGTATTGGGTATATAGGTTTCCATGATTTTTTAACAATGGTTTAATTGTTGAAACAATATATTCAGTTTTACTCTATTTTATTTTTCTAAACATTCACACAGGCGAACACCTTTAAAACCCGTTAATTTTTGAATCATTCTTTAGGAAATGTGCTGATTTATTAGGAAACTTATTATCTGCCGTGCACCGAAATTTAATTCGAAAATATTGCGTGTTTTGTATTCGGTATATAGGTTTCCATGATTTTTTAACAATGGTTTAATTGTTGAAACAATATATTCGGTTTTACTTTATTTGAAATTTCTAAAAATTCACACAGGAAAAAACCTTTATAACCGAATAATTTTTACGTCATTCATTAGGAAATGTGCTTATTGTGGTGTAGAAATCTACACAACAAGGCTTGTTATTAATTTAACTAATTAAATAATTTTCGCACGATCCAATAACATTTAAAAATAATTGAATTCTCGGAAAATAATTCTTTAGTAATTAATTTATACAATAAATTAAAATAACATAAATAATACTCCAAAATTAAAGTATATTAAAATGAATAAGTATATAATGCGTAGAAAAAAATAAAAATATATATGTTGTTTGGTATTGGTATGTTTAGAAAAAAATAAGGAATATGAATTGTGAATTTATTTTGTATTAATATTGAAAATAAAACATTTCGAATTGTAAATATTTATATGTGCAAAAACAGTGTAATAAAATAAAACTCCCCAAATAAGACCAGACAGAAAATAGGAAATTATAGATAAAGAGAACATTGCTGACGCCAGACATGGACAGTAAATGTATAGCGAAAGAATAGAAAATTTACGATGTTGAAACCATAAATTTTCTATCAATTAAGATGGTTTTACAACACTCAACGTGGGTGGTGATTCCCATGAGAAACCTGGCGCAAGGGGCAAAAATTAAGTTAATGCTATGCAGTGAAAAATAAATTGGCACGCCCATAGATAGGCATGTCTAGAGTACCAATAAGGGACCAGGAGTAGCCTCCAATCAGAACGAAAGCTCTGGGTTAATTTAGCCCTCCCAAAAAAAAATTGGATCTGGGAAGAAGGAAGGAAAAAAGAGGATTAAGTCTTGTGTCTCGTCCTCAAGAGGTTCTATAATTTTTGTTAAGATGTGACTTGATACTTCAAAATTTTACACCAAGTTCTTTCGCAGCAAATTTTAAGGACAATACAAAATTTAGCGATTGAAATGAATGCTGAAAGCAGACAAATCTTTGTCACAAAAAAATGATTGATGCAGAAAAAAAGGAAATGATGATCAAATTAATGCTGAGAGTTGACCTGTCCTTGTCATGATCTATTGACAAAGATCGCTGAGAGCAGACAAGTCTTTGTCCAGGAAATTAACTGATGCAGAATCTTACAGAAGTATTCACCTGATTTGGAGATGTACAGTGGTTAGTGATGAGATGCGAATGCAACGAAGATATGACATATCAGCAGATTTCGCCTATGAAAGTGTACATTGTGGAGATGGAGCTCTAATTTTCACGCGTCACAGAGCGCCGAAAGAAAGTGAAATTGGTTTGTGAAAGATCCCCATGAACTATATATATATATATATAAAAAGGAACTTTATGCCCCGATGAACTTACTTGTGCTTAGGATTCCATGAACTATGAGTGAACTGTATGATTTGGATGATTACAGAAAAGATCGAAGTCTGTTTGGGTGAGAAACTCCTTATATTTATTTCAATATATTCGTGGCTATTGTTTTCATGTTTTCTTATGATGTGTACATTTAATATTAAGCAACTAATTTTCTAAATTTCCACTAAAGTACATAATCTTATGTCATTGAATATTATGATTGTTTATGATAAAGATTTTAATGATAACGGGAATGCTATTTTTCATAAATAAAATTTTGATTAAAATTTTGGCAAAAGCCTCATCATCGGATCGTGCTGTGAACAAAAAGGGGCAAGTATAAGATAACATAAATTGATAAAAAAAAAATAAGTAACAAAGTATAATTTTGATGAAAGCTTTGCTGTTCTAATGAGAATGGAACTATGTTATATTCTGATAAAATAGTAGATAATTTGAAAAGGTTATTATGATATAAAAGGTCATATTTGAGTTATGAATTTTATATAAATGAAAATAAAGTTTGTTTATGTGTGCATACTTGTAAGTCTTTCCTTGAATTCTTTCCTTGTTCCCTTTTAGATAATACTCGTAATTTATGGTATCTAATATTTTGGAATTATTAGAATTGGATGTTTCTCTATGCAACCTACAAGTTCGATATCTCCATTTCAACGTTAAATAAGTCGTCCTTGAGTTATTGCCAAAATTAATTTTATTCCAAAATTTTCTTCTCTCCTAATTTATTAAATAACATTATCCCATTAGATCTTTTCACAACGCAGATCGGGATAACTGTTTCTATTGTACTAATCATTTTACTGTCGCGTGACCCTGTGTGTTATGGCGTCCAAATCATCACAACATACTAAAATTTAATGGTGCTAATACCAGGTGTTAGTAATGGAATTTAGAACGTAAAATTAAATGGTTGCAATGAGTTAACTTATAAAAAAAAAAAAAAAAAAAAAAATACATATATATTATTATTTTCCTCTATTTTTATTTTTCTTTTCAATTACTAACAAAATCATTTTCGTATGTTATATAAAAAATTATTTATGTGTATAACAAAAAGAAAAATTAAGGAAAAGAGTAGTTCAGTTCACAGCACATAATTTAGTATGAGCATAACGAATGATTATTATATTTAATATCTATGAAAAGAAATATTGGTGAAAATTTCATATTGTGTTTTATTTATGTGCATGCATGCAGAATATTCAGTGTTATTTCAGTAGAATTTATGCAAAAATATTATTTTACAAATTAGTATGATCTTGAAAATAGAGATAGACAATTATATTCTAAAATTGAAAAAATAATAATTTGCAGTGTAGGAAATTTCTGAGAAACTAGGATAGAAGCAAAACAAAATAGAAATTATTCTATTATATATTTGGGAATTGCAGCCGCTAGGAAAATAAGACATAAAAATAAAATCATGACAGGCGGCAGAGGGAAGAGACAAACTTCTCCTGAAAAGGAAACATTTACGATAGGAGTAGATACCTTAATAAATTCTCTCCAAAATTTTGAAGACAAACCAAACCAAGAAAAATCGGATCAAGAATTAAATAAAAACACAAAATTAAAACATAAACAGCTACAAGTAGGTGATGAAGTTTATTTAAAACTTCTAATAAAACCTAAAGCGTTACACCAAAAATTTTCAGGACCATATTTTGTCGAAAGAATTTTTAGAAACGACAATTACTTAATCAAAAACAGGGACAAGCCTGAATTAAAACCCGTCACTATTCACATCTCAAAATTGTTCGCGCCTAACATCGCAAACAAAATAAATAAATAAATAACCAGGTAATTTATAAAATAATACTATATGCAAAAAAAAAAAAAAAAAAAAAAAAAATTAAATCAGTGCAAACTGATTAAACAAAAACATAGCAAAAATACAAAAAAAATTTTTTTTTCAACGGCAACACGGAATTAATAATAATAATAATAATAAAAATATTAATAAATATACTTATATTTGCTTAGATTATATTATTTTAATAAAATAGTTAATATTGGAAAATTATTATGAATGAAGAAGCAAAATTTGAATTTTTAATAAAATTTATGGAGCCATGATGTGTATTTTATACCATGAAAATAAAATGTTATGCGGTAGAAATTTTTGGTAGAAAATGTGGTAATAATAATAATAAATAATTTTAATAAACATGTAGTAAAGCATAAATGTGTTCAAATTTCGTTTTCCCTCAATAAAATAAAATTCAACGAAATTGGACAAATACTGCCCAAGAAATTCACATGTCAGAAAAATATTTTGTGCAAAACTTCTGGAGGTATAAAGGAAGTCCTTTTGAAATATTAACCCAAAATAAATCAAAGGTAAATAGTCAAAATAAATAAAATAACAATATAATATTTTGTCACAGTAATAGGAATGATTTTTGCAAACAAGTAAAACAGATAATTTTTCTTTCATACATCCCTCCACAAAAAAATATATAATATACACAAACAGAATTTATTACATTATACACAGGTAAGCATGACATAAAAAAATTACTAAAATAAAAAAAATGTAAATATTGGTATACGGCGGCAGCATCAAACGCAAAAGAGGGGCGCTATGTACGAGCATCTCAAAAAGAGAAAAAGATGCAGGAAGATGTATATAGCTAGGAGAAAGGATGAGGCGGATCAAAACCCTTTTCCCACAAGGCAGCGGAATTAACACTACACCCACTTTTTCTCTCTTCTGGTTACCAGAGAAAATAAGCCAGGAGTAAACGCGTTCCCATAGCAACGGAAGAACATGCAGGGGTAAAGTGAAATCGAAACAAGTGCTTTACTCAAAACTTGTTTTGGGCAAGGGACGACCTTGAAACTAGCTGTCTTCAGCAAGAGCTCAAAAACGGAGCGAAGGTGTTTAGGAGAATTGGAATAACACGTATCTTGCAGCTCAAAGAAGTGAGAAAATGAAACTCATTTTCTAACGAAACCCACTCACCACTTTCGGAGAACCGGTTAGGGTCAAAAATGAGATATGCAATGGAGCAGATCGCTAGGGAAAAAAATAAATAAAAAGATAAATAAATGTTTTCTCACCGAGCCGGTATTGAAGACGAATTGAAGACTACGACATTCGCCAGTTATAGAGGGCATACTCTAGGCTGCATAAAAAATACTGTTGTTATGAGCTGGCTGCGGGCTTTACGTTGAGTCGAGCAGCCGTGTTGTTTCACATGGGCGTTTCTGGAGAACAGCGAATTCTTTCAGCGATGGAAAACTTTCTGGGGCGCACGATAGGAATGAAGGGGCAATTTGAGTAGCCAACACAGCTGAATAATTGAATGACAAAATTAATATTGAATTGCATATTAATTACACTGGCTAGAAAAGAAATATTTTGAGTGAGTAAAAATGAAGCGTAACATAAGGATTATCCTGGAAAATAAAAATTAGAAAAAAAATATTAATAAAAAAAAAAAAATAGAAAAACAGAAAACAGGGTACATATAATTTATTTGTTTACACTTCAAAATTGTTTTGACGTATTTCAAAACATGTCGGAAAAATATTTTGATCGCTAGTGATAGACAAACCACATACTTACTTCAAAGTGGACTAATATATATATATATATATATATATATTAAATTGACATATTTAAAAAAAAAAAAATGAAAAATGAAAAATTTTGTTGTACAAAATATAAAAAACGGTCACTTTGGAGATAAATAAGTAGAAATTAGCAACATTGGATGGAAAATGTATTTTCCATTAGACATATTTGAAAATATTCACAAAATGTTATGACTTTGACACGAAAATGAAACATTATGAAACACACATGGACATAAATTATGCAAATAATTTAAAATTGTTATGTCACGGAAGCACTTTTAAATATGGCATTTATTTTGATTACCATATTTATGACACAAAAATGGATAAAATTGTATATAATTTATACAACATACCACACTCTTTGTAAAGAAAAACGATTTAAGACACCATTTATCAGAAAATAAAAATTTCCTACACATTGCTACCAATAAAAAAAACAAGTAGTAATTGGGAAAATGTAAACAAAGAGTAATTGTGTAAAATTGCTAAAAATTTATGAAAATAAAAGATTAAACATTACAAAAATCTGAAAAATAATACATAAATAAGTAAACAAATTAATACATATATTAAAATAAACATTACAGACTCATTTAGGTAAATAAATAAAATGGATGACCACAGAAGGGTTCAAAATGAAAAGCGCACCGTTTGTAAACAACAGTATAAGGCAAAACCTACAAGTCGTATATAAAACCTTTAAAATTCACAACCACAGAGTAAGTTGAATATAATAATGTTTGAAAAAACTGTGATAATCGCATGGAAATATTTAAATTTTCCATGGAAAGTGTCATTTTGATCGCGGGTCGATTGGATGACATTGCGCAAGATATTTTCATGGGAGTGTACACGGATTTTTCAGTATCGAAGCAAAATATTAAAACACACATACCTAAATTAATATATTAATATAATAAATAAACAATATTATGCCTAAAATTCAAAAATTATATATGCTAGATTTGCAACACAACCTTAACGGAACGAAAAAAATATATAAAAATTTATTAACTTCATTGTGCTAGAATGAAAACATATTCGGGAATAAACAAAAACAAAAATAAAACCATTATAGATGAATTATTACAACATACATTAAAAATTTCACAATTTCTAAATATAAACAAATAATAAATTAAAACGGATGCATATTAATTTGGGAACCCATTGAACAATTGAATAAATATAAAACGGCAAAATTGAGCACGGAACGACATATTTAAACACTATATTTACCGCTAATATATGAGTGAATAGAGGGTACCATCTTTCACACATGTGTTAGAAAATCGTAGTATAAAATAAATAAATAATATAAAATTAACTCAAAAGATGTTAAGCAAAGTACCATGAGTCATATGACGCATAGTAGCGTATAAAATATATATATATAGCAAAACAGTTTGTTAGGAGTTTCGGATTAAAACATTTCACAAACACAAAAAATATACAAAATAACACATTGGAAAGGATACGTTTTACGAAAAAGAAAAATTTGTTTTCATTAACATAGTTTATATAATGACGCACGAAAACCACACTGTGTGCACACGGAAGAAAGCATAATATAAATTGTGAAATAAAATCAAAATATATAAAAAATACACATGTGTCAGAAGAAAATTACGAAATATTATAATATAAATACTGCGAGAAAAAATAAAAAGGATACATTTAAGACTCCTAAAAATAAAGAAACAAAAAAAAAAAAAAAAAAAAACACATATGGACTATTAAGGCATATGAAAGTAAAATATAGTAGGTAAGGAAAATATTTTTAAAATTTAAGAACAATCACAGTATGAAAATAAATTATTGTTACGTGAGAGACAATCTGAAAACAGGCTCATAATGGGGAGAAAATGGCGAGCAGTGTCCGACATGATATCTGATAGAAAAAAAAAGGGAATTGTTTATAGGACATTTTTAAGAATAAAGGATGATAAACTATATAAATAATAACAGTTATTAGATAGTACTAAAATCTTCGGATTTTAAAATAAATGACACTTACCTTATGCAGTGTAGAGATTATCCAATATTATATAAACACAATACAAACAAATCGCGCACTTTTATAAAGCCATTCAGAGAAAAAAAAAGTGATTACTACGTTCACAGACGTGATAACGAGCAAACCTGTTTGGCATGTTAGTACTGACCTGTACGTCTTGTTCCGAGATTATTATCACTGTCAAGGACACATGGAGACCACTCAGGGATTTTATAAGGGATTTTCGGCACATTTTCTCCGAGGAGAAAATTTTAAGTGGATATTCCGGAGTAATGATGCGGGGATGAAAAGGCATTCTTAGATAAAAAAAGAAGGTTTTCAAGCAGAGAGCGATGTACATATATATTTACGCACTTTGGTTTATAATTTTTTTGTAAAAACATAGTTCTACGTAATATCCACACTGTAGGTATGTAGATAGCGCATATTTTTATTTTATGGCCAAAATTTTGAAGTAAACTTTATTACCTACAAGCTGCATGATTGTACATATTTTTATAGATTTCAGTATGCGTAGCATAAAAAAAATAATAATAAAAAAAAATTAGTGGACATTGTTGACTAAAATTAATATAGCATTTTTGCAGTATTTTGATATTGAAATAGCCATCTTATATTGGAATAAATATTTCTCACCTATGCAATAGAGAAAATGTATATACTATTTTATATTTTGTATTATATTATTCAAGTGTACTTACAGGGTATGATGAACAATCTGAAGAACTTACTATATATATCAGGTTTGATTGATATTTTGTAATATATATATGTATTATAAGTGTATTTTTGTGGTGTACACATTATTATTTTTTAAAAACAAGAGGGAAGAAGCAATGTGGTGTAGAAATCTACACAACAAGGCTTGTTATTAATTTAACTAATTAAATAATTTTCGCACGATCCAATAACATTTAAAAATAATTGAATTCTCGGAAAATAATTCTTTAGTAATTAATTTATACAATAAATTAAAATAACATAAAAAATACTCCAAAATTAAAGTATATTAAAATGAATAAGTATATAATGCGTAGAAAAAAATAAAAATATATATGTTGTTTGGTATTGGTATGTTTAGAAAAAAATAAGGAATATGAATTGTGAATTTATTTTGTATTAATATTGAAAATAAAACATTTCGAATTGTAAATATTTATATGTGCAAAAACAGTGTAATAAAATAAAACTCCCCAAATAATACCAGACAGAAAATAGGAAATTATAGATAAAGAGAACATTGCTGACGCCAGACATGGACAGTAAATGTATAGCGAAAGAATAGAAAATTTACGATGTTGAAACCATAAATTTTCTATCAATTAAGATGGTTTTACAACACTCAACGTGGGTGGTGATTCCCATGAGAAACCTGGCGCAAGGGGCAAAAATTAAGTTAATGCTATGCAGTGAAAAATAAATTGGCACGCCCATAGATAGGCATGTCTAGAGTACCAATAAGGGACCAGGAGTAGCCTCCAATCAGAACGAAAGCTCTGGGTTAATTTAGCCCTCCAAAAAAAAAATTGGATCTGGGAAGAAGGAAGGAAAAAAGAGGATTAAGTCTTGTGTCTCGTCCTCAAGAGGTTCTATAATTTTTGTTAAGATGTGACTTGATACTTCAAAATTTTACACCAAGTTCTTTCGCAGCAAATTTTAAGGACAATACAAAATTTAGCGATTGAAATGAATGCTGAAAGCAGACAAATCTTTGTCACAAAAAAATGATTGATGCAGAAAAAAAGGAAATGATGATGAAAATTAATGCTGAGAGTTGACCTGTCCTTGTCATGATCTATTGACAAAGATCGCTGAGAGCAGACAAGTCTTTGTCCAGGAAATTAACTGATGCAGAATCTTACAGAAGTATTCACCTGATTTGGAGATGTACAGTGGTTAGTGATGAGATGCGAATGCAACGAAGATATGACATATCAGCAGATTTCGCCTATGAAAGTGTACATTGTGGAGATGGAGCTCTAATTTTCACGCGTCACAGAGCGCCGAAAGAAAGTGAAATTGGTTTGTGAAAGATCCCCATGAACTATATATATATAAAAAAAAAAGGAACTTTATGCCCCGATGAACTTACTTGTGCTTAGGATTCCATGAACTATGAGTGAACTGTATGATTTGGATGATTACAGAAAAGATCGAAGTCTGTTTGGGTGAGAAACTCCTTATATTTATTTCAATATATTCGTGGCTATTGTTTTCATGTTTTCTTATGATGCGTACATTTAATATTAAGCAACTAATTTTCTAAATTTCCACTAAAGTACATAATCTTATGTCATTGAATATTATGATTGTTTATGATAAAGATTTTAATGATAACGGGAATGCTATTTTTCATAAATAAAATTTTGATTAAAATTTTGGCAAAAGCCTCATCATCGGATCGTGCTGTGAACAAAAAGGGGCAAGTATAAGATAACATAAATTGATAAAAAAAAAATAAGTAACAAAGTATAATTTTGATGAAAGCTTTGCTGTTCTAATGAGAATGGAACTATGTTATATTCTGATAAAATAGTAGATAATTTGAAAAGGTTATTATGATATAAAAGGTCATATTTGAGTTATGAATTTTATATAAATGAAAATAAAGTTTGTTTATGTGTGCATACTTGTAAGTCTTTCCTTGAATTCTTTCCTTGTTCCCTTTTAGATAATACTCGTAATTTATGGTATCTAATATTTTGGAATTATTAGAATTGGATGTTTCTCTATGCAACCTACAAGTTCGATATCTCCATTTCAACGTTAAATAAGTCGTCCTTGAGTTATTGCCAAAATTAATTTTATTCCAAAATTTTCTTCTCTCCTAATTTATTAAATAACATTATCCCATTAGATCTTTTCACAACGCAGATCGGGATAACTGTTTCTATTGTACTAATCATTTTACTGTCGCGTGACCCTGTGTGTTATGGCGTCCAAATCGTCACAACACTTATTTAATAGGAAATTAATTTTCAGCCGTGCACCAGAATTTAATTCGGAAATATTGTGTGTTTTATGTTCGAAATATCAGTTTCCAGGATTTACTAACAATAGTTTCATTGTTCAAACAATGTATTTCGTTTTGCTTTATTTTATATTTCTAAACATTCACACATGCGGACGCCTTTAAAATCGAATAATTTGTACGTCATTAATTACGAAATATGCTTATTTATTAGGAAATTAATTTTCAGCCGTGCACAATTTAATTCGGAAATATTGAGTGTTTTATATTCAGTATATCAGTTTCCAGGATTTTCTAACAATGGTTTAATTGTTGAAACAATATATTTGGTTTTACTTTATTTTACATTTCTTAATATTCACACATGTGAACACATTTTAAACCGAATAATTTTTACACCATTCGTTAGGAAATGTGCTTATTTGCTAAGAAATTAATTTTCAGCCGTGCACCAGAATTTAATTGGGAAATATTGCGTGTTTTATATTCGGTATATCAGTTTCCAGAATTTTCTAACAATAGTCTCATTGATGAAACAATGTATTCCGTTTTACTATTTTTTACATTTCTAAAAATTCACACAGGCGAACGCCTTTTAAACCGAATAATTTTTATGTCACTCATTTGGAAATGTGCTTATTTATTAGGAAACTAAATTTCAGCCGTGCACCGAAATTTAATTCGAAAATATTGCGTGATTTGTATTCGGTATATAGGTTTCCATGTTTTTTTAACAATGGTTGAATTGTTGAAATAATATATTCAGTTTTACTCTATTGTACATTTCTAAACATTCACACATGCGAACACCTTTAAAACCCATTAATTTTTGAATCATTCTTTAGGAAATGTGCTGATTTATTAGGAAACTAATTTTCAGCAGTACACCGAAATTTAATTCGAAAATATTGCGTGTTTTGTATTCGATATATCTGTTTCCAGTATTTTCTAACAATGGTTTAATTGTTGAAGCAATCTATTCAGTTTTAGTTCATTTTACATATCTAAACATTTACACAGGTGAACACCTTTAAAACCCATTAATTTTTTAATCATTCTTTAGGAAATGTGCTTATTTATTAGGAAACTAATTTTCAGCCGTGGACCGGAATTTTATTCGGAAATATTGCGTGTTTTGTATTCGGTATATAGGTTTCGAAGATTTTTTAACAATGGTTTAATTGTTGAAACAATATATTAGTTTTTACTCTATTTTACATTTCTAAACATTCACACGGACGAACACCTTTAAAACCCATTAATTTTTGAATCATTCTTTAGGAAATGTGCTTATTTATTAGGAATGTAATTTTCAGCCGCACACCGGAATTTAATTCGGAAATATTGCGTGTTTTGTATTCCGTATATAGGTTTCCATGTTTTTTTAACAATGGTTTAATTGTTGAAACAATATATTCTGTTTTACTCTATTTTACATTTCTAAACTTTCACACAGGCGAACACCTTTAAAACCCATTAATTTTTGAATCATTCTTTAGGAAATTTGCTGATTTATTAGGAAACTAATTTTTCAGCAGTGCACCGAAATTTAATTCGAAAATATTGCGAGTTTTGTATTCGGTATATAGGTTTCCATGATTTTTTAACAATGGTTTAATTGTTGAAACAATATATTCGGTTTTACTTTATTTGACATTTCTAAAAATTCAGACACGCGAACACCTTTAAAATCGAATAATTTTTATATCATTCTTCAGGAAATGTGCTTATTTATTAGGAAACTAATTTTCAGCCGTGCACCGGAATTTAATTCGAAAATATTGCGTGTTTTGTGTTCGGTATATAGATTTCCATTATTTTTTAACAATTGTTTAATTGTTGAAACAATATATTAGGTTTTACTTTATTTTATATTTCTAAACATTCACACAGGTGAGCACATTTAAAACCCATTAATATTTTAATCATTCTTTAGGAAATGTGCTGATTTATTAGGAAACTTATTATCTGCCGTGCACCGAAATTTAATTCGAAAATATTGAGTGTTTTATATTTGGTATAAAAGTTTCCAATATTTTCTAACAATGGTTTAATTGTTGAAACAATATATTCAGTTTTACTTTATTTTACATTTCTAAACATTCACACAGGCGAACACCTTTAAAACCGAATAATTTTTATATCATTCTTTAGGAAATGTGCTTATTTATTAGGAAACTAATTTTCAGCCGTGCACCGAAATTTAATTCGAAAATATTGCGTGTTTTGTATTCGGTATATAGGTTTCCATGATTTTTTAACAATGGTTTAATTGTTGAAACAATATATTCGGTTTTACTTTATTTGAAATTTCTAAAAATTCACACAGGCAAGCACCTTTATAACCGAATAATTTTTACGTCATTCATTAGGAAATGTGCTTATTTAATAGGAAATTAATTTTCAGCCGTGCACAATTTAATTCGGAAATATTGAGTGTTTTATATTCAGTATATCAGTTTCCAGGTTTTTCTAACAATGGTTTAATTGTTGAAACAATATATTTGGTTTTACTTTATTTTACATTTCTTAATATTCACACATGTGAACACATTTTAAACCGATAAATTTTTACACCATTCGTTAGGAAATGTGCTTATTTATTAAGAAATTAATTTTCAGCCGTGCACCAGAATTTAATTCGGAAGTATTGCGTGTTCTGGTGCGCGCATGCACCAGAATTTAATTGGGAAATACTGCGTGTTTTATATTCGGTATATCAGTTTCCAGAATTTTCTAACAATAGTTTCATTGTTGAAACAATGTATTACTTACTACGTGTTTTAATATTTTTTACATTTCTAAAAATTCACACAGGCGAACTCCTTTTAAACCGAATAATTTTTATGTCACTCATTTGGAAATGTGCTTATTTATTAGGAAATTAATTTTCAGCCGTGTATCGAAATTTATTTCAAAAATATTGCGTGTTTTGTATTTGGTATAAAAGTTTCCAGTATTTTCTAACAATCTTTTAATTGTTGAAACAATATATTCAGTTTTACTTTATTTTACATTTCTAAACATTTACACAGGCGAACACCTTTAAAACCCTTTAATTTTTGAATCATTCTTTAGGAAATGTGCTTATTTATTAGGAATGTAATTTTCAGCCGCACACCGGAAATTAATTCTGAAATATTGCGTTTTTTGTATTCGGTATATAGGTTTCCATGATTTTTTAACAATGGTTTAATTGTTGAAACAATATATTCGGTTTTACTTTATTTGACATTTCTAAAAATTCACACAGGCGAATACCTTCAAACCAAATAATTTTTATGTCACTCATTTGGAAATGTGCTTATTTATTAGGAAATTAATTTTCAGCCGTGTACCGATGTTTATTTAAAAAATATTGCGTGTTCTATATTTGGTATAAAAGTTTCCAGTATTTTCTAACAAACTTTTATTTGTTGAAACAATGTATTCAGTTTTCCTTTATTTTACATTTCTAAACATTTACACAGTCGAACACCTTTAAAACCCATTAATTTTTTAATCATTCTTTAGAAAATGTGCTTATTTATTAGGAATATAATTTTCAGCCGCACACTGGAATTTAATTCTTAAATATTGCGTGTTTTTTATTCGGTATATAGGTTTCCATGATTTTTTAACAATGGTTTAATTGTTGAAACAATATATTCGGTTTTACTTTATTTGAATTTTCTAAAACTTCACACGGGCGGACTCCTTTAAAACCGAATAATTTTTATATCATTCTTTAGGAAATGTGCTTATTTATTAGGAAACTAATTTTCAGCCGTGCACCGAAATTTAATTCGAAAATATTGCGTGTTTTGTTTTCGGTATATAGGTTTCCATGATTTTTTAACAATGGTTTAATTGTTGAAACAATATATTCTGTTTTACTCTATTTTATTTTTCTAAACATTCACACAGGCGAACACCTTTAAAACCCATTAATTTTTGAATCATTCTTTAGGAAATGTGCTGATTTATTAGGAAACTTATTATCTGCCGTGCACCGAAATTTAATTCGAAAATATTGCGTGTTTTGTATTCGGTATATAGGTTTCCATGATTTTTTAACAATGGTTTAATTGTTGAAACAATACATTCGGTTTTACTTTATTTGAAATTTCTAAAAATTCACACAGGCGAACACCTTTAAAACCGAATAATTTTTACGTCATTCATTAGGAAATGTGCTTATTTATTAGGAAATTAATTTTCAGCCGTGCACCAGAATTTAATTCGGAAATATTGCGTGTTTTATGTTCGAAATATCAGTTTCCAGGATTTACTAACAATAGTTTCATTGTTCAAACAATGTATTTCGTTTTGCTTTATTTTATATTTCTAAACATTCACACATGCGGACGCCATTAAAATCGAATAATTTGTACGTCATTAATTACGAAATATGCTTATTTATTAGGAAATTAATTTTCAGCCGTGCACAATTTAATTCGGAAATATTGATTGTTTTATATTCAGTATATCAGTTTCCAGGATTTTCTAACAATGGTTTAATTGTTGAAACAATATATTTGGTTTTACTTTATTTTACATTTCTTAATATTCACACATGTGAACACATTTTAAACCGAATAATTTTTACACCATTCGTTAGGAAATGTGCTTATTTATTAAGAAATTAATTTTCAGCCGTGCACCAGAATTTAATTCGGAAGTATTGCGTGTTCTGGTGCGCGCATGCACCAGAATTTAATTGGGAAATACTGCGTGTTTTATATTCGGTATATCAGTTTCCAGAATTTTCTAACAATAGTTTCATTGTTGAAACAATGTATTACTTACTACGTGTTTTAATATTTTTTATATTTCTAAAAATTCACACAGGCGAACTCCTTTTAAACCGAATAATTTTTATGTCACTCATTTGGAAATGTGCTTATTTATTAGGAAATTAATTTTCAGCCGTGTATCGAAATTTATTTCAAAAATATTGCGTGTTTTATATTTGGTATAAAAGTTTGCAGTATTTTCTAACAATCTTTTAATTGTTGAAACAATATATTCAGTTTTACTTTATTTTATTTTTCTAAACATTTACACAGGCGAACACCTTTAAAATCCTTTAATTTTTGAATCATTCTTTAGGAAATGTGCTTATTTATTAGGAATGTAATTTTCAGCCGCACACTGGAAATTAATTCGGAAATATTGCGTTTTTTGTATTCGGTATATAGGTTTCCATGATTTTTTAACAATGGTTTAATTGTTGAAACAATATATTCTGTTTTACTCTATTTTATTTTTCTAAACATTTACACAGGCGAACACCTTTAAAATCCTTTAATTTTTGAATCATTCTTTAGGAAATGTGCTTATTTATTAGGAATGTAATTTTCAGCCGCACACCGGAAATTAATTCGGAAATATTGCGTTTTTTGTATTCGGTATATAGGTTTCCATGATTTTTTAACAATGGTTTAATTGTTGAAACAATATATTCGGTTTTACTTTATTTGAAATTTCTAAAAATTCACACAGGCGAACACCTTTAAAACCGAATAATTTTTACGTCATTCATTAGGAAATGTGCTTATTTATTAGGAAATTAATTTTCAGCCGTGCACCAGAATTTAATTCGGAAATATTGCGTGTTTTATGTTCGAAATATCAGTTTCCAGGATTTACTAACAATAGTTTCATTGTTCAAACAATGTATTTCGTTTTGCTTTATTTTATATTTCTAAACATTCACACATGCGGACGCCTTTAAAATCGAATAATTTGTACGTCATTAATTACGAAATATGCTTATTTATTAGGAAATTAATTTTCAGCCGTGCACAATTTAATTCGGAAATATTGAGTGTTTTATATTCAGTATATCAGTTTCCAGGATTTTCTAACAATGGTTTAATTGTTGAAACAATATATTTGGTTTTACTTTATTTTACATTTCTTAAAATTTACACCAGCGAACACATTTTAAACCGAATAATTTTTACGCCATTCATTAGGAAATGTGCTTATTTATTAAGAAATTAATTTTCAGCCATGCACCAGAATTTAATTCGGAAATATTGCGTGTTTTATATTCGGTATATAAGTTTCCAGAATTTTCTAACAATAGTCTCATTGTTGAAACAATGTATTCCGTTTTACTCTTTTTTACATTTCTAAAAATTCACACAGACGAACACATTTTAAACCGAATAATTTTTATGTCACTCATTTGGAAATGTGGTTATTTATTAGGAAATTAATTTTCAGCCGTGTATCGAAATTTATTTCAAAAATATTGCGTGTTTTATATTTGGTATAAAAGTTTCCAGTATTTTCTAACAATCTTTTAATTGTTGAAACAATATATTCAGTTTTACTTTATTTTACATTTCAAACATTTACACAGGCGAACACCTTTAAATCCCATTAATTTTTTAACCATTCTTTAGGAAATATGCTTATTTATTAGGAATATAATTTTCAGCCGCACACCGGAATTCAATTCGGAAATATTGTGTGTTTTGTATTCGGTATATAGGTTTCCATGTTTTTTTAACAATGGTTTAATTGTTGAAACAATATATTCAGTTTTACTCTATTTTACATTTCTAAACATTCACACAGGCGAAAACCTTTAAAACCCATTAATTTTTGAATCATTCTTTAGGAAATTTGCTGATTTATTAGGAAACTAATTTTCAGCAGTGCACCGAAATTTAATTCGAAAATATTGCGTGTTTTGTATTCGGTATATCTGTTTCCAGTATTTTCTAGCAATGGTTTAATTGTTGAAACAATATATTCGGTTTTACTTTATTTGAAATTTCTAAAAATTCACACAGGCGAACACCTTTAAAACCGAATAATTTTTACGTCATTCATTAGGAAATGTGCTTATTTATTAGGAAATTAATTTTCAGCCGTGCACCAGAATTTAATTCGGAAATATTGCGTGTTTTATGTTCGAAATATCAGTTTCCAGGATTTACTAACAATAGTTTCATTGTTCAAACAATGTATTTCGTTTTGCTTTATTTTATATTTCTAAACATTCACACATGCGGACGCCTTTAAAATCGAATAATTTGTACGTCATTAATTACGAAATATGCTTATTTATTAGGAAATTAATTTTCAGCCGTGCACAATTTAATTCGGAAATATTGAGTGTTTTATATTCAGTATATCAGTTTCCAGGATTTTCTAACAATGGTTTAATTGTTGAAACAATATATTTGGTTTTACTTTATTTTACATTTCTTAATATTCACACATGTGAACACATTTTAAACCGAATAATTTTTATGTCACTCATTTGGAAATGTGCTTATTTATTAGGAAATTAATTTTCAGCCGTGTATCGAAATTTATTTCAAAAATATTGCGTGTTTTATATTTGGTATAAAAGTTTCCAGTATTTTCTAACAATCTTTTAATTGTTGAAACAATATATTCAGTTTTACTTTATTTTACATTTCTAAACATTTACACAGGCGAACACCTTTAAAACCCATTAATTTTTTAATCATTCTTTAGGAAATGTGCTTATTTATTAGGAAACTAATTTTCAGCCTTGCACCGAAATTTAATTCGAAAATATTGCGTGTTTTGTGTTCGGTATATAAATTTCCATTATTTTTTAACAATGGTTTAATTGTTGAAAAAATATATTCGGTTTTACTTTATTTGACATTTCTAAAAATTCACACAGGCGAACACCTTCAAACCAAATAATTTTTATGTCACTCATTTGGAAATGTGCTTATTTATTAGGAAATTAATTTTCAGCCGTGTACCGAAGTTTATTTAAAAAATATTGCGTGTTTTATATTTGGTATAAAAGTTTCCAGTATTTTCTAACAATCTTTTAATTGTTGAAACAATATATTCAGTTTTACTTTATTTTACATTTCAAACATTTACACAGGCGAACACCTTTAATCCCATTAATTTTTTAACCATTCTTTAGGAAATATGCTTATTTATTAGGAATATAATTTTCAGCCGCACACCGGAATTCAATTCGGAAATATTGTGTGTTTTGTATTCGGTATATAGGTTTCCATGTTTTTTTAACAATGGTTTAATTGTTGAAACAATATATTCAGTTTTACTCTATTTTACATTTCTAAACATTCACACAGGCGAAAACCTTTAAAACCCATTAATTTTTGAATCATTCTTTAGGAAATTTGCTGATTTATTAGGAAACTAATTTTCAGCAGTGCACCGAAATTTAATTCGAAAATATTGCGTGTTTTGTATTCGGTATATCTGTTTCCAGTATTTTCTAGCAATGGTTTAATTGTTGAAACAATATATTCGGTTTTACTTTATTTGAAATTTCTAAAAATTCACACAGGCGAACACCTTTAAAACCGAATAATTTTTACGTCATTCATTAGGAAATGTGCTTATTTATTAGGAAATTAATTTTCAGCCGTGCACCAGAATTTAATTCGGAAATATTGCGTGTTTTATGTTCGAAATATCAGTTTCCAGGATTTACTAACAATAGTTTCATTGTTCAAACAATGTATTTCGTTTTGCTTTATTTTATATTTCTAAACATTCACACATGCGGACGCCTTTAAAATCGAATAATTTGTACGTCATTAATTACGAAATATGCTTATTTATTAGGAAATTAATTTTCAGCCGTGCACAATTTAATTCGGAAATATTGAGTGTTTTATATTCAGTATATCAGTTTCCAGGATTTTCTAACAATGGTTTAATTGTTGAAACAATATATTTGGTTTTACTTTATTTTACATTTCTTAATATTCACACATGTGAACACATTTTAAACCGAATAATTTTTATGTCACTCATTTGGAAATGTGCTTATTTATTAGGAAATTAATTTTCAGCCGTGTATCGAAATTTATTTCTAAAATATTGCGTGTTTTATATTTGGTATAAAAGTTTCCAGTATTTTCTAACAATCTTTTAATTGTTGAAACAATATATTCAGTTTTACTTTATTTTACATTTCTAAACATTTACACAGGCGAACACCTTTAAAACCCATTAATTTTTTAATCATTCTTTAGGAAATGTGCTTATTTATTAGGAAACTAATTTTCAGCCTTGCACCGAAATTTAATTCGAAAATATTGCGTGTTTTGTGTTCGGTATATAAATTTCCATTATTTTTTAACAATGGTTTAATTGTTGAAAAAATATATTCGGTTTTACTTTATTTGACATTTCTAAAAATTCACACAGGCGAACACCTTCAAACCAAATAATTTTTATGTCACTCATTTGGAAATGTGCTTATTTATTAGGAAATTAATTTTCAGCCGTGTACCGAAGTTTATTTAAAAAATATTGCGTGTTTTATATTTGGTATAAAAGTTTCCAGTATTTTCTAACAAGCTTTTATTTGTTGAAACAATATATTCAGTTTTCGTTTATTTGACATTTCTAAACATTTACACAGACGAACACCTTTAAAACCCATTAATTTTTGAATCATTCTTTAGAAAATGTGCTTATTTATTAGGAATATAATTTTCAGCCGCACACTGGAATTTAATTCTTAAATATTGCGTGTTTTGTATTCGGTATATAGGTTTCCATGATTTTTTAACAATGGTTTAATTGTTGAAACAATATATTCGGTTTTACTTTATTTGAATTTTCTAAAACTTCACACGGGCGGACTCCTTTAAAACCGAATAATTTTTATATCATTCTTTAGGAAATGTGCTTATTTATTAGGAAACTAATTTTCAGCCTTGCACCGAAATTTAATTCGAAAATATTGCGTGTTTTTTTTCGGTATATAGGTTTCCATGATTTTTTAACAATGGTTTAATTGTTGAAACAATATATTCTGTTTTACTCTATTTTATTTTTCTAAACATCCACACAGGCGAACACCTTTAAAACCCATTAATTTTTGAATCATTCTTTAGGAAATGTGCTGATTTATTAGGAAACTTATTATCTGCCGTGCACCGAAATTTAATTCGAAAATATTGCGTGTTTTGTATTCGGTATGTAGGTTTCCATGATTTTTTAACAATGGTTTAATTGTTGAAACAATATATTCGGTTTTACTTTATTTTACATTTCTAAACATTCACACAGGCGAACACCTTTAAAACCCATTAATTTTTGAATCATTCTTTAGGAAATTTGCTGATTTATTAGGAAACTAATTTTCAGCAGTGCACCGAAATTTAATTCGAAAATATTGCGTGTTTTGTATTCGGTATATCTGTTTCCAGTATTTTCTAGCAATGGTTTAATTGTGGAAATAATCTATTCAGTTTTACTTCATTTTACATTTCTAAACATTTATACAGGCGAACACCTTTAAAACCCATTAATTTTTGAAACATTCTTTAGGAAATGTGCTTATTTATTAGGAATATAATTTTACGCCGCACACCGAAATTAATTCGAAAATATTGCGTGTTTTGTGTTCGGTATATAGGTTTCCATTATTTTTTAACAATTGTTTAATTGTTGAAACAATATATTAGGTTTTACTTTATTTTATATTTCTAAACATTCACACAGGTGAGCACCTTTAAAACCCATTAATATTTTAATCATTCTTTAGGAAATGTGCTGATTTATTAGGAAACTTATTATCTGCCGTGCACCGAAATTTAATTCGAAAATATTGCGTGTTTTGTATTCGGTATATAGGTTTCCATGATTTTTTAACAATGGTTTAATTGTTGAAACAATATATTCGGTTTTACTTTATTTGACATTTCTAAAACTTCACACAGGCGGACTCCTTTAAACCGAATAATTTTTATATCATTCTTTAGGAAATGTGCTTATTTATTAGGAAACTAATTTTCAGCCGTGCACCGAAATTTAATTCGAAAATATTGCGTGTTTTGTATTGGGTATATAGGTTTCCATGATTTTTTAACAATGGTTTAATTGTTGAAACAATATATTCAGTTTTACTTTTTTTTTACCTTTCTAAACACAGGCGAACACCTTTAAAACCCATTAATTTTTGAATCATTCTTTAGGAAATGTGCTTATTTATTAGGAAACATATTTTCAGCCGGGCACCGAAGTGTAATTCGAAAATATTGCGAGTTTTGTATTCGGTATATAGGTTTCCATGATTTTTTAACAATGGTTTAATTGTTGAAACAATATATTCGGTTTTACTTTGTTTGACATTTCTAAAAATCCAGACAGGCGAACACCTTTAAAATCGAATAATTTTTATATCATTCTTTAGGAAATGTGCTGATTTATTAGGAAACTTATTATCTGCCGTGCACCGCAATTTAATTCGAAAATATTGCGTGTTTTGTATTCGGTATATAGGTTTCCATGATTTTTTAACAATGGTTTAATTGTTGAAACAATATATTCGGTTTTACTTTATTTGACATTTCTAAAACTTCACACAGGCGGACTCCTTTAAAACCCATTAATTTTTGAATCATTCTTTAGGAAATGTGCTGATTTATTAGGAAACTTATTATCTGCCGTGCACCGAAATTTAATTCGAAAATATTGCGTGTTTTGTATTCGGTATATAGGTTTCCATGATTTTTTAACAATGGTTTAATTGTTGAAACAATATATTCGCTTTTACTTTATTTGAAATTTCTAAAAATTCACACAGGCGAACACCTTTAAAACCGAATAATTTTTACGTCATTCATTTGGAAATGTGCTTATTTATTAGGAATTTAATTTTCAGCCGTGTATCGAAATTTATTTCAAAAATATTGCGTGTTTTATATTTGGTATAAAAGTTTCCAGTATTTTCTAACAATCTTTTAATTGTTGAAACAATATATTCAGTTTTACTTTATTTTACATTTCTAAACATTTATACAGGCGAACACCTTTAAAACCCATTAATTTTTGAATCATTCTTTAGGAAATGTGCTTATTTATTAGGAATATAATTTTACGCCGCACACCGGAAATTAATTCGGAAATATTGCGTTTTTTGTATTCGGCATATAGGTTTCCATGATTTTTTAACAATGGTTTAATTGTTGAAACAATATATTCGGTTTTACTTTATTTGACATTTCTAAAACTTCACACAGGCGAACACCTTTTAAACCGAATAATTTTTAAGGCACTCATTTGGAAATGTGCTTATTTATTAGGAAATTAATTTTCAGCAGTGCACCGGAATTTAATTCGGAAATATTGAGTGTTTTATATTCAGTATATCAGTTTCCAGGATTTTCTAACAATGGTTTAATTGTTGAAACAATGTATTACTTACTACGTGTTTTACTATTTTTTACATTTCTAAAACTTCACACAGGCGAAAACCGTTTAAACCGAATAATTTTTATGTCACTCATTTGGAAATGTGCTTATTTATTAGGAAATTAATTTTTAGCCGTGTACCGGAAATTATTTCAAAAATATTGCGTGTTTTATATTTGGTATAAAAGTTTCCACTATTTTCTAACAATGGTTTAATTGTTGAAACAATATATTCAGTTTTACTTTTTTTTACCTTTCTAAACACAGGCGAACACCTTTAAAACCCATTAATTTTTGAATCATTCTTTAGGAAATGTGCTTATTTATTAGGAAACATATTTTCAGCCGGGCACCGAAGTTTAATTCGAAAATATTGCGAGTTTTGTATTCGGTATATAGGTTTCCATGATTTTTTAACAATGGTTTAATTGTTGAAACAATATGTTCGGTTTTACTTTATTTGACATTTCTAAAAATTCAGACAGGCGAACACCTTTAAAATCGAATAATTTTTATATCATTCTTTAGGAAATGTGCTTATTTATTAGGAAACTAATTTTCAGCCGTGCACCAGAATTTAATTCGAAAATATTGCGTGTTTTGTGTTCGGTATATAGGTTTCCATTATTTTTTAACAATTGTTTAATTGTTGAAACAATATATTAGGTTTTACTTTATTTTATATTTCTAAACATTCACACAGGTGAGCACCTTTAAAACCCATTAATATTTTAATCATTCTTTAGGAAATGTGCTGATTTATTAGGAAACTAATTTTCAGCCGTGCACCGAAATTTAATTCGAAAATATTGCGTGTTTTGTATTCGGTATATAGGTTTCCATGATTTTTTAACAATGGTTTAATTGTTGAAACAATATATTCAGTTTTACTCTATTTTATTTTTTTAAACATTCACACAGGCGAACACCTTTAAAACCCATTAATTTTTGAATCATTCTTTAGGAAATTTGCTGATTTATTAGGAAACTAATTTTCAGCAGAGCACCGAAATTTAATTCGAAAATATTGCGAGTTTTGTATTCGGTATATAGGTTTCCATGATTTTTTAACTATGGTTTAATTGTTGAAACAATATATTCGGTTTTACTTTATTTGACATTTCTAAAAATTCAGACAGGCGAACACCTTTAAAATCGAATAATTTTTATATCATTCTTTAGGAAATGTGCTTATTTATTAGGAAACTAATTTTCAGCCGTGCACCGGAAATTAATTCGAAAATATTGCGTGTTTTGTGTTCGGTATATAGGTTTCCATTATTTTTTAACAATTGTTTAATTGTTGAAACAATATATTAGGTTTTACTTTATTTTATATTTCTAAACATTCACACAGGTGAGCACCTTTAAAACCCATTAATATTTTAATCATTCTTTAGGAAATGTGCTGATTTATTAGGAAACTTATTATCTGCCGTGCACCGAAATTTAATTCGAAAATATTGCGTGTTTTGTATTCGGTATATAGGTTTCCATGATTTTTTAACAATGGTTTAATTGTTGAAACAATATATTCGGTTTTACTTTATTTGACATTTCTAAAACTTCACACAGGCGGACTCCTTTAAACCGAATAATTTTTATATCATTCTTTAGGAAATGTGCTTATTTATTAGGAAACTAATTTTCAGCCGTGCACCGAAATTTAATTCGAAAATATTGCGTGTTTTGTATTGGGTATATAGGTTTCCATGATTTTTTAACAATGGTTTAATTGTTGAAACAATATATTCAGTTTTACTCTATTTTATTTTTCTAAACATTCACACAGGCGAACACCTTTAAAACCCGTTAATTTTTGAATCATTCTTTAGGAAATGTGCTGATTTATTAGGAAACTTATTATCTGCCGTGCACCGAAATTTAATTCGAAAATATTGCGTGTTTTGTATTCGGTATATAGGTTTCCATGATTTTTTAACAATGGTTTAATTGTTGAAACAATATATTCGGTTTTACTTTATTTGAAATTTCTAAAAATTCACACAGGCGAACACCTTTAAAACCGAATAATTTTTACGTCATTCATTAGGAAATGTGCTTATTTATTAGGAAATTAATTTTCAGCCGTGCACCAGAATTTAATTCGGAAATATTGCGTGTTTTATGTTCGAAATATCAGTTTCCAGGATTTACTAACAATAGTTTCATTGTTCAAACAATGTATTTCGTTTTGCTTTATTTTATATTTCTAAACATTCACACATGCGGACGCCTTTAAAATCGAATAATTTGTACGTCATTAATTACGAAATATGCTTATTTATTAGGAAATTAATTTTCAGCCGTGCACAATTTAATTCGGAAATATTGAGTGTTTTATATTCAGTATATCAGTTTCCAGGATTTTCTAACAATGGTTTAATTGTTGAAACAATATATTTGGTTTTACTTTATTTTACATTTCTTAATATTCACACATGTGAACACATTTTAAACCGAATAATTTTTATGTCACTCATTTGGAAATGTGCTTATTTATTAGGAAATTAATTTTCAGCCGTGTATCGAAATTTATTTCAAAAATATTGCGTGTTTTATATTTGGTATAAAAGTTTCCAGTATTTTCTAACAATCTTTTAATTGTTGAAACAATATATTCAGTTTTACTTTATTTTACATTTCTAAACATTTACACAGGCGAACACCTTTAAAACCCATTAATTTTTTAATCATTCTTTAGGAAATGTGCTTATTTATTAGGAAACTAATTTTCAGCCTTGCACCGAAATTTAATTCGAAAATATTGCGTGTTTTGTGTTCGGTATATAAATTTCCATTATTTTTTAACAATGGTTTAATTGTTGAAAAAATATATTCGGTTTTACTTTATTTGACATTTCTAAAAATTCACACAGGCGAACACCTTCAAACCAAATAATTTTTATGTCACTCATTTGGAAATGTGCTTATTTATTAGGAAATTAATTTTCAGCCGTGTACCGAAGTTTATTTAAAAAATATTGCGTGTTTTATATTTGGTATAAAAGTTTCCAGTATTTTCTAACAATCTTTTAATTGTTGAAACAATATATTCAGTTTTACTTTATTTTACATTTCAAACATTTACACAGGCGAACACCTTTAAATCCCATTAATTTTTTAACCATTCGTTAGGAAATGTGCTTATTTATTAGGAATATAATTTTCAGCCGCACACCGGAATTCAATTCGGAAATATTGTGTGTTTTGTATTCGGTATATAGGTTTCCATGTTTTTTTAACAATGGTTTAATTGTTGAAACAATATATTCAGTTTTACTCTATTTTACATTTCTAAACATTCACACAGGCGAAAACCTTTAAAACCCATTAATTTTTGAATCATTCTTTAGGAAATTTGCTGATTTATTAGGAAACTAATTTTCAGCAGTGCACCGAAATTTAATTCGAAAATATTGCGTGTTTTGTATTCGGTATATCTGTTTCCAGTATTTTCTAGCAATGGTTTAATTGTTGAAACAATATATTCGGTTTTACTTTATTTGAAATTTCTAAAAATTCACACAGGCGAACACCTTTAAAACCGAATAATTTTTACGTCATTCATTAGGAAATGTGCTTATTTATTAGGAAATTAATTTTCAGCCGTGCACCAGAATTTAATTCGGAAATATTGCGTGTTTTATGTTCGAAATATCAGTTTCCAGGATTTACTAACAATAGTTTCATTGTTCAAACAATGTATTTCGTTTTGCTTTATTTTATATTTCTAAACATTCACACATGCGGACGCCTTTAAAATCGAATAATTTGTACGTCATTAATTACGAAATATGCTTATTTATTAGGAAATTAATTTTCAGCCGTGCACAATTTAATTCGGAAATATTGAGTGTTTTATATTCAGTATATCAGTTTCCAGGATTTTCTAACAATGGTTTAATTGTTGAAACAATATATTTGGTTTTACTTTATTTTACATTTCTTAATATTCACACATGTGAACACATTTTAAACCGAATAATTTTTATGTCACTCATTTGGAAATGTGCTTATTTATTAGGAAATTAATTTTCAGCCGTGTATCGAAATTTATTTCTAAAATATTGCGTGTTTTATATTTGGTATAAAAGTTTCCAGTATTTTCTAACAATCTTTTAATTGTTGAAACAATATATTCAGTTTTACTTTATTTTACATTTCTAAACATTTACACAGGCGAACACCTTTAAAACCCATTAATTTTTTAATCATTCTTTAGGAAATGTGCTTATTTATTAGGAAACTAATTTTCAGCCTTGCACCGAAATTTAATTCGAAAATATTGCGTGTTTTGTGTTCGGTATATAAATTTCCATTATTTTTTAACAATGGTTTAATTGTTGAAAAAATATATTCGGTTTTACTTTATTTGACATTTCTAAAAATTCACACAGGCGAACACCTTCAAACCAAATAATTTTTATGTCACTCATTTGGAAATGTGCTTATTTATTAGGAAATTAATTTTCAGCCGTGTACCGAAGTTTATTTAAAAAATATTGCGTGTTTTATATTTGGTATAAAAGTTTCCAGTATTTTCTAACAAGCTTTTATTTGTTGAAACAATATATTCAGTTTTCGTTTATTTGACATTTCTAAACATTTACACAGACGAACACCTTTAAAACCCATTAATTTTTGAATCATTCTTTAGAAAATGTGCTTATTTATTAGGAATATAATTTTCAGCCGCACACTGGAATTTAATTCTTAAATATTGCGTGTTTTGTATTCGGTATATAGGTTTCCATGATTTTTTAACAATGGTTTAATTGTTGAAACAATATATTCGGTTTTACTTTATTTGAATTTTCTAAAACTTCACACGGGCGGACTCCTTTAAAACCGAATAATTTTTATATCATTCTTTAGGAAATGTGCTTATTTATTAGGAAACTAATTTTCAGCCTTGCACCGAAATTTAATTCGAAAATATTGCGTGTTTTTTTTCGGTATATAGGTTTCCATGATTTTTTAACAATGGTTTAATTGTTGAAACAATATATTCTGTTTTACTCTATTTTATTTTTCTAAACATCCACACAGGCGAACACCTTTAAAACCCATTAATTTTTGAATCATTCTTTAGGAAATGTGCTGATTTATTAGGAAACTTATTATCTGCCGTGCACCGAAATTTAATTCGAAAATATTGCGTGTTTTGTATTCGGTATGTAGGTTTCCATGATTTTTTAACAATGGTTTAATTGTTGAAACAATATATTCGGTTTTACTTTATTTTACATTTCTAAACATTCACACAGGCGAACACCTTTAAAACCCATTAATTTTTGAATCATTCTTTAGGAAATTTGCTGATTTATTAGGAAACTAATTTTCAGCAGTGCACCGAAATTTAATTCGAAAATATTGCGTGTTTTGTATTCGGTATATCTGTTTCCAGTATTTTCTAGCAATGGTTTAATTGTGGAAATAATCTATTCAGTTTTACTTCATTTTACATTTCTAAACATTTATACAGGCGAACACCTTTAAAACCCATTAATTTTTGAAACATTCTTTAGGAAATGTGCTTATTTATTAGGAATATAATTTTACGCCGCACACCGAAATTAATTCGAAAATATTGCGTGTTTTGTGTTCGGTATATAGGTTTCCATTATTTTTTAACAATTGTTTAATTGTTGAAACAATATATTAGGTTTTACTTTATTTTATATTTCTAAACATTCACACAGGTGAGCACCTTTAAAACCCATTAATATTTTAATCATTCTTTAGGAAATGTGCTGATTTATTAGGAAACTTATTATCTGCCGTGCACCGAAATTTAATTCGAAAATATTGCGTGTTTTGTATTCGGTATATAGGTTTCCATGATTTTTTAACAATGGTTTAATTGTTGAAACAATATATTCGGTTTTACTTTATTTGACATTTCTAAAACTTCACACAGGCGGACTCCTTTAAACCGAATAATTTTTATATCATTCTTTAGGAAATGTGCTTATTTATTAGGAAACTAATTTTCAGCCGTGCACCGAAATTTAATTCGAAAATATTGCGTGTTTTGTATTGGGTATATAGGTTTCCATGATTTTTTAACAATGGTTTAATTGTTGAAACAATATATTCAGTTTTACTTTTTTTTTACCTTTCTAAACACAGGCGAACACCTTTAAAACCCATTAATTTTTGAATCATTCTTTAGGAAATGTGCTTATTTATTAGGAAACATATTTTCAGCCGGGCACCGAAGTGTAATTCGAAAATATTGCGAGTTTTGTATTCGGTATATAGGTTTCCATGATTTTTTAACAATGGTTTAATTGTTGAAACAATATATTCGGTTTTACTTTGTTTGACATTTCTAAAAATCCAGACAGGCGAACACCTTTAAAATCGAATAATTTTTATATCATTCTTTAGGAAATGTGCTGATTTATTAGGAAACTTATTATCTGCCGTGCACCGCAATTTAATTCGAAAATATTGCGTGTTTTGTATTCGGTATATAGGTTTCCATGATTTTTTAACAATGGTTTAATTGTTGAAACAATATATTCGGTTTTACTTTATTTGACATTTCTAAAACTTCACACAGGCGGACTCCTTTAAAACCCATTAATTTTTGAATCATTCTTTAGGAAATGTGCTGATTTATTAGGAAACTTATTATCTGCCGTGCACCGAAATTTAATTCGAAAATATTGCGTGTTTTGTATTCGGTATATAGGTTTCCATGATTTTTTAACAATGGTTTAATTGTTGAAACAATATATTCGCTTTTACTTTATTTGAAATTTCTAAAAATTCACACAGGCGAACACCTTTAAAACCGAATAATTTTTACGTCATTCATTTGGAAATGTGCTTATTTATTAGGAATTTAATTTTCAGCCGTGTATCGAAATTTATTTCAAAAATATTGCGTGTTTTATATTTGGTATAAAAGTTTCCAGTATTTTCTAACAATCTTTTAATTGTTGAAACAATATATTCAGTTTTACTTTATTTTACATTTCTAAACATTTATACAGGCGAACACCTTTAAAACCCATTAATTTTTGAATCATTCTTTAGGAAATGTGCTTATTTATTAGGAATATAATTTTACGCCGCACACCGGAAATTAATTCGGAAATATTGCGTTTTTTGTATTCGGCATATAGGTTTCCATGATTTTTTAACAATGGTTTAATTGTTGAAACAATATATTCGGTTTTACTTTATTTGACATTTCTAAAACTTCACACAGGCGAACACCTTTTAAACCGAATAATTTTTAAGGCACTCATTTGGAAATGTGCTTATTTATTAGGAAATTAATTTTCAGCAGTGCACCGGAATTTAATTCGGAAATATTGAGTGTTTTATATTCAGTATATCAGTTTCCAGGATTTTCTAACAATGGTTTAATTGTTGAAACAATGTATTACTTACTACGTGTTTTACTATTTTTTACATTTCTAAAACTTCACACAGGCGAAAACCGTTTAAACCGAATAATTTTTATGTCACTCATTTGGAAATGTGCTTATTTATTAGGAAATTAATTTTTAGCCGTGTACCGGAAATTATTTCAAAAATATTGCGTGTTTTATATTTGGTATAAAAGTTTCCACTATTTTCTAACAATGGTTTAATTGTTGAAACAATATATTCAGTTTTACTTTTTTTTACCTTTCTAAACACAGGCGAACACCTTTAAAACCCATTAATTTTTGAATCATTCTTTAGGAAATGTGCTTATTTATTAGGAAACATATTTTCAGCCGGGCACCGAAGTTTAATTCGAAAATATTGCGAGTTTTGTATTCGGTATATAGGTTTCCATGATTTTTTAACAATGGTTTAATTGTTGAAACAATATGTTCGGTTTTACTTTATTTGACATTTCTAAAAATTCAGACAGGCGAACACCTTTAAAATCGAATAATTTTTATATCATTCTTTAGGAAATGTGCTTATTTATTAGGAAACTAATTTTCAGCCGTGCACCAGAATTTAATTCGAAAATATTGCGTGTTTTGTGTTCGGTATATAGGTTTCCATTATTTTTTAACAATTGTTTAATTGTTGAAACAATATATTAGGTTTTACTTTATTTTATATTTCTAAACATTCACACAGGTGAGCACCTTTAAAACCCATTAATATTTTAATCATTCTTTAGGAAATGTGCTGATTTATTAGGAAACTAATTTTCAGCCGTGCACCGAAATTTAATTCGAAAATATTGCGTGTTTTGTATTCGGTATATAGGTTTCCATGATTTTTTAACAATGGTTTAATTGTTGAAACAATATATTCAGTTTTACTCTATTTTATTTTTTTAAACATTCACACAGGCGAACACCTTTAAAACCCATTAATTTTTGAATCATTCTTTAGGAAATTTGCTGATTTATTAGGAAACTAATTTTCAGCAGAGCACCGAAATTTAATTCGAAAATATTGCGAGTTTTGTATTCGGTATATAGGTTTCCATGATTTTTTAACTATGGTTTAATTGTTGAAACAATATATTCGGTTTTACTTTATTTGACATTTCTAAAAATTCAGACAGGCGAACACCTTTAAAATCGAATAATTTTTATATCATTCTTTAGGAAATGTGCTTATTTATTAGGAAACTAATTTTCAGCCGTGCACCGGAAATTAATTCGAAAATATTGCGTGTTTTGTGTTCGGTATATAGGTTTCCATTATTTTTTAACAATTGTTTAATTGTTGAAACAATATATTAGGTTTTACTTTATTTTATATTTCTAAACATTCACACAGGTGAGCACCTTTAAAACCCATTAATATTTTAATCATTCTTTAGGAAATGTGCTGATTTATTAGGAAACTTATTATCTGCCGTGCACCGAAATTTAATTCGAAAATATTGCGTGTTTTGTATTCGGTATATAGGTTTCCATGATTTTTTAACAATGGTTTAATTGTTGAAACAATATATTCGGTTTTACTTTATTTGACATTTCTAAAACTTCACACAGGCGGACTCCTTTAAACCGAATAATTTTTATATCATTCTTTAGGAAATGTGCTTATTTATTAGGAAACTAATTTTCAGCCGTGCACCGAAATTTAATTCGAAAATATTGCGTGTTTTGTATTGGGTATATAGGTTTCCATGATTTTTTAACAATGGTTTAATTGTTGAAACAATATATTCAGTTTTACTCTATTTTATTTTTCTAAACATTCACACAGGCGAACACCTTTAAAACCCGTTAATTTTTGAATCATTCTTTAGGAAATGTGCTGATTTATTAGGAAACTTATTATCTGCCGTGCACCGAAATTTAATTCGAAAATATTGCGTGTTTTGTATTCGGTATATAGGTTTCCATGATTTTTTAACAATGGTTTAATTGTTGAAACAATATATTCGGTTTTACTTTATTTGAAATTTCTAAAAATTCACACAGGAAAAAACCTTTATAACCGAATAATTTTTACGTCATTCATTAGGAAATGTGCTTATTGTGGTGTAGAAATCTACACAACAAGGCTTGTTATTAATTTAACTAATTAAATAATTTTCGCACGATCCAATAACATTTAAAAATAATTGAATTCTCGGAAAATAATTCTTTAGTAATTAATTTATACAATAAATTAAAATAACATAAAAAATACTCCAAAATTAAAGTATATTAAAATGAATAAGTATATAATGCGTAGAAAAAAATAAAAATATATATGTTGTTTGGTATTGGTATGTTTAGAAAAAAATAAGGAATATGAATTGTGAATTTATTTTGTATTAATATTGAAAATAAAACATTTCGAATTGTAAATATTTATATGTGCAAAAACAGTGTAATAAAATAAAACTCCCCAAATAAGACCAGACAGAAAATAGGAAATTATAGATAAAGAGAACATTGCTGACGCCAGACATGGACAGTAAATGTATAGCGAAAGAATAGAAAATTTACGATGTTGAAACCATAAATTTTCTATCAATTAAGATGGTTTTACAACACTCAACGTGGGTGGTGATTCCCATGAGAAACCTGGCGCAAGGGGCAAAAATTAAGTTAATGCTATGCAGTGAAAAATAAATTGGCACGCCCATAGATAGGCATGTCTAGAGTACCAATAAGGGACCAGGAGTAGCCTCCAATCAGAACGAAAGCTCTGGGTTAATTTAGCCCTCCCCAAAAAAAATTGGATCTGGGAAGAAGGAAGGAAAAAGAGGATTAAGTCTTGTGTCTCGTCCTCAAGAGGTTCTATAATTTTTGTTAAGATGTGACTTGATACTTCAAAATTTTACACCAAGTTCTTTCGCAGCAAATTTTAAGGACAATACAAAATTTAGCGATTGAAATGAATGCTGAAAGCAGACAAATCTTTGTCACAAAAAAATGATTGATGCAGAAAAAAAGGAAATGATGATGAAAATTAATGCTGAGAGTTGACCTGTCCTTGTCATGATCTATTGACAAAGATCGCTGAGAGCAGACAAGTCTTTGTCCAGGAAATTAACTGATGCAGAATCTTACAGAAGTATTCACCTGATTTGGAGATGTACAGTGGTTAGTGATGAGATGCGAATGCAACGAAGATATGACATATCAGCAGATTTCGCCTATGAAAGTGTACATTGTGGAGATGGAGCTCTAATTTTCACGCGTCACAGAGCGCCGAAAGAAAGTGAAATTGGTTTGTGAAAGATCCCCATGAACTATATATATATATATATAAAAAGGAACTTTATGCCCCGATGAACTTACTTGTGCTTAGGATTCCATGAACTATGAGTGAACTGTATGATTTGGATGATTACAGAAAAGATCGAAGTCGGTTTGGGTGAGAAACTCCTTATATTTATTTCAATATATTCGTGGCTATTGTTTTCATGTTTTCTTATGATGTGTACATTTAATATTAAGCAACTAATTTTCTAAATTTCCACTAAAGTACATAATCTTATGTCATTGAATATTATGATTGTTTATGATAAAGATTTTAATGATAACGGGAATGCTATTTTTCATAAATAAAATTTTGATTAAAATTTTGGCAAAAGCCTCATCATCGGATCGTGCTGTGAACAAAAAGGGGCAAGTATAAGATAACATAAATTGATAAAAAAAAATAAGTAACAAAGTATAATTTTGATGAAAGCTTTGCTGTTCTAATGAGAATGGAACTATGTTATATTCTGATAAAATAGTAGATAATTTGAAAAGGTTATTATGATATAAAAGGTCATATTTGAGTTATGAATTTTATATAAATGAAAATAAAGTTTGTTTATGTGTGCATACTTGTAAGTCTTTCCTTGAATTCTTTCCTTGTTCCCTTTTAGATAATACTCGTAATTTATGGTATCTAATATTTTGGAATTATTAGAATTGGATGTTTCTCTATGCAACCTACAAGTTCGATATCTCCATTTCAACGTTAAATAAGTCGTCCTTGAGTTATTGCCAAAATTAATTTTATTCCAAAATTTTCTTCTCTCCTAATTTATTAAATAACATTATCCCATTAGATCTTTTCACAACGCAGATCGGGATAACTGTTTCTATTGTACTAATCATTTTACTGTCGCGTGACCCTGTGTGTTATGGCGTCCAAATCATCACAACATACTAAAATTTAATGGTGCTAATACCAGGTGTTAGTAATGGAATTTAGAACGTAAAATTAAATGGTTGCAATGAGTTAACTTATAAAAAAAAAAAAAAAAAAAAAAAAATACATATATATTATTATTTTCCTCTATTTTTATTTTTCTTTTCAATTACTAACAAAATCATTTTCGTATGTTATATAAAAAATTATTTATGTGTATAACAAAAAGAAAAATTAAGGAAAAGAGTAGTTCAGTTCACAGCACATAATTTAGTATGAGCATAACGAATGATTATTATAATTAATATCTATGAAAAGAAATATTGGTGAAAATTTCATATTGTGTTTTATTTATGTGCATGCATGCAGAATATTCAGTGTTATTTCAGTAGAATTTATGCAAAAATATTATTTTACAAATTAGTATGATCTTGAAAATAGAGATAGACAATTATATTCTAAAATTGAAAAAATAATAATTTGCAGTGTAGGAAATTTCTGAGAAACTAGGATAGAAGCAAAACAAAATAGAAATTATTCTATTATATATTTGGGAATTGCAGCCACTAGGAAAATAAGACATAAAAATAAAATCATGACAGGCGGCAGAGGGAAGAGACAAACTTCTCCTGAAAAGGAAACATTTACGATAGGAGTAGATACCTTAATAAATTCTCTCCAAAATTTTGAAGACAAACCAAACCAAGAAAAATCGGATCAAGAATTAAATAAAAACACAAAATTAAAACATAAACAGCTACAAGTAGGTGATGAAGTTTATTTAAAACTTCTAATAAAACCTAAAGCGTTACACCAAAAATTTTCAGGACCATATTTTGTCGAAAGAATTTTTAGAAACGACAATTACTTAATCAAAAACAGGGACAAGCCTGAATTAAAACCCGTCACTATTCACATCTCAAAATTGTTCGCGCCTAACATCGCAAACAAAATAAATAAATAAATAACCAGGTAATTTATAAAATAATACTATATGCAAAAAAAAAAAAAAAAAAAAAAAAAAAATTAAATCAGTGCAAACTGATTAAACAAAAACATAGCAAAAATACAAAAAAAATTTTTTTTTCAACGGCAACACGGAATTAATAATAATAATAATAATAAAAATATTAATAAATATACTTATATTTGCTTAGATTATATTATTTTAATAAAATAGTTAATATTGGAAAATTATTATGAATGAAGAAGCAAAATTTGAATTTTTAATAAAATTTATGGAGCCATGATGTGTATTTTATACCATGAAAATAAAATGTTATGCGGTAGAAATTTTTGGTAGAAAATGTGGTAATAATAATAATAAATAATTTTAATAAACATGTAGTAAAGCATAAATGTGTTCAAATTTCGTTTTCCCTCAATAAAATAAAATTCAACGAAATTGGACAAATACTGCCCAAGAAATTCACATGTCAGAAAAATATTTTGTGCAAAACTTCTGGAGGTATAAAGGAAGTCCTTTTGAAATATTAACCCAAAATAAATCAAAGGTAAATAGTCAAAATAAATAAAATAACAATATAATATTTTGTCACAGTAATAGGAATGATTTTTGCAAACAAGTAAAACAGATAATTTTTCTTTCATACATCCCTCCACAAAAAAATATATAATATACACAAACAGAATTTATTACATTATACACAGGTAAGCATGACATAAAAAAATTACTAAAATAAAAAAAATGTAAATATTGGTATACGGCGGCAGCATCAAACGCAAAAGAGGGGCGCTATGTACGAGCATCTCAAAAAGAGAAAAAGATGCAGGAAGATGTATATAGCTAGGAGAAAGGATGAGGCGGATCAAAACCCTTTTCCCACAAGGCAGCGGAATTAACACTACACCCACTTTTTCTCTCTTCTGGTTACCAGAGAAAATAAGCCAGGAGTAAACGCGTTCCCATAGCAACGGAAGAACATGCAGGGGTAAAGTGAAATCGAAACAAGTGCTTTACTCAAAACTTGTTTTGGGCAAGGGACGACCTTGAAACTAGCTGTCTTCAGCAAGAGCTCAAAAACGGAGCGAAGGTGTTTAGGAGAATTGGAATAACACGTATCTTGCAGCTCAAAGAAGTGAGAAAATGAAACTCATTTTCTAACGAAACCCACTCACCACTTTCGGAGAACCGGTTAGGGTCAAAAATGAGATATGCAATGGAGCAGATCGCTAGGGAAAAAAATAAATAAAAAGATAAATAAATGTTTTCTCACCGAGCCGGTATTGAAGACGAATTGAAGACTACGACATTCGCCAGTTATAGAGGGCATACTCTAGGCTGCATAAAAAATACTGTTGTTATGAGCTGGCTGCGGGCTTTACGTTGAGTCGAGCAGCCGTGTTGTTTCACATGGGCGTTTCTGGAGAACAGCGAATTCTTTCAGCGATGGAAAACTTTCTGGGGCGCACGATAGGAATGAAGGGGCAATTTGAGTAGCCAACACAGCTGAATAATTGAATGACAAAATTAATATTGAATTGCATATTAATTACAATGGCTAGAAAAGAAATATTTTGAGTGAGTAAAAATGAAGCGTAACATAAGGATTATCCTGGAAAATAAAAATTAGAAAAAAAATATTAATAAAAAAAAAAAAATAGAAAAACAGAAAACAGGGTACATATAATTTATTTGTTTACACTTCAAAATTGTTTTGACGTATTTCAAAACATGTCGGAAAAATATTTTGATCGCTAGTGATAGACAAACCACATACTTACTTCAAAGTGGACTAATATATATATATATATATATATATATATATATATTAAATTGACATATTTAAAAAAAAAAAAAAAAAAAAAAAAAAAAAAAAATGAAAAATGAAAAATTTTGTTGTACAAAATATAAAAAACGGTCACTTTGGAGATAAATAAGTAGAAATTAGCAACATTGGATGGAAAATGTATTTTCCATTAGACATATTTGAAAATATTCACAAAATGTTATGACTTTGACACGAAAATGAAACATTATGAAACACACATGGACATAAATTATGCAAATAATTTAAAATTGTTATGTCACGGAAGCACTTTTAAATATGGCATTTATTTTGATTACCATATTTATGACACAAAAATGGATAAAATTGTATATAATTTATACAACATACCACACTCTTTGTAAAGAAAAACGATTTAAGACACCATTTATCAGAAAATAAAAATTTCCTACACATTGCTACCAATAAAAAAAACAAGTAGTAATTGGGAAAATGTAAACAAAGAGTAATTGTGTAAAATTGCTAAAAATTTATGAAAATAAAAGATTAAACATTACAAAAATCTGAAAAATAATACATAAATAAGTAAACAAATTAATACATATATTAAAATAAACATTACAGACTCATTTAGGTAAATAAATAAAATGGATGACCACAGAAGGGTTCAAAATGAAAAGCGCACCGTTTGTAAACAACAGTATAAGGCAAAACCTACAAGTCGTATATAAAACCTTTAAAATTCACAACCACAGAGTAAGTTGAATATAATAATGTTTGAAAAAACTGTGATAATCGCATGGAAATATTTAAATTTTCCATGGAAAGTGTCATTTTGATCGCGGGTCGATTGGATGACATTGCGCAAGATATTTTCATGGGAGTGTACACGGATTTTTCAGTATCGAAGCAAAATATTAAAACACACATACCTAAATTAATATATTAATATAATAAATAAACAATATTATGCCTAAAATTCAAAAATTATATATGCTAGATTTGCAACACAACCTTAACGGAACGAAAAAAATATATAAAAATTTATTAACTTCATTGTGCTAGAATGAAAACATATTCGGGAATAAACAAAAACAAAAATAAAACCATTATAGATGAATTATTACAACATACATTAAAAATTTCACAATTTCTAAATATAAACAAATAATAAATTAAAACGGATGCATATTAATTTGGGAACCCATTGAACAATTGAATAAATATAAAACGGCAAAATTGAGCACGGAACGACATATTTAAACACTATATTTACCGCTAATATATGAGTGAATAGAGGGTACCATCTTTCACACATGTGTTAGAAAATCGTAGTATAAAATAAATAAATAATATAAAATTAACTCAAAAGATGTTAAGCAAAGTACCATGAGTCATATGACGCATAGTAGCGTATAAAATATATATATATAGCAAAACAGTTTGTTAGGAGTTTCGGATTAAAACATTTCACAAACACAAAAAATATACAAAATAACACATTGGAAAGGATACGTTTTACGAAAAAGAAAAATTTGTTTTCATTAACATAGTTTATATAATGACGCACGAAAACCACACTGTGTGCACACGGAAGAAAGCATAATATAAATTGTGAAATAAAATCAAAATATATAAAAAATACACATGTGTCAGAAGAAAATTACGAAATATTATAATATAAATACTGCGAGAAAAAATAAAAAGGATACATTTAAGACTCCTAAAAATAAAGAAACAAAAAAAAAAAAAAAAAAACACATATGGACTATTAAGGCATATGAAAGTAAAATATAGTAGGTAAGGAAAATATTTTTAAAATTTAAGAACAATCACAGTATGAAAATAAATTATTGTTACGTGAGAGACAATCTGAAAACAGGCTCATAATGGGGAGAAAATGGCGAGCAGTGTCCGACATGATATCTGATAGAAAAAAAAAGGGAATTGTTTATAGGACATTTTTAAGAATAAAGGATGATAAACTATATAAATAATAACAGTTATTAGATAGTACTAAAATCTTCGGATTTTAAAATAAATGACACTTACCTTATGCAGTGTAGAGATTATCCAATATTATATAAACACAATACAAACAAATCGCGCACTTTTATAAAGCCATTCAGAGAAAAAAAAAGTGATTACTACGTTCACAGACGTGATAACGAGCAAACCTGTTTGGCATGTTAGTACTGACCTGTACGTCTTGTTCCGAGATTATTATCACTGTCAAGGACACATGGAGACCACTCAGGGATTTTATAAGGGATTTTCGGCACATTTTCTCCGAGGAGAAAATTTTAAGTGGATATTCCGGAGTAATGATGCGGGGATGAAAAGGCATTCTTAGATAAAAAAAGAAGGTTTTCAAGCAGAGAGCGATGTACATATATATTTACGCACTTTGGTTTATAATTTTTTTGTAAAAACATAGTTCTACGTAATATCCACACTGTAGGTATGTAGATAGCGCATATTTTTATTTTATGGCCAAAATTTTGAAGTAAACTTTATTACCTACAAGCTGCATGATTGTACATATTTTTATAGATTTCAGTATGCGTAGCATAAAAAAAATAATAATAAAAAAAAATTAGTGGACATTGTTGACTAAAATTAATATAGCATTTTTGCAGTATTTTGATATTGAAATAGCCATCTTATATTGGAATAAATATTTCTCACCTATGCAATAGAGAAAATGTATATACTATTTTATATTTTGTATTATATTATTCAAGTGTACTTACAGGGTATGATGAACAATCTGAAGAACTTACTATATATATCAGGTTTGATTGATATTTTGTAATATATATATGTATTATAAGTGTATTTTTGTGGTGTACACATTATTATTTTTTAAAAACAAGAGGGAAGAAGCAATGTGGTGTAGAAATCTACACAACAAGGCTTGTTATTAATTTAACTAATTAAATAATTTTCGCACGATCCAATAACATTTAAAAATAATTGAATTCTCGGAAAATAATTCTTTAGTAATTAATTTATACAATAAATTAAAATAACATAAAAAATACTCCAAAATTAAAGTATATTAAAATGAATAAGTATATAATGCGTAGAAAAAAATAAAAATATATATGTTGTTTGGTATTGGTATGTTTAGAAAAAAATAAGGAATATGAATTGTGAATTTATTTTGTATTAATATTGAAAATAAAACATTTCGAATTGTAAATATTTATATGTGCAAAAACAGTGTAATAAAATAAAACTCCCCAAATAAGACCAGACAGAAAATAGGAAATTATAGATAAAGAGAACATTGCTGACGCCAGACATGGACAGTAAATGTATAGCGAAAGAATAGAAAATTTACGATGTTGAAACCATAAATTTTCTATCAATTAAGATGGTTTTACAACACTCAACGTGGGTGGTGATTCCCATGAGAAACCTGGCGCAAGGGGCAAAAATTAAGTTAATGCTATGCAGTGAAAAATAAATTGGCACGCCCATAGATAGGCATGTCTAGAGTACCAATAAGGGACCAGGAGTAGCCTCCAATCAGAACGAAAGCTCTGGGTTAATTTAGCCCTCCCAAAAAAAAATTGGATCTGGGAAGAAGGAAGGAAAAAAGAGGATTAAGTCTTGTGTCTCGTCCTCAAGAGGTTCTATAATTTTTGTTAAGATGTGACTTGATACTTCAAAATTTTACACCAAGTTCTTTCGCAGCAAATTTTAAGGACAATACAAAATTTAGCGATTGAAATGAATGCTGAAAGCAGACAAATCTTTGTCACAAAAAATGATTGATGCAGAAAAAAAGGAAATGATGATGAAAATTAATGCTGAGAGTTGACCTGTCCTTGTCATGATCTATTGACAAAGATCGCTGAGAGCAGACAAGTCTTTGTCCAGGAAATTAACTGATGCAGAATCTTACAGAAGTATTCACCTGATTTGGAGATGTACAGTGGTTAGTGATGAGATGCGAATGCAACGAAGATATGACATATCAGCAGATTTCGCCTATGAAAGTGTACATTGTGGAGATGGAGCTCTAATTTTCACGCGTCACAGAGCGCCGAAAGAAAGTGAAATTGGTTTGTGAAAGATCCCCATGAACTATATATATATATAAAGAAAAGGAACTTTATGCCCCGATGAACTTACTTGTGCTTAGGATTCCATGAACTATGAGTGAACTGTATGATTTGGATGATTACAGAAAAGATCGAAGTCTGTTTGGGTGAGAAACTCCTTATATTTATTTCAATATATTCGTGGCTATTGTTTTCATGTTTTCTTATGATGTGTACATTTAATATTAAGCAACTAATTTTCTAAATTTCCACTAAAGTACATAATCTTATGTCATTGAATATTATGATTGTTTATGATAAAGATTTTAATGATAACGGGAATGCTATTTTTCATAAATAAAATTTTGATTAAAATTTTGGCAAAAGCCTCATCATCGGATCGTGCTGTGAACAAAAAGGGGCAAGTATAAGATAACATAAATTGATAAAAAAAAAATAAGTAACAAAGTATAATTTTGATGAAAGCTTTGCTGTTCTAATGAGAATGGAACTATGTTATATTCTGATAAAATAGTAGATAATTTGAAAAGGTTATTATGATATAAAAGGTCATATTTGAGTTATGAATTTTATATAAATGAAAATAAAGTTTGTTTATGTGTGCATACTTGTAAGTCTTTCCTTGAATTCTTTCCTTGTTCCCTTTTAGATAATACTCGTAATTTATGGTATCTAATATTTTGGAATTATTAGAATTGGATGTTTCTCTATGCAACCTACAAGTTCGATATCTCCATTTCAACGTTAAATAAGTCGTCCTTGAGTTATTGCCAAAATTAATTTTATTCCAAAATTTTCTTCTCTCCTAATTTATTAAATAACATTATCCCATTAGATCTTTTCACAACGCAGATCGGGATAACTGTTTCTATTGTACTAATCATTTTACTGTCGCGTGACCCTGTGTGTTATGGCGTCCAAATCGTCACAACACTTATTTAATAGGAAATTAATTTTCATATTCGGTATTTTCATATTTCGTGTTTTATATTCGGTATATCAGTTTCCAGAATTTTCTAACAATAGTTTCATTGTTGAAACAATGTATTACTTACTACGTGTTTTACTATTTTTTACATTTCTAAAAATTCACACAGGCGAACACCGTTTAAACCGAATAATTTTTATGTCACTCATTTGGAAATGTGCTTATTTATTAGGAAATTAATTTTCAGCCGTGTACCGGAATTTATTTCAAAAATATTGCGTGTTTTATATTTGGTACAAAAGTTTCCACTATTTTCTAACAATGGTTTAATTGTTGAAACAATATATTCAGTTTTACTTTTTTTTTGCCTTTCTAAACATTTACACAGGCGAACACCTTTAAAACCCATTAATTTTTGAATCATTGTTTAGGAAATGTGCTATTTTTTAGCAAACATATTTTCAGCCGGGCACCGAAATTTAATTCGAAAATATTGCTTGTTTTGTGTTCGGTATATAGGTTTCCATTATTTTTTAACATTTGTTTAATTGTTGAAACAATATATTAGGTTTTACTTTATTTTATATTTCTAAACATTCACACAGGTGAGCACCTTTAAAACCCATTAATTTTTTAATCATTCTTTTGGAAATGTGCTGATTTATTAGGAAACTTATTATCTGCCGTGCACCGAAATTTAATTCGAAAATATTGCATGTTTTGTATTCGGTATATAGGTTTCCATGATTTTTTAACAATGGTTTAATTGTTGAAACAATATATTCGGTTTTACTTTATTTGACATTTCTAAAACTTCACACAGGCGGACTCCTTTAAAACCGAATAATTTTTATATCATTCTTTAGGAAATGTGCTTATTTATTAGGAAATTAATTTTTAGCCATGCACCAGAATTTAATTGGGAAATATTGCGCGTTTTATATTCGGTATATCAGTTTCCCGAATTTTCTAACAATAGTTTCATTGTTGAAACAATGTATTACTTACTACGTGTTTTACTATTTTTTACATTTCTAAAAATTCACACAGGCGAAAACCGTTTAAACCGAATAATTTTTATGTCACTCATTTGGAAATGTGCTTATTTATTAGGAAATTAATTTTCAGCCGTGTACCGGAAATTATATCAAAAATATTGCGTGTTTTATATTTGGTATAAAAGTTTCCACTATTTTCTAACAATGGCTTAATTGTTGAAACAATATATTCAGTTTTACTTTTTTTTACCTTTCTAAACATTTACACAGACGAACACCTTTAAAACCCATTAATATTTGAATCATTCTTTAGGAAATGTGCTTATTTATTAGGAAACATATTTTCAGCCGGGCACCGAAATTTAATTCGAAAATATTGCAAGTTTTGTATTCGGTATATAGGTTTCCATGATTTTTTAACAATGGTTTAATTGTTGAAACAATATATTCGGTTTTACTTTATTTGACATTTCTAAAAATTCACACAGGCGAACACTATTAAAACCGAATAATTTTAAAGTCATTCATTAGGAAATGTGCTTATTTATTAGGAAATTAATTTTCAGCAAAGCACCAGAATTTAATTGGGAAATATTGCGTGTTTTATATTCGGTATATCAGTTTCCAGAATTTTCTAACAATAGTTTCATTGTTGAAACAATGTATTCCGTTTTACTATTTTTTACATTTCTAAAAATTCACTCAGGCGTCACCTTTTAGACCGAATAATTTTTATGTCACTCATTTGGAAATGTGCTTATTTATTAGGAAATTAATTTTCAGCCGTGTATCGAAATTTATTTCAAAAATATTGCGTGTTTTATATTTGGTATAAAAGTTTCCAGTATTTTCTAACAATCTTTTAATTGTTGAAACAATATATTCAGTTTTACTTTATTTTACATTTCTAAACATTTACACAGGCGAATACCTTTAAAGCCCATTAATTTTTGAATCATTCTTTAGGAAATGTGCTTATTTATTTGGAATATAATTTTCAGCCGCACACCGGAATTTAATTCGGAAATATTGCGTGTTTTGTATTCGGTATATAGGTTTCCATGTTTTTTTAACAATGGTTTAATTGTTGAAACAATATATTCAGTTTTACTCTATTTTACATTTCTAAACATTCACACAGGCGAACACCTTTAAAACCCATTAATTTTTGAATCATTCTTTAGGAAATGTGCTGATTTATTAGGAAACTAATTTTCAGCAGTGCACCGAAATTTAATTCGAAAATATTGCGTATTTTGTATTCGGTATATAGGTTTCCATGATTTTTTAACAATGGTTTAATTGTTGAAACAATATATTCGGTTTTACTTTATTTGAAATTTCTAAAACTTCGCACAGGCGGACTCCTTTAAAAACGAATAATTTTTATATAATTCTTTAGGAAATGTGCTTATTTATTAGGAAACAAATTTTCAGCCGTGCACCGAAATTTAATTCGAAAATATTGCGTGTTTTGTGTTCGGTATATAGATTTCCATTATTTTTTAACAATGGTTTAATTGTTGAAACAATATATTCGGTTTTACTTTATTTGACAATTCTAAAAATTCACACAGGCGAACACCTTTAAAACCGAATAATTTTAACGTCATTCATTAGGAAATGTGCTTATTTATTAGGAAATTAATTTTTAGCCATGCACCAGAATTTAATTGGGAAATATTGCGTGTTTTATATTCGGTATATCAGTTTCCCGAATTTTCTAACAATAGTTTCATTGTTGAAACAATGTATTACTTACTACGTGTTTTACTATTTTTTACATTTCCAAAAATTCACACAGGCGAAAACCGTTTAAACCGAATAATTTTTATGTCACTCATTTGGAAATGTGCTTATTTATTAGGAAATTAATTTTCAGCCGTGTACCGGAATTTATTTCAAAAATATTGCGTGTTTTATATTTGGTATAAAAGTTTCCACTATTTTCTAACAATGGCTTAATTGTTGAAACAATATATTCAGTTTTACTTTTTTTTACCTTTCTAAACCTTTACACAGGCGAACACCTTTAAAACCCATTAATTTTTGAATCATTCTTTAGGAAATGTGCTTATTTATTAGGAATTATATTTTCAGCCGGGCACCGAAATTTAATTCGAAAATATTGCGAGTTTTGTATTCGGTATATAGGTTTCCATGATTTTTTAACAATGGTTTGATTGTTGAAACAATATATTCGGTTTTACTTTATTTGACATTTCTAAAAATTCACACAGGCGAACACCTCTAAAACCGAATAAGTTTTACGTCATTCATTAGGAAATGTGCTTATTTATTAGGAAATTAATTTTCAGCCGTGCACCAGAATTTAATTCGGAAATATTGCGTGTTTTATGTTCGAAATATCAGTTTCCAGGATTTTCTAACAACGGTTTAATTGTTGAAACAATATATTTGGTTTTACTTTATTTTACATTTCTTAAAATTCACACCTGCGAACACATATTAAACCGAATAATTTTTACGCCATTCATTAGGAAATGTTCTTATTTATTAAGAAATTAATGTTCAGTCGTGCACCAGAATTTAATTCAGAAATATTGCGTGTTTTATATTCGGTATATCAGTTTCCAGAATTTTCTAACAATAGTCTCTTTGTTGAAACAATGTATTCCGTTTTACTATTTTTTACATTTCTAAAATTTCACACAGGCGAACACCTTTTAAACCGAATAATTTTTATGTCACTCATTTGGAAATGTGCTTATTTATTAGGAAATTAATTTTCAGCCGTGTATCGAAATTTATTTCAAAAATATTGCGTGTTTTATATTTGGTATAAAAGTTTCCAGTATTTTCTAACAATCTTTTAATTGTTGAAACAATATATTCAGTTTTACTTTATTTTACATTTCTAAATATTTACACAGGCGAACACATTTAAAACCCATTAATTTTTGAATCTTTCTTTAGGAAATGTGCTTATTTATTAGGAATATAATTTTCAGCCGCACACCTTAATTTAATTCGGAAATATTGCGAGTTTTGTATTCGGTATATAGGTTTCCATGGTTTTTTAACAATGGTTTAATTGTTGAAACAATATATTCAGTTTTACTCTATTTTACATTTCTAAACATTCACACAGGCGAACACCTTTTAAACCCATTAATTTTTGAATCATTCTTTAGGAAATGTGCTGATTTATTCGGAAACTAATTTTCAGCAGTGCACCGAAATTTAATTCGAAAATATTGCGTGTTTTGTAATCGGTATATCTGTTTCCACTATTTTCTAACAATGGTTTAATTGTTGAAATAATCTATTCAGTTTTACTTCATTTTGCATTTCTAAACATTTAAGCAGGCGAACACCTTTAAAACCCATTAATCTTTGAATCATTCTTTAGGAAATGTGCTTATTTATTAGGAAACATATTTTCAGCCGGGCACCGAAATTTAATTCGAAAATATTGCGAGTTTTGTATTCGGTATATAGGTTTCCATGATTTTTTAACAATGGTTTAATTGTTGATACAATATATTCGGTTTTACTTTATTTGACATTTCTAAACATTCACACAGGTGAACACCTTTAAAACCGAATAATTTTTATATCATTCTTTAGGAAATTTGCTTATTTATTAGGAAACTAATTTTCAGCCGTGCACCGGAATTTAATTCAAAAATATCTTGTTTTGTGTTCGGTATATTGGTTTCCATTATTTTTTAACAATTGTTTAATTGTTGAAACAATATATTCAGTTTTACTCTATTTTATTTTTCTAAACATTCATACAGGCGAACACCTTTAAAACCCATTAATTTTTTAATCATTCTTTAGGAAATGTGCTGATTTATTAAGAATCATATTATCTGCCGTGCACCGAAATTTAATTCGAAAAGATTGCGTGTTTTGTATTCGGGATATAGGTTTCCATGATTTTTTAACAATGGTTTAATTGTTGAAACAATATATTCGGTTTTACTGTATTTGACATTTCTAAAAATTCACACAGGCGAACACCTTTAAAACCGAATTATTTATATATCTTTCTTTAGGAAATGTGCTTATTTATTAGGAAAATAATTTTCAGCCGTGCACCGAAATTTAATTCGAAAATATTGCGTGTTTTGTATTCGGTATATAGGTTTCCATGATTTTTTAACAATGGTTTAATTGTTGAAACAATATATTCAGTTTTACTCTATTTTATTTTTCTAAACATTCACACAGGCGAACACCTTTAAAATCCATTAATTTTTTAATCATTCTTTAGGAAATGTGCTGATTTATTAGGAAACTTATTATCTGCAGTGCACTGAAATTTAATTCGAAAATATTGCGTATTTTGTATTCGGTATATAGGTTTCCATGATTTTTTAACAATGGTTTAATTGCTGAAACAATATATTAAGTTTTACTTTATTTGACATTTCTAAAACTTCACACAGGCGGACTCCTTAAAAAACGAATAATTTTTATATAATTCTTTAGGAAATGTGCTTAATTATTAGGAAACTAATTTTCAGCCGTACACCGAAATTTACTTCGAAAATATTGCGTGTTTTGTGTTCGGTATATAGATTTCCATTATTTTTTAACAATGGTTTAATTGTTGAAACAATATATTCGGTTTTACTTCATTTGACATTTCTAAAAATTCACACAGGCGAACACCTTTAAAACCGAATAATTTTAACGTCATTCATTAGGAAATGTGCTTATTTATTAGGAAATTAATTTTCAGCAAAGCACCAGAATTTAATTGGGAAATATTGCGTGTTTTATATTCGGTATATCAGTTTCCAGAATTTTCTAACAATAGTTTCATTGTTGAAACAATGTATTACTTACTACGTGTTTTACTATTTTTTACATTTCTAAAAATTCACACAGGCGAACACCGTTTAAACCGAATAATTTTTATGTCACTCATTTGGAAATGTGCTTATTTATTAGGAAACTTATTATCTGCCGTGCACCGAAATTTAATTCGAAAATATTGCGTGTTTTGTATTCGGTATATAGGTTTCCATGATTTTTTAACAATGGTTTAATTGTTGAAACAATATATTCGGTTTTACTTTATTTGACATTTCTAAAACTTCACACAGGCGGACTCCATTAAAACCGAATAATTTTTATATCATTCTTTAGGAAATGTTCTTATTTATTAGGAAAATAATTTTCAGCCGTGCACCGAAATTTAATTCGAAAATATTGCGTGTTTTGTATTCGGTATATAGGTTTCCATGATTTTTTAACAATGGTTTAATTGTTGAAACAATATATTCAGTTTTACTCTATTTTATTTTTCTAAACATTCATACAGGCGAACACCTTTAAAACCCATTAATTTTTTAATCATTCTTTAGGAAACGTGCTGATTTATTAAGAAACTTATTATCTGCCGTGCACCGCAATTTAATTCGAAAAGATTGCGTGTTTTGTATTCGGGATATAGGTTTCCATGATTTTTTAACAATGGTTTAATTGTTGAAACAATATATTCGGTTTTACTGTATTTGACATTTCTAAAAATTCACACAGGCGAACACCTTTAAAACCGAATAATTTATATATCTTTCTTTAGGAAATGTGCTTATTTATTAGGAAAATAAATTTCAGCCGTGCACCGAAATTTAATTCGAAAATATTGCGTGTTTTGTATTCGGTATATAGGTTTCCATGATTTTTTAACAATGCTTTAATTGTTGAAACAATATATTCAGTTTTACTCTATTTTATTTTTCTAAACATTCACACAGGCGAACACCTTTAAAATCCATTAATTTTTTAATCATTCTTTAGGAAATGTGCTGATTTATTAGGAAACTTATTATCTGCAGTGCACTGAAATTTAATTCGAAAATATTGCGTATTTTGTATTCGGTATATAGGTTTCCATGATTTTTTAACAATGGTTTAATTGTTGAAACAATATATTCGGTTTTACTTTATTTGACATTTCTAAAACTTCACACAGGCGGACTCCTTAAAAAACGAATAATTTTTATATAATTCTTTAGGAAATGTGCTTAATTATTAGGAAACTAATTTTCAGCCGTGCACCGAAATTTACTTCGAAAATATTGCGTGTTTTGTGTTCGGTATATAGATTTCCATTATTTTTTAACAATGGTTTAATTGTTGAAACAATATATTCGGTTTTACTTCATTTGACATTTCTAAAAATTCACACAGGCGAACACCTTTAAAACCGAATAATTTTAACGTCATTCATTAGGAAATGTGCTTATTTATTAGGAAATTAATTTTCAGCAAAGCACCAGAATTTAATTGGGAAATATTGCGTGTTTTATATTCGGTATATCAGTTTCCAGAATTTTCTAACAATAGTTTCATTGTTGAAACAATGTATTACTTACTACGTGTTTTACTATTTTTTACATTTCTAAAAATTCACACAGGCGAACACCGTTTAAACCGAATAATTTTTATGTCACTCATTTGGAAATGTGCTTATTTATTAGGAAACTTATTATCTGCCGTGCACCGAAATTTAATTCGAAAATATTGCGTGTTTTGTATTCGGTATATAGGTTTCCATGATTTTTTAACAATGGTTTAATTGTTGAAACAATATATTCGGTTTTACTTTATTTGACATTTCTAAAACTTCACACAGGCGGACTCCATTAAAACCGAATAATTTTTATATCATTCTTTAGGAAATGTTCTTATTTATTAGGAAAATAATTTTCAGCCGTGCACCGAAATTTAATTCGAAAATATTGCGTGTTTTGTATTCGGTATATAGGTTTCCATGATTTTTTAACAATGGTTTAATTGTTGAAACAATATATTCAGTTTTACTCTATTTTATTTTTCTAAACATTCATACAGGCGAACACCTTTAAAACCCATTAATTTTTTAATCATTCTTTAGGAAACGTGCTGATTTATTAAGAAACTTATTATCTGCCGTGCACCGCAATTTAATTCGAAAAGATTGCGTGTTTTGTATTCGGGATATAGGTTTCCATGATTTATAACAATGGTTTAATTGTTGAAACAATATATTCGGTTTTACTGTATTTGACATTTCTAAAAATTCACACAGGCGAACACCTTTAAAACCGAATAATTTTTACGTCATTCATTAGGAAATGTGCTTATTTATTAGGAAAATTATTTTCAGACGTGCATCAGAATTTAATTCGGAAATATTGCGTGTTTTATGTTCGAAATATCAGTTTCCAGGATTTACTAACAATAGTTTCATTGTTCAAACAATGTATTTCGTTTTACTTTATTCTATATTTCTAAACATTCACACATGCGGACGCCTTTAAAATCGAATAATTTGTATGTCATTAATTACGAAATATGCTTATTTATTAGGAAATTAATTTTTAGCCGTGCACCGAAATTTAATTCGGAAACATTGAGTGTTTTATATTCAGTATATCAGTTTCCAGGATTTTCTAACAATGGTTTAATTTTTGAAACAATATATTCGGTTTTACTTTATATTATATTTCTAAACATTCACACATGCCGACGCCTTTAAAACCGAGTAAATTTTACGCCATTAATTTGGAAATGTGCTTATTTATTAGGAAATTAATTTTCAGCCGTGTACCGGAATTTATTTCAAAAATATTGCGTGTTTTATATTTGGTACAAAAGTTTCCACTATTTTCTAACAATGGTTTAATTGTTGAAACAATATATTCAGTTTTACTTTTTTTTTACCTTTCTAAACATTTACACAGGCGAACACCTTTAAAACCCATTAATTTTTGAATCATTGTTTAGGAAATGTGCTATTTTTTAGCAAACATATTTTCAGCCGGGCACCGAAATTTAATTCGAAAATATTGCTTGTTTTGTGTTCGGTATATAGGTTTCCATTATTTTTTAACATTTGTTTAATTGTTGAAACAATATATTAGGTTTTACTTTATTTTATATTTCTAAACATTCACACAGGTGAGCACCTTTAAAACCCATTAATTTTTTAATCATTCTTTTGGAAATGTGCTGATTTATTAGGAAACTTATTATCTGCCGTGCACCGAAATTTAATTCGAAAATATTGCATGTTTTGTATTCGGTATATAGGTTTCCATGATTTTTTAACAATGGTTTAATTGTTGAAACAATATATTCGGTTTTACTTTATTTGACATTTCTAAAACTTCACACAGGCGGACTCCTTTAAAACCGAATAATTTTTATATCATTCTTTAGGAAATGTGCTTATTTATTAGGAAATTAATTTTTAGCCATGCACCAGAATTTAATTGGGAAATATTGCGCGTTTTATATTCGGTATATCAGTTTCCCGAATTTTCTAACAATAGTTTCATTGTTGAAACAATGTATTACTTACTACGTGTTTTACTATTTTTTACATTTCTAAAAATTCACACAGGCGAAAACCGTTTAAACCGAATAATTTTTATGTCACTCATTTGGAAATGTGCTTATTTATTAGGAAATTAATTTTCAGCCGTGTACAATTTATATCAAAAATATTGCGTGTTTTATATTTGGTATAAAAGTTTCCACTATTTTCTAACAATGGCTTAATTGTTGAAACAATATATTCAGTTTTACTTTTTTTTACCTTTCTAAACATTTACACAGACGAACACCTTTAAAACCCATTAATATTTGAATCATTCTTTAGGAAATGTGCTTATTTATTAGGAAACATATTTTCAGCCGGGCACCGAAATTTAATTCGAAAATATTGCGAGTTTTGTATTCGGTATATAGGTTTCCATGATTTTTTAACAATGGTTTAATTGTTGAAACAATATATTCGGTTTTACTTTATTTGACATTTCTAAAAATTCACACAGGCGAACACCATTAAAACCGAATAATTTTAACGTCATTCATTAGGAAATGTGCTTATTTATTAGGAAATTAATTTTCAGCAAAGCACCAGAATTTAATTGGGAAATATTGCGTGTTTTATATTCGGTATATCAGTTTCCAGAATTTTCTAACAATAGTTTCATTGTTGAAACAATGTATTCCGTTTTACTATTTTTTACATTTCTAAAAATTCACTCAGGCGTCACCTTTTAAACCGAATAATTTTTATGTCACTCATTTGGAAATGTGCTTATTTATTAGGAAATTAATTTTCAGCCGTGTATCGAAATTTATTTCAAAAATATTGCGTGTTTTATATTTGGTATAAAAGTTTCCAGTATTTTCTAACAATCTTTTAATTGTTGAAACAATATATTCAGTTTTACTTTATTTTACATTTCTAAACATTTACACAGGCGAATACCAAAGCCCATTAATTTTTGAATCATTCTTTAGGAAATGTGCTTATTTATTTGGAATATAATTTTCAGCCGCACACCGGAATTTAATTCGGAAATATTGCGTGTTTTGTATTCGGTATATAGGTTTCCATGTTTTTTTAACAATGGTTTAATTGTTGAAACAATATATTCAGTTTTACTCTATTTTACATTTCTAAACATTCACACAGGCGAACACCTTTAAAACCCATTAATTTTTGAATCATTCTTTAGGAAATGTGCTGATTTATTAGGAAACTAATTTTCAGCAGTGCACCGAAATTTAATTCGAAAATATTGCGTATTTTGTATTCGGTATATAGGTTTCCATGATTTTTTAACAATGGTTTAATTGTTGAAACAATATATTCGGTTTTACTTTATTTGAAATTTCTAAAACTTCGCACAGGCGGACTCCTTTAAAAACGAATAATTTTTATATAATTCTTTAGGAAATGTGCTTATTTATTAGGAAACAAATTTTCAGCCGTGCACCGAAATTTAATTCGAAAATATTGCGTGTTTTGTGTTCGGTATATAGATTTCCATTATTTTTTAACAATGGTTTAATTGTTGAAACAATATATTCGGTTTTACTTTATTTGACAATTCTAAAAATTCACACAGGCGAACACCTTTAAAACCGAATAATTTTAACGTCATTCATTAGGAAATGTGCTTATTTATTAGGAAATTAATTTTTAGCCATGCACCAGAATTTAATTGGGAAATATTGCGTGTTTTATATTCGGTATATCAGTTTCCCGAATTTTCTAACAATAGTTTCATTGTTGAAACAATGTATTACTTACTACGTGTTTTACTATTTTTTACATTTCCAAAAATTCACACAGGCGAAAACCGTTTAAACCGAATAATTTTTATGTCACTCATTTGGAAATGTGCTTATTTATTAGGAAATTAATTTTCAGCCGTGTACCGGAATTTATTTCAAAAATATTGCGTGTTTTATATTTGGTATAAAAGTTTCCACTATTTTCTAACAATGGCTTAATTGTTGAAACAATATATTCAGTTTTACTTTTTTTTACCTTTCTAAACATTTACACAGGCGAACACCTTTAAAACCCATTAATTTTTGAATCATTCTTTAGGAAATGTGCTTATTTATTAGTAATTATATTTTCAGCCGGGCACCGAAATTTAATTCGAAAATATTGCGAGTTTTGTATTCGGTATATAGGTTTCCATGATTTTTTAACAATGGTTTAATTGTTGAAACAATATATTCGGTTTTACTTTATTTGACATTTCTAAAAATTCACACAGGCGAACACCTCTAAAACCGAATAAGTTTTACGTCATTCATTAGGAAATGTGCTTATTTATTAGGAAATTAATTTTCAGCCGTGCACCAGAATTTAATTCGGAAATATTGCTTGTTTTATGTTCGAAATATCAGTTTCCAGGATTTTCTAACAACGGTTTAATTGTTGAAACAATATATTTGGTTTTACTTTATTTTACATTTCTTAAAATTCACACCTGCGAACACATATTAAACCGAATAATTTTTACGCCATTCATTAGGAAATGTTCTTATTTATTAAGAAATTAATGTTCAGTCGTGCACCAGAATTTAATTCAGAAATATTGCGTGTTTTATATTCGGTATATCAGTTTCCAGAAATTTCTAACAATAGTCTCTTTGTTGAAACAATGTATTCCGTTTTACTATTTTTTACATTTCTAAAATTTCACACAGGCGAACACCTTTTAAACCGAATAATTTTTATGTCACTCATTTGGAAATGTGCTTATTTATTAGGAAATTAATTTTCAGCCGTGTATCGAAATTTATTTCAAAAATATTGCGTGTTTTATATTTGGTATAAAAGTTTCCAGTATTTTCTAACAATCTTTTAATTGTTGAAACAATATATTCGGTTTTACTTTATTTTACATTTCTAAATATTTACACAGGCGAACACATTTAAAACCCATTAATTTTTGAATCTTTCTTTAGGAAATGTGCTTATTTATTAGGAATATAATTTTCAGCCGCACACCTTAATTTAATTCGGAAATATTGCGAGTTTTGTATTCGGTATATAGGTTTCCATGGTTTTTTAACAATGGTTTAATTGTTGAAACAATATATTCAGTTTTACTCTATTTTACATTTCTAAACATTCACACAGGCGAACACCTTTTAAACCCATTAATTTTTGAATCATACTTTAGGAAATGAGCTGATTTATTCGGAAACTAATTTTCAGCAGTGCACCGAAATTTAATTCGAAAATATTGCGTGTTTTGTATTCGGTATATCTGTTTCCACTATTTTCTAACAATGGTTTAATTGTTGAAATAATCTATTCAGTTTTACTTCATTTTGCATTTCTAAACATTTAAGCAGGCGAACACCTTTAAAACCCATTAATCTTTGAATCATTCTTTAGGAAATGTGCTTATTTATTAGGAAACATATTTTCAGCCGGGCACCGAAATTTAATTCGAAAATATTGCGAGTTTTGTATTCGGTATATAGGTTTCCATGATTTTTTAACAATGGTTTAATTGTTGATACAATATATTCGGTTTTACTTTATTTGACATTTCTAAACATTCACACAGGTGAACACCTTTAAAACCGAATAATTTTTATATCATTCTTTAGGAAATTTGCTTATTTATTAGGAAACTAATTTTCAGCCGTGCACCGGAATTTAATTCAAAAATATCTTGTTTTGTGTTCGGTATATTGGTTTCCATTATTTTTTAACAATTGTTTAATTGTTGAAACAATATATTCAGTTTTACTCTATTTTATTTTTCTAAACATTCATACAGGCGAACACCTTTAAAACCCATTAATTTTTTAATCATTCTTTAGGAAACGTACTGATTTATTAAGAAACTTATTATCTGCCGTGCACCGCAATTTAATTCGAAAAGATTGCGTGTTTTGTATTCGGGATATAGGTTTCCATGATTTTTTAACAATGGTTTAATTGTTGAAACAATATATTCGGTTTTACTGTATTTGACATTTCTAAAAATTCACACAGGCGAACACCTTTAAAACCGAATAATTTATATATCTTTCTTTAGGAAATGTGCTTATTTATTAGGAAAATAATTTTCAGCCGTGCACCGAAATTTAATTCGAAAATATTGCGTGTTTTGTATTCGGTATATAGGTTTCCATGATTTTTTAACAATGGTTTAATTGTTGAAACAATATATTCAGTTTTACTCTATTTTATTTTTCTAAACATTCATACAGGCGAACACCTTTAAAACCCATTAATTTTTTAATCATTCTTTAGGAAACGTACTGATTTATTAAGAAACTTATTATCTGCCGTGCACCGCAATTTAATTCGAAAAGATTGCGTGTTTTGTATTCGGGATATAGGTTTCCATGATTTTTTAACAATGGTTTAATTGTTGAAACAATATATTCGGTTTTACTGTATTTGACATTTCTAAAAATTCACACAGGCGAACACCTTTAAAACCGAATAATTTATATATCTTTCTTTAGGAAATGTGCTTATTTATTAGGAAAATAATTTTCAGCCGTGCACCGAAATTTAATTCGAAAATATTGCGTGTTTTGTATTCGGTATATAGGTTTCCATGATTTTTTAACAATGGTTTAATTGTTGAAACAATATATTCAGTTTTACTCTATTTTATTTTTCTAAACATTCACACAGGCGAACACCTTTAAAATCCATTAATTTTTTAATCATTCTTTAGGAAATGTGCTGATTTATTAGGAAACTTATTATCTGCAGTGCACTGAAATTTAATTCGAAAATATTGCGTATTTTGTATTCGGTATATAGGTTTCCATGATTTTTTAACAATGGTTTAATTGTTGAAACAATATATTCGGTTTTACTTTATTTGACATTTCTAAAACTTCACACAGGCGGACTCCTTAAAAAACGAATAATTTTTATATAATTCTTTAGGAAATGTGCTTAATTATTAGGAAACTAATTTTCAGCCGTGCACCGAAATTTACTTCGAAAATATTGCGTGTTTTGTGTTCGGTATATAGATTTCCATTATTTTTTAACAATGGTTTAATTGTTGAAACAATATATTCGGTTTTACTTCATTTGACATTTCTAAAAATTCACACAGGCGAACACCTTTAAAACCGAATAATTTTAACGTCATTCATTAGGAAATGTGCTTATTTATTAGGAAATTAATTTTCAGCAAAGCACCAGAATTTAATTGGGAAATATTGCGTGTTTTATATTCGGTATATCAGTTTCCAGAATTTTCTAACAATAGTTTCATTGTTGAAACAATGTATTACTTACTACGTGTTTTACTATTTTTTACATTTCTAAAAATTCACACAGGCGAACACCGTTTAAACCGAATAATTTTTATGTCACTCATTTGGAAATGTGCTTATTTATTAGGAAACTTATTATCTGCCGTGCACCGAAATTTAATTCGAAAATATTGCGTGTTTTGTATTCGTTATATAGGTTTCCATGATTTTTTAACAATGGTTTAATTGTTGAAACAATATATTCGGTTTTACTTTATTTGACATTTCTAAAACTTCACACAGGCGGACTCCATTAAAACCGAATAATTTTTATATCATTCTTTAGGAAATGTTCTTATTTATTAGGAAAATAATTTTCAGCCGTGCACCGAAATTTAATTCGAAAATATTGCGTGTTTTGTATTCGGTATATAGGTTTCCATGATTTTTTAACAATGGTTTAATTGTTGAAACAATATATTCAGTTTTACTCTATTTTATTTTTCTAAACATTCATACAGGCGAACACCTTTAAAACCCATTAATTTTTTAATCATTCTTTAGGAAACGTGCTGATTTATTAAGAAACTTATTATCTGCCGTGCACCGCAATTTAATTCGAAAAGATTGCGTGTTTTGTATTCGGGATATAGGTTTCCATGATTTTTTAACAATGGTTTAATTGTTGAAACAATATATTCGGTTTTACTGTATTTGACATTTCTAAAAATTCACACAGGCGAACACCTTTAAAACCGAATAATTTTTACGACATTCATTAGGAAATGTGCTTATTTATTAGGAAAATTATTTTCAGACGTGCATCAGAATTTAATTCGGAAATATTGCGTGTTTTATGTTCGAAATATCAGTTTCCAGGATTTACTAACAATAGTTTCATTGTTCAAACAATGTATTTCGTTTTACTTTATTCTATATTTCTAAACATTCACACATGCGGACGCCTTTAAAATCGAATAATTTGTATGTCATTAATTACGAAATATGCTTATTTATTAGGAAATTAATTTTTAGCCGTGCACCGAAATTTAATTCGGAAACATTGAGTGTTTTATATTCAGTATATCAGTTTCCAGGATTTTCTAACAATGGTTTAATTTTTGAAACAATATATTCGGTTTTACTTTATATTATATTTCTAAACATTCACACATGCCGACGCCTTTAAAACCGAGTAAATTTTACGCCATTAATTTGGAAATGTGCTTATTTATTAGGAAACTAATTTTCAGCCGTGCACCGAAATTTAATTCGAAAATATTGCGTGTTTTATATTCGGTATATCAGTTTCCAGAATTTTCTAACAATAGTTTCATTGTTGAAACAATGTATTACTTACTACGTGTTTTACTATTTTTTACATTTCTAAAAATTCACACAGGCGAACACCGTTTAAACCGAATAATTTTTATGTCACTCATTTGGAAATGTGCTTATTTATTAGGAAATTAATTTTCAGCCGTGTACAGGAATTTATTTCAAAAATATTGCGTGTTTTATATTTGGTATAAAAGTTTCCACTATTTTCTAACAATGGTTTAATTGTTGAAACAATATATTCAGTTTTACTTTTCTTTACCTTTCTAAACATTTACACAGGCGAACACTTTTAAAACCCATTAATTTCTGAATCATTCTTTAGAAAATGTGCTATTTTTTAGCAAACATATTTTCAGCCGGGCACCGAAATTTAATTCGAAAATATTGCTTGTTTTGTGTTCGGTATATAGGTTTCCATTATTTTTTAACAATTGTTTAATTGTTGAAACAATATATTAGGTTTTACTTTATTTTATATTTCTAAACATTCACACAGGTGAGCACCTTTAAAACCCATTAATTTTTTAATCATTCTTTAGGAAATGTGCTGATTTATTAGGAAACTTATTATCTGCCGTGCACCGAAATTTAATTCAAAAATATTGCATGTTTTGTATTCGGTATATAGGTTTCCATGATTTTTTAACAATGGTTTAATTGTTGAAACAATATATTCGGTTTTACTTTATTTGATATTTCTAAAACTTCACACAGGCGGACTCCTTTAAAACCGAAAAATTTTTATATCATTCTTTAGGAAATGTGCTTATTTATTAGGAAACTTATTATCTGCCGTGCACCGAAATTTAATTCGAAAATATTGCGTGTTTTGTATTCTGTATATGTTTCCATGATTTTTTAACAATGGTTTAATTGTTGAAACAATATATTCCGTTTTACTTTATTTGACATTCCTAAAACTTCACACAGGCGGACTCCTATAAAACCGAATAATTTTTATATCTTTCTTTAGGAAATGTGCTTATTTATTAGGAAAATAATTTTCAGCCGTGCACCGAAATTTAATTCGAAAATATTGCGTGTTTTGTATTCGGTATATAGGTTTCCATGATTTTTTAACAATGGTTTAATTGTTGAAACAGCATATTCAGTTTTACTCTATTTTATTTTTCTAAACATTCACACAGGCGAACACCTTTAAAATCCATTAATTTTTTAATCATTCTTTAGGAAATGTGCTGATTTATTAGGAAACTTATTATCTGCCGTGCACCGAAATTTAATTCGAAAATATTGCGTGTTTTGTATTCTGTATAAGTTTCCATGATTTTTTAACAATGGTTTAATTGTTGAAACAATATATTCTGTTTTACTTTATTTGACATTCCTAAAACTTCACACAGGCGGACTCCTATAAAACCGAATAATTTTTATATCTTTCTTTAGAAAATGTGCTTATTTATTAGGAAAATAATTTTCAGCCGTGCACTGAAATTTAATTCGAAAATATTGCGTATTTCGTATTCGGTATATAGGTTTCCATGATTTTTTAACAATGGTTTGATTGTTGAAACAATATATTCGGTTTTACTTTATTTGACATTTCTAAAACTTCGCACAGGCGGACTCCTTAAAAAACGAATAATTTTTATATAATTCTTTAGGAAATGTGCTTAATTATTAGGAAACTAATTTTCAGCCGTGCACCGAAATTTACTTCGAAAATATTGCGTGTTTTGTGTTCGGTATATAGATTTCCATTATTTTTTAACAATGGTTTAATTGTTGAAACAATATATTCGTTTTACTTCATTTGACATTTCTAAAAATTCACACAGGCGAACACCATTAAAACCGAATAATTTTAACGTCATTCATTAGGAAATGTGCTTATTTATTAGGAAATAAATTTTCAGCAAAGCACCAGAATTTAATTGGGAAATATTGCGTGTTTTATATTCGGTATATCAGTTTCCAGAATTTTCTAACAATAGTTTCATTGTTGAAACAATGTATTACTTACTACGTGTTTTACTATTTTTTACATTTCTAAAAATTCACACAGGCGAACACCGTTTAAACCGAATAATTTTTATGTCACTCATTTGGAAATGTGCTTATTTATTAGGAAATTAATTTTCAGCCGTGTACCGGAATTTATTTCAAAAATATTGCGTGTTTTATATTTGGTATAAAAGTTTCCACTATTTTCTAACAATGGTTTAATTGTTGAAACAATATATTCAGTTTTACTTTTTTTTTACCTTTCTAAAAAACATTTACACAGGCGAACACCTTTAAAACCCATTAATTTTTGAATCATTCTTTAGGAAATGTGCTATTTTTTAGCAAACATATTTTCAGCCGGGCACCGAAATTTAATTCGAAAATATTGCTTGTTTTGTGTTCGGTATATAGGTTTCCATTATTTTTTAACATTTGTTTAATTGTTGAAACAATATATCAGGTTTTACTTTATTTTATATTTCTAAACATTCACACAGGTGAGCACCTTTAAAACCCATTAATTTTTAATCATTCTTTTGGAAATGTGCTGATTTATTAGGAAACTTATTATCTGCCGTGCACCGAAATTTAATTCAAAAATATTGCATGTTTTGTATTCGGTATATAGGTTTCCATGATTTTTTAACAATGGTTTAATTGTTGAAACAATATATTCGGTTTTACTTTATTTGACATTTCTAAAACTTCACACAGGCGGACTCCTTTAAAACCGAATAATTTTTATATCATTCTTTAGGAAATGTGCTTATTTATTAGGAAATTAATTTTTAGCCATGCACCAGAATTTAATTGGGAAATATTGCGCGTTTTATATTCGGTATATCAGTTTCCCGAATTTTCTAACAATAGTTTCATTGTTGAAACAATGTATTACTTACTACGTGTTTTACTATTTTTTACATTTCTAAAAATTCACACAGGCGAAAACCGTTTAAACCGAATAATTTTTATGTCACTCATTTGGAAATGTGCTTATTTATTAGGAAATTAATTTTCAGCCGTGTACCGGAATTTATTTCAAAAATATTGCGTGTTTTATATTTGGTATAAAAGTTTCCACTATTTTCTAACAATGGCTTAATTGTTGAAACAATATATTCAGTTTTACTTTTTTTTACCTTTCTAAACATTTACACAGACGAACACCTTTAAAACCCATTAATATTTGAATCATTCTTTAGGAAATGTGCTTATTTATTAGGAAACATATTTTCAGCCGTGCACCGAAATTTAATTCGAAAATATTGCATGTTTTGTATTCGGTATATAGGTTTCCATGATTTTTTAACAATGGTTTAATTGTTGAAACAATATATTCGGTTTTACTTTATTTGACATTTCTAAAACTTCACACAGGCGGACTCCTTTAAAACCGAATAATTTTTATATCATTCTTTAGGAAATGTGCTTATTTATTAGGAAATTAATTTTTAGCCATGCACCAGAATTTAATTGGGAAATATTGCGCGTTTTATATTCGGTATATCAGTTTCCCGAATTTTCTAACAATAGTTTCATTGTTGAAACAATGTATTACTTACTACGTGTTTTACTATTTTTTACATTTCTAAAAATTCACACAGGCGAAAACCGTTTAAACCGAATAATTTTTATGTCACTCATTTGGAAATGTGCTTATTTATTAGGAAATTAATTTTCAGCCGTGTACCGGAATTTATTTCAAAAATATTGCGTGTTTTATATTTGGTATAAAAGTTTCCAGTATTTTCTAACAATCTTTTAATTGTTGAAACAATATATTTAGTTTTACTTTATTTTACATTTCTAAACATTTACACAGGCGAATACCTTTAAAGTCCATTAATTTTTGAATCATTCTTTAGGAAATGTGCTTATTTATTTGGAATATAATTTTCAGCCGCACACCGGAATTTAATTCGGAAATATTGCGTGTTTTGTATTCGGTATATAGGTTTCCATGTTTTTTTAACAATGGTTTAATTGTTGAAACAATATATTCAGTTTTACTCTATTTTACATTTCTAAACATTCACACAGGCGAACACCTTTAAAACCCATTAATTTTTGAATCATTCTTTAGGAAATGTGCTGATTTATTAGGAAACTAATTTTCAGCAGTGCACCGAAATTTAATTCGAAAATATTGCGAGTTTTGTATTCGGTATATAGGTTTCCATGATTTTTTAACAATGGTTTAATTGTTGAAACAATATATTCGGTTTTACTTTATTTGACATTTCTAAAAATTCACACAGGCGAACACCTCTAAAACCGAATAAGTTTTACGTCATTCATTAGGAAATGTGCTTATTTATTAGGAAATTAATTTTCAGCCGTGCACCAGAATTTAATTCGGAAATATTGCGTGTTTTATGTTCGAAATATCAGTTTCCAGGATTTTCTAACAACGGTTTAATTGTTGAAACAATATATTTGGTTTTACTTTATTTTACATTTCTTAAAATTCACACCTGCGAACACATTTTAAACCGAATAATTTTTACGCCATTCATTAGGAAATGTTCTTATTTATTAAGAAATTAATGTTCAGTCGTGCACCAGAATTTAATTCAGAAATATTGCGTGTTTTATATTCGGTATATCAGTTTCCAGAATTTTCTAACAATAGTCTCTTTGTTGAAACAATGTATTCCGTTTTACTATTTTTTACATTTCTAAAATTTCACACAGGCGAACACCTTTTAAACCGAATAATTTTTATGTCACTCATTTGGAAATGTGCTTATTTATTAGGAAATTAATTTTCAGCCGTGTATCGAAATTTATTTCAAAAATATTGCGTGTTTTATATTTGGTATAAAAGTTTCCAGTATTTTCTAACAATCTTTTAATTGTTGAAACAATATATTCAGTTTTACTTTATTTTACATTTCTAAATATTTACACAGGCGAACACATTTAAAACCCATTAATTTTTGAATCTTTCTTTAGGAAATGTGCTTATTTATTAGGAATATAATTTTTAGCCGCACACCTTAATTTAATTCGGAAATATTGCGAGTTTTGTATTCGGTATATAGGTTTCCATGGTTTTTTAACAATGGTTTAATTGTTGAAACAATATATTCGGTTTTACTTTATTTGACATTTCTAAAAATTCACACAGGCGAACACCTTTAAAATCGAATAAATTTTACGTCATTCATTAGGAAATGTGCTTATTTATTAGGAAATTAATTTTCAGCCATGCACCAGAATTTAATTCGGAAATATTGCGTGTTTTATGTTCGAAATATCAGTTTCCAGGATTTTCTAACAATGGTTTAATTGTTGAAACAATATATTTGGTTTTACTTTATTTTAAATTTCTTAAAATTCACACCTGAGAACACATTTTAAACCGAATAATTTTTACGCCATTCATTAGGAAATGTGCTTATTTATTAAGAAATTAATTTTCAGCCGTGCACCAGAATTTATTTCGGAAATATTGTGTGTTTTATATTCGGTATATCAGTTTCCAGAATTTTCTAACAATAGCCTCATTGTTGAAACAATGTATTCCGTTTTACTATTTTTTACATTTCTAAAAATTCACTCAGGCGTCACCTTTTAAACCGAATAATTTTTATGTCACTCATTTGGAAATGTGCTTATTTATTAGGAAATTAATTTTCAGCCGTGTATCGAAATTTATTTCAAAAATATTGCGTGTTTTATCTTTGGTATAAAAGTTTCCAGTATTTTCTAACAATCTTTTAATTGTTGAAACAATATATTCAGTTTTACTTTATTTTACATTTCTAAACATTTAGACAGGCGAATACCTTTAAAGTCCATTAATTTTTGAATCATTCTTTAGGAAATATGCTTATTTATTTGGAATATAATTTTCAGCCGCACACCGGAATTTAATTCGGAAATATTGCGTGTTTTGTATTCGGTATATAGGTTTCCATGTTTTTTTAACAATGGTTTAATTGTTGAAACAATATATTCAGTTTTACTCTATTTTACATTTCTAAACATTCACACAGGCGAACACCTTTAAAACCCATTAATTTTTGAATCATTCTTTAGGAAATGTGCTGATTTATTAGGAAACTAATTTTCAGCAGTGCACCGAAATTTAATTCGAAAATATTGCGTATTTTGTATTCGGTATATAGATTTCCATTATTTTTTATCAATGGTTTAATTGTTGAAACAATATATTCGGTTTTACTTTATTTGACAATTCTAAAAATTCACACAGGCGAACACCTTTAAAACCGAATAATTTTAACGTCATTCATTAGGAAATGTGCTTATTTATTAGGAAATTAATTTTTAGCCATGAACCAGAATTTAATTGGGAAATATTGCGTGTTTTATATTCGGTATATCAATTTCCCGAATTTTCTAACAATAGTTTCATTGTTGAAACAATGTATTACTTACTACGTGTTTTACTATTTTTTACATTTCCAAAACTTCACACAGGCGAAAACCGTTTAAACCGAATAATTTTTATGTCACTCATTTGGAAATGTGCTTATTTATTAGGAAATTAATTTTCAGCCGTGTATCGAAATTTATTTCAAAAATATTGCGTGTTTTATATTTGGTATAAAAGTTTCCAGTATTTTCTAACAATCTTTTAATTGTTGAAACAATATATTTAGTTTTACTTTATTTTACATTTCTAAACATTTACACGGGCGAATACCTTTAAAGTCCATTAATTTTTGAATCATTCTTTAGGAAATGTGCTTATTTATTTGGAATATAATTTTCAGCCGCACACCGGAATTTAATTCGGAAATATTGCGTGTTTTGTATTCGGTATATAGGTTTCCATGTTTTTTTAACAATGGTTTAATTGTTGAAACAATATATTCAGTTTTACTCTATTTTACATTTCTAAACATTCACACAGGCGAACACCTTTAAAACCCATTAATTTTTGAATCATTCTTTAGGAAATGTGCTGATTTATTAGGAAACTAATTTTCAGCAGTGCACCGAAATTTAATTCGAAAATATTGCGAGTTTTGTATTCGGTATATAGGTTTCCATGATTTTTTAACAATGGTTTAATTGTTGAAACAATATATTCGGTTTTACTTTATTTGACATTTCTAAAAATTCACACAGGCGAACACCTCTAAAACCGAATAAGTTTTACGTCATTCATTAGGAAATGTGCTTATTTATTAGGAAATTAATTTTCAGCCGTGCACCAGAATTTAATTCGGAAATATTGCGTGTTTTATGTTCGAAATATCAGTTTCCAGGATTTTCTAACAACGGTTTAATTGTTGAAACAATATATTTGGTTTTACTTTATTTTACATTTCTTAAAATTCACACCTGCGAACACATTTTAAACCGAATAATTTTTACGCCATTCATTAGGAAATGTTCTTATTTATTAAGAAATTAATGTTCAGTCGTGCACCAGAATTTAATTCAGAAATATTGCGTGTTTTATATTCGGTATATCAGTTTCCAGAATTTTCTAACAATAGTCTCTTTGTTGAAACAATGTATTCCGTTTTACTATTTTTTACATTTCTAAAATTTCACACAGGCGAACACCTTTTAAACCGAATAATTTTTATGTCACTCATTTGGAAATGTGCTTATTTATTAGGAAATTAATTTTCAGCCGTGTATCGAAATTTATTTCAAAAATATTGCGTGTTTTATATTTGGTATAAAAGTTTCCAGTATTTTCTAACAATCTTTTAATTGTTGAAACAATATATTCAGTTTTACTTTATTTTACATTTCTAAATATTTACACAGGCGAACACATTTAAAACCCATTAATTTTTGAATCTTTCTTTAGGAAATGTGCTTATTTATTAGGAATATAATTTTTAGCCGCACACCTTAATTTAATTCGGAAATATTGCGAGTTTTGTATTCGGTATATAGGTTTCCATGGTTTTTTAACAATGGTTTAATTGTTGAAACAATATATTCGGTTTTACTTTATTTGACATTTCTAAAAATTCACACAGGCGAACACCTTTAAAATCGAATAAGTTTTACGTCATTCATTAGGAAATGTGCTTATTTATTAGGAAATTAATTTTCAGCCATGCACCAGAATTTAATTCGGAAATATTGCGTGTTTTATGTTCGAAATATCAGTTTCCAGGATTTTCTAACAATGGTTTAATTGTTGAAACAATATATTTGGTTTTACTTTATTTTAAATTTCTTAAAATTCACACCTGAGAACACATTTTAAACCGAATAATTTTTACGCCATTCATTAGGAAATGTGCTTATTTATTAAGAAATTAATTTTCAGCCGTGCACCAGAATTTATTTCGGAAATATTGTGTGTTTTATATTCGGTATATCAGTTTCCAGAATTTTCTAACAATAGCCTCATTGTTGAAACAATGTATTCCGTTTTACTATTTTTTACATTTCTAAAAATTCACTCAGGCGTCACCTTTTAAACCGAATAATTTTTATGTCACTCATTTGGAAATGTGCTTATTTATTAGGAAATTAATTTTCAGCCGTGTATCGAAATTTATTTCAAAAATATTGCGTGTTTTATCTTTGGTATAAAAGTTTCCAGTATTTTCTAACAATCTTTTAATTGTTGAAACAATATATTCAGTTTTACTTTATTTTACATTTCTAAACATTTACACAGGCGAATACCTTTAAAGTCCATTAATTTTTGAATCATTCTTTAGGAAATATGCTTATTTATTTGGAATATAATTTTCAGCCGCACACCGGAATTTAATTCGGAAATATTGCGTGTTTTGTATTCGGTATATAGGTTTCCATGTTTTTTTAACAATGGTTTAATTGTTGAAACAATATATTCAGTTTTACTCTATTTTACATTTCTAAACATTCACACAGGCGAACACCTTTAAAACCCATTAATTTTTGAATCATTCTTTAGGAAATGTGCTGATTTATTAGGAAACTAATTTTCAGCAGTGCACCGAAATTTAATTCGAAAATATTGCGTATTTTGTATTCGGTATATAGATTTCCATTATTTTTTATCAATGGTTTAATTGTTGAAACAATATATTCGGTTTTACTTTATTTGACAATTCTAAAAATTCACACAGGCGAACACCTTTAAAACCGAATAATTTTAACGTCATTCATTAGGAAATGTGCTTATTTATTAGGAAATTAATTTTTAGCCATGAACCAGAATTTAATTGGGATATATTGCGTGTTTTATATTCGGTATATCAGTTTCCCGAATTTTCTAACAATAGTTTCATTGTTGAAACAATGTATTACTTACTACGTGTTTTACTATTTTTTACATTTCCAAAACTTCACACAGGCGAAAACCGTTTAAACCGAATAATTTTTATGTCACTCATTTGGAAATGTGCTTATTTATTAGGAAATTAATTTTCAGCCGTGTACCGGAATTTATTTCAAAAATATTGCGTGTTTTATATTTGGTATAAAAGTTTCCACTATTTTCTAACAATGGCTTAATTGTTGAAACAATATATTCAGTTTTACTTTTTTTTACCTTTCTAAACATTTACACAGGCGAACACCTTTAAAACCCATTAATTTTTGAATCATTCTTTAGGAAATGAGCTTATTTATTAGGAATTATAATTTCAGCCGGGCACCGAAATTTAATTCGAAAATATTGCGAGTTTTGTATTCGGTATATAGGTTTCCATGATTTTTTAACAATGGTTTAATTGTTGAAACAATATATTCGGTTTTACTTTATTTGACATTTCTAAAAATTCACACAGGCGAACACCTCTAAAACCGAATAAGTTTTACGTCATTCATTAGGAAATGTGCTTATTTATTAGGAAATTAATTTTCAGCCGTGCACCAGAATTTAATTCGGAAATATTGCGTGTTTTATGTTCGAAATATCAGTTTCAAGGATTTTCTAACAATGGTTTAATTGTTGAAACAATATATTTGGTTTTACTTTATTTTACATTTCTTAAAATTCACACCTGCGAACACATTTAAAACCGAATAATTTTTACGCCATTCATTAGGAAATGTTCTTATTTATTAAGAAATTAATGTTCAGTCGTGCACCAGAATTTAATTCAGAAATATTGCGTGTTTTATATTCGGTATATCAGTTTCCAGAATTTTCTAACAATAGTCTCTTTGTTGAAACAATGTATTCCGTTTTACTATTTTTTACATTTCTAAAATTTCACACAGGCGAACACCTTTTAAACCGAATAATTTTTATGTCACTCATTTGGAAATGTGCTTATTTATTAGGAAATTAATTTTCAGCCGTGTATCGAAATTTATTTCAAAAATATTGCGTGTTTTATATTTGGTATAAAAGTTTCCAGTATTTTCTAACAATCTTTTAATTGTTGAAACAACATATTCAGTTTTACTTTATTTTACATTTCTAAACATTTACACAGGCGAACACCTTTAAAACCCATTAATTTTTGAATCTTTCTTTAGGAAATGTGCTTATTTATTAGGAATATAATTTTCAGCCGCACACCTTAATTTAATTCGGAAATATTGCGAGTTTTGTATTCGGTATATAGGTTTCCATGGTTTTTTAACAATGGTTTAATTGTTGAAACAATATATTCAGTTTTACTCTATTTTACATTTCTAAACATTCACACAGGCGAACACCTTTTAAACCCATTAATTTTTGAATCATTCTTTAGGAAATGTGCTGATTTATTAGGAAACTAATTTTCAGCAGTGCACCGAAATTTAATTCGAAAATATTGCGTGTTTTGTATTCGGTATATCTGTTTCCACTATTTTCTAACAATGGTTTAATTGTTGAAATAATCTATTCAGTTTTACTTCATTTTGCATTTCTAAACATTTAAGCAGGCGAACACCTTTAAAACCCATTAATCTTTGAATCATTCTTTAGGAAATGTGCTTATTTATTAGGAAACATATTTTCAGCCGGGCACCGAAATTTAATTCGAAAATATTGCGAGTTTTGTATTCGGTATATAGGTTTCCATGATTTTTTAACAATGGTTTAATTGTTGATACAATATATTCGGTTTTACTTTATTTGACATTTCTAAACATTCACACAGGCGAACACCTTTAAAACCGAATAATTTTTATATCATTCTTTAGGAAATTTGCTTATTTATTAGGAAACTAATTTTCAGCCGTGCACCGGAAATTAATTCGAAAATATTGCTTGTTTTGTGTTCGGTATATAGGTTTCCATTATTTTTTAACAATAGTGTCTTTGTTGAAACAATGTATTCCGTTTTACTATTTTTTACATTTCTAAAATTTCACACAGGCGAACACCTTTTAAACCGAATAATTTTTATGTCACTCATTTGGAAATGTGCTTATTTATTAGGAAATTAATTTTCAGCCGTGTATCGAAATTTATTTCAAAAATATTGCGTGTTTTATATTTGGTATAAAAGTTTCCAGTATTTTCTAACAATCTTTTAATTGTTGAAACAATATATTCAGTATTACTCTTTTTTACCTTTCTAAACATTTACACAGGCGAACACCTTTAAAACCCATTAATTTTTGAATCATTCTTTAGGAAATGTGCTTATTTATTAGGAAACATATTTTCAGCCGGGCACCGAAATTTAATTCGAAAATATTGCGAGTTTTGTATTCGGTATATAGGTTTCATGATTTTTTAACAATGGTTTAATTGTTGAAACAATATATTCGGTTTTACTTTATTTGACATTTCTAAAAATTCACACAGGCGAACACCTTTAAAACCGAATAAGTTTTACGTCATTCATTAGGAAATGTGCTTATTTATTAGGAAATTAATTTTCAGCCGTGCACCACAATTTAATTCAGAAATATTGCGTGTTTTATGTTCGAAATATCAGTTTCCAGGATTTTCTAACAATGGTTTAATTGTTGAAACAATATATATTTGGTTTTACTTTATTTTACATTTCTTAAAATTCACACCTGCGAACACATTTTAAACCGAATAATTTTTACGCCATTCATTAGGAAATGTGCTTATTTATTAAGAAATTAATGTTCAGCCGTGCACCAGAATTTAATTCAGAAATATTGCGTGTTTTATATTCGGTATTTCAGTTTCCAGAATTTTCTAACAATAGTCTCATTGTTGAAACAATGTATTCCGTTTTACTATTTTTTACATTTCTAAAATTTCACACAGGCGAACACCTTTTAAACCGAATAATTTTTATGTCACTCATTTGGAAATGTGCTTATTTATTAGGAAATTAATTTTCAGCCGTGTATCGAAATTTATTTCAAAAATATTGCGTGTTTTATATTTGGTATAAAAGTTTCCAGTATTTTCTAACAATCTTTTAATTGTTGAAACAACATATTCAGTTTTACTTTATTTTACATTTCTAAACATTCACACAGGCGAACACCTTTTAAACCCATTAATTTTTGAATCATTCTTTAGGAAATGTGCTGATTTATTCGGAAACTAATTTTCAGCAGTGCACCGAAATTTAATTCGAAAATATTGCGTGTTTTGTATTCGGTATATCTGTTTCCAGTATTTTCTAACAATGGTTTAATTGTTGAAATAATCTATTCAGTTTTACTTCATTTTGCATTTCTAAACATTTACACAGGCGAACACCTTTAAAACCCGTTCATTTTTGAATCATTCTTTAGGAAATGTGCTTATTTATTAGGAATGTAATTTTACGCCGCACACCGGAAATTAATTCCGAAATATTGCGTTTTTTGTATTCGGTATATAAGTTTCCATGATTTTTTAACAATGGTTTAATTGTTGAAATAATATATTCGGTTTTACTTTATTTGACATTTCTAAAAATTCACACAGGCGAACACCTCTAAAACCGAATAATTTTTACGTCATTCATTAGGAAATGTGCTTATTTATTAGGAAATTAATTTTCAGCCGTGCACCAGAATTTAATTCGGAAATATTGCATGTTTTATGTTCGAAATATCAGTTTTCAAGATTTTCTAACAATGGTTTAATTGTTGAAACAATATATTCGGTTTTACTTTATTTGACATTTCTAAAAATTCACACAGGCGAAAACCGTTTAAACCGAATAATTCTTATGTCACTCATTTGGAAATGTGCTTATTTATTAGGAAATTAATTTTCAGCCGTGTACCGGAATTTATTTCAAAAATATTCGTGTTTTATATTTGGTATAAAAGATTCCACTATTTTCTAACAATGGTTTAATTGTTGAAACAATATATTCAGTTTTACTTTTTTTTACCTTTCTAAACATTTACACAGGCGAACACCTTTAAAACCGAATAATTTTTATATCATTCTTTAGGAAATTTGCTTATTTATTAGGAAATTAATTTTCAGCCGTGCACCGGAATTTAATTCGAAAATATTGCTTGTTTTGTGTTCGGTATATAGGTTTCCATTATTTTTTAACAATTGTTTAATTGTTGAAACAATATATTAGGTTTTACTTTATTTTATATTTCTAAACATTCACACAGGTGAGCACCTTTAAAACCCATTAATTTTTTAATCATTCTTTAGGAAATGTGCTGATTTATTAGGAAACTTATTATCTGCCGTGCAGCGAAATTTAATTCGAAAATATTGCGTGTTTTGTATTCGGTATATAGGTTTCCATGATTTTTTAACAATGGTTTAATTGTTGAAACAATATATTTGGTTTTACTTTATTTTACATTTCTTAAAATTTACACAGGCGAACACCTTTAAAACCCATTAATTTTTGAATCATTCTTTAGGAAATGTGCTGATTTATTAGGAAACTTATTATCTGCCGTGCACAGAAATTTAATTCGAAAATATTGCGTGTTTTGTATTCCGTATATAGGTTTCCATGATTTTTTAACAATTGTTTAATTGTTGAAACAATATATTCGGTTTTACTTTATTTGACATTTCTAAAAATTCACAAAGGCGAACACCTTTAAAACCGAATAATTTTTATATCATTCTTTAGGAAATGTGCTTATTTATTAGGAAACTAATTTTCAGCCGTGCACCGAAATTTAATTCGAAAATATTGCGAGTTTTGTATTCGGTATATTGGTTTCCATGATTTTTTAACAATGGTTTAATTGTTGAAACAATATATTCGGTTTTACTTTATTTGACATTTCTAAAAATTCACACATGCGAACACCTTTAAAACCGAATAATTTTAACGTCATTCATTAGGAAATGTGCTTATTTATTAGGAAATTAATTTTTAGCCATGCACCAGAATATAATTGGGAAATATTGCGTGTTTTATATACGGTATATCAGTTTCCCGAATTTTCTAACAATAGTTTCATTGTTGAAACAATGTATTACTTACTGCGTGTTTTACTATTTTTTACATTTCCAAAAATTCACACAGGCGAAAACCGTTTAAACCGAATAATTTTTATGTCACTCATTTGGAAATGTGCTTATTTATTAGGAAATTAATTTTCAGCCGTGTACCGGAATTTATTTCAAAAATATTGCGTGTTTTATATTTGGTATAAAAGTTTCCACTATTTTCTAACAATGGCTTAATTGTTGAAAGAATATATTCAGTTTTACTTTTTTTTACCTTTCTAAACATTTACACAGGCGAACACCTTTAAAACCCATTAATTTTTGAATCATTCTTTAGGAAATGTGCTTATTTATTAGGAATTATATTTTCAGCCGGGCACCGAAATTTAATTCGAAAATATTGCGAGTTTTGTATTCGGTATATAGGTTTCCATGATTTTTTAACAATGGTTTAATTGTTGAAACAATATATTCGGTTTTACTTTATTTGACATTTCTAAAAATTCACACAGGCGAACACCTCTAAAACCGAATAAGTTTTACGTCATTCATTAGGAAATGTGCTTATTTATTAGGAAATTAATTTTCAGCCGTGAACCAGAATTTAATTCGGAAATATTGCGTGTTTTATGTTCGAAATATCAGTTTCCAGGATTTTGTAACAATGGTTTAGTTGTTGAAACAATATATTTGGTTTTACTTTATTTTACATTTCTTAAAATTCACACCTGCGAACACATTTTAAACAGAATAATTTTTACGCCATTCATTAGGAAAAGTTCTTATTTATTAAGAAATTAATGTTCAGTCGTGCACCAGAATTTAATTCAGAAATATTGCGTGTTTTATATTCGGTATATCAGTTTCCAGAATTTTCTAACAATGGTTTAATTGTTGAAACAATGTATTCCGTTTTACTATTTTTTACATTTCTAAAATTTCACACAGGCGAACACCTTTTAAACCGAATAATTTTTGTGTCACTCATTTGGAAATGTGCTTATTTATTAGGAAATTAATTTTCAGCCGTGTATCGAAATTTATTTCAAAAATATTGCGTGTTTTATATTTGTATAAAAGTTTCCAGTATTTTGTAACAATCTTTTAATTGTTGAAACAATATATTCAGTTTTACTTTATTTTACATTTCTAAATATTTACACAGGCGAACACATTTAAAACCCATTAATTTTTGAATCTTTCTTTAGGAAATGTGCTTATTTATTAGGAATATAATTTTCAGCCGCACACCTTAATTTAATTCGGAAATATTGCGTGTTTTGTATTCGGTATATAGGTTTCCATGGTTTTTTAACAATGGTTTAATTGTTGAAACAATATATTCAGTTTTACTCTATTTTACATTTCTAAACATTCACACAGGCGAACACCTTTTAAACCCATTAATTTTTGAATCATTCTTTAGGAAATGTGCTGATTTATTCGGAAACTAATTTTCAGCAGTGCACCGAAATTTAATTCGAAAATATTGCGTGTTTTGTATTCGGGATATCTGTTTCCACTATTTTCTAACAATGGTTTAATTGTTGAAATAATCTATTCAGTTTTACTTCATTTTGCATTTCTAAACATTTAAGCAGGCGAACACCTTTAAAACCCATTAATCTTTGAATCATTCTTTAGGAAATGTGCTTATTTATTAGGAAACATATTTTCAGCCGGGCACCGAAATTTAATTTGAAAATATTGCAAGTTTTGTATTCGGTATATATGTTTCCATGGTTTTTTAACAATGGTTTAATTGTTGATACAATATATTCGGTTTTACTTTATTTGACATTTCTAAAAATTCACACAGGCGAACACCTTTAAAACCGAATAATTTTTATATCATTCTTTAGGAAGTTTGCTTATTTATTAGGAAACTAATTTTCAGCCGTGCACCGGAATTTAATTCGAAAATATTGCTTGTTTTGTGTTCTGTATATAGGTTTCCATTATTTTTTAACAATTGTTTAATTGTTGAAACAATATATTAGGTTTTACTTTATTTTATATTTCTAAACATTCACACAGGTGAGCACGTTTAAAAACCATTAATTTTTTAATCATTCTTTAAGAAATGTGCCGATTTATTCGGAAATTTATTATCTGCCGTGCACCGAAATTTAATTCGAAAATATTGCGTGTTTTGTATTCGGTATATAGGTTTCCATGATTTTTTAACAATGGTTTAATTGTTGAAACACTATATTCGGTTTTACTTTATTTGACATTTCTAAAACTTCACACAGGCGAACACCTCTAAAACTGAATAATTTTTACGTCATTCATTAGGAAATGTGCTTATTTATTAGGAAATTAATTTTCAGCCGTGCACCAGAATTTAATTCGGAAATATTGCGTGTTTTATGTTCGAAATATCAGTTTTCAGGATTTTCTAACAATGGTTTAATTGTTGAAACAATATATTCGGTTTTACTTTATTTGACATTTCTAAAAATTCACACAGGCGAAAACCGTTTAAACCGAATAATTTTTATGTCACTCATTTGGAAATGTGCTTATTTATTAGGAAATTAATTTTCAGCCGTGTACCGGAATTTATTTCAAAAATATTCGTGTTTTATATTTGGTATAAAAGATTCCACTATTTTCTAACAATGGTTTAATTGTTGAAACAATATATTCAGTTTTACTTTTTTTTACCTTTCTAAACATTTACACAAGCGAACACCTTTAAAACCGAATAATTTTTATATCATTCTTTAGGAAATTTGCTTATTTATTAGGAAATTAATTTTCAGCCGTGCACCGGAATTTAATTCGAAAATATTGCTTGTTTTGTGTTCGGTATATAGGTTTCCATTATTTTTTAACAATTGTTTAATTGTTGAAACAATATATTAGCTTTTACTTTATTTTATATTTCTAAACATTCACACAGGTGAGCACCTTTAAAACCCATTAATTTTTTAATCATTCTTTAGGAAATGTGCTGATTTATTAGGAAACTTATTATCTGCCGTGCAGCGAAATTTAATTCGAAAATATTGCGTGTTTTGTATTCGGTATATAGGTTTCCATGATTTTTTAACAATGGTTTAATTGTTGAAACAATATATTCGATTTTACTTTATTTGACATTTCTAAAACTTTACACAGGCGGACTCCTTTAAAACCGAATAATTTTTATATCATTCATTAGGAAATATGCTTATTTATTAGGAAATTAATTTTCAGCCGTGCACCGGAATTTAATTCGGAAATATTGAGTGTTTTATATTCAGTATATCAGTTTCCAGGATTTTCTAACAATGGTTTAATTGTTGAAACAATATATTTGGTTTTACTTTATTTTACATTTCTTAAAATTTACACAGGCGAACACCTTTAAAACCATTAATTTTTATATCACTCTTTAGGAAATGTGCTTATTTATTAGGTAAATAATTTTCAGCCGTGCACAGAAATTTAATTCGAAAATATTGCGTGTTTTGTATTCCGTATATAGGTTTCCATGATTTTTTAACAATGGTTTAATTGTTGAAACAATATATTCGGTTTTACTTTATTTGATATTTCTAAAAATTCACAAAGGCGAACACCTTTAAAACCGAATAATTTTTATATCATTCTTTAGGAAATGTGCTTATTTATTAGGAATCTAATTTTCAGCCGTGCACAGAAATTTAATTTGAAAATATTGCGTGTTTTGTATTCGGCATATAGGTTTCCATGATTTTTTAACAATGGTTTAATTGTTGAAACAATATATTCTGTTTTACTCTATTTTATTTTTCTAAACGTTTACACAGGCGAACACCTTTAAAACCCATTAATTTTTGAATGATTCTTTAGGAAATGTGCTTATTTATTAGGAAACATATTTTCAGCCGGGCACCGAAATTTAATTCGAAAATATTGCGAGTTTTGTATTCGGTATATTGGTTTCCATGATTTTTTAACAATTGTTTAATTGTTGAAACAATATATTCGGTTTTACTTTATTTGACATTTCTAAAAATTCACACAGGCGAACACCTTTAAAACCGAATAATTTTTACGCCATTCATTAGGAAATGTGCTTATTTATTAAAAATTTAATTTTCAGCCGTGCACCGGAATTTAATTCGGAAATATTGCGTGTTTTATATTCGGTATATCAGTTTCTAGAATTTTATAACAATAGTTTCATTGTTGAAACAATGTATCACTTACTACGTGTTTTACTATTTTTTACACTTCTAAAAATTCACACAGGCGAAAACCGTTTAAACCGAATAATTTTTATGTCATTCATTTGGAAATGTGCTTATTTATTAGGAAATTAATTTTCAGCCGTGTACCGGAATTTATTTCAAAAATATTCGTGTTTTATATTTGGTATAAAAGTTTCCACTATTTTCTAACAATGGTTTAATTGTTGAAACAATATATTCCGTTTTACTTTTTTTTACCTTTCTAAACATTTACACAGGCGAACACCTTTAAAACCCATTAATTTTTTAATCATTCTTTAGGAAATGTGCTTATTTATTAGGAAACATATTTTCAGCCGGGCACCGAAATTTAATTCGAAATTATTGCGAGTTTTGTATTCGGTATATTGGTTTCCATGATTTTTTAACAATGGTTTAATTGTTGAAACAATATATTCGGTTTTACTTTATTTGACATTTCTAAAAATGCACACAGGCGAACACCTTTAAAACCGAATAAGTTTTACGTCATTCATTAGTAAATGTGCTTATTTATTAGGAAATTAATTTTCAGCCGTGCACCAGAACTTTTTACATTACAACTTACTACTTTTTACATTTCTAAAAATTCACACAGGCGAACACCTTTTAAACCGAATAATTTTTATGTCACTCATTTGGAAATGTGCTTATTTATTAGGAAATTTATTTTCAGCCGTGTATCGAAATTTATTTAAAAAATATTGCGTGTTTTATATTTGGTATAAAAGTTTCCAGCATTTTCTAACAATCTTTTAATTGTTGAAACAATATATTCAGTTTTACTTTATTTTACATTTCTAAACATTTACACAGGCGAACACCTTTAAAACCCATTAATTTTTGAATCATTCTTTAGGAAATGTGTTTATTTATTAGGAATATAATTTTCAGCCGCACACCGGAATTTAATTCGGAAATATTGCGTGTTTTGTATTCGGTATATAGGTTTCCATGTTTTTTTAACAATGGTTTAATTGTTGAAACAATATATTCAGTATTACTCTATTTTACATTTCTGAACATTCACACAGGCGAACACCTTTAAAACCGATTAATTTTTGAATCATTCTTTAGGAAATGTGCTGATTTATTAGGAAACTAATTTTCAGCAGTGCACCGAAATTTAATTCGAAAATATTGCGTGTTTTGTATTCGGTATATCTGTTTCCAGTATTTTCTAACAATGGTTTAATTGTTGAAATAATCTATTCAGTTTTACTTCATTTTACATTTCTAAACATTTACACAGGCGAACACCTTTAAAACCCATTAATTTTTGAATCATTCTTTAGGAAATGTTCTTATTTATTAGGAATATAATTTTACGCCGCACACCGGAAATTAATTCGGAAATATTGCGTTTTTTGTATTCGGTATATAGGTTTCCATGATGTTTTAACAATGGTTTAATTGTTGAAACAATATATTCGGTTTTACTTTATTTGACATTTCTAAAACTTCACACAGGCGTACTCCTTTAAAACCGAATAATTTTTATATCATTCTTTAGGAAATATTCTTATTTATTAGGAAATTAATTTTTAGCCATGCACCAGAATTTAATTGGGAAATATTGCGTGTTTAATATTCGCTATATCAGTTTCCAGAATTTTCTAACAATAGTTCCATTGTTGAAACTATGTATTACTTACTACGTGTTTTACTATTTTTTACATTTCTAAAAATTCACACAGGCGAAAACCGTTTAAACCGAATAATTTTTATGTCACTCATTTGGAAATGTGCTTATTTATTAGGAAATTAATTTTCAGCCGTGTACCGGAATTTATTTCAAAAATATTGCGTGTTTTGTGTTCGGTATATAGGTTTCCATTATTTTTTAACAATTGTTTAACTGTTGAAACAATATATTAGGTTTTGCTTTATTTTATATTTCTAAACATTCACACAGGTGAGCACCTTTAAAACCCATTAATTTTTTAATCATTCTTTAGGAAATGTGCCTATTTATTAGGAAAATAATTTTCAGCCGTGCACCGAAATTTAATTCGAAAATATTGCGTGTTTTGTATTCGGTATATAGGTTTCCATGATTTTTTAACAATGGTTTAATTGTTGAAACAATATATTCAGTGTTACTCTATTTTACATTTCTAAACATTCACACAGGCGAACATCTTTAAAACCCATTAATGTTTGAATAATTCTTTAGGAAATGTGCTGATTTATTTGGAAACTAATTTTCAGCAGTGCACCGAAATTTAATTCGAAAATATTGCGTGTTTTGTATTCGGTATATCTGTTTCCAATATTTTCTAACAATGGTTTAACTGTTGAAACAATCTATTCAGTTATACTTCATTTTACATATCTAAACATTTACACAGGCGAACACCTTTAAAACCCATTAATTTTTGAATCATTCTTTAGGAAATGTGCTTATTTATTAGGAATATAATTTTTCGCCGCACACCGGAAATTAATTCGGAAATATTGCGTTTTTTGTATTCGGTATATAGGTTTCCATGATTTTTTAACAATGGTTAAATCTGTGAAACAACATATTCGATTTAACTTTATTTGACATTTCTAAAACTTCACACAGTCGGACTCCTTTAAAACCGAATAATTTTTATGTCATTCTTTAGGAAATATGCTTATTTATTAGAAAATTAATTTTCAGCCGTGCACTGGAATTTAATTCGAAAATATTGAGTGTTTTATATTCAGTATATCAGTTTCCAGGATTTTCTAACAATGGTTTAATTGTTGAAACAATATATTTGGTTTTACTTTATTTTACATTTCTTAAAATTCACACCTGCGAACACATTTTACACCGAATCATTTTTACGCCATTCATTAGGAAATGTGCTTATTTATTAAGAAATTAATTTTCAGCCGTGCACCAGAATTTAATTCGAAAATATTGCGTGTTTTATATTCGGTATATCAGTTTCCAGAATTTTCTAACAATAGTCTCATTGTTGAAACAATGTATTCCGTTTTACTATTTTTTACATTTCTAAAAATTCACACAGGTGAACACATTTTAAACCGAATAAATTTTATGTCACTCATTTGGAAATGTGCTTATTTATTAGGAAACTAATTTTCAGCCGTGCACCGAAATTTAATTCGAAAATATTGCGTGTTTTGTTTTCGGTATATAGGTTTCCATGATTTTTTAACAATGGTTTAATTGTTGAAACAATATATTCTGTTTTACTCTATTTTATTTTTCTAAACATTCACACAGGCGAACACCTTTAAAACCCATTAATTTTTGAATCATTCTTTAGGAAATGTACTGATTTATTAGGAAACTTATTATCTGCCGTGCACCGAAATTTAATTCGAAAATATTGCGTGTTTTGTATTCGGTATATAGGTTTCCATGATTTTTTAACAATGGTTTAATTGTTGAAACAATATATTCAGTGTTACTCTATTTTACATTTCTAAACATTCACACAGGCGAACATCTTTAAAACACATTAATGTTTGATTAATTCTTTAGGAAATGTGCTGATTTATTTTGAAACTAATTTTCAGCAGTGCACCGAAATTTAATTCGAAAATATTGCGTGTTTTGTATTCGGTATATCTGTTTCCAATATTTTCTAACAATGGTTTAATTGTTGAAACAATCTATTCAGTTATACTTCATTTTACATATCTAAACATTTACACAGGCGAACACCTTTAAAACCCATTAATTTTTGAATCATTCTTTAGGAAATGTGCTTATTTATTAGGAATATAATTTTTCGCCGCACACCGGAAATTAATTCGGAAATATTGCGTTTTTTGTATTCGGTATATAGGTTTCCATGATTTTTTAACAATGGTTAAATTGGTGAAACAACATATTCGATTTTACTTTATTTGACATTTCTAAAACTTCACACAGGCGGACTCCTTTAAAACCGAATAATTTTTATGTCATTCTTTAGGAAATATGCTTATTTATTAGAAAATTAATTTTCAGCCGTGCACTGGAATTTAATTCGAAAATATTGAGTGTTTTATATTCAGTATATCAGTTTCCAGGATTTTCTAACAATGGTTTAATTGTTGAAACAATATATTTGGTTTTACTTTATTTTACATTTCTTAAAATTCACACCTGCGAACACATTTTACACCGAATCATTTTTACGCCATTCATTAGGAAATGTGCTTATTTATTAAGAAATTAATTTTCAGCCGTGCACCAGAATTTAATTCGAAAATATTGCGTGTTTTATATTCGGTATATCAGTTTCCAGAATTTTCTAACAATAGTCTCATTGTTGAAACAATGTATTCCGTTTTACTATTTTTTACATTTCTAAAAATTCACACAGGTGAACACCTTTTAAACCGAATAAATTTTATGTCACTCATTTGGAAATGTGCTTATTTATTAGGAAACTAATTTTCAGCCGTGCACCGAAATTTAATTCGAAAATATTGCGTGTTTTGTTTTCGGTATATAGGTTTCCATGATTTTTTAACAATGGTTTAATTGTTGAAACAATATATTCTGTTTTACTCTATTTTATTTTTCTAAACATTCACACAGGCGAACACCTTTAAAACCCATTAATTTTTGAATCATTCTTTAGGAAATGTGCTGATTTATTAGGAAACTTATTATCTGCCGTGCACCGAAATTTAATTCGAAAATATTGCGTGTTTTGTATTCGGTATGTAGGTTTCCATGATTTTTTAACAATGGTTTAATTGTTGAAACAATATATTCGGTTTTACTTTATTTGACATTTCTAAAAATTCACACAGGCGAACACCTTTAAAACCGAATAATTTTTACATCATTCATTAGGAAATATGCTTATTTATAAGGAAATTAATTTTCAGCCGTGCACCGGAATTTAATTCGGAAATATTGAGTGTTTTATATTCAGTATATCAGTTTCCAGGATTTTCTAATAATGGTTTAATTGTTGAAACAATATATTTGGTTTTACTTTATTTTACATTTCTTAAAATTTACACCAGCGAACACATTTTAAACCGAATAATTTTTACGCCATTCACTAGAAAATGTGCTTATTTATTAAGAAATTAATTTTCAGCCGTGCACCAGAATTTAATTCGGAAATATTGCGTGTTTTATATTCGGTATATCAGTTTCCAGAATTTTCTAACAATAGTCTCATTGTTGAAACAATGTATTCCGTTTTACTATTTTTACATTTCTAAAAATTCACACAGACGAACACATTTTAAACCGAATAATTTTTATGTCACTCATTTGGAAATGTGCTTATTTATTAGGAAATTAATTTTCAGCCGTGTACCGGAATTTATTTCAAAAATATTGCGTGTTTTATATTTGGTATAAAAGTTTCCACTATTTTCTAACAATGGTTTAATTGTTGAAACAATATATTCAGTTTTACTTTTTTTTACCTTTCTAAACATTTACACAGGCGAACACCTTTAAAACCCATTAATTTTTTAATCTTTCTTTAGGAAATGTGCTTATTTATTAGGAAACATATTTTCAGCCGTGCACCGAAATTTAATTCGAAAATATTGCGTGTTTTGTATTCGGTATATAGGTTTCCATGATTTTTTAACAATGGTTTAATTGTTGAAACAATATATTCGGTTTTACTTTATTTGACATTTCTAAATTTTCACACATGCGGACTCCTTTAAAACCGAATAATTTTTATATCATTCTTTAGGAAATGTGCTTATTTATTAGGAAACTAATTTTCAGCAGTGCACCGAAATTTAATTCGAAAATATTGCGTGTTTTGTATTCGGTATATTGGTTTTCCATGATTTTTTAACAATGGTTTAATTGTTGAAACAATATATTCAGTGTTACTCTATTTTACATTTCTAAACATTCACACTGGCGAACATCTTTAAAACCCATTAATGTTTGAATAATTCTTTAGGAAATGTGCTGATTTATTTGGAAACTAATTTTCAGCAGTGCACCGAAATTTAATTCGAAAATATTGCGTGTTTTGTATTCGGTATATCTGTTTCCAATATTTTCTAACAATGGTTTAATTGTTGAAACAATCTATTCAGTTATACTTCATTTTACATATCTTAACATTTACACAGGCGAACACCTTTAAAACCCATTAATTTTTGAATCATTCTTTAGGAAATGTGCTTATTTATTAGGAATATAATTTTTCGCCGCACACCGGAAATTAATTCGGAAATATTGCGTTTTTTGAATTCTGTATATAGGTTTCCATGATTTTTTAACAATGGTTAAATTGGTGAAACAACATATTCGATTTTACTTTATTTGACATTTCTAAAACTTCACACAGGCGGACTCCTTTAAAACCGAATAATTTTTATGTCATTCTTTAGGAAATATGCTTATTTATTAGAAAATTAATTTTCAGCCGTGCACTGGAATTTAATTCGAAAATATTGCGTGTTTTATATTCAGTATATCAGTTTCCAGGATTTTCTAACAATGGTTTAATTGTTGAAACAATATATTTGGTTTTACTTTATTTTACATTTCTTAAAATTCACACCTGCGAACACATTTTACACCGAATCATTTTTACGCCATTCATTAGGAAATGTGCTTATTTATTAAGAAATTAATTTTCAGCCGTGCACCAGAATTTAATTCGAAAATATTGCGTGTTTTATATTCGGTATATCAGTTTCCAGAATTTTCTAACAATAGTCTTATTGTTGAAACAATGTATTCCGTTTTACTATTTTTTACATTTCTAAAAATTCACACAGGTGAACACCTTTTAAACCGAATAAATTTTATGTCACTCATTTGGAAATGTGCTTATTTATTAGGAAACTAATTTTCAGCCGTGCACCGAAATTTAATTCGAAAATATTGCGTGTTTTGTTTTCGGTATATAGGTTTCCATGATTTTTTAACAATGGTTTAATTGTTGAAACAATATATTCTGTTTTACTCTATTTTATTTTTCTAAACATTCACACAGGCGAACACCTTTAAAACCCATTAATTTTTGAATCATTCTTTAGGAAATGTGCTGATTTATTAGGAAACTTATTATCTGCCGTGCACCGAAATTTAATTCGAAAATATGGCGTGTTTTGTATTCGGTATGTAGGTTTCCATGATTTTTTAACAATGGTTAAATTGTTGAAACAATATATTCGGTTTTACTTTATTTGACATTTCTAAAAATTCACACAGGCGAACACCTTTAAAACCGAATAATTTTTACATCATTCATTAGGAAATGTGCTTATTTATTAGGAAATTAATTTTCAGCCGTGCACCGGAATTTAATTCGGAAATATTGAGTGTTTTATATTCAGTATATCAGTTTCCAGGATTTTCTAACAATGGTTTAATTGTTGAAACAATATATTTGGTTTTACTTTATTTTACATTTCTTAAATTTTACACCAGCGAACACATTTTAAACCGAATAATTTTTACGCCATTCATTAGAAAATGTGCTTATTTATTAAGAAATTAATTTTCAGCCGTGCACCAGAATTTAATTCGGAAATATTGCGTGTTTTATATTCGGTATATCAGTTTCCAGAATTTTCTAACAATAGTCTCATTGTTGAAACAATGTATTCCGTTTTACTATTTTTACATTTCTAAAAATTCACACAGACGAACACATTTTAAACCGAATAATTTTTATGTCACTCATTTGGAAATGTGCTTATTTATTAGGAAATTAATTTTCAGCCGTGTACCGGAATTTATTTCAAAAATATTGCGTGTTTTATATTTGGTATAAAAGTTTCCACTATTTTCTAACAATGGTTTAATTGTTGAAACAATATATTCAGTTTTACTTTTTTTTACCTTTCTAAACATTTACACAGGCGAACACCTTTAAAACCCATTAATTTTTTAATCTTTCTTTAGGAAATGTGCTTATTTATTAGGAAACATATTTTCAGCCGGGCACCGAAATTTAATTCGAAAATATTGCGAGTTTTGTATTCGGTATATAGGTTTCCATGATTTTTTAACAATGGTTTAATTGTTGAAACAATATATTAGGTTTTGCTTTATTTTATATTCCTAAACATTCACACAGGTGAGCACCTTTAAAACCCATTAATTTTTTAATCATTCTTTAGGAAATGTGCTTATTTATTAGGAAACTAATTTTCAGCCGTGCACCGAAATTTAATTCGAAAATATTGCGTGTTTTGTATTCGGTATATAGGTTTCCATGATTTTTTAACAATGGTTTAATTGTTGAAACAATATATTCGGTTTTACTTTATTTGACATTTCTAAAACTTCACACATGCGGACTCCTTTAAAACCGAATAATTTTTATATCATTCTTTAGGAAATGTGCTTATTTATTAGGAAACTAATTTTCAGCAGTGCACCGAAATTTAATTCGAAAATATTGCGTGTTTTGTATTCGGTATATTGGTTTTCCATGATTTTTTAACAATGGTTTAATTGTTGAAACAATATATTCAGTGTTACTCTATTTTACATTTCTAAACATTCACACTGGCGAACATCTTTAAAACCCATTAATGTTTGAATAATTCTTTAGGAAATGTGCTGATTTATTTGGAAACTAATTTTCAGCAGTGCACCGAAATTTAATTCGAAAATATTGCGTGTTTTGTATTCGGTATATCTGTTTCCAATATTTTCTAACAATGGTTTAATTGTTGAAACAATCTATTCAGTTATACTTCATTTTACATATCTTAACATTTACACAGGCGAACACCTTTAAAACCCATTAATTTTTGAATCATTCTTTAGGAAATGTGCTTATTTATTAGGAATATAATTTTTCGCCGCACACCGGAAATTAATTCGGAAATATTGCGTTTTTTGAATTCTGTATATAGGTTTCCATGATTTTTTAACAATGGTTAAATTGGTGAAACAACATATTCGATTTTACTTTATTTGACATTTCTAAAACTTCACACAGGCGGACTCCTTTAAAACCGAATAATTTTTATGTCATTCTTTAGGAAATATGCTTATTTATTAGAAAATTAATTTTCAGCCGTGCACTGGAATTTAATTCGAAAATATTGCGTGTTTTATATTCAGTATATCAGTTTCCAGGATTTTCTAACAATGGTTTAATTGTTGAAACAATATATTTGGTTTTACTTTATTTTACATTTCTTAAAATTCACACCTGCGAACACATTTTACACCGAATCATTTTTACGCCATTCATTAGGAAATGTGCTTATTTATAAAGAAATTAATTTTCAGCCGTGCACCAGAATTTAATTCGAAAATATTGCGTGTTTTATATTCGGTATATCAGTTTCCAGAATTTTCTAACAATAGTCTTATTGTTGAAACAATGTATTCCGTTTTACTATTTTTTACATTTCTAAAAATTCACACAGGTGAACACCTTTTAAACCGAATAAATTTTATGTCACTCATTTGGAAATGTGCTTATTTATTAGGAAACTAATTTTCAGCCGTGCACCGAAATTTAATTCGAAATTATTGCGTGTTTTGTTTTCGGTATATAGGTTTCCATGATTTTTTAACAATGGTTTAATTGTTGAAACAATATATTCTGTTTTACTCTATTTTATTTTTCTAAACATTCACACAGGCGAACACCTTTAAAACCCATTAAATTTTGAATCATTCTTTAGGAAATGTGCTGATTTATTAGGAAACTTATTATCTGCCGTGCACCGAAATTTAATTCGAAAATATGGCGTGTTTTGTATTCGGTATGTAGGTTTCCATGATTTTTTAACAATGGTTAAATTGTTGAAACAATATATTCGGTTTTACTTTATTTGACATTTCTAAAAATTCACACAGGCGAACACCTTTAAAACCGAATAATTTTTACATCATTCATTAGGAAATGTGCTTATTTATTAGGAAATTAATTTTCAGCCGTGCACCGGAATTTAATTCGGAAATATTGAGTGTTTTATATTCAGTATATCAGTTTCCAGGATTTTCTAACAATGGTTTAATTGTTGAAACAATATATTTGGTTTTACTTTATTTTACATTTCTTAAAATTTACACCAGCGAACACATTTTAAACCGAATAATTTTTACGCCATTCATTAGAAAATGTGCTTATTTATTAAGAAATTAATTTTCAGCCGTGCACCAGAATTTAATTCGGAAATATTGCGTGTTTTATATTCGGTATATCAGTTTCCAGAATTTTCTAACAATAGTCTCATTGTTGAAACAATGTATTCCGTTTTACTATTTTTACATTTCTAAAAATTCACACAGACGAACACATTTTAAACCGAATAATTTTTATGTCACTCATTTGGAAATGTGCTTATTTATTAGGAAATTAATTTTCAGCCGTGTACCGTAATTTATTTCAAAAATATTGCGTGTTTTATATTTGGTATAAAAGTTTCCACTATTTTCTAACAATGGTTTAATTGTTGAAACAATATATTCAGTTTTACTTTTTTTTACCTTTCTAAACATTTACACAGGCGAACACCTTTAAAACCCATTAATTTTTTAATCTTTCTTTAGGAAATGTGCTTATTAATTAGGAAACATATTTTCAGCCGGGCACCGAAATTTAATTCGAAAATATTGCGAGTTTTGTATTCGGTATATAGGTTTCCATGATTTTTTAACAATGGTTTAATTGTTGAAACAATATATTCGGTTTTACTTTATTTGACATTTCTAAAAATTCACACAGGCGAACACCTTTAAAACCGAATAATTTTTATATCATTCTTTAGGAAATGTGCTTATTTATTAGGAAACTAATTTTCAGCTGTGCACCGGAATTTAAATCGAAAATATTGCGTGTTTTGTGTTCGGTATATAGGTTTTCATTATTTTTTAACAATTGTTTAACTGTTGAAACAATATATTAGGTTTTACTTTATTTTATATTTCTAAACATTCACACAGGCGAACACCTTTAAAACCCATTAATGTTTGAATAATTCTTTAGGAAATGTGCTGATTTATTTGGAAACTAATTTTCAGCAGTGCACCGAAATTTAATTCGAAAATATTGCGTGTTTTGTATTCGATATATCTGTTTCCAATATTTTCTAACAATGGTTTAATTGTTGAAACAATCTATTCAGTTATACTTCATTTTACATATCTAAACATTTACACAGGCAAACACCTTTAAAACCCATTCATTTTTGAATCATTCTTTAGGAAATGTGCTTATTTATTAGGAATATAATTTTTCGCCGCACACCGGAAATAATTCGGAAATATTGCGTTTTTTGTATTCGGTATATAGGTTTCCATGATTTTTTAACAATGGTTAAATTGGTGAAACAACATATTCGATTTTGATTTATTTGACATTTCTAAAAATTCACACAGGCGAACACCTTCAAACCAAATAATTTTTATGTCACTCATTTGGAAATGTGCTTATTTATTAGGAAATTAATTTTCAGCCGTGTACCGAAGTTTATTTAAAAAATATTGCGTGTTTTATATTTGGTATAAAAGTTTCCAGTATTTTCTAACAAACTTTTATTTGTTGAAACAATATATTCTGTTTTACTCTATTTTATTTTTCTAAACATTCACACAGGCGAACACCTTTAAAACCCATTAATTTTTGAATCATTCTTTAGGAAATGTGCTGATTTATTAGGAAACTTATTATCTGCCGCGCACCGAAAATTAATTCGAAAATATTGCGTGTTTTGTATTCGGTATGTAGGTTTCCATGATTTTTAACAATGGTTTAATTGTTGAAACAATATATTCGGTTTTACTTTATTTGACATTTCTAAAAATTCACACAGGCGAACACCTTTAAAACCGAATAATTTTTATATCATTCTTTAGGAAATGTGCTTATTTATTAGGAAACTAATTTTCAGTCGTGCACCGGAATTTAATTCGAAAATATTGCGTGTTTTGTGTTCGGTATATAGGTTTCCATTATTTTTTAACAATTGTTTAACTGTTGAAACAATATATTAGGTTTTGCTTTATTTTATATTTCTAAACATTCACACAGGTGAGCACCTTTAAAACCCATTAATTTTTTAATCATTCTTTAGGAAATGTGCTTATTTATTAGGAAAATAATTTTCAGCCGTGCACCGAAATTTAATTCGAAAATATTGCGTGTTTTGTATTCGGTATATAGGTTTCCATGATTTTTTAACAATGGTTTAATTGTTGAAACAATATATTCGGTTTTACTTTATTTGACATTTCTAAAACTTCACACATGCGGACTCCTTTAAAACCGAATAATTTTTTTATCATTCTTTAGGAAATGTGCTTATTTATTAGGAAACTAATTTTCAGCAGTGCATCGAAATTTAATTCGAAAATATTGCGTGTTTTGTATTCGGTATATAGGTTTCCATGATTTTTTAACAATGGTTTAATTGTTGAAACAATATATTCAGTGTTACTCTATTTTACATTTCTAAACATTCACACAGGCGAACATCTTTAAAACCCATTAATGTTTGAATAATTCTTTAGGAAATGTGCTGATTTATTTGGAAACTAATTTTCAGCAGTGCACCGAAATTTAATTCGAAAATATTGCGTGTTTTGTATTCGGTATATCTGTTTCCAATATTTTCTAACAATGGTTTAATTGTTGAAACAATCTATTCAGTTATACTTCATTTTACATATCTAAACATTTACACAGGCGAACACCTTTAAAACCCATTAATTTTTGAATCATTCTTTAGGAAATGTGCTTATTTATTAGGAATATAATTTTTCGCCGCACACCGGAAATTAATTCGGAAATATTGCGTTTTTTGTATTCGGTATATAGGTTTCCATGATTTTTTAACAATGGTTTAATTGTTGAAACAATATATTCGGTTTTACTTTATTTGACATTTCTAAAAATTCACACAGGCGAACACCTTTAAAACCGAATAATTTTTATATCATTCTTTAGGAAATGTGCTTATTTATTAGGAAACTAATTTTCAGCTGTGCACCGGAATTTAATTCGAAAATATTGCGTGTTTTGTGTTCGGTATATAGGTTTTCATTATTTTTTAACAATTGTTTAACTGTTGAAACAATATATTAGGTTTTACTTTATTTTATATTTCTAAACATTCACACAGGCGAACACCTTTAAAACCCATTAATGTTTGAATAATTCTTTAGGAAATGTGCTGATTTATTTGGAAACTAATTTTCAGCAGTGCATAGAAATTTAATTCGAAAATATTGCGTGTTTTGTATTCGATATATCTGTTTCCAATATTTTCTAACAATGGTTTAATTGTTGAAACAATCTATTCAGTTATACTTCATTTTACATATCTAAACATTTACACAGGCAAACACCTTTAAAACCCATTAATTTTTGAATCATTCTTTAGGAAATGTGCTTATTTATTAGGAATATAATTTTTCGCCGCACACCGGAAATAATTCGGAAATATTGCGTTTTTTGTATTCGGTATATAGGTTTCCATGATTTTTTAACAATGGTTAAATTGGTGAAACAACATATTCGATTTTGATTTATTTGACATTTCTAAAAATTCACACAGGCGAACACCTTCAAACCAAATAATTTTTATGTCACTCATTTGGAAATGTGCTTATTTATTAGGAAATTAATTTTCAGCCGTGTACCGAAGTTTATTTAAAAAATATTGCGTGTTTTATATTTGGTATAAAAGTTTCCAGTATTTTCTAACAAACTTTTATTTGTTGAAACAATATATTCTGTTTTACTCTATTTTATTTTTCTAAACATTCACACAGGCGAACACCTTTAAAACCCATTAATTTTTGAATCATTCTTTAGGAAATGTGCTGATTTATTAGGAAACTTATTATCTGCCGTGCACCGAAATTTAATTCGAAAATATTGCGTGTTTTGTATTCGGTATGTAGGTTTCCATGATTTTTAACAATGGTTTAATTGTTGAAACAATATATTCGGTTTTACTTTATTTGACATTTCTAAAAATTCACACAGGCGAACACCTTTAAAACCGAATAATTTTTATATCATTCTTTAGGAAATGTGCTTATTTATTAGGAAACTAATTTTCAGTCGTGCACCGGAATTTAATTCGAAAATATTGCGTGTTTTGTGTTCGGTATATAGGTTTCCATTATTTTTTAACAATTGTTTAACTGTTGAAACAATATATTAGGTTTTGCTTTATTTTATATTTCTAAACATTCACACAGGTGAGCACCTTTAAAACCCATTAATTTTTTAATCATTCTTTAGGAAATGTGCTTATTTATTAGGAAAATAATTTTCAGCCGTGCACCGAAATTTAATTCGAAAATATTGCGTGTTTTGTATTCGGTATATAGGTTTCCATGATTTTTTAACAATGGTTTAATTGTTGAAACAATATATTCGGTTTTACTTTATTTGACATTTCTAAAACTTCACACATGCGGACTCCTTTAAAACCGAATAATTTTTTTATCATTCTTTAGGAAATGTGCTTATTTATTAGGAAACTAATTTTCAGCAGTGCATCGAAATTTAATTCGAAAATATTGCGTGTTTTGTATTCGGTATATAGGTTTCCATGATTTTTTAACAATGGTTTAATTGTTGAAACAATATATTCAGTGTTACTCTATTTTACATTTCTAAACATTCACACAGGCGAACATCTTTAAAACCCATTAATGTTTGAATAATTCTTTAGGAAATGTGCTGATTTATTTGGAAACTAATTTTCAGCAGTGCACCGAAATTTAATTCGAAAATATTGCGTGTTTTGTATTCGGTATATCTTTTTCCAATATTTTCTAACAATGGTTTAATTGTTGAAACAATCTATTCAGTTATACTTCATTTTACATATCTAAACATTTACACAGGCGAACACCTTTAAAACCCATTAATTTTTGAATCATTCTTTAGGAAATGTGCTTATTTATTAGGAATATAATTTTTCGCCGCACACCGGAAATTAATTCGGAAATATTGCGTTTTTTGAATTCTGTATATAGGTTTCCATGATTTTTTAACAATGGTTAAATTGGTGAAACAACATATTCGATTTTACTTTATTTGACATTTCTAAAACTTCACACAGGCGGACTCCTTTAAAACCGAATAATTTTTATGTCATTCTTTAGGAAATATGCTTATTTATTAGAAAATTAATTATCAGCCGTGCACTGGAATTTAATTCGAAAATATTGAGTGTTTTATATTCAGTATATCAGTTTCCAGGATTTTCTAACAATGGTTTAATTGTTGAAACATATTTGGTTTTACTTTATTTTACATTTCTTAAAATTCACACCTGCGAACACATTTTACACCGAATCATTTTTACGCCATTCATTAGGAAATGTGCTTATTTATTAAGAAATTAATTTTCAGCCGTGCACCAGAATTTAATTCGAAAATATTGCGTGTTTTATATTCGGTATATCAGTTTCCAGAATTTTCTAACAATAGTCTCATTGTTGAAACAATGTATTCCGTTTTACTATTTTTTACATTTCTAAAAATTCACACAGGTGAACACCTTTTAAACCGAATAAATTTTATGTCACTCATTTGGAAATGTGCTTATTTATTAGGAAACTAATTTTCAGCCGTGCACCGAAATTTAATTCGAAAATATTGCGTGTTTTGTTTTCGGTATATAGGTTTCCATGATTTTTTAACAATGGTTTAATTGTTGAAACAATATATTCTGTTTTACTCTATTTTATTTTTCTAAACATTCACACAGGCGAACACCTTTAAAACCCATTAATTTTTTAATCATTCTTTAGGAAATGTGCTGATTTATTAGGAAACTTATTATCTGCCGTGCACCGAAATTTAATTCGAAAATATTGCGTGTTTTGTATTCGGTATGTAGGTTTCCATGATTTTTTAACAATGGTTAAATTGTTGAAACAATATATTCGGTTTTACTTTATTTGACATTTCTAAAAATTCACACAGGCGAACACCTTTAAAACCGAATAATTTTTACATCATTCATTAGGAAATATGCTTATTTATTAGGAAATTAATTTTCAGCCGTGCACCGGAATTTAATTCGGAAATATTGAGTGTTTTATATTCAGTATATCAGTTTCCAGGATTTTCTAACAATGGTTTAATTGTTGAAACAATATATTTGGTTTTACTTTATTTTACATTTCTTAAAATTGACACCAGCGAACACATTTTAATCCGAATAATTTTTACGCCATTCATTAGAAAATGTGCTTATTTATTAAGAAATTAATTTTCAGCCGTGCACCAGAATTTAATTCGGAAATATTGCGTGTTTTATATTTGGTATAAAAGTTTCCACTATTTTCTAACAATGGTTTAATTGTTGAAACAATATATTCAGTTTTACTTTTTTTTACCTTTCTAAACATTTACACAGGCGAACACCTTTAAAACCCATTAATTTTTTAATCTTTCTTTAGGAAATGTGCTTATTTATTAGGAAACATATTTTCAGCCGGGCACCGAAATTTAATTCGAAAATATTGCGAGTTTTGTATTCGGTATATAGGTTTCCATGATTTTTTAACAATGGTTTAATTGTTGAAACAATATATTCGGTTTTACTTTATTTTACATTTCAAACATTCACACAGGCGAACACCTTTAAAACCCATTAATGTTTGATAAATTCTTTAGGAAATGTGCTGATTTATTTGGAAACTAATTTTCAGCAGTGCACCGAAATTTAATTCGAAAATATTGCGTGTTTTGTATTCGATATATCTGTTTCCAATATTTTCTAACAATGGTTTAATTGTTGAAACAATCTATTCAGTTATACTTCATTTTACATATCTAAACATTTACACAGGCAAACACCTTTAAAACCCATTAATTTTTGAATCATTCTTTAGGAAATGTGCTTATTTATTAGGAATATAATTTTTCGCGGCACACCGGAAATAATTCGGAAATATTGCGTTTTTTGTATTCGGTATATAGGTTTCCATGATTTTTTAACAATGGTTAAATTGGTGAAACAACATATTCGATTTTGATTTATTTGACATTTCTAAAAATTCACACAGGCGAACACCTTCAAACCAAATAATTTTTATGTCACTCATTTGGAAATGTGCTTATTTATTAGGAAATTAATTTTCACCCGTGTACCGAAGTTTATTTAAAAAATATTGCGTGTTTTATATTTGGTATAAAAGTTTCCAGTATTTTCTAACAAACTTTTATTTGTTGAAACAATATATTCTGTTTTACTCTATTTTATTTTTCTAAACATTCACACAGGCGAACACCTTTAAAACCCATTAATTTTTGAATCATTCTTTAGGAAATGTGCTGATTTATTAGGAAACTTATTATCTGCGTGCACCGAAATTTAATTCGAAAATATTGCGTGTTTTGTATTCGGTATGTAGGTTTCCATGATTTTTTAACAATGGTTTAATTGTTGAAACAATATATTCGGTTTTACTTTATTTGATATTTCTAAAAATTCACACAGGCGAACACCTTTAAAACCGAATAATTTTTACATCATTCATTAGGAAATATGCTTATTTATTTGGAAATTAATTTTCAGCCGTGCACCGGAATTTAATTCGGAAATATTGAGTGTTTTATATTCAGTATATCAGTTTCCAGGATTTTCTAACAATGGTTTAATTGTTGAAACAATATATTTGGTTTTACTTTATTTTATATTTCTTAAAATTTACACCAGCGAACACATTTTAAACCGAATAATTTTTACGCCATTCATTAGGAAATGTGCTTATTTATTAAGAAATTAATTTTCAGCCGTGCACCAGAATTTAATTCGGAAATATTGCGTGTTTTATATTCGGTATATCGGTTTCCAGAATTTTCTAACAATAGTCTCATTATTGAAACAATGTATTCCGTTTTACTATTTTTTACATTTCTAAAAATTCACACAGACGAACACATTTTAAACCGAATAATTTTTATGTCACTCATTTGGAAATGTGCTTATTTATTAGGAAATTAATTTTCAGCCGTGTATCGAAATTTATTTCAAAAATATTGCGTGTTTTATATTTGGTATAAAAGTTTCCAGTATTTTCTAACAATCTTTTAATTGTTGAAACAATATATTCAGTTTTACTTTATTTTACATTTCAAACATTTACACAGGCGAACACCTTTAAATCCCATTAATTTTTTAACCATTCTTTAGGAAATGTGCTTATTTATTAGGAAACTAATTTTCAGCAGTGCACCGAAATTTAATTCGAAAATATTGCGTGTTTTGTGTTCGGTATATCTGTTTCCAGTATTTTCTAGCAATGGTTTAATTATGGAAATAATCTATTCAGTTTTACTTCATTTTACATTTCTAAACATTTATACAGGCGAACACCTTTAAAACCCATTAATTTTTGAATCATTCTTTAGGAAATGTGCTTATTTATTAGGAATATAATTTTACGCCGCACACCTGAAATTAATTCGGAAATATTGCGTTTTTTGTATTCGGTATATAGGTTTCCATGATTTTTTAACAATGGTTTAATTGTTGAAACAATATATTCGGTTTTACTTTATTTGACATTTCTAAAACTTCACACAGGCGGACTCCTTTAAAACCGAATAATTTTTACATCATTCATTAGGAAATATGCTTATTTATTAGGAAATTAATTTTCAGCCGTGCACCGGATTTTAATTCGGAAATATTGAGTGTTTTGTGTTCGGTATATAGGTTTCCATTATTTTTTAACAATTGTTTAACTGTTGAAACAATATATTAGGTTTTACTTTATTTTATATTTCTAAACATTCACACAGGCGAACACCTTTAAAACCCATTAATGTTTGATAAATTCTTTAGGAAATGTGCTGATTTATTTGGAAACTAATTTTCAGCAGTGCACCGAAATTTAATTCGAAAATATTGCGTGTTTTGTATTCGATATATCTGTTTCCAATATTTTCTAACAATGGTTTAATTGTTGAAACAATCTATTCAGTTATACTTCATTTTACATATCTAAACATTTACACAGGCAAACACCTTTAAAACCCATTAATTTTTGAATCATTCTTTAGGAAATGTGCTTATTTATTAGGAATATAATTTTTCGCGGCACACCGGAAATAATTCGGAAATATTGCGTTTTTTGTATTCGGTATATAGGTTTCCATGATTTTTTAACAATGGTTAAATTGGTGAAACAACATATTCGATTTTGATTTATTTGACATTTCTAAAAATTCACACAGGCGAACACCTTCAAACCAAATAATTTTTATGTCACTCATTTGGAAATGTGCTTATTTATTAGGAAATTAATTTTCAGCCGTGTACCGAAGTTTATTTAAAAAATATTGCGTGTTTTATATTTGGTATAAAAGTTTCCAGTATTTTCTAACAAACTTTTATTTGTTGAAACAATATATTCTGTTTTACTCTATTTTATTTTTCTAAACATTCACACAGGCGAACACCTTTAAAACCCATTAATTTTTGAATCATTCTTTAGGAAATGTGCTGATTTATTAGGAAACTTATTATCTGCGTGCACCGAAATTTAATTCGAAAATATTGCGTGTTTTGTATTCGGTATGTAGGTTTCCATGATTTTTTAACAATGGTTTAATTGTTGAAACAATATATTCGGTTTTACTTTATTTGATATTTCTAAAAATTCACACAGGCGAACACCTTTAAAACCGAATAATTTTTACATCATTCATTAGGAAATATGCTTATTTATTTGGAAATTAATTTTCAGCCGTGCACCGGAATTTAATTCGGAAATATTGAGTGTTTTATATTCAGTATATCAGTTTCCAGGATTTTCTAACAATGGTTTAATTGTTGAAAAAATATATTTGGTTTTACTTTATTTTACATTTCTTAAAATTTACACCAGCGAACACATTTTAAACCGAATAATTTTTACGCCATTCATTAGGAAATGTGCTTATTTATTAAGAAATTAATTTTCAGCCGTGCACCAGAGTTTAATTCGGAAATATTGCGTGTTTTATATTCGGTATATCGGTTTCCAGAATTTTCTAACAATAGTCTCATTATTGAAACAATGTATTCCGTTTTACTATTTTTTACATTTCTAAAAATTCACACAGACGAACACATTTTAAACCGAATAATTTTTATGTCACTCATTTGGAAATGTGCTTATTTATTAGGAAATTAATTTTCAGCCGTGTATCGAAATTTATTTCAAAAATATTGCGTGTTTTATATTTGGTATAAAAGTTTCCAGTATTTTCTAACAATCTTTTAATTGTTGAAACAATATATTCAGTTTTACTTTATTTTACATTTCAAACATTTACACAGGCGAACACCTTTAAATCCCATTAATTTTTTAACCATTCTTTAGGAAATGTGCTTATTTATTAGGAAACTAATTTTCAGCAGTGCACCGAAATTTAATTCGAAAATATTGCGTGTTTTGTATTCGGTATATCTGTTTCCAGTATTTTCTAGCAATGGTTTAATTATGGAAATAATCTATTCAGTTTTACTTCATTTTACATTTCTAAACATTTATACAGGCGAACACCTTTAAAACCCATTAATTTTTGAATCATTCTTTAGGAAATGTGCTTATTTATTAGGAATATAATTTTACGCCGCACACCGGAAATTAATTCGGAAATATTGCGTTTTTTGTATTCGGTATATAGGTTTCCATGATTTTTTAACAATGGTTTAATTGTTGAAACAATATATTCGGTTTTACTTTATTTGACATTTCTAAAACTTCACACAGGCGGACTCCTTTAAAACCGAATAATTTTTACATCATTCATTAGGAAATATGCTTATTTATTAGGAAATTAATTTTCAGCCGTGCACCGGATTTTAATTCGGAAATATTGAGTGTTTTATATTCAGTATATCAGTTTCCAGGATTTTCTAACAATGGTTTAATTGTTGAAACAATGTATTACTTACTACGTGTTTTACTATTTTTTACATTTCTAAAACTTCACACAGGCGAAAACCGTTTAAACCGAATAATTTTTATGTCACTCATTTGGAAATGTGCTTATTTATTAGGAAATTAATTTTCAGCCGTGTACCGGAATTTATTTCAAAAATATTGCGTGTTTTATATTTGGTATAAAAGTTTCCACTATTTTCTAACAATGGTTTAATTGTTGAAACAATATATTCAGTTTTACTTTTTTTTTACCTTTCTAAACACAGGCGAACACCTTTAAAACCCATTAATTTTTGAATCATTCTTCAGGAAATGTGCTTATTTATTAGGAAACATATTTTCAGCCGGGCACCGAAGTTTAATTCGAAAATATTGCGAGTTTTGTATTCGGTATATAGGTTTCCATGATTTTTTAACAATGGTTTAATTGTTGAAACAATATATTCGGTTTTACTTTGTTTGACATTTCTAAAAATTCAGACAGGCGAACACCTTTAAAATCGAATAATTTTTATATCATTCTTTAGGAAATGTGCTGATTTATTAGGAAACTTATTATCTGCCGTGCACCGCAATTTAATTCGAAAATATTGCGTGTTTTGTATTCGGTATATAGGTTTCCATGATTTTTTAACAATGGTTTAATTGTTGAAACAATATATTCGGTTTTACTTTATTTGACATTTCTAAAACTTCACACAGGCGGACTCCTTTAAAACCGAATAATTTTTACATCATTCATTAGGAAATATGCTTATTTATTAGGAAATTAATTTTCAGCCGTGCACCGGATTTTAATTCGGAAATATTGAGTGTTTTATATTCAGTATATCAGTTTCCAGGATTTTCTAACAATGGTTTAATTGTTGAAACAATGTATTACTTACTACGTGTTTTACTATTTTTTACATTTCTAAAACTTCACACAGGCGAAAACCGTTTAAACCGAATAATTTTTATGTCACTCATTTGGAAATGTGCTTATTTATTAGGAAATTAATTTTCAGCCGTGTACCGGAATTTATTTCAAAAATATTGCGTGTTTTATATTTGGTATAAAAGTTTCCACTATTTTCTAACAATGGTTTAATTGTTGAAACAATATATTCAGTTTTACTTTTTTTTTACCTTTCTAAACACAGGCGAACACCTTTAAAACCCATTAATTTTTGAATCATTCTTCAGGAAATGTGCTTATTTATTAGGAAACATATTTTCAGCCGGGCACCGAAGTTTAATTCGAAAATATTGCGAGTTTTGTATTCGGTATATAGGTTTCCATGATTTTTTAACAATGGTTTAATTGTTGAAACAATATATTCGGTTTTACTTTGTTTGACATTTCTAAAAATTCAGACAGGCGAACACCTTTAAAATCGAATAATTTTTATATCATTCTTTAGGAAATGTGCTGATTTATTAGGAAACTTATTATCTGCCGTGCACCGCAATTTAATTCGAAAATATTGCGTGTTTTGTATTCGGTATATAGGTTTCCATGATTTTTTAACAATGGTTTAATTGTTGAAACAATATATTCGGTTTTACTTTATTTGACATTTCTAAAACTTCACACAGGCGGACTCCTTTAAAACCCATTAATTTTTGAATCATTCTTTAGGAAATGTGCTGATTTATTAGGAAACTTATTATCTGCCGTGCACCGAAATTTAATTCGAAAATATTGCGTGTTTTGTATTCGGTATATAGGTTTCCATGATTTTTTAACAATGGTTTAATTGTTGAAACAATATATTCGGTTTTACTTTATTTGAAATTTCTAAAAATTCACACAGGCGAACACCTTTAAAACCGAATAATTTTTACGTCATTCATTAGGAAATGTGCTTATTTATTAGGAAATTAATTTTCAGCCGTGCACCAGAATTTAATTCGGAAATTTTGCGTGTTTTATGTTCGAAATATCAGTTTCCAGGATTTACTAACAATAGTTTCATTGTTCAAACAATGTGTTTCGTTTTGCTTTATTTTATATTTCTAAACATTCCACATGCGGACGCTTTTAAAATCGAATAATTTGTACGTCATTAATTACGAAATATGCTTATTTATTAGGAAATTAATTTTCAGCCGTGCACCAGAATTTAATTCGAAAATATTGCGTGTTTTGTGTTCGGTATATAGGTTTCCATTATTTTTTAACAATTGTTTAATTGTTGAAACAATATATTAGGTTTTACTTTATTTTATATTTCTAAACATTCACACAGGTGAGCACCTTTAAAACCCATTAATTTTTGAATCATTCTTTAGGAAATTTGCTGATTTATTAGGAAACTAATTTTCAGCAGTGCACCGAAATTTAATTCGAAAATATTGCGAGTTTTGTATTCGGTATATAGGTTTCCATGATTTTTTAACAATCGTTTAATTGTTGAAACAATATATTCGGTTTTACTTTATTTGACATTTCTAAAAATTCAGACAGGCGAACACCTTTAAAATCGAATAATTTTTATATCATTCTTTAGGAAATGTGCTTATTTATTAGGAAACTAATTTTCAGCCGTGCACCGGAAATTAATTCGAAAATATTGCGTGTTTTGTGTTCGGTATATAGGTTTCCATTATTTTTTAACAATTGTTTAATTGTTGAAACAATATATTAGGTTTTACTTTATTTTATATTTCTAAACATTCACACAGGTGAGCATCTTTAAAAATCATTAATATTTTAATCATTCTTTAGGAAATGTGCTGATTTATTAGGAAACTTATTATCTGCCGTGCACCGAAATTTAATTCGAAAATATTGCGTGTTTTGTATTCGGTATATAGGTTTCCATGATTTTTTAACAATGGTTTAATTGTTGAAACAATATATTTGGTTTTACTTTATTTTACATTTCTTAATATTCACACATGTGAACACATTTTAAACCGAATAATTTTTACACCATTCGTTAGGAAATGTGCTTATTTGCTAAGAAATTAATTTTCAGCCGTGCACCAGAATTTAATTCGGAAGTATTGCGTGTTCTGGTGCGCGCATGCACCAGAATTTAATTGGGAAATATTGCGTGTTTTATATTCGGTATATCAGTTTCCAGAATTTTCTAACAATAGTCTCATTGTTGAAACAATGTATTCCGTTTTACTATTTTTTACATTTCTAAAAATTCACACAGGCGAACGCCTTTTAAACCGAATAATTTTTATGTCACTCATTTGGAAATGTGCTTATTTATTAGGAAACTAATTTTCAGCCGTTCACCGAAATTTAATTCGAAAATATTGCGTGATTTGTATTCGGTATATAGGTTTCCATGTTTTTTTAACAATGGTTTAATTGTTGAAATAATATATTCAGTTTTACTCTATTGTACATTTCTAAACATTCACACATGCGAACACCTTTAAAACCCATTAATTTTTGAATCATTCTTTAGGAAATGTGCTGATTTATTAGGAAACTAATTTTCAGCAGTACACCGAAATTTAATTCGAAAATATTGCGTGTTTTGTATTCGATATATCTGTTTCCAGTATTTTCTAACAATGGTTTAATTGTTGAAACAATCTATTCAGTTTTAGTTCATTTTACATATCTAAACATTTACACAGGTGAACACCTTTAAAACCCATTAATTTTTTAATCATTCTTTAGGAAATGTGCTTATTTATTAGGAAACTAATTTTCAGCCGTGGACCGGAATTTTATTCGGAAATATTGCGTGTTTTGTATTCGGTATAGAGGTTTCGAAGATTTTTTAACAATGGTTTAATTGTTGAAACAATATATTAGTTTTTACTCTATTTTACATTTCTAAACATTCACACGGGCGAACACCTTTAAAACCCATTAATTTTTGAATCATTCTTTAGGAAATGTGCTTATTTATTAGGAATGTAATTTTCAGCCGCACACCGGAATTTAATTCGGAAATATTGCGTGTTTTGTATTCCGTATATAGGTTTCCATGTTTTTTTAACAATGGTTTAATTGTTGAAACAATATATTCTGTTTTACTCTATTTTACATTTCTAAACTTTCACACAGGCGAACACCTTTAAAACCCATTAATTTTTGAATCATTCTTTAGGAAATTTGCTGATTTATTAGGAAACTAATTTTCAGCAGTGCACCGAAATTTAATTCGAAAATATTGCGAGTTTTGTATTCGGTATATAGGTTTCCATGATTTTTTAACAATGGTTTAATTGTTGAAACAATATATTCGGTTTTACTTTATTTGACATTTCTAAAAATTCAGACACGCGAACACCTTTAAAATCGAATAATTTTTATATCATTCTTCAGGAAATGTGCTTATTTATTAGGAAACATATTTTCAGCCGGGCACCGAAATTTAATTCGAAAATATTGCGAGTTTTGTATTCGGTATATAGGTTTCCATGATTTTTTAACAATGGTTTAATTGTTGATACAATATATTCGGTTTTACTTTATTTGACATTTCTAAACATTCACACAGGTGAGCACCTTTAAAACCCATTAATATTTTAATCATTCTTTAGGAAATGTGCTGATTTATTAGGAAACTTATTATCTGCCGTGCACCGAAATTTAATTCGAAAATATTGAGTGTTTTATATTTGGTATAAAAGTTTCCAATATTTTCTAACAATGGTTTAATTGTTGAAACAATATGTTCAGTTTTACTTTATTTTACATTTCTAAACATTCACACAGGCGAACACCTTTAAAACCGAATAATTTTTATATCATTCTTTAGGAAATGTGCTTATTTATTAGGAAACTAATTTTCAGCCGTGCACCGAAATTTAATTCGAAAATATTGCGTGTTTTGTATTCGGTATATAGGTTTCCAGGATTTTCTAACAATGGTTTAATTGTTGAAACAATATATTTGGTTTTACTTTATTTTACATTTCTTAATATTCACACATGTGAACACATTATAAACCGAATAATTTTTACACCATTCGTTAGGAAATGTGCTTATTTATTAAGAAATTAATTTTCAGCCGTGCACCAGAATTTAATTCGGAAGTATTGCGTGTTCTGGTGCGCGCATGCACCAGAATTTAATTGGGAAATACTGCGTGTTTTATATTCGGTATATCAGTTTCCAGAATTTTCTAACAATAGTTTCATTGTTGAAACAATGTATTACTTACTACGTGTTTTAATATTTTTTACATTTCTAAAAATTCACACAGGCGAACTCCTTTTAAACCGAATAATTTTTATGTCACTCATTTGGAAATGTGCTTATTTATTAGGAAATTAATTTTCAGCCGTGTATCGAAATTTATTTCAAAAATATTGCGTGTTTAGTATTTGGTATAAAAGTTTCCAGTATTTTCTAACAATCTTTTAATTGTTGAAACAATATATTCAGTTTTACTTTATTTTACATTTCTAAACATTTACACAGGCGAACACCTTTAAAACCCTTTAATTTTTGAATCATTCTTTAGGAAATGTGCTTATTTATTAGGAATATAATTTTCAGCCGCACACAGGAATTTAATTCTTAAATATTGCGTGTTTTGTATTCGGTATATAGGTTTCCATGATTTTTTAACAATGGTTTAATTGTTGAAACAATATATTCGGTTTTACTTTATTTGAATTTTCTAAAACTTCACACGGGCGGACTCCTTTAAAACCGAATAATTTTTATATCATTCTTTAGGAAATGTGCTTATTTATTAGGAAACTAATTTTCAGCCGTGCACCGAAATTTAATTCGAAAATATTGCGTGTTTTGTTTTCGGTATATAGGTTTCCATGATTTTTTAACAATGGTTTAATTGTTGAAACAATATGTTCGGTTTTACTTTATTTGACATTTCTAAAAATTCAGACAGGCGAACACCTTTAAAATCGAATAATTTTTATATCATTCTTTAGGAAATGTGCTTATTTATTAGGAAACTAATTTTCAGCCGTGCACCAGAATTTAATTCGAAAATATTGCGTGTTTTGTGTTCGGTATATAGGTTTCCATTATTTTTTAACATTTGTTTAATTGTTGAAACAATATATTAGGTTTTACTTTATTTTATATTTCTAAACATTCACACAGGTGAGCACCTTTAAAACCCATTAATATTTTAATCACTCTTTAGGAAATGTGCTGATTTATTAGGAAACTAATTTTCAGCCGTGCACCGAAATTTAATTCGAAAATATTGCGTGTTTTGTATTCGGTATATAGGTTTCCATGATTTTTTAACAATGGTTTAATTGTTGAAACAATATATTCAGTTTTACTCTATTTTATTTTTCTAAACATTCACACAGGCGAACACCTTTAAAACCCATTAATTTTTGAATCATTCTTTAGGAAATGTGCTGATTTATTAGGAAACTTATTATCTGCCGTGCACCGAAATTTAATTCGAAAATATTGCGTGTTTTGTATTCGGTATGTAGGTTTCCATGATTTTTTAACAATGGTTTAATTGTTGAAACAATAAATTCGGTTTTACTTTATTTTACATTTCTAAACATTCACACAGGCGAACACCTTTAAAACCCATTAATTTTTGAATCATTCTTTAGGAAATTTGCTGATTTATTAGGAAACTAATTTTCAGCAGTGCACCGAAATTTAATTCGAAAATATTGCGTGTTTTGTATTCGGTATATCTGTTTCCAGTATTTTCTAGCAATGGTTTAATTGTGCAAATAATCTATTCAGTTTTACTTCATTTTACATTTCTAAACATTTATACAGGCGAACACCTTTAAAACCCATTAATTTTTGAATCATTCTTTAGGAAATGTGCTTATTTATTAGGAATATAATTTTACGCCGCACACCGGAAATTAATTCGGAAATATTGCGTTTTTTGTATTCGGCATATAGGTTTCCATGATTTTTTAACAATGGTTTAATTGTTGAAACAATATATTCGGTTTTACTTTATTTGACATTTCTAAAACTTCACACAGGCGAACACCTTTTAAACCGAATAATTTTTATGGCACTCATTTGGAAATGTGCTTATTTATTAGGAAATTAATTTTCAGCCGTGCACCGGAATTTAATTCGGAAATATTGAGTGTTTTATATTCAGTATATCAGTTTCCAGGATTTTCTAACAATGGTTTAATTGTTGAAACAATGTATTACTTACTACGTGTTTTACTATTTTTTTACATTTCTAAAAATTCACACAGGCGAAAACCGTTTAAAAGGAATAATTTTTATGTCACTCTTTTGGAAATGTGCTTATTTATTAGGAAATTAATTTTCAGCCGTGTACCGGAATTTATTTCAAAAATATTGCGAGTTTTATATTTGGTATAAAAGTTTCCACTATTTTCTAACAATGGTTTAATTGTTGAAACAATATATTCAGTTTTACTTTTTTTTACCTTTCTAAACACAGGCGAACACCTTTAAAACCCATTAATTTTTGAATCATTCTTTAGGAAATGTTCTTATTTATTAGGAAACTTATTATCTGCCGTGCACTGAAATTTAATTCGAAAATATTGCGTATTTTGTATTCGGTATATAGGTTTCCATGATTTTTTAACAATGGTTTAATTGTTGAAACAATATATTCGGTTTTACTTTATTTGACATTTCTAAAACTTCACACAGGCGGACTCCTTAAAAAACGAATAATTTTTATATCATTCAATAGGAAACGTGCTTATTTATTATGAAACTAATTTTCAGCCGGGCACCGAAATTTAATTCGAAAATATTGCGAGTTTTGTATTCGGTATATAGGTTTCCATGATTTTTTAACAATGGTTTAATTGTTGAAACAATATATTCGGTTTTACTTTTTTTGACATTTCTAAAAATTCAGACAGGCGAACACCTTTAAAATCGAATAATTTTTATATCATTCTTTAGGAAATGTGCTTATTTATTCGGAAACTAATTTTCAGCCGTGCACCGGAATTTAATTCGAAAATATTGCGTGTTTTGTGTTCGGTATATAGGTTTCCATTATGTTTTAACAATTGTTTAATTGTTGAAACAGTATATTAGGTTTTACTTTATTTTATATTTCTAAGCATTCACACAGGTGAGCACCTTTAAAACCCATTAATATTTTAATCATTCTTTAGGAAATGTGCTGATTTATTAGGAAACTTATTATCTGCCGTGCACCGAAATTTAATTCGAAAATATTGCGTGTTTTGTATTCGATATATATGTTTCCATGATTTTTTAACAATGGTTTAATTGTTGAAACAATATATTCGGTTTTACTTTATTTGACATTTCTAAAAATTCACACATGCGGACGCCTTTAAAATCGAATAATTTGTACGTCATTAATTACGAAATGTGCTCATTTATTAGGAAAATAATTTTCAGCCGTGCACAATTTAATTCGGAAATATTGAGTGTTTTATATTCAGTATATCAGTTTCCAGGATTTTCTAACAATGGTTTAATTGTTGAAACAATATATTTGGTTTTACTTTATTTTACATTTCTTAATATTCACACCTGCGAACACATTTTAAACCGAATCATTTTTACGCCATTCATTAGGAAATGTGCTTATTTATTAAGAAATTAATTTTCAGCCGTGCACCAGAATTTAATTCGAAAATATTGCGTGTTTTATATTCGGTATATCAGTTTCCAGAATTTTAGAACAATAGTCTCATTGTTGAAACAATGTATTCCGTTTTACTATTTTTTACATTTCTAAAAATTCACACAGGCGAAAGCCTTTTAAACCGAATAATTTTTATGTCACTCATTTGGAAATGTGCTTATTTATTAGGAAACAAATTTTCAGCCGTGCACCGAAATTTAATTCGAAAATATTGCGTGATTTGTATTCGGTATATAGGTTTCCATGTTTTTTTAACAATGGTTTAATTGTTGAAATAATATATTCAGTTTTACTCTATTGTACACTTCTAAACATTCACACATGCGAACACCTTTAAAACCCATTAATTTTTGAATCATTCTTTAGGAAATGTGCTTATTTATTAGGAATGTAATTTTCAGCCGCACACCGGAATTTAATTCGGAAATATTGCGTGTTTTGTATTCCGTATATAGGTTTCCATGTTTTTTTAACAATGTTTTAATTGTTGAAACAATATATTCTGTTTTACTCTATTTTACATTTCTAAAGTTTCACACAGGCGAACACCTTTAAAACCCATTAATTTTTGAATCATTCTTTAGGAAATTTGCTGATTTATTAGGAAACTAATTTTCAGCAGTGCACCGAAATTTAATTCGAAAATATTGCGAGTTTTGTATTCGGTATATAGGTTTCCATGATTTTTTAACAATGGTTTAATTGTTGAAACAATATATTCGGTTTTACTTTATTTGACATTTCTAAAAATTCAGACACGCGAACACCTTTAAAATCGAATAATTTTTATATCATTCTTTAGGAAATGTGCTTATTTATTAGGAAACTAATTTTCAGCCGTGCACCGGAATTTAATTCGAAAATATTGCGTGTTTTGTGTTCGGTATATAGGTTTCCATTATTTTTTAACAATTGTTTAATTGTTGAAACAATATATTAGGTTTTACTTTATTTTATATTTCTAAACATTCACACAGGTGAGCACCTTTAAAACCCATTAATATTTTAATCATTCTTTAGGAAATGTGCTGATTTATTAGGAAAATTATTATCTGCCGTGCACCGAAATTTAATTCGAAAATATTGCGTGTTTTGTATTCGGTATATAGGTTTCCATGATTTTTTAACAATGGTTTAATTGTTGAAACAATATATTCGGTTTTACTTTATTTGACATTTCTAAAACTTAACACAGGCGGACTCCTTTAAACCGAATAATTTTTATATCATTCTTTAGGAAATGTGCTTATTTATTAGGAAACTAATTTTCAGCCGTGCACCGAAATTTAATTCGAAAATATTGCGTGTTTTGTATTCGGTATATAGGTTTCCATGATTTTTTAACAATGGTTTAATTGTTGAAACAATATATTCGGTTTTACTTTATTTGAAATTTCTAAAAATTCACACAGGCAAGCACCTTTATAACCGAATAATTTTTACGTCATTCATTAGGAAATGTGCTTATTTAATAGGAAATTAATTTTCAGTCGTGCACCAGAATTTAATTCGGAAATATTGCGTGTTTTATGTTCGAAATATCAGTTTCCAGGATTTACTAACAATAGTTTCATTGTTCAAACAATGTATTTCGTTTTGCTTTATTTTATATTTCTAAACATTCACACATGCGAACGCCTTTAAAATCGAATAATGTGTACGTCATTAATTACGAAATATGCTTATTTATTAGGAAATTAATTTTCAGCCGTGCACAAATTAATTCGGAAATATTGAGTGTCTTATATTCAGTATATCAGTTTCCAGGATTTTCTAACAATGGTTTAATTGTTGAAACAATATATTTGGTTTTACTTTATTTTACATTTCTTAATATTCACACATGTGAACACATTTTAAACCGAATAATTTTTACACCATTCGTTAGGAAATGTGCTTATTTATTAAGAAATTAATTTTCAGCCGTGCACCAGAATTTAATTCGGAAGTATTGCGTGTTCTGGTGCGCGCATGCACCAGAATTTAATTGGGAAATACTGCGTGTTTTATATTCGGTATATCAGTTTCCAGAATTTTCTAACAATAGTTTCATTGTTGAAACAATGTATTACTTACTACGTGTTTTAATATTTTTTACATTTCTAAAAATTCACACAGGCGAACTCCTTTTAAACCGAATAATTTTTATGTCACTCATTTGGAAATGTGCTTATTTATTAGGAAATTAATTTTCAGCCGTGTATCGAAATTTATTTCAAAAATATTGCGTGTTTTATATTTGGTATAAAAGTTTCCAGTATTTTCTAACAATCTTTTAATTGTTGAAACAATATATTCAGTTTTACTTTATTTTACATTTCTAAACATTTACACAGGCGAACACCTTTAAAACCCTTTAATTTTTGAATCATTCTTTAGGAAATGTGCTTGTTTATTAGGAATGTAATTTTCAGCCACACACCGGAAATTAATTCGGAAATATTGCGTTTTTTGTATCCGGTATATAGGTTTCCATGATTTTTTAACAATGGTTTAATTGTTGAAACAATATATTCGGTTTTACTTTATTTGACATTTCTAAAACTTCACACGGGCGAACACCTTTAAAACCCATTAATTTTTGAATCATTCTTTAGGAAATGTGCTTATTTATTAGGAATGTAATTTTCAGCCGCACACCGGAATTTAATTCGGAAATATTGCGTGTTTTGTATTCGGTATATAGGTTTCCATGTTTTTTTAACAATGGTTTAATTGTTGAAACAATATATTCTGTTTTACTCTATTTTACATTTCTAAACTTTCACACAGGCGAACACCTTTAAAACCCATTAATTTTTGAATCATTCTTTCGGAAATTTGCTGATTTATTAGGAAACTAATTTTCAGCAGTGCACCGAAATTTAATTCGAAAATATTGCGAGTTTTGTATTCGGTATATAGGTTTCCATGATTTTTTAACAATGGTTTAATTGTTGAAACAATATATTCGGTTTTACTTTATTTGACATTTCTAAAAATTCAGACACGCGAACACCTTTAAAATCGAATAATTTTTATATCATTCTTTAGGAAATGTGCTTATTTATTAGGAAACTAATTTTCAGCCGTGCACCGGAATTTAATTCGAAAATATTGCGTGTTTTGTGTTCGGTATATAGGTTTCCATTATTTTTTAACAATTGTTTAATTGTTGAAACAATATATTAGGTTTTACTTTATTTTATATTTCTAAACATTCACACAGGTGAGCACCTTTAAAACCCATTAATATTTTAATCATTCTTTAGGAAATGTGCTGATTTATTAGGAAACTTATTATCTGCCGTGCACCGAAATTTAATTCGAAAATATTGCGTGTTTTGTATTCGGTATATAGGTTTCCATGATTTTTTAACAATGGTTTAATTGTTGAAACAATATATTCGGTTTTACTTTATTTGACATTTCTAAAACTTCACACAGGCGGACTCCTTTAAACCGAATAATTTTTATATCATTCTTTAGGAAATGTGCTTATTTATTAGGAAACTAATTTTCAGCCGTGCACCGAAATTTAATTCGAAAATATTGCGTGTTTTGTATTCGGTATATAGGTTTCCATGATTTTTTAACAATGGTTTAATTGTTGAAACAATATATTCGGTTTTACTTTATTTGAAATTTCTAAAAATTCACACAGGCAAGCACCTTTATAACCGAATAATTTTTACGTCATTCATTAGGAAATGTGCTTATTTAATAGGAAATTAATTTTCAGCCGTGCACCAGAATTTAATTCGGAAATATTGCGTGTTTTATGTTCGAAATATCAGTTTCCAGGATTTACTAACAATAGTTTCATTGTTCAAACAATGTATTTCGTTTTGCTTTATTTTATATTTCTAAACATTCACACATGCGGACGCCTTTAAAATCGAATAATTTGTACGTCATTAATTACGAAATATGCTTTTTTATTAGGAAATTAATTTTCAGCCGTGCACAATTTAATTCGGAAATATTGAGTGTTTTATATTCAGTATATCAGTTTCCAGGATTTTCTAACAATGGTTTAATTGTTGAAACAATATATTTGGTTTTACTTTATTTTACATTTCTTAATATTCACACATGTGAACACATTTTAAACCGAATAATTTTTACACCATTCGTTAGGAAATGTGCTTATTTATTAAGAAATTAATTTTCAGCCGTGCACCAGAATTTAATTCGGAAGTATTGCGTGTTCTGGTGCGCGCATGCACCAGAATTTAATTGGGAAATACTGCGTGTTTTATATTCGGTATATCAGTTTCCAGAATTTTCTAACAATAGTTTCATTGTTGAAACAATGTATTACTTACTACGTGTTTTAATATTTTTTACATTTCTAAAAATTCACACAGGCGAACTCCTTTTAAACCGAATAATTTTTATGTCACTCATTTAGAAATGTGCTTATTTATTAGGAAATTAATTTTCAGCCGTGTATCGAAATTTATTTCAAAAATATTGCGTGTTTTATATTTGGTATAAAAGTTTCCAGTATTTTCTAACAATCTTTTAATTGTTGAAACAATATATTCAGTTTTACTTTATTTTACATTTCTAAACATTTGCACAGGCGAACACCTTTAAAACCCTTTAATTTTTGAATCATTCTTTAGGAAATGTGCTTGTTTATTAGGAATGTAATTTTCAGCCGCACACCGGAAATTAATTCGGAAATATTGCGTTTTTTGTATTCGGTATATAGGTTTCCATGATTTTTTAACAATGGTTTAATTGTTGAAACAATATATTCGGTTTTACTTTATTTGACATTTCTAAAACTTCACACGGGCGAACACCTTTAAAACCCATTAATTTTTGAATCATTCTTTAGGAAATGTGCTTATTTATTAGGAATGTAATTTTCAGCCGCACACCGGAATTTAATTCGGAAATATTGCGTGTTTTGTATTCGGTATATAGGTTTCCATGTTTTTTTAACAATGGTTTAATTGTTGAAACAATATATTCTGTTTTACTCTATTTTACATTTCTAAACTTTCACACAGGCGAACACCTTTAAAACCCATTAATTTTTGAATCATTCTTTAGGAAATTTGCTGATTTATTAGGAAACTAATTTTCAGCAGTGCACCGAAATTTAATTCGAAAATATTGCGAGTTTTGTATTCGGTATATAGGTTTCCATGATTTTTTAACAATGGTTTAATTGTTGAAACAATATATTCGGTTTTACTTTATTTGACATTTCTAAAAATTCAGACACGCGAACACCTTTAAAATCGAATAATTTTTATATCATTCTTTAGGAAATGTGCTTATTTATTAGGAAACTAATTTTCAGCCGTGCACCGGAATTTAATTCGAAAATATTGCGTGTTTTGTGTTCGGTATATAGGTTTCCATTATTTTTTAACAATTGTTTAATTGTTGAAACAATATATTAGGTTTTACTTTAGTTTATATTTCTAAACATTCACACAGGTGAGCACCTTTAAAACCCATTAATATTTTAATCATTCTTTAGGAAATGTGCTGATTTATTAGGAAACTTATTATCTGCCGTGCACCGAAATTTAATTCGAAAATATTGCGTGTTTTGTATTCGGTATATAGGTTTCCATGATTTTTTAACGATGGTTTAATTGTTGAAACAATATATTCGGTTTTACTTTATTTGACATTTCTAAAACTTCACACAGGCGGACTCCTTTAAACCGAATAATTTTTATATCATTCTTTAGGAAATGTGCTTATTTATTAGGAAACTAATTTTCAGCCGTGCACCGAAATTTAATTCGAAAATATTGCGTGTTTTGTATTCGGTATATAGGTTTCCATGATTTTTTAACAATGGTTTAATTGTTGAAACAATATATTCGGTTTTACTTTATTTGAAATTTCTAAAAATTCACACAGGCAAGCACCTTTATAACCGAATAATTTTTACGTCATTCATTAGGAAATGTGCTTATTTAATAGGAAATTAATTTTCAGCCGTGCACAAGAATTTAATTCGGAAATATTGCGTGTTTTATGTTCGAAATATCAGTTTCCAGGATTTACTAACAATAGTTTCATTGTTCAAACTATGTATTTCGTTTTGCTTTATTTTATATTTCTAAACATTCACACATGCGGACGCCTTTAAAATCGAATAATTTGTACGTCATTAATTACGAAATATGCTTATTTATTAGGAAATTAATTTTCAGCCGTGCACAATTTAATTCGGAAATATTGAGTGTTTTATATTCAGTATATCAGTTTCCAGGATTTTCTAACAATGGTTTAATTGTTGAAACAATATATTTGGTTTTACTTTATTTTACATTTCTTAATATTCACACATGTGAACACATTTTAAACCGAATAATTTTTACACCATTTGTTAGGAAATGTGCTTATTTACTAAGAAATTAATTTTTAGCCGTGCACCAGAATTTAATTCGGAAGTATTGCGTGTTCTGGTGCGCGCATGCACCAGAATTTAATTGGGAAATATTGCGTGTTTTATATTCGGTATATCAGTTTCCAGAATTTTCTAACAATAGTTTCATTGTTGAAACAATGTATTACTTACTACGTGTTTTAATATTTTTTACATTTCTAAAAATTCACACAGGCGAACTCCTTTTATACCGAATAATTTTTATGTCACTCATTTGGAAATGTGCTTATTTATTAGGAAATTAATTTTCAGCCGTGTATCGAAATTTATTTCAAAAATATTGCGTGTTTTATATTTGGTATAAATTTTTCCAGTATTTTCTAACAATCTTTTAATTGTTGAAACAATATATTCAGTTTTACTTTATTTTACATTTCTAAACATTTACACAGGCGAACACCTTTAAAACCCTTTAATTTTTGAATCATTCTTTAGGAAATGTGCTTATTTATTAGGAATGTAATTTTCAGCCGCACACCGGAAATTAATTCGGAAATATTGCGTTTTTTGTATTCGGTATATAGGTTTCCATGCTTTTTTAACAATGGTTTAATTGTTGAAACAATATATTCGGTTTTACTTTATTTGATATTTCTAAAACTTCACACAGGCGGACTCCTTTAAAACCTAATAATTTTTATATCATTCTTTAGGAAATATGCTTATTTATTAGGAAATTAATTTTTAGCCATGCACCAGAATTTAATTGGGAAATATTGCGTCTTTTATATTCGGTATATCAGTTTCCAGAATTTTCTAACATTAGTTTCATTGTTGAAACAATGTATTACTTACTACGTGTTTTACTATTTTTTTACATTTCTAAAAATTCACACAGGCGAAAACCGTTTAAAAGGAATAATTTTTATGTCACTCATTTGGAAATGTGCTTATTTATTAGGAAATTAATTTTCAGCCGTGTACCGGAATTTATTTCAAAAATATTGCGAGTTTTATATTTGGTATAAAAGTTTCCACTATTTTCTAACAATGGTTTAATTGTTGAAACAATATATTCAGTTTTACTTTTTTTTTACCTTTCTAAACACAGGCGAACAGCTTTAAAACCCATTAATTTTTGAATCATTCTTTAGGAAATGTTCTTATTTATTAGGAAACATATTTTCAGCCGGGCACCGAAGTTTAATTCGAAAATATTGCGAGTTTTGTATTCGGTATATAGGTTTCCATGATTTTTTAACAATGGTTTAATTGTTGAAACAATATATTCGGTTTTACTTTTTTTGACATTTCTAAAAATTCAGACAGGCGAACACCTTTAAAATCGAATAATTTTTATATCATTCTTTAGGAAATGTGCTTATTTATTCGGAAACTAATTTTCAGCCGTGCACCGGAATTTAATTCGAAAATATTGCGTGTTTTGTGTTCGGTATATAGGTTTCCATTATGTTTTAACAATTGTTTAATTGTTGAAACAATATATTAGGTTTTACTTTATTTTATATTTCTAAGCATTCACACAGGTGAGCACCTTTAAAACCCATTAATATTTTAATCATTCTTTAGGAAATGTGCTGATTTATTAGGAAACTTATTATCTGCCGTGCACCGAAATTTAATTCGAAAATATTGCGTGTTTTGTATTCGGTATATATGTTTCCATGATTTTTTAACAATGGTTTAATTGTTGAAACAATATATTCGGTTTTACTTTATTTGACATTTCTAAAAATTCACACATGCGGACGCCTTTAAAATCGAATAATTTGTACGTCATTAATTACGAAATGTGCTCATTTATTAGGAAAATAATTTTCAGCCGTGCACAATTTAATTCGGAAATATTGAGTGTTTTATATTCAGTATATCAGTTTCCAGGATTTTCTAACAATGGTTTAATTGTTGAAACAATATATTTGGTTTTACTTTATTTTACATTTCTTAATATTCACATCTGCGAACACATTTTAAACCGAATCATTTTTACGCCATTCATTAGGAAATGTGCTTATTTATTAAGAAATTAATTTTCAGCCGTGCACCAGAATTTAATTCGAAAATATTGCGTGTTTTATATTCGGTATATCATTTTCCAGAATTTTCTAAAAATAGTCTCATTGTTGAAACAATGTATTCCGTTTTACTATTTTTTACATTTCTAAAAATTCACACAGGCGAACGCCTTTTAAACCGAATAATTTTTATGTCACTCATTTGGAAATGTGCTTATTTATTAGGAAACTAATTTTCAGCCGTGCACCGAAATTTAATTCGAAAATATTGCGTGATTTGTATTCGGTATATAGGTTTCCATGTTTTTTTAACAATGGTTTAATTGTTGAAATAATATATTCAGTTTTACTCTATTGTACACTTCTAAACATTCACACATGCGAACACCTTTAAAACCCATTAATCTTTGAATCATTCTTTAGGAAATGTGCTTATTTATTAGGAATGTAATTTTCAGCCGCACACCGGAATTTAATTCGGAAATATTGCGTGTTTTGTATTCCGTATATAGGTTTCCATGTTTTTTTAACAATGGTTTAATTGTTGAAACAATATATTCTGTTTTACTCTATTTTACATTTCTAAACTTTCACACAGGCGAACACCTTTAAAACCCATTAATTTTTGAATCATTCTTTAGGAAATTTGCTGATTTATTAGGAAACTAATTTTCAGCAGTGCACCGAAATTTAATTCGAAAATATTGCGAGTTTTGTATTCGGTATATAGGTTTCCATGATTTTTTAACAATGGTTTAATTGTTGAAACAATATATTCGGTTTTACTTTATTTGACATTTCTAAAAATTCAGACACGCGAACACTTTTAAAATCGAATAATTTTTATATCATTCTTTAGGAAATGTGCTTATTTATTAGGAAACTAATTTTCAGCCGTGCACCGGAATTTAATTCGAAAATATTGCGTGTTTTATATTCGGTATATCAGTTTCCAGAATTTTCTAAAAATAGTCTCATTGTTGAAACAATGTATTCCGTTTTACTATTTTTTACATTTCTAAAAATTCACACAGGCGAACGCCTTTTAAACCGAATAATTTTTATGTCACTCATTTGGAAATGTGCTTATTTATTAGGAAACTAATTTTCAGCCGTGCACCGAAATTTAATTCGAAAATATTGAGTGATTTGTATTCGGTATATAGGTTTCCATGTTTTTTTAACAATGGTTTAATTGTTGAAATAATATATTCAGTTTTACTCTATTGTACACTTCTAAACATTCACACATGCGAACACCTTTAAAACCCATTAATCTTTGAATCATTCTTTAGGAAATGTGCTTATTTATTAGGAATGTAATTTTCAGCCGCACACCGGAATTTAATTCGGAAATATTGCGTGTTTTGTATTCCGTATATAGGTTTCCATGTTTTTTTAACAATGGTTTAATTGTTGAAACAATATATTCTGTTTTACTCTATTTTACATTTCTAAACTTTCACACAGGCGAACACCTTTAAAACCCATTAATTTTTGAATCATTCTTTAGGAAATTTGCTGATTTATTAGGAAACTAATTTTCAGCAGTGCACCGAAATTTAATTCGAAAATATTGCGAGTTTTGTATTCGGTATATAGGTTTCCATGATTTTTTAACAATGGTTTAATTGTTGAAACAATATATTCGGTTTTACTTTATTTGACATTTCTAAAAATTCAGACACGCGAACACCTTTAAAATCGAATAATTTTTATATCATTCTTTAGGAAATGTGCTGATTTATTAGGAAAATTATTATCTGCCGTGCACCGAAATTTAATTCGAAAATATTGCGTGTTTTGTATTCGGTATATAGGTTTCCATGATTTTTTAACAATGGTTAAATTGTTGAAACAATATATTCAGTTTTACTCTATTTTATTTTTCTAAACATTCACACAGGCGAACACCTTTAAAACCCATTAATTTTTGAATCATTCTTTAGGAAATGTGCTGATTTATTAGGAAACTTATTATCTGCCGTGCACTGAAATTTAATTCGAAAATATTGCGTGTTTTGTATTCGGTATATAGGATTCCATGATTTTTTAACAATGGTTTAATTGTTGAAACAATATATTCGGTTTTACTTTATTTGAAATTTCTAAAAATTCACACAGGAAAAAACCTTTATAACCGAATAATGTTTACGTCATTCATTAGGAAATGTGCTTATTTAATAGGAAATTAATTTTCAGCCGTGCACCAGAATTTAATTCGGAAATATTGCATGTTTTATGTTCGAAATATCAGTTTCCAATATTTACTAACAATAGTTTCATTGTTCAAACAATGTATTTCGTTTTGCTTTATTTTATATTTCTAAACATTCACACATGCGGACGCCTTTAAAATCGAATAATTTGTACTTCATTAATTACGAAATATGCTTATTTATTAGGAAATTAATTTTCAGCCGTGCACAATTTAATTCGGAAATATTGAGTGTTTTATATTCAGTATATCAGTTTCCAGGATTTTCTAACAATGGTTTAATTGTTGAAACAATATATTTGGTTTTACTTTATTTTACATTTCTTAATATTCACACATGTGAACACATTTTAAACCGAATAAATTTTACACCATTTGTTAGGAAATGTGCTTATTTACTAAGAAATTAATTTTCAGCCGTGCACCAGAATTTAATTCGGAAGTATTGCGTGTTCTGGTGCGCGCATGCACCAGAATTTAATTGGGAAATTTTGCGTGTTTTATATTCGGTATATCAGTTTCCAGAATTTTCTAACAATAGTTTCATTGTTGAAACAATGTATTACTTACTACGTGTTTTAATATTTTTTACATTTCTAAAAATTCACACAGGCGAACTCCTTTTAAACCGAATAATTTTTATGTCACTCATTTGGAAATGTGCTTATTTATTAGGAAATTAATTTTCAGCCGTGTATCGAAATTTATTTCAAAAATATTGCGTGTTTTATATTTGGTATAAATTTTTCCAGTATTTTCTAACAATCTTTTAATTGTTGAAACAATATATTCAGTTTTACTTTATTTTACATTTCTAAACATTTACACAGGCGAACACCTTTAAAACCCTTTAATTTTTGAATCATTCTTTAGGAAATGTGCTGATTTATTAGGAAACTTATTATCTGCCGTGCACCGAAATTTAATTCGAAAATATTGCGTGTTTTGTATTCGGTATATAGGTTTCCATGATTTTTTAACAATGGTTTAATTGTTGAAACAATATATTCGGTTTTACTTTGTTTGACATTTCTAAAAATTCAGACAGGCGAACACCTTTAAAATCGAATAATTTTTATATCATTCTTTAGGAAATGTGCTGATTTATTAGGAAACTTATTATCTGCCGTGCACCGCAATTTAATTCGAAAATATTGCGTGTTTTGTATTCGGTATATAGGTTTCCATGATTTTTTAACAATGGTTTAATTGTTGAAACAATATATTCGGTTTTACTTTATTTGACATTTCTAAAACTTCACACAGGCGGACTCCTTTAAAACCGAATAATTTTTACATCATTCATTAGGAAATATGCTTATTTATTAGGAAATTAATTTTCAGCCGTGCACCGGATTTTAATTCGGAAATATTGAGTGTTTTATATTCAGTATATCAGTTTCCAGGATTTTCTAACAATGGTTTAATTGTTGAAACAATGTATTACTTACTACGTGTTTTACTATTTTTTACATTTCTAAAACTTCACACAGGCGAAAACCGTTTAAACCGAATAATTTTTATGTCACTCATTTGGAAATGTGCTTATTTATTAGGAAATTAATTTTCAGCCGTGTACCGGAATTTATTTCAAAAATATTGCGTGTTTTATATTTGGTATAAAAGTTTCCACTATTTTCTAACAATGGTTTAATTGTTGAAACAATATATTCAGTTTTACTTTTTTTTTACCTTTCTAAACACAGGCGAACACCTTTAAAACCCATTAATTTTTGAATCATTCTTCAGGAAATGTGCTTATTTATTAGGAAACATATTTTCAGCCGGGCACCGAAGTTTAATTCGAAAATATTGCGAGTTTTGTATTCGGTATATAGGTTTCCATGATTTTTTAACAATGGTTTAATTGTTGAAACAATATATTCGGTTTTACTTTGTTTGACATTTCTAAAAATTCAGACAGGCGAACACCTTTAAAATCGAATAATTTTTATATCATTCTTTAGGAAATGTGCTGATTTATTAGGAAACTTATTATCTGCCGTGCACCGCAATTTAATTCGAAAATATTGCGTGTTTTGTATTCGGTATATAGGTTTCCATGATTTTTTAACAATGGTTTAATTGTTGAAACAATATATTCGGTTTTACTTTATTTGACATTTCTAAAACTTCACACAGGCGGACTCCTTTAAAACCCATTAATTTTTGAATCATTCTTTAGGAAATGTGCTGATTTATTAGGAAACTTATTATCTGCCGTGCACCGAAATTTAATTCGAAAATATTGCGTGTTTTGTATTCGGTATATAGGTTTCCATGATTTTTTAACAATGGTTTAATTGTTGAAACAATATATTCGGTTTTACTTTATTTGAAATTTCTAAAAATTCACACAGGCGAACACCTTTAAAACCGAATAATTTTTACGTCATTCATTAGGAAATGTGCTTATTTATTAGGAAATTAATTTTCAGCCGTGCACCAGAATTTAATTCGGAAATTTTGCGTGTTTTATGTTCGAAATATCAGTTTCCAGGATTTACTAACAATAGTTTCATTGTTCAAACAATGTGTTTCGTTTTGCTTTATTTTATATTTCTAAACATTCCACATGCGGACGCTTTTAAAATCGAATAATTTGTACGTCATTAATTACGAAATATGCTTATTTATTAGGAAATTAATTTTCAGCCGTGCACCAGAATTTAATTCGAAAATATTGCGTGTTTTGTGTTCGGTATATAGGTTTCCATTATTTTTTAACAATTGTTTAATTGTTGAAACAATATATTAGGTTTTACTTTATTTTATATTTCTAAACATTCACACAGGTGAGCACCTTTAAAACCCATTAATTTTTGAATCATTCTTTAGGAAATTTGCTGATTTATTAGGAAACTAATTTTCAGCAGTGCACCGAAATTTAATTCGAAAATATTGCGAGTTTTGTATTCGGTATATAGGTTTCCATGATTTTTTAACAATCGTTTAATTGTTGAAACAATATATTCGGTTTTACTTTATTTGACATTTCTAAAAATTCAGACAGGCGAACACCTTTAAAATCGAATAATTTTTATATCATTCTTTAGGAAATGTGCTTATTTATTAGGAAACTAATTTTCAGCCGTGCACCGGAAATTAATTCGAAAATATTGCGTGTTTTGTGTTCGGTATATAGGTTTCCATTATTTTTTAACAATTGTTTAATTGTTGAAACAATATATTAGGTTTTACTTTATTTTATATTTCTAAACATTCACACAGGTGAGCATCTTTAAAAATCATTAATATTTTAATCATTCTTTAGGAAATGTGCTGATTTATTAGGAAACTTATTATCTGCCGTGCACCGAAATTTAATTCGAAAATATTGCGTGTTTTGTATTCGGTATATAGGTTTCCATGATTTTTTAACAATGGTTTAATTGTTGAAACAATATATTTGGTTTTACTTTATTTTACATTTCTTAATATTCACACATGTGAACACATTTTAAACCGAATAATTTTTACACCATTCGTTAGGAAATGTGCTTATTTGCTAAGAAATTAATTTTCAGCCGTGCACCAGAATTTAATTCGGAAGTATTGCGTGTTCTGGTGCGCGCATGCACCAGAATTTAATTGGGAAATATTGCGTGTTTTATATTCGGTATATCAGTTTCCAGAATTTTCTAACAATAGTCTCATTGTTGAAACAATGTATTCCGTTTTACTATTTTTTACATTTCTAAAAATTCACACAGGCGAACGCCTTTTAAACCGAATAATTTTTATGTCACTCATTTGGAAATGTGCTTATTTATTAGGAAACTAATTTTCAGCCGTTCACCGAAATTTAATTCGAAAATATTGCGTGATTTGTATTCGGTATATAGGTTTCCATGTTTTTTTAACAATGGTTTAATTGTTGAAATAATATATTCAGTTTTACTCTATTGTACATTTCTAAACATTCACACATGCGAACACCTTTAAAACCCATTAATTTTTGAATCATTCTTTAGGAAATGTGCTGATTTATTAGGAAACTAATTTTCAGCAGTACACCGAAATTTAATTCGAAAATATTGCGTGTTTTGTATTCGATATATCTGTTTCCAGTATTTTCTAACAATGGTTTAATTGTTGAAACAATCTATTCAGTTTTAGTTCATTTTACATATCTAAACATTTACACAGGTGAACACCTTTAAAACCCATTAATTTTTTAATCATTCTTTAGGAAATGTGCTTATTTATTAGGAAACTAATTTTCAGCCGTGGACCGGAATTTTATTCGGAAATATTGCGTGTTTTGTATTCGGTATAGAGGTTTCGAAGATTTTTTAACAATGGTTTAATTGTTGAAACAATATATTAGTTTTTACTCTATTTTACATTTCTAAACATTCACACGGGCGAACACCTTTAAAACCCATTAATTTTTGAATCATTCTTTAGGAAATGTGCTTATTTATTAGGAATGTAATTTTCAGCCGCACACCGGAATTTAATTCGGAAATATTGCGTGTTTTGTATTCCGTATATAGGTTTCCATGTTTTTTTAACAATGGTTTAATTGTTGAAACAATATATTCTGTTTTACTCTATTTTACATTTCTAAACTTTCACACAGGCGAACACCTTTAAAACCCATTAATTTTTGAATCATTCTTTAGGAAATTTGCTGATTTATTAGGAAACTAATTTTCAGCAGTGCACCGAAATTTAATTCGAAAATATTGCGAGTTTTGTATTCGGTATATAGGTTTCCATGATTTTTTAACAATGGTTTAATTGTTGAAACAATATATTCGGTTTTACTTTATTTGACATTTCTAAAAATTCAGACACGCGAACACCTTTAAAATCGAATAATTTTTATATCATTCTTCAGGAAATGTGCTTATTTATTAGGAAACATATTTTCAGCCGGGCACCGAAATTTAATTCGAAAATATTGCGAGTTTTGTATTCGGTATATAGGTTTCCATGATTTTTTAACAATGGTTTAATTGTTGATACAATATATTCGGTTTTACTTTATTTGACATTTCTAAACATTCACACAGGTGAGCACCTTTAAAACCCATTAATATTTTAATCATTCTTTAGGAAATGTGCTGATTTATTAGGAAACTTATTATCTGCCGTGCACCGAAATTTAATTCGAAAATATTGAGTGTTTTATATTTGGTATAAAAGTTTCCAATATTTTCTAACAATGGTTTAATTGTTGAAACAATATGTTCAGTTTTACTTTATTTTACATTTCTAAACATTCACACATGCGAACACCTTTAAAACCCATTAATCTTTGAATCATTCTTTAGGAAATGTGCTTATTTATTAGGAATGTAATTTTCAGCCGCACACCGGAATTTAATTCGGAAATATTGCGTGTTTTGTATTCCGTATATAGGTTTCCATGTTTTTTTAACAATGGTTTAATTGTTGAAACAATATATTCTGTTTTACTCTATTTTACATTTCTAAACTTTCACACAGGCGAACACCTTTAAAACCCATTAATTTTTGAATCATTCTTTAGGAAATTTGCTGATTTATTAGGAAACTAATTTTCAGCAGTGCACCGAAATTTAATTCGAAAATATTGCGAGTTTTGTATTCGGTATATAGGTTTCCATGATTTTTTAACAATGGTTTAATTGTTGAAACAATATATTCGGTTTTACTTTATTTGACATTTCTAAAAATTCAGACACGCGAACACTTTTAAAATCGAATAATTTTTATATCATTCTTTAGGAAATGTGCTTATTTATTAGGAAACTAATTTTCAGCCGTGCACCGGAATTTAATTCGAAAATATTGCGTGTTTTATATTCGGTATATCAGTTTCCAGAATTTTCTAAAAATAGTCTCATTGTTGAAACAATGTATTCCGTTTTACTATTTTTTACATTTCTAAAAATTCACACAGGCGAACGCCTTTTAAACCGAATAATTTTTATGTCACTCATTTGGAAATGTGCTTATTTATTAGGAAACTAATTTTCAGCCGTGCACCGAAATTTAATTCGAAAATATTGAGTGATTTGTATTCGGTATATAGGTTTCCATGTTTTTTTAACAATGGTTTAATTGTTGAAATAATATATTCAGTTTTACTCTATTGTACACTTCTAAACATTCACACATGCGAACACCTTTAAAACCCATTAATCTTTGAATCATTCTTTAGGAAATGTGCTTATTTATTAGGAATGTAATTTTCAGCCGCACACCGGAATTTAATTCGGAAATATTGCGTGTTTTGTATTCCGTATATAGGTTTCCATGTTTTTTTAACAATGGTTTAATTGTTGAAACAATATATTCTGTTTTACTCTATTTTACATTTCTAAACTTTCACACAGGCGAACACCTTTAAAACCCATTAATTTTTGAATCATTCTTTAGGAAATTTGCTGATTTATTAGGAAACTAATTTTCAGCAGTGCACCGAAATTTAATTCGAAAATATTGCGAGTTTTGTATTCGGTATATAGGTTTCCATGATTTTTTAACAATGGTTTAATTGTTGAAACAATATATTCGGTTTTACTTTATTTGACATTTCTAAAAATTCAGACACGCGAACACCTTTAAAATCGAATAATTTTTATATCATTCTTTAGGAAATGTGCTGATTTATTAGGAAAATTATTATCTGCCGTGCACCGAAATTTAATTCGAAAATATTGCGTGTTTTGTATTCGGTATATAGGTTTCCATGATTTTTTAACAATGGTTAAATTGTTGAAACAATATATTCAGTTTTACTCTATTTTATTTTTCTAAACATTCACACAGGCGAACACCTTTAAAACCCATTAATTTTTGAATCATTCTTTAGGAAATGTGCTGATTTATTAGGAAACTTATTATCTGCCGTGCACTGAAATTTAATTCGAAAATATTGCGTGTTTTGTATTCGGTATATAGGATTCCATGATTTTTTAACAATGGTTTAATTGTTGAAACAATATATTCGGTTTTACTTTATTTGAAATTTCTAAAAATTCACACAGGAAAAAACCTTTATAACCGAATAATGTTTACGTCATTCATTAGGAAATGTGCTTATTTAATAGGAAATTAATTTTCAGCCGTGCACCAGAATTTAATTCGGAAATATTGCATGTTTTATGTTCGAAATATCAGTTTCCAATATTTACTAACAATAGTTTCATTGTTCAAACAATGTATTTCGTTTTGCTTTATTTTATATTTCTAAACATTCACACATGCGGACGCCTTTAAAATCGAATAATTTGTACTTCATTAATTACGAAATATGCTTATTTATTAGGAAATTAATTTTCAGCCGTGCACAATTTAATTCGGAAATATTGAGTGTTTTATATTCAGTATATCAGTTTCCAGGATTTTCTAACAATGGTTTAATTGTTGAAACAATATATTTGGTTTTACTTTATTTTACATTTCTTAATATTCACACATGTGAACACATTTTAAACCGAATAAATTTTACACCATTTGTTAGGAAATGTGCTTATTTACTAAGAAATTAATTTTCAGCCGTGCACCAGAATTTAATTCGGAAGTATTGCGTGTTCTGGTGCGCGCATGCACCAGAATTTAATTGGGAAATTTTGCGTGTTTTATATTCGGTATATCAGTTTCCAGAATTTTCTAACAATAGTTTCATTGTTGAAACAATGTATTACTTACTACGTGTTTTAATATTTTTTACATTTCTAAAAATTCACACAGGCGAACTCCTTTTAAACCGAATAATTTTTATGTCACTCATTTGGAAATGTGCTTATTTATTAGGAAATTAATTTTCAGCCGTGTATCGAAATTTATTTCAAAAATATTGCGTGTTTTATATTTGGTATAAATTTTTCCAGTATTTTCTAACAATCTTTTAATTGTTGAAACAATATATTCAGTTTTACTTTATTTTACATTTCTAAACATTTACACAGGCGAACACCTTTAAAACCCTTTAATTTTTGAATCATTCTTTAGGAAATGTGCTGATTTATTAGGAAACTTATTATCTGCCGTGCACCGAAATTTAATTCGAAAATATTGCGTGTTTTGTATTCGGTATATAGGTTTCCATGATTTTTTAACAATGGTTTAATTGTTGAAACAATATATTCGGTTTTACTTTGTTTGACATTTCTAAAAATTCAGACAGGCGAACACCTTTAAAATCGAATAATTTTTATATCATTCTTTAGGAAATGTGCTGATTTATTAGGAAACTTATTATCTGCCGTGCACCGCAATTTAATTCGAAAATATTGCGTGTTTTGTATTCGGTATATAGGTTTCCATGATTTTTTAACAATGGTTTAATTGTTGAAACAATATATTCGGTTTTACTTTATTTGACATTTCTAAAACTTCACACAGGCGGACTCCTTTAAAACCGAATAATTTTTACATCATTCATTAGGAAATATGCTTATTTATTAGGAAATTAATTTTCAGCCGTGCACCGGATTTTAATTCGGAAATATTGAGTGTTTTATATTCAGTATATCAGTTTCCAGGATTTTCTAACAATGGTTTAATTGTTGAAACAATGTATTACTTACTACGTGTTTTACTATTTTTTACATTTCTAAAACTTCACACAGGCGAAAACCGTTTAAACCGAATAATTTTTATGTCACTCATTTGGAAATGTGCTTATTTATTAGGAAATTAATTTTCAGCCGTGTACCGGAATTTATTTCAAAAATATTGCGTGTTTTATATTTGGTATAAAAGTTTCCACTATTTTCTAACAATGGTTTAATTGTTGAAACAATATATTCAGTTTTACTTTTTTTTTACCTTTCTAAACACAGGCGAACACCTTTAAAACCCATTAATTTTTGAATCATTCTTCAGGAAATGTGCTTATTTATTAGGAAACATATTTTCAGCCGGGCACCGAAGTTTAATTCGAAAATATTGCGAGTTTTGTATTCGGTATATAGGTTTCCATGATTTTTTAACAATGGTTTAATTGTTGAAACAATATATTCGGTTTTACTTTGTTTGACATTTCTAAAAATTCAGACAGGCGAACACCTTTAAAATCGAATAATTTTTATATCATTCTTTAGGAAATGTGCTGATTTATTAGGAAACTTATTATCTGCCGTGCACCGCAATTTAATTCGAAAATATTGCGTGTTTTGTATTCGGTATATAGGTTTCCATGATTTTTTAACAATGGTTTAATTGTTGAAACAATATATTCGGTTTTACTTTATTTGACATTTCTAAAACTTCACACAGGCGGACTCCTTTAAAACCCATTAATTTTTGAATCATTCTTTAGGAAATGTGCTGATTTATTAGGAAACTTATTATCTGCCGTGCACCGAAATTTAATTCGAAAATATTGCGTGTTTTGTATTCGGTATATAGGTTTCCATGATTTTTTAACAATGGTTTAATTGTTGAAACAATATATTCGGTTTTACTTTATTTGAAATTTCTAAAAATTCACACAGGCGAACACCTTTAAAACCGAATAATTTTTACGTCATTCATTAGGAAATGTGCTTATTTATTAGGAAATTAATTTTCAGCCGTGCACCAGAATTTAATTCGGAAATTTTGCGTGTTTTATGTTCGAAATATCAGTTTCCAGGATTTACTAACAATAGTTTCATTGTTCAAACAATGTGTTTCGTTTTGCTTTATTTTATATTTCTAAACATTCCACATGCGGACGCTTTTAAAATCGAATAATTTGTACGTCATTAATTACGAAATATGCTTATTTATTAGGAAATTAATTTTCAGCCGTGCACCAGAATTTAATTCGAAAATATTGCGTGTTTTGTGTTCGGTATATAGGTTTCCATTATTTTTTAACAATTGTTTAATTGTTGAAACAATATATTAGGTTTTACTTTATTTTATATTTCTAAACATTCACACAGGTGAGCACCTTTAAAACCCATTAATTTTTGAATCATTCTTTAGGAAATTTGCTGATTTATTAGGAAACTAATTTTCAGCAGTGCACCGAAATTTAATTCGAAAATATTGCGAGTTTTGTATTCGGTATATAGGTTTCCATGATTTTTTAACAATCGTTTAATTGTTGAAACAATATATTCGGTTTTACTTTATTTGACATTTCTAAAAATTCAGACAGGCGAACACCTTTAAAATCGAATAATTTTTATATCATTCTTTAGGAAATGTGCTTATTTATTAGGAAACTAATTTTCAGCCGTGCACCGGAAATTAATTCGAAAATATTGCGTGTTTTGTGTTCGGTATATAGGTTTCCATTATTTTTTAACAATTGTTTAATTGTTGAAACAATATATTAGGTTTTACTTTATTTTATATTTCTAAACATTCACACAGGTGAGCATCTTTAAAAATCATTAATATTTTAATCATTCTTTAGGAAATGTGCTGATTTATTAGGAAACTTATTATCTGCCGTGCACCGAAATTTAATTCGAAAATATTGCGTGTTTTGTATTCGGTATATAGGTTTCCATGATTTTTTAACAATGGTTTAATTGTTGAAACAATATATTTGGTTTTACTTTATTTTACATTTCTTAATATTCACACATGTGAACACATTTTAAACCGAATAATTTTTACACCATTCGTTAGGAAATGTGCTTATTTGCTAAGAAATTAATTTTCAGCCGTGCACCAGAATTTAATTCGGAAGTATTGCGTGTTCTGGTGCGCGCATGCACCAGAATTTAATTGGGAAATATTGCGTGTTTTATATTCGGTATATCAGTTTCCAGAATTTTCTAACAATAGTCTCATTGTTGAAACAATGTATTCCGTTTTACTATTTTTTACATTTCTAAAAATTCACACAGGCGAACGCCTTTTAAACCGAATAATTTTTATGTCACTCATTTGGAAATGTGCTTATTTATTAGGAAACTAATTTTCAGCCGTTCACCGAAATTTAATTCGAAAATATTGCGTGATTTGTATTCGGTATATAGGTTTCCATGTTTTTTTAACAATGGTTTAATTGTTGAAATAATATATTCAGTTTTACTCTATTGTACATTTCTAAACATTCACACATGCGAACACCTTTAAAACCCATTAATTTTTGAATCATTCTTTAGGAAATGTGCTGATTTATTAGGAAACTAATTTTCAGCAGTACACCGAAATTTAATTCGAAAATATTGCGTGTTTTGTATTCGATATATCTGTTTCCAGTATTTTCTAACAATGGTTTAATTGTTGAAACAATCTATTCAGTTTTAGTTCATTTTACATATCTAAACATTTACACAGGTGAACACCTTTAAAACCCATTAATTTTTTAATCATTCTTTAGGAAATGTGCTTATTTATTAGGAAACTAATTTTCAGCCGTGGACCGGAATTTTATTCGGAAATATTGCGTGTTTTGTATTCGGTATAGAGGTTTCGAAGATTTTTTAACAATGGTTTAATTGTTGAAACAATATATTAGTTTTTACTCTATTTTACATTTCTAAACATTCACACGGGCGAACACCTTTAAAACCCATTAATTTTTGAATCATTCTTTAGGAAATGTGCTTATTTATTAGGAATGTAATTTTCAGCCGCACACCGGAATTTAATTCGGAAATATTGCGTGTTTTGTATTCCGTATATAGGTTTCCATGTTTTTTTAACAATGGTTTAATTGTTGAAACAATATATTCTGTTTTACTCTATTTTACATTTCTAAACTTTCACACAGGCGAACACCTTTAAAACCCATTAATTTTTGAATCATTCTTTAGGAAATTTGCTGATTTATTAGGAAACTAATTTTCAGCAGTGCACCGAAATTTAATTCGAAAATATTGCGAGTTTTGTATTCGGTATATAGGTTTCCATGATTTTTTAACAATGGTTTAATTGTTGAAACAATATATTCGGTTTTACTTTATTTGACATTTCTAAAAATTCAGACACGCGAACACCTTTAAAATCGAATAATTTTTATATCATTCTTCAGGAAATGTGCTTATTTATTAGGAAACATATTTTCAGCCGGGCACCGAAATTTAATTCGAAAATATTGCGAGTTTTGTATTCGGTATATAGGTTTCCATGATTTTTTAACAATGGTTTAATTGTTGATACAATATATTCGGTTTTACTTTATTTGACATTTCTAAACATTCACACAGGTGAGCACCTTTAAAACCCATTAATATTTTAATCATTCTTTAGGAAATGTGCTGATTTATTAGGAAACTTATTATCTGCCGTGCACCGAAATTTAATTCGAAAATATTGAGTGTTTTATATTTGGTATAAAAGTTTCCAATATTTTCTAACAATGGTTTAATTGTTGAAACAATATGTTCAGTTTTACTTTATTTTACATTTCTAAACATTCACACAGGCGAACACCTTTAAAACCGAATAATTTTTATATCATTCTTTAGGAAATGTGCTTATTTATTAGGAAACTAATTTTCAGCCGTGCACCGAAATTTAATTCGAAAATATTGCGTGTTTTGTATTCGGTATATAGGTTTCCAGGATTTTCTAACAATGGTTTAATTGTTGAAACAATATATTTGGTTTTACTTTATTTTACATTTCTTAATATTCACACATGTGAACACATTATAAACCGAATAATTTTTACACCATTCGTTAGGAAATGTGCTTATTTATTAAGAAATTAATTTTCAGCCGTGCACCAGAATTTAATTCGGAAGTATTGCGTGTTCTGGTGCGCGCATGCACCAGAATTTAATTGGGAAATACTGCGTGTTTTATATTCGGTATATCAGTTTCCAGAATTTTCTAACAATAGTTTCATTGTTGAAACAATGTATTACTTACTACGTGTTTTAATATTTTTTACATTTCTAAAAATTCACACAGGCGAACTCCTTTTAAACCGAATAATTTTTATGTCACTCATTTGGAAATGTGCTTATTTATTAGGAAATTAATTTTCAGCCGTGTATCGAAATTTATTTCAAAAATATTGCGTGTTTAGTATTTGGTATAAAAGTTTCCAGTATTTTCTAACAATCTTTTAATTGTTGAAACAATATATTCAGTTTTACTTTATTTTACATTTCTAAACATTTACACAGGCGAACACCTTTAAAACCCTTTAATTTTTGAATCATTCTTTAGGAAATGTGCTTATTTATTAGGAATATAATTTTCAGCCGCACACAGGAATTTAATTCTTAAATATTGCGTGTTTTGTATTCGGTATATAGGTTTCCATGATTTTTTAACAATGGTTTAATTGTTGAAACAATATATTCGGTTTTACTTTATTTGAATTTTCTAAAACTTCACACGGGCGGACTCCTTTAAAACCGAATAATTTTTATATCATTCTTTAGGAAATGTGCTTATTTATTAGGAAACTAATTTTCAGCCGTGCACCGAAATTTAATTCGAAAATATTGCGTGTTTTGTTTTCGGTATATAGGTTTCCATGATTTTTTAACAATGGTTTAATTGTTGAAACAATATGTTCGGTTTTACTTTATTTGACATTTCTAAAAATTCAGACAGGCGAACACCTTTAAAATCGAATAATTTTTATATCATTCTTTAGGAAATGTGCTTATTTATTAGGAAACTAATTTTCAGCCGTGCACCAGAATTTAATTCGAAAATATTGCGTGTTTTGTGTTCGGTATATAGGTTTCCATTATTTTTTAACATTTGTTTAATTGTTGAAACAATATATTAGGTTTTACTTTATTTTATATTTCTAAACATTCACACAGGTGAGCACCTTTAAAACCCATTAATATTTTAATCACTCTTTAGGAAATGTGCTGATTTATTAGGAAACTAATTTTCAGCCGTGCACCGAAATTTAATTCGAAAATATTGCGTGTTTTGTATTCGGTATATAGGTTTCCATGATTTTTTAACAATGGTTTAATTGTTGAAACAATATATTCAGTTTTACTCTATTTTATTTTTCTAAACATTCACACAGGCGAACACCTTTAAAACCCATTAATTTTTGAATCATTCTTTAGGAAATGTGCTGATTTATTAGGAAACTTATTATCTGCCGTGCACCGAAATTTAATTCGAAAATATTGCGTGTTTTGTATTCGGTATGTAGGTTTCCATGATTTTTTAACAATGGTTTAATTGTTGAAACAATAAATTCGGTTTTACTTTATTTTACATTTCTAAACATTCACACAGGCGAACACCTTTAAAACCCATTAATTTTTGAATCATTCTTTAGGAAATTTGCTGATTTATTAGGAAACTAATTTTCAGCAGTGCACCGAAATTTAATTCGAAAATATTGCGTGTTTTGTATTCGGTATATCTGTTTCCAGTATTTTCTAGCAATGGTTTAATTGTGCAAATAATCTATTCAGTTTTACTTCATTTTACATTTCTAAACATTTATACAGGCGAACACCTTTAAAACCCATTAATTTTTGAATCATTCTTTAGGAAATGTGCTTATTTATTAGGAATATAATTTTACGCCGCACACCGGAAATTAATTCGGAAATATTGCGTTTTTTGTATTCGGCATATAGGTTTCCATGATTTTTTAACAATGGTTTAATTGTTGAAACAATATATTCGGTTTTACTTTATTTGACATTTCTAAAACTTCACACAGGCGAACACCTTTTAAACCGAATAATTTTTATGGCACTCATTTGGAAATGTGCTTATTTATTAGGAAATTAATTTTCAGCCGTGCACCGGAATTTAATTCGGAAATATTGAGTGTTTTATATTCAGTATATCAGTTTCCAGGATTTTCTAACAATGGTTTAATTGTTGAAACAATGTATTACTTACTACGTGTTTTACTATTTTTTTACATTTCTAAAAATTCACACAGGCGAAAACCGTTTAAAAGGAATAATTTTTATGTCACTCTTTTGGAAATGTGCTTATTTATTAGGAAATTAATTTTCAGCCGTGTACCGGAATTTATTTCAAAAATATTGCGAGTTTTATATTTGGTATAAAAGTTTCCACTATTTTCTAACAATGGTTTAATTGTTGAAACAATATATTCAGTTTTACTTTTTTTTACCTTTCTAAACACAGGCGAACACCTTTAAAACCCATTAATTTTTGAATCATTCTTTAGGAAATGTTCTTATTTATTAGGAAACTTATTATCTGCCGTGCACTGAAATTTAATTCGAAAATATTGCGTATTTTGTATTCGGTATATAGGTTTCCATGATTTTTTAACAATGGTTTAATTGTTGAAACAATATATTCGGTTTTACTTTATTTGACATTTCTAAAACTTCACACAGGCGGACTCCTTAAAAAACGAATAATTTTTATATCATTCAATAGGAAACGTGCTTATTTATTATGAAACTAATTTTCAGCCGGGCACCGAAATTTAATTCGAAAATATTGCGAGTTTTGTATTCGGTATATAGGTTTCCATGATTTTTTAACAATGGTTTAATTGTTGAAACAATATATTCGGTTTTACTTTTTTTGACATTTCTAAAAATTCAGACAGGCGAACACCTTTAAAATCGAATAATTTTTATATCATTCTTTAGGAAATGTGCTTATTTATTCGGAAACTAATTTTCAGCCGTGCACCGGAATTTAATTCGAAAATATTGCGTGTTTTGTGTTCGGTATATAGGTTTCCATTATGTTTTAACAATTGTTTAATTGTTGAAACAGTATATTAGGTTTTACTTTATTTTATATTTCTAAGCATTCACACAGGTGAGCACCTTTAAAACCCATTAATATTTTAATCATTCTTTAGGAAATGTGCTGATTTATTAGGAAACTTATTATCTGCCGTGCACCGAAATTTAATTCGAAAATATTGCGTGTTTTGTATTCGATATATATGTTTCCATGATTTTTTAACAATGGTTTAATTGTTGAAACAATATATTCGGTTTTACTTTATTTGACATTTCTAAAAATTCACACATGCGGACGCCTTTAAAATCGAATAATTTGTACGTCATTAATTACGAAATGTGCTCATTTATTAGGAAAATAATTTTCAGCCGTGCACAATTTAATTCGGAAATATTGAGTGTTTTATATTCAGTATATCAGTTTCCAGGATTTTCTAACAATGGTTTAATTGTTGAAACAATATATTTGGTTTTACTTTATTTTACATTTCTTAATATTCACACCTGCGAACACATTTTAAACCGAATCATTTTTACGCCATTCATTAGGAAATGTGCTTATTTATTAAGAAATTAATTTTCAGCCGTGCACCAGAATTTAATTCGAAAATATTGCGTGTTTTATATTCGGTATATCAGTTTCCAGAATTTTAGAACAATAGTCTCATTGTTGAAACAATGTATTCCGTTTTACTATTTTTTACATTTCTAAAAATTCACACAGGCGAAAGCCTTTTAAACCGAATAATTTTTATGTCACTCATTTGGAAATGTGCTTATTTATTAGGAAACAAATTTTCAGCCGTGCACCGAAATTTAATTCGAAAATATTGCGTGATTTGTATTCGGTATATAGGTTTCCATGTTTTTTTAACAATGGTTTAATTGTTGAAATAATATATTCAGTTTTACTCTATTGTACACTTCTAAACATTCACACATGCGAACACCTTTAAAACCCATTAATTTTTGAATCATTCTTTAGGAAATGTGCTTATTTATTAGGAATGTAATTTTCAGCCGCACACCGGAATTTAATTCGGAAATATTGCGTGTTTTGTATTCCGTATATAGGTTTCCATGTTTTTTTAACAATGTTTTAATTGTTGAAACAATATATTCTGTTTTACTCTATTTTACATTTCTAAAGTTTCACACAGGCGAACACCTTTAAAACCCATTAATTTTTGAATCATTCTTTAGGAAATTTGCTGATTTATTAGGAAACTAATTTTCAGCAGTGCACCGAAATTTAATTCGAAAATATTGCGAGTTTTGTATTCGGTATATAGGTTTCCATGATTTTTTAACAATGGTTTAATTGTTGAAACAATATATTCGGTTTTACTTTATTTGACATTTCTAAAAATTCAGACACGCGAACACCTTTAAAATCGAATAATTTTTATATCATTCTTTAGGAAATGTGCTTATTTATTAGGAAACTAATTTTCAGCCGTGCACCGGAATTTAATTCGAAAATATTGCGTGTTTTGTGTTCGGTATATAGGTTTCCATTATTTTTTAACAATTGTTTAATTGTTGAAACAATATATTAGGTTTTACTTTATTTTATATTTCTAAACATTCACACAGGTGAGCACCTTTAAAACCCATTAATATTTTAATCATTCTTTAGGAAATGTGCTGATTTATTAGGAAAATTATTATCTGCCGTGCACCGAAATTTAATTCGAAAATATTGCGTGTTTTGTATTCGGTATATAGGTTTCCATGATTTTTTAACAATGGTTTAATTGTTGAAACAATATATTCGGTTTTACTTTATTTGACATTTCTAAAACTTAACACAGGCGGACTCCTTTAAACCGAATAATTTTTATATCATTCTTTAGGAAATGTGCTTATTTATTAGGAAACTAATTTTCAGCCGTGCACCGAAATTTAATTCGAAAATATTGCGTGTTTTGTATTCGGTATATAGGTTTCCATGATTTTTTAACAATGGTTTAATTGTTGAAACAATATATTCGGTTTTACTTTATTTGAAATTTCTAAAAATTCACACAGGCAAGCACCTTTATAACCGAATAATTTTTACGTCATTCATTAGGAAATGTGCTTATTTAATAGGAAATTAATTTTCAGTCGTGCACCAGAATTTAATTCGGAAATATTGCGTGTTTTATGTTCGAAATATCAGTTTCCAGGATTTACTAACAATAGTTTCATTGTTCAAACAATGTATTTCGTTTTGCTTTATTTTATATTTCTAAACATTCACACATGCGAACGCCTTTAAAATCGAATAATGTGTACGTCATTAATTACGAAATATGCTTATTTATTAGGAAATTAATTTTCAGCCGTGCACAATTTAATTCGGAAATATTGAGTGTCTTATATTCAGTATATCAGTTTCCAGGATTTTCTAACAATGGTTTAATTGTTGAAACAATATATTTGGTTTTACTTTATTTTACATTTCTTAATATTCACACATGTGAACACATTTTAAACCGAATAATTTTTACACCATTCGTTAGGAAATGTGCTTATTTATTAAGAAATTAATTTTCAGCCGTGCACCAGAATTTAATTCGGAAGTATTGCGTGTTCTGGTGCGCGCATGCACCAGAATTTAATTGGGAAATACTGCGTGTTTTATATTCGGTATATCAGTTTCCAGAATTTTCTAACAATAGTTTCATTGTTGAAACAATGTATTACTTACTACGTGTTTTAATATTTTTTACATTTCTAAAAATTCACACAGGCGAACTCCTTTTAAACCGAATAATTTTTATGTCACTCATTTGGAAATGTGCTTATTTATTAGGAAATTAATTTTCAGCCGTGTATCGAAATTTATTTCAAAAATATTGCGTGTTTTATATTTGGTATAAAAGTTTCCAGTATTTTCTAACAATCTTTTAATTGTTGAAACAATATATTCAGTTTTACTTTATTTTACATTTCTAAACATTTACACAGGCGAACACCTTTAAAACCCTTTAATTTTTGAATCATTCTTTAGGAAATGTGCTTGTTTATTAGGAATGTAATTTTCAGCCACACACCGGAAATTAATTCGGAAATATTGCGTTTTTTGTATCCGGTATATAGGTTTCCATGATTTTTTAACAATGGTTTAATTGTTGAAACAATATATTCGGTTTTACTTTATTTGACATTTCTAAAACTTCACACGGGCGAACACCTTTAAAACCCATTAATTTTTGAATCATTCTTTAGGAAATGTGCTTATTTATTAGGAATGTAATTTTCAGCCGCACACCGGAATTTAATTCGGAAATATTGCGTGTTTTGTATTCGGTATATAGGTTTCCATGTTTTTTTAACAATGGTTTAATTGTTGAAACAATATATTCTGTTTTACTCTATTTTACATTTCTAAACTTTCACACAGGCGAACACCTTTAAAACCCATTAATTTTTGAATCATTCTTTCGGAAATTTGCTGATTTATTAGGAAACTAATTTTCAGCAGTGCACCGAAATTTAATTCGAAAATATTGCGAGTTTTGTATTCGGTATATAGGTTTCCATGATTTTTTAACAATGGTTTAATTGTTGAAACAATATATTCGGTTTTACTTTATTTGACATTTCTAAAAATTCAGACACGCGAACACCTTTAAAATCGAATAATTTTTATATCATTCTTTAGGAAATGTGCTTATTTATTAGGAAACTAATTTTCAGCCGTGCACCGGAATTTAATTCGAAAATATTGCGTGTTTTGTGTTCGGTATATAGGTTTCCATTATTTTTTAACAATTGTTTAATTGTTGAAACAATATATTAGGTTTTACTTTATTTTATATTTCTAAACATTCACACAGGTGAGCACCTTTAAAACCCATTAATATTTTAATCATTCTTTAGGAAATGTGCTGATTTATTAGGAAACTTATTATCTGCCGTGCACCGAAATTTAATTCGAAAATATTGCGTGTTTTGTATTCGGTATATAGGTTTCCATGATTTTTTAACAATGGTTTAATTGTTGAAACAATATATTCGGTTTTACTTTATTTGACATTTCTAAAACTTCACACAGGCGGACTCCTTTAAACCGAATAATTTTTATATCATTCTTTAGGAAATGTGCTTATTTATTAGGAAACTAATTTTCAGCCGTGCACCGAAATTTAATTCGAAAATATTGCGTGTTTTGTATTCGGTATATAGGTTTCCATGATTTTTTAACAATGGTTTAATTGTTGAAACAATATATTCGGTTTTACTTTATTTGAAATTTCTAAAAATTCACACAGGCAAGCACCTTTATAACCGAATAATTTTTACGTCATTCATTAGGAAATGTGCTTATTTAATAGGAAATTAATTTTCAGCCGTGCACCAGAATTTAATTCGGAAATATTGCGTGTTTTATGTTCGAAATATCAGTTTCCAGGATTTACTAACAATAGTTTCATTGTTCAAACAATGTATTTCGTTTTGCTTTATTTTATATTTCTAAACATTCACACATGCGGACGCCTTTAAAATCGAATAATTTGTACGTCATTAATTACGAAATATGCTTTTTTATTAGGAAATTAATTTTCAGCCGTGCACAATTTAATTCGGAAATATTGAGTGTTTTATATTCAGTATATCAGTTTCCAGGATTTTCTAACAATGGTTTAATTGTTGAAACAATATATTTGGTTTTACTTTATTTTACATTTCTTAATATTCACACATGTGAACACATTTTAAACCGAATAATTTTTACACCATTCGTTAGGAAATGTGCTTATTTATTAAGAAATTAATTTTCAGCCGTGCACCAGAATTTAATTCGGAAGTATTGCGTGTTCTGGTGCGCGCATGCACCAGAATTTAATTGGGAAATACTGCGTGTTTTATATTCGGTATATCAGTTTCCAGAATTTTCTAACAATAGTTTCATTGTTGAAACAATGTATTACTTACTACGTGTTTTAATATTTTTTACATTTCTAAAAATTCACACAGGCGAACTCCTTTTAAACCGAATAATTTTTATGTCACTCATTTAGAAATGTGCTTATTTATTAGGAAATTAATTTTCAGCCGTGTATCGAAATTTATTTCAAAAATATTGCGTGTTTTATATTTGGTATAAAAGTTTCCAGTATTTTCTAACAATCTTTTAATTGTTGAAACAATATATTCAGTTTTACTTTATTTTACATTTCTAAACATTTGCACAGGCGAACACCTTTAAAACCCTTTAATTTTTGAATCATTCTTTAGGAAATGTGCTTGTTTATTAGGAATGTAATTTTCAGCCGCACACCGGAAATTAATTCGGAAATATTGCGTTTTTTGTATTCGGTATATAGGTTTCCATGATTTTTTAACAATGGTTTAATTGTTGAAACAATATATTCGGTTTTACTTTATTTGACATTTCTAAAACTTCACACGGGCGAACACCTTTAAAACCCATTAATTTTTGAATCATTCTTTAGGAAATGTGCTTATTTATTAGGAATGTAATTTTCAGCCGCACACCGGAATTTAATTCGGAAATATTGCGTGTTTTGTATTCGGTATATAGGTTTCCATGTTTTTTTAACAATGGTTTAATTGTTGAAACAATATATTCTGTTTTACTCTATTTTACATTTCTAAACTTTCACACAGGCGAACACCTTTAAAACCCATTAATTTTTGAATCATTCTTTAGGAAATTTGCTGATTTATTAGGAAACTAATTTTCAGCAGTGCACCGAAATTTAATTCGAAAATATTGCGAGTTTTGTATTCGGTATATAGGTTTCCATGATTTTTTAACAATGGTTTAATTGTTGAAACAATATATTCGGTTTTACTTTATTTGACATTTCTAAAAATTCAGACACGCGAACACCTTTAAAATCGAATAATTTTTATATCATTCTTTAGGAAATGTGCTTATTTATTAGGAAACTAATTTTCAGCCGTGCACCGGAATTTAATTCGAAAATATTGCGTGTTTTGTGTTCGGTATATAGGTTTCCATTATTTTTTAACAATTGTTTAATTGTTGAAACAATATATTAGGTTTTACTTTAGTTTATATTTCTAAACATTCACACAGGTGAGCACCTTTAAAACCCATTAATATTTTAATCATTCTTTAGGAAATGTGCTGATTTATTAGGAAACTTATTATCTGCCGTGCACCGAAATTTAATTCGAAAATATTGCGTGTTTTGTATTCGGTATATAGGTTTCCATGATTTTTTAACGATGGTTTAATTGTTGAAACAATATATTCGGTTTTACTTTATTTGACATTTCTAAAACTTCACACAGGCGGACTCCTTTAAACCGAATAATTTTTATATCATTCTTTAGGAAATGTGCTTATTTATTAGGAAACTAATTTTCAGCCGTGCACCGAAATTTAATTCGAAAATATTGCGTGTTTTGTATTCGGTATATAGGTTTCCATGATTTTTTAACAATGGTTTAATTGTTGAAACAATATATTCGGTTTTACTTTATTTGAAATTTCTAAAAATTCACACAGGCAAGCACCTTTATAACCGAATAATTTTTACGTCATTCATTAGGAAATGTGCTTATTTAATAGGAAATTAATTTTCAGCCGTGCACAAGAATTTAATTCGGAAATATTGCGTGTTTTATGTTCGAAATATCAGTTTCCAGGATTTACTAACAATAGTTTCATTGTTCAAACTATGTATTTCGTTTTGCTTTATTTTATATTTCTAAACATTCACACATGCGGACGCCTTTAAAATCGAATAATTTGTACGTCATTAATTACGAAATATGCTTATTTATTAGGAAATTAATTTTCAGCCGTGCACAATTTAATTCGGAAATATTGAGTGTTTTATATTCAGTATATCAGTTTCCAGGATTTTCTAACAATGGTTTAATTGTTGAAACAATATATTTGGTTTTACTTTATTTTACATTTCTTAATATTCACACATGTGAACACATTTTAAACCGAATAATTTTTACACCATTTGTTAGGAAATGTGCTTATTTACTAAGAAATTAATTTTTAGCCGTGCACCAGAATTTAATTCGGAAGTATTGCGTGTTCTGGTGCGCGCATGCACCAGAATTTAATTGGGAAATATTGCGTGTTTTATATTCGGTATATCAGTTTCCAGAATTTTCTAACAATAGTTTCATTGTTGAAACAATGTATTACTTACTACGTGTTTTAATATTTTTTACATTTCTAAAAATTCACACAGGCGAACTCCTTTTATACCGAATAATTTTTATGTCACTCATTTGGAAATGTGCTTATTTATTAGGAAATTAATTTTCAGCCGTGTATCGAAATTTATTTCAAAAATATTGCGTGTTTTATATTTGGTATAAATTTTTCCAGTATTTTCTAACAATCTTTTAATTGTTGAAACAATATATTCAGTTTTACTTTATTTTACATTTCTAAACATTTACACAGGCGAACACCTTTAAAACCCTTTAATTTTTGAATCATTCTTTAGGAAATGTGCTTATTTATTAGGAATGTAATTTTCAGCCGCACACCGGAAATTAATTCGGAAATATTGCGTTTTTTGTATTCGGTATATAGGTTTCCATGCTTTTTTAACAATGGTTTAATTGTTGAAACAATATATTCGGTTTTACTTTATTTGATATTTCTAAAACTTCACACAGGCGGACTCCTTTAAAACCTAATAATTTTTATATCATTCTTTAGGAAATATGCTTATTTATTAGGAAATTAATTTTTAGCCATGCACCAGAATTTAATTGGGAAATATTGCGTCTTTTATATTCGGTATATCAGTTTCCAGAATTTTCTAACATTAGTTTCATTGTTGAAACAATGTATTACTTACTACGTGTTTTACTATTTTTTTACATTTCTAAAAATTCACACAGGCGAAAACCGTTTAAAAGGAATAATTTTTATGTCACTCATTTGGAAATGTGCTTATTTATTAGGAAATTAATTTTCAGCCGTGTACCGGAATTTATTTCAAAAATATTGCGAGTTTTATATTTGGTATAAAAGTTTCCACTATTTTCTAACAATGGTTTAATTGTTGAAACAATATATTCAGTTTTACTTTTTTTTTACCTTTCTAAACACAGGCGAACAGCTTTAAAACCCATTAATTTTTGAATCATTCTTTAGGAAATGTTCTTATTTATTAGGAAACATATTTTCAGCCGGGCACCGAAGTTTAATTCGAAAATATTGCGAGTTTTGTATTCGGTATATAGGTTTCCATGATTTTTTAACAATGGTTTAATTGTTGAAACAATATATTCGGTTTTACTTTTTTTGACATTTCTAAAAATTCAGACAGGCGAACACCTTTAAAATCGAATAATTTTTATATCATTCTTTAGGAAATGTGCTTATTTATTCGGAAACTAATTTTCAGCCGTGCACCGGAATTTAATTCGAAAATATTGCGTGTTTTGTGTTCGGTATATAGGTTTCCATTATGTTTTAACAATTGTTTAATTGTTGAAACAATATATTAGGTTTTACTTTATTTTATATTTCTAAGCATTCACACAGGTGAGCACCTTTAAAACCCATTAATATTTTAATCATTCTTTAGGAAATGTGCTGATTTATTAGGAAACTTATTATCTGCCGTGCACCGAAATTTAATTCGAAAATATTGCGTGTTTTGTATTCGGTATATATGTTTCCATGATTTTTTAACAATGGTTTAATTGTTGAAACAATATATTCGGTTTTACTTTATTTGACATTTCTAAAAATTCACACATGCGGACGCCTTTAAAATCGAATAATTTGTACGTCATTAATTACGAAATGTGCTCATTTATTAGGAAAATAATTTTCAGCCGTGCACAATTTAATTCGGAAATATTGAGTGTTTTATATTCAGTATATCAGTTTCCAGGATTTTCTAACAATGGTTTAATTGTTGAAACAATATATTTGGTTTTACTTTATTTTACATTTCTTAATATTCACATCTGCGAACACATTTTAAACCGAATCATTTTTACGCCATTCATTAGGAAATGTGCTTATTTATTAAGAAATTAATTTTCAGCCGTGCACCAGAATTTAATTCGAAAATATTGCGTGTTTTATATTCGGTATATCATTTTCCAGAATTTTCTAAAAATAGTCTCATTGTTGAAACAATGTATTCCGTTTTACTATTTTTTACATTTCTAAAAATTCACACAGGCGAACGCCTTTTAAACCGAATAATTTTTATGTCACTCATTTGGAAATGTGCTTATTTATTAGGAAACTAATTTTCAGCCGTGCACCGAAATTTAATTCGAAAATATTGCGTGATTTGTATTCGGTATATAGGTTTCCATGTTTTTTTAACAATGGTTTAATTGTTGAAATAATATATTCAGTTTTACTCTATTGTACACTTCTAAACATTCACACATGCGAACACCTTTAAAACCCATTAATCTTTGAATCATTCTTTAGGAAATGTGCTTATTTATTAGGAATGTAATTTTCAGCCGCACACCGGAATTTAATTCGGAAATATTGCGTGTTTTGTATTCCGTATATAGGTTTCCATGTTTTTTTAACAATGGTTTAATTGTTGAAACAATATATTCTGTTTTACTCTATTTTACATTTCTAAACTTTCACACAGGCGAACACCTTTAAAACCCATTAATTTTTGAATCATTCTTTAGGAAATTTGCTGATTTATTAGGAAACTAATTTTCAGCAGTGCACCGAAATTTAATTCGAAAATATTGCGAGTTTTGTATTCGGTATATAGGTTTCCATGATTTTTTAACAATGGTTTAATTGTTGAAACAATATATTCGGTTTTACTTTATTTGACATTTCTAAAAATTCAGACACGCGAACACTTTTAAAATCGAATAATTTTTATATCATTCTTTAGGAAATGTGCTTATTTATTAGGAAACTAATTTTCAGCCGTGCACCGGAATTTAATTCGAAAATATTGCGTGTTTTATATTCGGTATATCAGTTTCCAGAATTTTCTAAAAATAGTCTCATTGTTGAAACAATGTATTCCGTTTTACTATTTTTTACATTTCTAAAAATTCACACAGGCGAACGCCTTTTAAACCGAATAATTTTTATGTCACTCATTTGGAAATGTGCTTATTTATTAGGAAACTAATTTTCAGCCGTGCACCGAAATTTAATTCGAAAATATTGAGTGATTTGTATTCGGTATATAGGTTTCCATGTTTTTTTAACAATGGTTTAATTGTTGAAATAATATATTCAGTTTTACTCTATTGTACACTTCTAAACATTCACACATGCGAACACCTTTAAAACCCATTAATCTTTGAATCATTCTTTAGGAAATGTGCTTATTTATTAGGAATGTAATTTTCAGCCGCACACCGGAATTTAATTCGGAAATATTGCGTGTTTTGTATTCCGTATATAGGTTTCCATGTTTTTTTAACAATGGTTTAATTGTTGAAACAATATATTCTGTTTTACTCTATTTTACATTTCTAAACTTTCACACAGGCGAACACCTTTAAAACCCATTAATTTTTGAATCATTCTTTAGGAAATTTGCTGATTTATTAGGAAACTAATTTTCAGCAGTGCACCGAAATTTAATTCGAAAATATTGCGAGTTTTGTATTCGGTATATAGGTTTCCATGATTTTTTAACAATGGTTTAATTGTTGAAACAATATATTCGGTTTTACTTTATTTGACATTTCTAAAAATTCAGACACGCGAACACCTTTAAAATCGAATAATTTTTATATCATTCTTTAGGAAATGTGCTGATTTATTAGGAAAATTATTATCTGCCGTGCACCGAAATTTAATTCGAAAATATTGCGTGTTTTGTATTCGGTATATAGGTTTCCATGATTTTTTAACAATGGTTAAATTGTTGAAACAATATATTCAGTTTTACTCTATTTTATTTTTCTAAACATTCACACAGGCGAACACCTTTAAAACCCATTAATTTTTGAATCATTCTTTAGGAAATGTGCTGATTTATTAGGAAACTTATTATCTGCCGTGCACTGAAATTTAATTCGAAAATATTGCGTGTTTTGTATTCGGTATATAGGATTCCATGATTTTTTAACAATGGTTTAATTGTTGAAACAATATATTCGGTTTTACTTTATTTGAAATTTCTAAAAATTCACACAGGAAAAAACCTTTATAACCGAATAATGTTTACGTCATTCATTAGGAAATGTGCTTATTTAATAGGAAATTAATTTTCAGCCGTGCACCAGAATTTAATTCGGAAATATTGCATGTTTTATGTTCGAAATATCAGTTTCCAATATTTACTAACAATAGTTTCATTGTTCAAACAATGTATTTCGTTTTGCTTTATTTTATATTTCTAAACATTCACACATGCGGACGCCTTTAAAATCGAATAATTTGTACTTCATTAATTACGAAATATGCTTATTTATTAGGAAATTAATTTTCAGCCGTGCACAATTTAATTCGGAAATATTGAGTGTTTTATATTCAGTATATCAGTTTCCAGGATTTTCTAACAATGGTTTAATTGTTGAAACAATATATTTGGTTTTACTTTATTTTACATTTCTTAATATTCACACATGTGAACACATTTTAAACCGAATAAATTTTACACCATTTGTTAGGAAATGTGCTTATTTACTAAGAAATTAATTTTCAGCCGTGCACCAGAATTTAATTCGGAAGTATTGCGTGTTCTGGTGCGCGCATGCACCAGAATTTAATTGGGAAATTTTGCGTGTTTTATATTCGGTATATCAGTTTCCAGAATTTTCTAACAATAGTTTCATTGTTGAAACAATGTATTACTTACTACGTGTTTTAATATTTTTTACATTTCTAAAAATTCACACAGGCGAACTCCTTTTAAACCGAATAATTTTTATGTCACTCATTTGGAAATGTGCTTATTTATTAGGAAATTAATTTTCAGCCGTGTATCGAAATTTATTTCAAAAATATTGCGTGTTTTATATTTGGTATAAATTTTTCCAGTATTTTCTAACAATCTTTTAATTGTTGAAACAATATATTCAGTTTTACTTTATTTTACATTTCTAAACATTTACACAGGCGAACACCTTTAAAACCCTTTAATTTTTGAATCATTCTTTAGGAAATGTGCTGATTTATTAGGAAACTTATTATCTGCCGTGCACCGAAATTTAATTCGAAAATATTGCGTGTTTTGTATTCGGTATATAGGTTTCCATGATTTTTTAACAATGGTTTAATTGTTGAAACAATATATTCGGTTTTACTTTATTTGAAATTTCTAAAAATTCACACAGGCAAGCACCTTTATAACCGAATAATTTTTACGTCATTCATTAGGAAATGTGCTTATTTAATAGGAAATTAATTTTCAGCCGTGCACAAGAATTTAATTCGGAAATATTGCGTGTTTTATGTTCGAAATATCAGTTTCCAGGATTTACTAACAATAGTTTCATTGTTCAAACTATGTATTTCGTTTTGCTTTATTTTATATTTCTAAACATTCACACATGCGGACGCCTTTAAAATCGAATAATTTGTACGTCATTAATTACGAAATATGCTTATTTATTAGGAAATTAATTTTCAGCCGTGCACAATTTAATTCGGAAATATTGAGTGTTTTATATTCAGTATATCAGTTTCCAGGATTTTCTAACAATGGTTTAATTGTTGAAACAATATATTTGGTTTTACTTTATTTTACATTTCTTAATATTCACACATGTGAACACATTTTAAACCGAATAATTTTTACACCATTTGTTAGGAAATGTGCTTATTTACTAAGAAATTAATTTTTAGCCGTGCACCAGAATTTAATTCGGAAGTATTGCGTGTTCTGGTGCGCGCATGCACCAGAATTTAATTGGGAAATATTGCGTGTTTTATATTCGGTATATCAGTTTCCAGAATTTTCTAACAATAGTTTCATTGTTGAAACAATGTATTACTTACTACGTGTTTTAATATTTTTTACATTTCTAAAAATTCACACAGGCGAACTCCTTTTAAACCGAATAATTTTTATGTCACTCATTTGGAAATGTGCTTATTTATTAGGAAATTAATTTTCAGCCGTGTATCGAAATTTATTTCAAAAATATTGCGTGTTTTATATTTGGTATAAATGTTTCCAGTATTTTCTAACAATCTTTTAATTGTTGAAACAATATATTCAGTTTTACTTTATTTTACATTTCTAAACATTTACACAGGCGAACACCTTTAAAACCCTTTAATTTTTGAATCATTCTTTAGGAAATGTGCTTATTTATTAGGAATGTAATTTTCAGCCGCACACCGAAATTTAATTCGAAAATATTGAGTGATTTGTATTCGGTATATAGGTTTCCATGCTTTTTTAACAATGGTTTAATTGTTGAAACAATATATTCGGTTTTACTTTATTTGATATTTCTAAAACTTCACACAGGCGGACTCCTTTAAAACCTAATAATTTTTATATCATTCTTTAGGAAATATGCTTATTTATTAGGAAATTAATTTTTAGCCATGCACCAGAATTTAATTGGGAAATATTGCGTCTTTTATATTCGGTATATCAGTTTCCAGAATTTTCTAACATTAGTTTCATTGCTGAAACAATGTATTACTTACTACGTGTTTTACTATTTTTTTACATTTCTAAAAATTCACACAGGCGAAAACCGTTTAAAAGGAATAATTTTTATGTCACTCATTTGGAAATGTGCTTATTTATTAGGAAATTAATTTTCAGCCGTGTACCGGAATTTATTTCAAAAATATTGCGAGTTTTATATTTGGTATAAAAGTTTCCACTATTTTCTAACAATGGTTTAATTGTTGAAACAATATATTCAGTTTTACTTTTTTTTACCTTTCTAAACACAGGCGAACACCTTTAAAACCCATTAATTTTTGAATCATTCTTTAGGAAATGTTCTTATTTATTAGGAAACATATTTTCAGCCGGGCACCGAAATTTAATTCGAAAATATTGCGAGTTTTGTATTCGGTATATAGGTTTCCATGATTTTTTAACAATGGTTTAATTGTTAAACAATATATTCGGTTTTACTTTATTTGACATTTCTAAAACTTCACACAGGCGGACTCCTTTAAAACCGAATAATTTTTACATCATTCATTAGGAAATATGCTTATTTATTAGGAAATTAATTTTCAGCCGTGCACCGGAATTTAATTCGGAAATATTGAGTGTTTTATATTCAGTATATCAGTTTCCAGGATTTTCTAACAATCGTTTAATTGTTGAAACAATGTATTACTTACTACGTGTTTTACTATTTTTTACATTTCTAAAACTTCACACAGGCGAAAACCGTTTAAACCGAATAATTTTTATGTCACTCATTTGGAAATGTGCTTATTTATTAGGAAATTAATTTTCAGCCGTGTACCGGAATTTATTTCAAAAATATTGCGTGTTTTATATTTGGTATAAAAGTTTCCACTATTTTCTAACAATGGTTTAATTGTTGAAACAATATATTCAGTTTTACTTTTTTTTACCTTTCTAAACACAGGCGAACACCTTTAAAACCCATTAATTTTTGAATCATTCTTTAGGAAATGTGCTTATTTATTAGGAAACATATTTTCAGCCGGGCACCGAAGTTTAATTCGAAAATATTGCGAGTTTTGTATTCGGTATATAGGTTTCCATGATTTTTTAACAATGGTTTAATTGTTGAAACAATATATTCGGTTTTACTTTTTTTGACATTTCTAAAAATTCAGACAGGCGAACACCTTTAAAATCGAATAATTTTTATATCATTCTTTAGGAAATGTGCTTATTTATTCGGAAACTAATTTTCAGCCGTGCACCGGAATTTAATTCGAAAATATTGCGTGTTTTGTGTTCGGTATATAGGTTTCCATTATGTTTTAACAATTGTTTAATTGTTTAAACAATATATTAGGTTTTACTTTACTTTATATTTCTAAGCATTCACACAGGTGAGCACCTTTAAAACCCATTAATATTTTAATCATTCTTTAGGAAATGTGCTGATTTATTAGGAAACTTATTATCTGCCGTGCACCGAAATTTAATTCGAAAATATTGCGTGTTTTGTATTCGGTATATATGTTTCCATGATTTTTTAACAATGGTTTAATTGTTGAAACAATATATTCGGTTTTACTTTATTTGACATTTCTAAAAATTCACACATGCGGACGCCTTTAAAATCGAATAATTTGTACGTCATTAATTACGAAATGTGCTCATTTATTAGGAAAATAATTTTCAGCCGTGCACAATTTAATTCGGAAATATTGAGTGTTTTATATTCAGTATATCAGTTTCCAGGATTTTCTAACAATGGTTTAATTGTTGAAACAATATATTTGGTTTTACTTTATTTTACATTTCTTAATATTCACATCTGCGAACACATTTTAAACCGAATCATTTTTACGCCATTCATTAGGAGATGTGCTTATTTATTAAGAAATTAATTTTCAGCCGTGCACCAGAATTTAATTCGAAAATATTGCGTGTTTTATATTCGGTATATCAGTTTCCAGAATTTTCTAAAAATAGTTTCATTGTTGAAACAATGTATTCCGTTTTACTATTTTTTACATTTCTAAAAATTCACACAGGCGAACGCCTTTTAAACCGAATAATTTTTATGTCACTCATTTGGAAATGTGCTTATTTATTAGGAAACTAATTTTCAGCCGTGCACCGAAATTTAATTCGAAAATATTGCGTGATTTGTATTCGGTATATAGGTTTCCATGTTTTTTTAACAATGGTTTAATTGTTGAAATAATATATTCAGTTTTACTCTATTGTACACTTCTAAACATTCACACATGCGAACACCTTTAAAACCCATTAATCTTTGAATCATTCTTTAGGAAATGTGCTTATTTATTAGGAATGTAATTTTCAGCCGCACACCGGAATTTAATTCGGAAATATTGCGTGTTTTGTATTCCGTATATAGGTTTCCATGTTTTTTTAACAATGGTTTAATTGTTGAAACAATATATTCTGTTTTACTCTATTTTACATTTCTAAACTTTCACACAGGCGAACACCTTTAAAACCCATTAATTTTTGAATCATTCTTTAGGAAATTTGCTGATTTATTAGGAAACTAATTTTCAGCAGTGCACCGAAATTTAATTCGAAAATATTGCGAGTTTTGTATTCGGTATATAGGTTTCCATGATTTTTTAACAATGGTTTAATTGTTGAAACAATATATTCGGTTTTACTTTATTTGACATTTCTAAAAATTCAGACACGCGAACACCTTTAAAATCGAATAATTTTTATATCATTCTTTAGGAAATGTGCTTATTTATTAGGAAACTAATTTTCAGCCGTGCACCGGAATTTAATTCGAAAATATTGCGTGTTTTATATTCGGTATATCAGTTTCCAGAATTTTCTAAAAATAGTCTCATTGTTGAAACAATGTATTCCGTTTTACTATTTTTTACATTTCTAAAAATTCACACAGGCGAACGCCTTTTAAACCGAATAATTTTTATGTCACTCATTTGGAAATGTGCTTATTTATTAGGAAACTAATTTTCAGCCGTGCACCGAAATTTAATTCGAAAATATTGCGTGATTTGTATTCGGTATATAGGTTTCCATGTTTTTTTAACAATGGTTTAATTGTTGAAATAATATATTCAGTTTTACTCTATTGTACACTTCTAAACATTAACACATGCGAACACCTTTAAAACCCATTAATCTTTGAATCATTCTTTAGGAAATGTGCTTATTTATTAGGAATGTAATTTTCAGCCGCACACCGGAATTTAATTCGGAAATATTGCGTGTTTTGTATTCCGTATATAGGTTTCCATGTTTTTTTAACAATGGTTTAATTGTTGAAACAATATATTCTGTTTTACTCTATTTTACATTTCTAAACTTTCACACAGGCGAACACCTTTAAAACCCATTAATTTTTGAATCATTCTTTAGGAAATTTGCTGATTTATTAGGAAACTAATTTTCAGCAGTGCACCGAAATTTAATTCGAAAATATTGCGAGTTTTGTATTCGGTATATAGGTTTCCATGATTTTTTAACAATGGTTTAATTGTTGAAACAATATATTCGTTTTACTTTATTTGACATTTCTAAAAATTCAGACACGCGAACACCTTTAAAATCGAATAATTTTTATATCATTCTTTAGGAAATGTGCTTATTTATTAGGAAACTAATTTTCAGCCGTGCACCGGAATTTAATTCGAAAATATTGCGTGTTTTATATTCGGTATATCAGTTTCCAGAATTTTCTAAAAATAGTCTCATTGTTGAAACAATGTATTCCGTTTTACTATTTTTTACATTTCTAAAAATTCACACAGGCGAACGCCTTTTAAACCGAATAATTTTTATGTCACTCATTTGGAAATGTGCTTATTTATTAGGAAACTAATTTTCAGCCGTGCACCGAAATTTAATTCGAAAATATTGCGTGATTTGTATTCGGTATATAGGTTTCCATGTTTTTTTAACAATGGTTTAATTGTTGAAATAATATATTCAGTTTTACTCTATTGTACACTTCTAAACATTAACACATGCGAACACCTTTAAAACCCATTAATCTTTGAATCATTCTTTAGGAAATGTGCTTATTTATTAGGAATGTAATTTTCAGCCGCACACCGGAATTTAATTCGGAAATATTGCGTGTTTTGTATTCCGTATATAGGTTTCCATGATTTTTTAACAATGGTTTAATTGTTGAAACAATATATTCGGTTTTACTTTATTTGACATTTCTAAAAATTCAGACACGCGAACACCTTTAAAATCGAATAATTTTTATATCATTCTTTAGGAAATGTGCTTATTTATTAGGAAACTAATTTTCAGCCGTGCACCGGAATTTATTTCGAAAATATTGCGTGTTTTGTGTTCGGTATATAGGTTTCCATTATTTTTTAACAATTGTTTAATTGTTGAAACAATATATTAGGTTTTACTTTATTTTATATTTCTAAACATTCACACAGGTGAGCACCTTTAAAACCCATTAATATTTTAATCATTCTTTAGGAAATTTGCTGATTTATTAGGAATGTAATTTTCAGCCGCACACCGGAAATTAATTCGGAAATATTGCGTTTTTTGTATTCGGTATATAGGTTTCCATGATTTTTTAACAATGGTTTAATTGTTGAAACAATATATTCGGTTTTACTTTATTTCATATTTCTAAAACTTCACACAGGCGGACTCCTTTAAAACCTAATAATTTTTATATCATTCTTTAGGAAATATGCTTATTTATTAGGAAATTAATTTTTAGCCATGCACCAGAATTTAATTGGGAAATATTGCGTCTTTTATATTCGGTATATCAGTTTCCAAAATTTTCTAACAATAGTTTCATTGTTGAAACAATGTATTACTTACTACGTGTTTTACTATTTTTTTACATTTCTAAAAATTCACACAGGCGAAAACCGTTTAAAAGGAATAATTTTTATGTCACTCATTTGGAAATGTGCTTATTTATTAGGAAATTAATTTTCAGCCGTGTACCGGAATTTATTTCAAAAATATTGCGAGTTTTATATTTGGTATAAAAGTTTCCACTATTTTCTAACAATGGTTTAATTGTTGAAACAATATATTCAGTTTTACTTTATTTTACATTTCTAAACATTTACACAGGCGAACACCTTTAAAACCCTTTAATTTTTGAATCATTCTTTAGGAAATGTGCTTATTTATTAGGAATGTAATTTTCAGCCGCACACCGGAAATTAATTCGGAAATATTGCGTTTTTTGTATTCGGTATATAGGTTTCCATGATTTTTTAACAATGGTTTAATTGTTGAAACAATATATTCGGTTTTACTTTATTTGACATTTCTAAAACTTCACACGGGCGAACACCTTTAAAACCCATTAATTTTTGAATCATTCTTTAGGAAATGTGCTTATTTATTAGGAATGTAATTTTCAGCCGCACACCGGAATTTAATTCGGAAATATTGCGTGTTTTGTATTCGGTATATAGGTTTCCATGATTTTTTAACAATGGTTTAATTGTTGAAACAATATATTCAGTTTTACTCTATTTTATTTTTCTAAACATTCACACAGGCGAACACCTTTAAAACCCATTAATTTTTGAATCAGTCTTTAGGAAATGTGCTGATTTATTAGGAAACTTATTATCTGCCGTGCACCGAAATTTAATTCGAAAATATTGCGTGTTTTGTATTCGGTATGTAGGTTTCCATGATTTTTTAACAATGGTTTAATTGTTGAAACAATAAATTCGGTTTTACTTTATTTTACATTTCTAAACATTCACACAGGCGAACACCTTTAAAACCCATTAATTTTTGAATCATTCTTTAGGAAATTTGCTGATTTATTAGGAAACTAATTTTCAGCAGTGCACCGAAATTTAATTCGAAAATATTGCGTGTTTTGTATTCGGTATATCTGTTTCCAGTATTTTCTAGCAATGGTTTAATTGTGCAAATAATCTATTCAGTTTTACTTCATTTTACATTTCTAAACATTTATACAGGCGAACACCTTTAAAACCCATTAATTTTTGAATCATTCTTTAGGAAATGTGCTTATTTATTAGGAATATAATTTTACGCCGCACACCGGAAATTAATTCGGAAATATTGCGTTTTTTGTATTCGGTATATAGGTTTCCATGATTTTTTAACAATGGTTTAATTGTTGAAACAATATATTCGGTTTTACTTTATTTGACATTTCTAAAACTTCACACAGGCGAACACCTTTTAAACCGAATAATTTTTATGGCACTCATTTGGAAATGTGCTTATTTATTAGGAAATTAATTTTCAGCCGTGCACCGGAATTTAATTCGGAAATATTGAGTGTTTTATATTCAGTATATCAGTTTCCAGGATTTTCTAACAATGGTTTAATTGTTGAAACAATGTATTACTTACTACGTGTTTTACTATTTTTTTACATTTCTAAAAATTCACACAGGCGAAAACCGTTTAAAAGGAATAATTTTTATGTCACTCATTTGGAAATGTGCTTATTTATTAGGAAATTAATTTTCAGCCGTGTACCGGAATTTATTTCAAAAATATTGCGAGTTTTATATTTGGTATAAAAGTTTCCACTATTTTCTAACAATGGTTTAATTGTTGAAACAATATATTCAGTTTTACTTTTTTTTACCTTTCTAAACACAGGCGAACACCTTTAAAACCCATTAATTTTTGAATCATTCTTTAGGAAATGTTCTTATTTATTAGGAAACATATTTTCAGCCGGGCACCGAAATTTAATTCGAAAATATTGCGAGTTTTGTATTCGGTATATAGGTTTCCATGATTTTTTAACAATGGTTTAATTGTTAAACAATATATTCGGTTTTACTTTATTTGACATTTCTAAAACTTCACACAGGCGGACTCCTTTAAAACCGAATAATTTTTACATCATTCATTAGGAAATATGCTTATTTATTAGGAAATTAATTTTCAGCCGTGCACCGGAATTTAATTCGGAAATATTGAGTGTTTTATATTCAGTATATCAGTTTCCAGGATTTTCTAACAATCGTTTAATTGTTGAAATAATGTATTACTTACTACGTGTTCTACTATTTTTTACATTTCTAAAACTTCACACAGGCGAAAACCGTTTAAACCGAATAATTTTTATGTCACTCATTTGGAAATGTGCTTATTTATTAGGAAATTAATTTTCAGACGTGTACCGGAATTTATTTCAAAAATATTGCGTGTTTTATATTTGGTATAAAAGTTTCCACTATTTTCTAACAATGGTTTAATTGTTGAAACAATATATTCAGTTTTACTTTTTTTTTACCTTTCTAAACACAGGCGAACACCTTTAAAACCCATTAATTTTTGAATCATTCTTTAGGAAATGTGCTTATTTATTAGGAAACATATTTTCAGCCGGGCACCGAAGTTTAATTCGAAAATATTGCGAGTTTTGTATTCGGTATATAGGTTTCCATGATTTTTTAACAATGGTTTAATTGTTGAAACAATATATTCGGTTTTACTTTTTTTGACATTTCTAAAAATTCAGACAGGCGAACACCTTTAAAATCGAATAATTTTTATATCATTCTTTAGGAAATGTGCTTATTTATTCGGAAACTAATTTTCAGCCTTGCACCGGAATTTAATTCGAAAATATTGCGTGTTTTGTGTTCGGTATATAGGTTTCCATTATGTTTTAACAATTGTTTAATTGTTGAAACAGTATATTAGGTTTTACTTTATTTTATATTTCTAAGCATTCACACAGGTGAGCACCTTTAAAACCCATTAATATTTTAATCATTCTTTAGGAAATGTGCTGCTTTATTAGGAAACTTATTATCTGCCGTGCACCGAAATTTAATTCGAAAATATTGCGTGTTTTGTATTCGGTATATATGTTTCCATGATTTTTTAACAATGGTTTAATTGTTGAAACAATATATTCGGTTTTACTTTATTTGACATTTCTAAAAATTCACACATGCGGACGCCTTTAAAATCAAATAATTTGTACGTCATTAATTACGAAATGTGCTCATTTATTAGGAAAATAATTTTCAGCCGTGCACAATTTAATTCGGAAATATTGAGTGTTTTATATTCAGTATATCAGTTTCCAGGATTTTCTAACAATGGTTTAATTGTTGAAACAATATATTTGGTTTTACTTTATTTTACATTTCTTAATATTCACACCTGCGAACACATTTTAAACCGAATCATTTTTACGCCATTCATTAGGAAATGTGCTTATTTATTAAGAAATTAATTTTCAGCCGTGCACCAGAATTTAATTCGAAAATATTGCGTGATTTGTATTCGGTATATAGGTTTCCATGTTTTTTTAACAATGGTTTAATTGTTGAAATAATATATTCAGTTTTACTGTATTGTACACTTCTAAACATTCACACATGCGAACACCTTTAAAACCCATTAATTTTTGAATCATTCTTTAGGAGATGTGCTTATTTATTAGGAATGTAATTTTCAGCCGCACACCGGAATTTAATTCGGAAATATTGCGTGTTTTGTATTCCGTATATAGGTTTCCATGTTTTTTTAACAATGGTTTAATTGTTGAAACAATATATTCTGTTTTACTCTATTTTACATTTCTAAACTTTCACACAGGCGAACACCTTTAAAACCCATTAATTTTTGAATCATTCTTTAGGAAATTTGCTGATTTATTAGGAAACTAATTTTCAGCAGTGCACCGAAATTTAATTCGAAAATATTGCGAGTTTTGTATTCGGTATATAGGTTTCCATGATTTTTTAACAATGGTTTAATTGTTGAAACAATATATTCGGTTTTACTTTATTTGACATTTCTAAAAATTCAGACACGCGAACACCTTTAAAATCGAATAATTTTTATATCATTCTTTAGGAAATGTGCTTATTTATTAGGAAACTAATTTTCAGCCGTGCACCGGAATTTAATTCGAAAATATTGCGTGTTTTGTGTTCGGTATATAGGTTTCCATTATTTTTTAACAATTGTTTAATTGTTGAAACAATATATTAGGTTTTACTTTATTTTATATTTCTAAACATTCACACAGGTGAGCACCTTTAAAACCCATTAATATTTTAATCATTCTTTAGGAAATGTGCTGATTTATTAGGAAAATTATTATCTGCCGTGCACCGAAATTTAATTCGAAAATATTGCGTGTTTTGTATTCGGTATATAGGTTTCCATGATTTTTTAACAATGGTTTAATTGTTGAAACAATATATTCGGTTTTACTTTATTTGACATTTCTAAAACTTCACACAGGCGGACTCCTTTAAACCGAATAATTTTTATATCATTCTTTAGGAAATGTGCTTATTTATTAGGAAACTAATTTTCAGCCGTGCACCGAAATTTAATTCGAAAATATTGCGTGTTTTGTATTCGGTATATAGGTTTCCATGATTTTTTAACAATGGTTTAATTGTTGAAACAATATATTCGGTTTTACTTTATTTGAAATTTCTAAAAATTCACACAGGCAAGCACCTTTATAACCGAATAATTTTTACGTCATTCATTAGGAAATGTGCTTATTTAATAGGAAATTAATTTTCAGTCGTGCACCAGAATTTAATTCGGAAATATTGCGTGTTTTATGTTCGAAATATCAGTTTCCAGGATTTACTAACAATAGTTTCATTGTTCAAACAATGTATTTCGTTTTGCTTTATTTTATATTTCTAAACATTCACACATGCGAACGCCTTTAAAATCGAATAATGTGTACGTCATTAATTACGAAATATGCTTATTTATTAGGAAATTAATTTTCAGCCGTGCACAATTTAATTCGGAAATATTGAGTGTCTTATATTCAGTATATCAGTTTCCAGGATTTTCTAACAATGGTTTAATTGTTGAAACAATATATTTGGTTTTACTTTATTTTACATTTCTTAATATTCACACATGTGAACACATTTTAAACCGAATAATTTTTACACCATTCGTTAGGAAATGTGCTTATTTATTAAGAAATTAATTTTAATCCGTGCACCAGAATTTAATTCGGAAGTATTGCGTGTTCTGGTGCGCGCATGCACCAGAATTTAATTGGGAAATACTGCGTGTTTTATATTCGGTATATCAGTTTCCAGAATTTTCTAACAATAGTTTCATTGTTGAAACAATGTATTACTTACTACGTGTTTTAATATTTTTTACATTTCTAAAAATTCACACAGGCGAACTCCTTTTAAACCGAATAATTTTTATGTCACTCATTTGGAAATGTGCTTATTTATTAGGAAATTAATTTTCAGCCGTGTATCGAAATTTATTTCAAAAATATTGCGTGTTTTATATTTGGTATAAAAGTTTCCAGTATTTTCTAACAATCTTTTAATTGTTGAAACAATATATTCAGTTTTACTTTATTTTACATTTCTAAACATTTACACAGGCGAACACCTTTAAAACCCTTTAATTTTTGAATCATTCTTTAGGAAATGTGCTTGTTTATTAGGAATGTAATTTTCAGCCGCACACCGGAAATTAATTCGGAAATATTGCGTTTTTTGTATTCGGTATATAGGTTTCCATGATTTTTTAACAATGGTTTAATTGTTGAAACAATATATTCGGTTTTACTTTATTTGACATTTCTAAAACTTCACACGGGCGAACACCTTTAAAACCCATTAATTTTTGAATCATTCTTTAGGAAATGTGCTTATTTATTAGGAAAGTAATTTTCAGCCGCACACCGGAATTTAATTCGGAAATATTGCGTGTTTTGTATTCGGTATATAGGTTTCCATGTTTTTTTAACAATGGTTTAATTGTTGAAACAATATATTCTGTTTTACTCTATTTTACATTTCTAAACTTTCACACAGGCGAACACCTTTAAAACCCATTAATTTTTGAATCATTCTTTAGGAAATTTGCTGATTTATTAGGAAACTAATTTTCAGCAGTGCACCGAAATTTAATTCGAAAATATTGCGAGTTTTGTATTCGGTATATAGGTTTCCATGATTTTTTAACAATGGTTTAATTGTTGAAACAATATATTCGGTTTTACTTTATTTGACATTTCTAAAAATTCAGACACGCGAACACCTTTAAAATCGAATAATTTTTATATCATTCATTAGGAAATGTGCTTATTTATTAGGAAACTAATTTTCAGCCGTGCACCGGAATTTAATTCGAAAATATTGCGTGTTTTGTGTTCGGTATATAGGTTTCCATTATTTTTTAACAATTGTTTAATTGTTGAAACAATATATTAGGTTTTACTTTATTTTATATTTCTAAACATTCACACAGGTGAGCACCTTTAAAACCCATTAATATTTTAATCATTCTTTAGGAAATGTGCTGATTTATTAGGAAAATTATTATCTGCCGTGCACCGAAATTTAATTCGAAAATATTGCGTGTTTTGTATTCGGTATATAGGTTTCCATGATTTTTTAACAATGGTTTAATTGTTGAAACAATATATTCGGTTTTACTTTATTTGACATTTCTAAAACTTCACACAGGCGGACTCCTTTAAACCGAATAATTTTTATATCATTCTTTAGGAAATGTGCTTATTTATTAGGAAACTAATTTTCAGCCGTGCACCGAAATTTAATTCGAAAATATTGCGTGTTTTGTATTCGGTATATAGGTTTCCATGATTTTTTAACAATGGTTTAATTGTTGAAACAATATATTCGGTTTTACTTTATTTGACATTTCTAAAACTTCACACGGGCGAACACCTTTAAAACCCATTAATTTTTGAATCATTCTTTAGGAAATGTGCTTATTTATTAGGAATGTAATTTTCAGCCGCACACCGGAATTTAATTCGGAAATATTGCGTGTTTTGTATTCGGTATATAGGTTTCCATGTTTTTTTAACAATGGTTTAATTGTTGAAACAATATATTCTGTTTTACTCTATTTTACATTTCTAAACTTTCACACAGGCGAACACCTTTAAAACCCATTAATTTTTGAATCATTCTTTAGGAAATTTGCTGATTTATTAGGAAACTAATTTTCAGCAGTGCACCGAAATTTAATTCGAAAATATTGCGAGTTTTGTATTCGGTATATAGGTTTCCATGATTTTTTAACAATGGTTTAATTGTTGAAACAATATATTCGGTTTTACTTTATTTGACATTTCTAAAAATTCAGACACGCGAACACCTTTAAAATCGAATAATTTTTATATCATTCTTTAGGAAATGTGCTTATTTATTAGGAAACTAATTTTCAGCCGTGCACCGGAATTTAATTCGAAAATATTGCGTGTTTTGTGTTCGGTATATAGGTTTCCATTATTTTTTAACAATTGTTTAATTGTTGAAACAATATATTAGGTTTTACTTTATTTTATATTTCTAAACATTCACACAGGTGAGCACCTTTAAAACCCATTAATATTTTAATCATTCTTTAGGAAATGTGCTGATTTATTAGGAAACTTATTATCTGCCGTGCACCGAAATTTAATTCGAAAATATTGCGTGTTTTGTATTCGGTATATAGGTTTCCATGATTTTTTAACGATGGTTTAATTGTTGAAACAATATATTCGGTTTTACTTTATTTGACATTTCTAAAACTTCACACAGGCGGACTCCTTTAAACCGAATAATTTTTATATCATTCTTTAGGAAATGTGCTTGTTTATTAGGAAACTAATTTTCAGCCGTGCACCGAAATTTAATTCGAAAATATTGCGTGTTTTGTATTCGGTATATAGGTTTCCATGATTTTTTAACAATGGTTTAATTGTTGAAACAATATATTCGGTTTTACTTTATTTGAAATTTCTAAAAATTCACACAGGCAAGCACCTTTATAACCGAATAATTTTTACGTCATTCATTAGGAAATGTGCTTATTTAATAGGAAATTAATTTTCAGCCGTGCACAAGAATTTAATTCGGAAATATTGCGTGTTTTATGTTCGAAATATCAGTTTCCAGGATTTACTAACAATAGTTTCATTGTTCAAACTATGTATTTCGTTTTGCTTTATTTTATATTTCTAAACATTCACACATGCGGACGCCTTTAAAATCGAATAATTTGTACGTCATTAATTACGAAATATGCTTATTTATTAGGAAATTAATTTTCAGCCGTGCACAATTTAATTCGGAAATATTGAGTGTTTTATATTCAGTATATCAGTTTCCAGGATTTTCTAACAATGGTTTAATTGTTGAAACAATATATTTGGTTTTACTTTATTTTACATTTCTTAATATTCACACATGTGAACACATTTTAAACCGAATAATTTTTACACCATTTGTTAGGAAATGTGCTTATTTACTAAGAAATTAATTTTTAGCCGTGCACCAGAATTTAATTCGGAAGTATTGCGTGTTCTGGTGCGCGCATGCACCAGAATTTAATTGGGAAATATTGCGTGTTTTATATTCGGTATATCAGTTTCCAGAATTTTCTAACAATAGTTTCATTGTTGAAACAATGTATTACTTACTACGTGTTTTAATATTTTTTACATTTCTAAAAATTCACACAGGCGAACTCCTTTTAAACCGAATAATTTTTATGTCACTCATTTGGAAATGTGCTTATTTATTAGGAAATTAATTTTCAGCCGTGTATCGAAATTTATTTCAAAAATATTGCGTGTTTTATATTTGGTATAAATGTTTCCAGTATTTTCTAACAATCTTTTAATTGTTGAAACAATATATTCAGTTTTACTTTATTTTACATTTCTAAACATTTACACAGGCGAACACCTTTAAAACCCTTTAATTTTTGAATCATTCTTTAGGAAATGTGCTTATTTATTAGGAATGTAATTTTCAGCCGCACACCGGAAATTAATTCGGAAATATTGCGTTTTTTGTATTCGGTATATAGGTTTCCATGCTTTTTTAACAATGGTTTAATTGTTGAAACAATATATTCGGTTTTACTTTATTTGATATTTCTAAAACTTCACACAGGCGGACTCCTTTAAAACCTAATAATTTTTATATCATTCTTTAGGAAATATGCTTATTTATTAGGAAATTAATTTTTAGCCATGCACCAGAATTTAATTGGGAAATATTGCGTCTTTTATATTCGGTATATCAGTTTCCAGAATTTTCTAACATTAGTTTCATTGTTGAAACAATGTATTACTTACTACGTGTTTTACTATTTTTTTACATTTCTAAAAATTCACACAGGCGAAAACCGTTTAAAAGGAATAATTTTTATGTCACTCATTTGGAAATGTGCTTATTTATTAGGAAATTAATTTTCAGCCGTGTACCGGAATTTATTTCAAAAATATTGCGAGTTTTATATTTGGTATAAAAGTTTCCACTATTTTCTAACAATGGTTTAATTGTTGAAACAATATATTCAGTTTTACTTTATTTTACATTTCTAAACATTTACACAGGCGAACACCTTTAAAACCCTTTAATTTTTGAATCATTCTTTAGGAAATGTGCTTATTTATTAGGAATGTAATTTTCAGCCGCACACCGGAAATTAATTCGGAAATATTGCGTTTTTTGTATTCGGTATATAGGCTTCCATGATTTTTTAACAATGGTTTAATTGTTGAAACAATATATTCGGTTTTACTTTATTTGAAATTTCTAAAACTTCACACGGGCGAACACCTTTAAAACCCATTAATTTTTGAATCATTCTTTAGGAAATGTGCTTATTTATTAGGAATGTAATTTTCAGCCGCACACCGGAATTTAATTCGGAAATATTGCGTGTTTTGTATTCGGTATATAGGTTTCCATGTTTTTTTAACAATGGTTTAATTGTTGAAACAATATATTCTGTTTTACTCTATTTTACATTTCTAAACTTTCACACAGGCGAACACCTTTAAAACCCATTAATTTTTGAATCATTCTTTAGGAAATTTGCTGATTTATTAAGAAACTAATTTTCAGCAGTGCACCGAAATTTAATTCGAAAATATTGCGAGTTTTGTATTCGGTATATAGGTTTCCATGATTTTTTAACAATGGTTTAATTGTTGAAACAATATATTCGGTTTTACTTTATTTGACATTTCTAAAAATTCAGACACGCGAACACCTTTAAAATCGAATAATTTTTATATCATTCTTTAGGAAATGTGCTTATTTATTAGGAAACTAATTTTCAGCCGTGCACCGGAATTTAATTCGAAAATATTGCGTGTTTTGTGTTCGGTATATAGGTTTCCATTATTTTTTAACAATTGTTTAATTGTTGAAACAATATATTAGGTTTTACTTTATTTTATATTTCTAAACATTCACACAGGTGAGCACCTCTAAAACCCATTAATATTTTAATCATTCTTTAGGAAATGTGCTGATTTATTAGGAAACTTATCTGCCGTGCACCGAAATTTAATTCGAAAATATTGCGTGTTTGTATTCGGTATATAGGTTTCCATGATTTTTTAACAATGGTTTAATTGTTGAAACAATATATTCGGTTTTACTTTATTTGAAATTTCTAAAAATTCACACAGGCAAGCACCTTTATAACCGAATAATTTTTACGTCATTCATTAGGAAATGTGCTTATTTAATAGGAAATTAATTTTCAGCCGTGCACCAGAATTTAATTCGGAAATATTGCGTGTTTTATGTTCGAAATATCAGTTTCCAGGATTTACTAACAATAGTTTCATTGTTCAAACAATGTATTTCGTTTTGCTTTATTTTATATTTCTAAACATTCACACATGCGGACGCCTTTAAAATCGAATAATTTGTACGTCATTAATTACGAAATATGCTTATTTATTAGGAAATTAATTTTCAGCCGTGCACAATTTAATTCGGAAATATTGAGTGTTTTATATTCAGTATATCAGTTTCCAGGATTTTCTAACAATGGTTTAATTGTTGAAACAATATATTTGGTTTTACTTTATTTTACATTTCTTAATATTGACAGATGTGAACACATTTTAAACCGAATAATTTTTACACCATTCGTTAGGAAATGTGCTTATTTATTAAGAAATTAATTTTCAGCCGTGCACCAGAATTTAATTCGGAAGTATTGCGTGTTCTGGTGCGCGCATGCACCAGAATTTAATTGGGAAATACTGCGTGTTTTATATTCGGTATATCAGTTTCCAGAATTTTCTAACAATAGTTTCATTGTTGAAACAATGTATTACTTACTACGTGTTTTAATATTTTTTACATTTCTAAAAATTCACACAGGCGAACTCCTTTTAAACCGAATAATTTTTATGTCACTCATTTGGAAATGTGCTTATTTATTAGGAAATTAATTTTCAGCCGTGTATCGAAATTTATTTCAAAAATATTGCGTGTTTTATATTTGGTATAAAAGTTTCCAGTATTTTCTAACAATCTTTTAATTGTTGAAACAATATATTCAGTTTTACTTTATTTTACATTTCTAAACATTTACACAGGCGAACACCTTTAAAACCCTTTAATTTTTGAATCATTCTTTAGGAAATGTGCTTATTAATTAGGAATGTAATTTTCAGCCGCACACCGGAAATTAATTCGGAAATATTGCGTTTTTTGTATTCGGTATATAGGTTTCCATGATTTTTTAACAATGGTTTAATTGTTGAAACAATATATTCGGTTTTACTTTATTTGACATTTCTAAAACTTCACACGGGCGAACACCTTTAAAACCCATTAATTTTTGAATCATTCTTTAGGAAATGTGCTTATTTATTAGGAATGTAATTTTCAGCCGCACACCGGAATTTAATTCGGAAATATTGCGTGTTTTGTATTCGGTATATAGGTTTCCATGTTTTTTTAACAATGGTTTAATTGTTGAAACAATATATTCTGTTTTACTCTATTTTACATTTCTAAACTTTCACACAGGCGAACACCTTTAAAACCCATTAATTTTTGAATCATTCTTTAGGAAATTTGCTGATTTATTAAGAAACTAATTTTCAGCAGTGCACCGAAATTTAATTCGAAAATATTGCGAGTTTTGTATTCGGTATATAGGTTTCCATGATTTTTTAACAATGGTTTAATTGTTGAAACAATATATTCGGTTTTACTTTATTTGACATTTCTAAAAATTCAGACACGCGAACACCTTTAAAATCGAATAATTTTTATATCATTCTTTAGGAAATGTGCTTATTTATTAGGAAACTAATTTTCAGCCGTGCACCGGAATTTAATTCGAAAATATTGCGTGTTTTGTGTTCGGTATATAGGTTTCCATTATTTTTTAACAATTGTTTAATTGTTGAAACAATATATTAGGTTTTACTTTATTTTATATTTCTAAACATTCACACAGGTGAGCACCTCTAAAACCCATTAATATTTTAATCATTCTTTAGGAAATGTGCTGATTTATTAGGAAACTTATCTGCCGTGCACCGAAATTTAATTCGAAAATATTGCGTGTTTGTATTCGGTATATAGGTTTCCATGATTTTTTAACAATGGTTTAATTGTTGAAACAATATATTCGGTTTTACTTTATTTGAAATTTCTAAAAATTCACACAGGCAAGCACCTTTATAACCGAATAATTTTTACGTCATTCATTAGGAAATGTGCTTATTTAATAGGAAATTAATTTTCAGCCGTGCACCAGAATTTAATTCGGAAATATTGCGTGTTTTATGTTCGAAATATCAGTTTCCAGGATTTACTAACAATAGTTTCATTGTTCAAACAATGTATTTCGTTTTGCTTTATTTTATATTTCTAAACATTCACACATGCGGACGCCTTTAAAATCGAATAATTTGTACGTCATTAATTACGAAATATGCTTATTTATTAGGAAATTAATTTTCAGCCGTGCACAATTTAATTCGGAAATATTGAGTGTTTTATATTCAGTATATCAGTTTCCAGGATTTTCTAACAATGGTTTAATTGTTGAAACAATATATTTGGTTTTACTTTATTTTACATTTCTTAATATTCACACATGTGAACACATTTTAAACCGAATAATTTTTACACCATTCGTTAGGAAATGTGCTTATTTATTAAGAAATTAATTTTCAGCCGTGCACCAGAATTTAATTCGGAGGTATTGCGTGTTCTGGTGCGCGCATGCACCAGAATTTAATTGGGAAATACTGCGTGTTTTATATTCGGTATATCAGTTTCCAGAATTTTCTAACAATAGTTTCATTGTTGAAACAATGTATTACTTACTACGTGTTTTAATATTTTTTACATTTCTAAAAATTCACACAGGCGAACTCCTTTTAAACCGAATAATTTTTATGTCACTCATTTGGAAATGTGCTTATTTATTAGGAAATTAATTTTCAGCCGTGTATCGAAATTTATTTCAAAAATATTGCGTGTTTTATATTTGGTATAAAAGTTTCCAGTATTTTCTAACAATCTTTTAATTGTTGAAACAATATATTCAGTTTTACTTTATTTTACATTTCTAAACATTTACACAGGCGAACACCTTTAAAACCCTTTAATTTTTGAATCATTCTTTAGGAAATGTGCTTATTAATTAGGAATGTAATTTTCAGCCGCACACCGGAAATTAATTCGGAAATATTGCGTTTTTTGTATTCGGTATATAGGTTTCCATGATTTTTTAACAATGGTTTAATTGTTGAAACAATATATTCGGTTTTACTTTATTTGACATTTCTAAAACTTCACACGGGCGAACACCTTTAAAACCCATTAATTTTTGAATCATTCTTTAGGAAATGTGCTTATTTATTAGGAATGTAATTTTCAGCCGCACACCGGAATTTAATTCGGAAATATTGCGTGTTTTGTATTCGGTATATAGGTTTCCATGTTTTTTTAACAATGGTTTAATTGTTGAAACAATATATTCTGTTTTACTCTATTTTACATTTCTAAACTTTCACACAGGCGAACACCTTTAAAACCCATTAATTTTTGAATCATTCTTTAGGAAATTTGCTGATTTATTAGGAAACTAATTTTCAGCAGTGCACCGAAATTTAATTCGAAAATATTGCGAGTTTTGTATTCGGTATATAGGTTTCCATGATTTTTTAACAACGGTTTAATTGTTGAAACAATATATTCGGTTTTACTTTATTTGACATTTCTAAAAATTCAGACACGCGAACACCTTTAAAATGGAATAATTTTTATATCATTCTTTAGGAAATGTGCTTATTTATTAGGAAACTAATTTTCAGCCGTGCACCGGAATTTAATTCGAAAATATTGCGTGTTTTGTGTTCGGTATATAGGTTTCCATTATTTTTTAACAATTGTTTAATTGTTGAAACAATATATTAGGTTTTACTTTATTTTATATTTCTAAACATTCACACAGGTGAGCACCTTTAAAACCCATTAATATTTTAATCATTCTTTAGGAAATGTGCTGATTTATTAGGAAACTTATTATCTGCCGTGCACTGAAATTTAATTCGAAAATATTGCGTGTTTTGTATTCGGTATATAGGTTTCCATGATTTTTTAACAATGGTTTAATTGTTGAAACAATATATTCGGTTTTACTTTATTTGAAATTTCTAAAAATTCACACAGGAAAAAACCTTTATAACCGAATAATTTTTACGTCATTCATTAGGAAATGTGCTTATTTAATAGGAAATTAATTTTCAGCCGTGCACCAGAATTTAATTAGGAAATATTGCGTGTTTTATGTTCGAAATATCAGTTTCCAGGATTTACTAACAATAGTTTCATTGTTCAAACAATGTATTTCGTTTTGCTTTATTTTATATTTCTAAACATTCACACATGCGGACGCCTTTAAAATCGAATAATTTGTACTTCATTAATTACGAAATATGCTTATTTATTAGGAAATTAATTTTCAGCCGTGCACTATTTAATTCGGAAATATTGAGTGTTTTATATTCAGTATATCAGTTTCCAGGATTTTCTAACAATGGTTTATTTGTTGAAACAATATATTTGGTTTTACTTTATTTTACATTTCTTAATATTCACACATGTGAACACATTTTAAACCGAATAATTTTTACACCATTTGTTAGGAAATGTGCTTATTTACTAAGAAATTAATTTTCAGCCGTGCACCAGAATTTAATTCGGAAGTATTGCGTGTTCTGGTGCGCGCATGCACCAGAATTTAATTGGGAAACATTGCGTGTTTTATATTCGGTATATCAGTTTCCAGAATTTTCTAACAATAGTTTCATTGTTGAAACAATGTATTACTTACTACGTGTTTTAATATTTTTTACATTTCTAAAAATTCACACAGGCGAACTCCTTTTAAACCGAATAATTTTTATGTCACTCATTTGGAAATGTGCTTATTTATTAGGAAATTAATTTTCAGCCGTGTATCGAAATTTATTTCAAAAATATTGCGTGTTTTATATTTGGTATAAATGTTTCCAGTATTTTCTAACAATCTTTTAATTGTTGAAACAATATATTCAGTTTTACTTTATTTTACATTTCTAAACATTTACACAGGCGAACACCTTTAAAACCCTTTAATTTTTGAATCATTCTTTAGGAAATGTGCTTATTTATTAGGAATGTAATTTTCAGCCGCACACCGGAAATTAATTCGGAAATATTGCGTTTTTTGTATTCGGTATATAGGTTTCCATGATTTTTTAACAATGGTTTAATTGTTGAAACAATATATTCGGTTTTACTTTATTTGATATTTCTAAAACTTCACACAGGCGGACTCCTTTAAAACCTAATAATTTTTATATCATTCTTTAGGAAATATGCTTATTTATTAGGAAATTAATTTTTAGCCATGCACCAGAATTTAATTGGGAAATATTGCGTCTTTTATATTCGGTATATCAGTTTCCAGAATTTTCTAACAATAGTTTCATTGTTGAAACAATGTATTACTTACTACGTGTTTTACTGTTTTTTTACATTTCTAAAAATTCACACAGGCGAAAACCGTTTAAAAGGAATAATTTTTATGTCACTCATTTGGAAATGTGCTTATTTATTAGGAAATTAATTTTCAGCCGTGTACCGGAATTTATTTCAAAAATATTGCGAGTTTTATATTTGGTATAAAAGTTTCCACTATTTTCTAACAATGGTTTAATTGTTGAAACAATATATTCAGTTTTACTTTATTTTACATTTCTAAACATTTACACAGGCGAACACCTTTAAAACCCTTTAATTTTTGAATCATTCTTTAGGAAATGTGCTTATTTATTAGGAATGTAATTTTCAGCCGCACACCGGAAATTAATTCGGAAATATTGCGTTTTTTGTATTCGGTATATAGGTTTCCATGATTTTTTAACAATGGTTTAATTGTTGAAACAATATATTCGGTTTTACTTTATTTGACATTTCTAAAACTTCACACGGGCGAACACCTTTAAAACCCATTAATTTTTGAATCATTCTTTAGGAAATGTGCTTATTTATTAGGAATGTAATTTTCAGCCGCACACCGGAATTTAATTCGGAAATATTGCGTGTTTTGTATTCGGTATATAGGTTTCCATGTTTTTTTAACAATGGTTTAATTGTTGAAACAATATATTCTGTTTTACTCTATTTTACATTTCTAAACTTTCACACAGGCGAACACCTTTAAAACCCATTAATTTTTGAATCATTCTTTAGGAAATTTGCTGATTTATTAGGAAACTAATTTTCAGCAGTGCACCGAAATTTAATTCGAAAATATTGCGAGTTTTGTATTCGGTATATAGGTTTCCATGATTTTTTAACAATGGTTTAATTGTTGAAACAATATATTCGGTTTTACTTTATTTGACATTTCTAAAAATTCAGACACGCGAACACCTTTAAAATCGAATAATTTTTATATCATTCTTTAGGAAATGTGCTTATTTATTAGGAAACTAATTTTCAGCCGTGCACCGGAATTTAATTCGAAAATATTGCGTGTTTTGTGTTCGGTATATAGGTTTCCATTATTTTTTAACAATTGTTTAATTGTTGAAACAATATATTAGGTTTTACTTTATTTTATATTTCTAAACATTCACACAGGTGAGCACCTTTAAAACCCATTAATATTTTAATCATTCTTTAGGAAATGTGCTGATTTATTAGGAAACTTATTATCTGCCGTGCACCGAAATTTAATTCGAAAATATTGCGTGTTTTGTATTCGGTATATAGGTTTCCATGATTTTTTAACAATGGATTAATTGTTGAAACAATATATTCGGTTTTACTTTATTTGACATTTCTAAAACTTCACACATTCGGACTCCTTTAAACCGAATAATTTTTATATCATTCATTAGGAAATGTGCTTATTTATTAGGAAACTAATTTTCAGCCGTGCACCGAAATTTAATTCGAAAATATTGCGTATTTTGTATTCGGTATATAGGTTTCCATGATTTTTTAACAATGGTTTAATTGTTGAAACAATATATTCGGTTTTACTTTATTTGAAATTTCTAAAAATTCACACAGGCAAGCACCTTTATAACCGAATAATTTTTACGTCATTCATTAGGAAATGTGCTTATTTAATAGGAAATTAATTTTCAGCCGTGCACCAGAATTTAATTCGGAAATATTGCGTGTTTTATGTTCGAAATATCAGTTTCCAGGATTTACTAACAATAGTTTCATTGTTCAAACAATGTATTTCGTTTTGCTTTATTTTATATTTCTAAACATTCACACATGCGGACGCCTTTAAAATCGAATAATTTGTACGTCATTAATTACGAAATATGCTTATTTATTAGGAAATTAATTTTCAGCCGTGCACAATTTAATTCGGAAATATTGAGTGTTTTATATTCAGTATATCAGTTTCCAGGATTTTCTAACAATGGTTTAATTGTTGAAACAATATATTTGGTTTTACTTTATTTTACATTTCTTAATATTCACACATGTGAACACATTTTAAACCGAATAATTTTTACACCATTCGTTAGGAAATGTGCTTATTTATTAAGAAATTAATTTTCAGCCGTGCACCAGAATTTAATTCGGAAGTATTGCGTGTTCTGGTGCGCGCATGCACCAGAATTTAATTGGGAAACATTGCGTGTTTTATATTCGGTATATCAGTTTCCAGAATTTTCTAACAATAGTTTCATTGTTGAAACAATGTATTACTTACTACGTGTTTTAATATTTTTTACATTTCTAAAAATTCACACAGGCGAACTCCTTTTAAACCGAATAATTTTTATGTCACTCATTTGGAAATGTGCTTATTTATTAGGAAATTAATTTTCAGCCGTGTATCGAAATTTATTTCAAAAATATTGCGTGTTTTAAATTTGGTATAAATGTTTCCAGTATTTTCTAACAATCTTTTAATTGTTGAAACAATATATTCAGTTTTACTTTATTTTACATTTCTAAACATTTACACAGGCGAACACCTTTAAAACCCTTTAATTTTTGAATCATTCTTTAGGAAATGTGCTTATTTATTAGGAATGTAATTTTCAACCGCACACCGGAAATTAATTCGGAAATATTGCGTTTTTTGTATTCGGTATATAGGTTTCCATGATTTTTTAACAATGGTTTAATTGTTGAAACAATATATTCGGTTTTACTTTATTTGATATTTCTAAAACTTCACACAGGCGGACTCCTTTAAAACCTAATAATTTTTATATCATTCTTTAGGAAATATGCTTATTTATTAGGAAATTAATTTTTAGCCATGCACCAGAATTTAATTGGGAAATATTGCGTCTTTTATATTCGGTATATCAGTTTCCAGAATTTTCTAACAATAGTTTCATTGTTGAAACAATGTATTACTTACTACGTGTTTTACTGTTTTTTTACATTTCTAAAAATTCACACAGGCGAAAACCGTTTAAAAGGAATAATGTTTATGTCACTCATTTGGAAATGTGCTTATTTATAAGGAAATTAATTTTCAGCCGTGTACCGGAATTTATTTCAAAAATATTGCGAGTTTTATATTTGGTATAAAAGTTTCCACTATTTTCTAACAATGGTTTAATTGTTGAAACAATATATTCAGTTTTACTTTATTTTACATTTCTAAACATTTACACAGGCGAACACCTTTAAAACCCTTTAATTTTTGAATCATTCTTTAGGAAATGTGCTTATTTATTAGGAATGTAATTTTCAGCCGCACACCGGAAATTAATTCGGAAATATTGCGTTTTTTGTATTCGGTATATAGGTTTCCATGATTTTTTAACAATGGTTTAATTGTTGAAACAATATATTCGGTTTTACTTTATTTGACATTTCTAAAACTTCACACGGGCGAACACCTTTAAAACCCATTAATTTTTGAATCATTCTTTAGGAAATGTGCTTATTTATTAGGAATGTAATTTTCAGCCGCACACCGGAATTTAATTCGGAAATATTGCGTGTTTTGTATTCTTTATATAGGTTTCCATGTTTTTTTAACAATAGTTTCATTGCTGAAACAATGTATTACTTACTACGTGTTTTAATATTTTTTTACATTTCTAAAAATTCACACAGGCGAAAACCGTTTAAACCGAATAATTTTTATGTCACTCATTTGGAAATGTGCTTATTTATTAGGAAATAAATTTTCAGCCGTGTACCGGAATTTAATTCGGAAATATTGAGTGTTTTATATTCAGTATATCAGTTTCCAGGATTTTCTAACAATGGTTTAATTGTTGAAGCAATGTATTACTTACTACGTGTTTTACTATTTTTTACATTTCTAAAACTTCACACAGGCGAAAACCGTTTACACCGAGTAATTTTTATGTCACTCATTTGGAAATGTGCTTATTTATTAGGAAATTAATTTTCAGCCGTGTACCGGAATTTATTTCAAAAATATTGCGTGTTTTATATTTGGTATAAAAGTTTCCACTATTTTCTAACAATGGTTTAATTGTTGAAACAATATATTCAGTTTTACTTTTTTTTACCTTTCTAAACACAGGCGAACACCTTTAAAACCCATTAATTTTTTGAATCATTCTTTAGGAAATGTACTTATTTATTAGGAAACATATTTTCAGCCGGGCACCGAAGTTTAATTCGAAAATATTGCGAGTTTTGTATTCGGTATATAGGTTTCCATGATTTTTTAACAATGGTTTAATTGTTGAAACAATATATTCGGTTTTACTTTATTTGACATTTCTAAAAATTCAGACAGGCGAACACCTTTAAAATCGAATAATTTTTATATCATTCTTTAGGAAATGTGCTTATTTATTAGGAAACTAATTTTCAGCCGTGCACCGGAATTTAATTCGAAAATATTGCGTGTTTTGTGTTCGGTATATAGCTTTCCATTATGTTTTAACAATTGTTTAATTGTTGAAACAATATATTAGGTTTTACTTTATTCTATATTTCTAAACATTCACACAGGTGAGCACCTTTAAAACCCATTAATATTTTAATCATTCTTTAGGAAATGTGCTGATTTATTAGGAAACTTATTATCTGCCGTGCACCGAAATTTAATTCGAAAATATTGCGTGTTTTGTATTCGGTATATATGTTTCCATGATTTTTTAACAATGGTTTAATTGTTGAAACAATATATTCAGTTTTACTTTATTTTACATTTCTAAACATTTACATAGGCGAACACCTTTTAAACCCATTAATTTTTGAATCATTCTTTAGGAAATGTGCTTATTTATTAGGAATATAATTTTCCGCCGCACACCGGAAATTAATTCGGAAATATTGCTTTTTTGTGTTCGGCATATAGGTTTCCATGATTTTTTAACAATGGTTTAATTGTTGAAACAATGTATTCCGTTTTACTATTTTTTACATGTCTAAAAATTCACACAGGTGAACACCTTTTAAACCGAATATTTTTTATGTCACTCATTTGGAAATGTGCTTAATTATTAGGAAATCAATTTTCAGCCGTGTACCGGAATTTATTTCAAATATATTGCGTGTTTTATATTTGGTATAAAAGTTTGCAGTATTTTCTAACAATGGTGTAATTGTTGAAACTGTATATTCAGTTTTACTTTATTTTACATTTCTAAACATTTACATAGGCGAACACCTTTTAAAGCCATTAATTTTTGAATCATTCTTTAGGAAATGTGCTTATTTATTAGGAATATAATTTTCCGCCGCACACCGGAAATTAATTCGGAAATATTGCTTTTTTGTATTCGGTATATAGGTTTCTATTATTTTTTAACAATGGTTTAATTGTTGAAACAATATATTCAGTTTTGCTTTATTTTACATTTCTAAACATTTACACAAGCGAACACCTTTAAAACCCATTAATTATTTAATCATTCTTTAGAAAATGTGCTTATTTATTAGGAATATAATTTTCCGCCGCACACCGGAAATTAATTCGGAAATATTGCGTGTTTTATATTTGGTATAAAAGTTTCCAGTATTTTCTAACAAACTTTTATTTGTTGAAACAATATATTCAGTTTTCCTTTATTTTACATTTCTAAACATTTACACAGGCGAACACCTTTAAAACCCATTAATTATTTAATCATTCTTTAGAAAATGTGCTTATTTATTAGGAATATAATTTTCAGCCGCACACCGGAATTTTATACGGAAATATTGCGTGTTTTGTATTCGGTATATAGGTTTTGAAGATTTTTTAACAATGGTTTAATTGTTGAAACAATATATTAGTTTTTACTCTATTTTACATTTCTAAACATTCACACAGGCGAACACCATTGAAACCAATTAATTTTTGAATCATTCTTTAGTAAATGTTCTGATTTATTAAGAAACTTATTTTCAGCCGTGCACCGAAATTTAATACGAAAATATTGCGTGTATTGTATTCGGTATATAGGTTTCTATGATTTTTTAACAATGGTTTAATTGTTGAAACAATGTATTCCGTTCTACTATTTTTTACATGTCTAAAAATTCACACAGGCGAACACCTTTTAAACCGAATAATTTTTATGTCACTCATTTGGAAATGTGCTTAATTATTAGGAAATCAATTTTCAGCCGTGTACGGGAATTTATTTCAAATATATTGCGTGTTTTATATTTGGTATAAAAGTTTGCAGTATTTTCTAACAATGGTGTAATTGTTGAAACTATATATTCAGTTTTACTTTATTTTACATTTCTAAACATTTACACAAGCGAACACCTTTAAAACCCATTAATTATTTAATCATTCTTTAGAAAATGTGCTTATTTATTAGGAATATAATTTTCAGCCGCACACCGGAATTTAATTCGGAAATATTGCGTGTTTTGTATTCGGCATATAGGTTTCCATGATTTTTTAACAATTGTTTATTTGTTGAAACAATATATTCGGTTTTACTTTATTGTACATTTCTAAACATTTACACAGGCGAACACCTTTAAAACCCATTAATTTTTGAATCATTTTTTAGGAAATATGCTGATGTATTAGGAAACTTATTTTCAGCCGTGCACCGAAATTTAATACGAAAATATTGCGTGTTTTGTATTCGGTATATAGGGTTCTATGATTTTTTAACAATGATTTAATTGTTGAAACAATATATTCGGTTTTACTTTATTTGACATTTCTAAAACTTCACACAGGCGAACACCTTTAAAACCCATTAATTTTTAAATCATTCTTGAGGAAATGTGCTGATTTATTAGGAAACTTATTTTCAGCCGTGCACCGAAATTTAATTCGGAATTATTGAGTGTTTTATATTCGGTATATCTGTTTCCAGTATTTTCTAACAATTTTTTAATTGTTGAAACAATATATTCAGTTTTACTTCATTTTACATTTCTAAATATTTACACACGCGAAAACCTTTAAAACCCATTAATTTTTGAATCATTCTTTAGGAAATGTGCTTATTTATTAGGAATATAATTTTTAGCCGCACACCGGAAATTAATTCGGAAATATTGCGTTTTTTGTATTTGGTATAAAAGTTTCCAGTATTTTCTAACAATGGTTTAATTGTTGAAACAATATATTCAGTTTTAATTTATTTTACATTTCTAAACATTTACACAACCGAACACATTTAAAACCCATTAATTTTTGAATCATTCTTTAGGAAATGTGCTTATTTATTAGGAATATAATTTTCAGCCGCACACCGGAATTTAATTCGGAAATATTGCGTGTTTTGTATTCAGCATATAGGTTTCCATGATTTTTTAACAATTGTTTATTTGTTGAAACAATATATTCGGTTTTACTTTATTTTACATTTCTAAACATTTACACAGGCGAACACATTTAAAACCCATTAATTTTTGAATCATTCTTTAGGAAATGTGCTGATGTATTAGGAAACTTATTTTCAGCCGTGCACCGGAATCTAATTCAGAAATATTGCGTGTTTTATATTCGGTATATCAGTTTCCAGGATTTTCTAACAATGGTTTAATTGTTGAAACAATATATTCAGTTTTAATTTATTTTACATTTCTAAACATTTACACAACCGAACACATTTAAAACCCATTAATTTTTGAATCATTCTTTAGGAAATGTGCTTATTTATTAGGAATATAATTTTCAGCCGCACACCGGAATTTAATTCGGAAATATTGCGTGTTTTGTATTCAGCATATAGGTTTCCATGATTTTTTAACAATTGTTTATTTGTTGAAACAATATATTCGGTTTTACTTTATTTTACATTTCTAAACATTTACACAGGCGAACACATTTAAAACCCATTAATTTTTGAATCATTCTTTAGGAAATGTGCTGATGTATTAGGAAACTTATTTTCAGCCGTGCACCGGAATCTAATTCAGAAATATTGCGTGTTTTATATTCGGTATATCAGTTTCCAGGATTTACTAGCAATAGTTTTATTGTTGAAACAATATATTCGGTTTTACTTTATTTTATATTTCTAAATATTCACACAGGCGAACACCTTTAAAACCCAATAATTTTTGAATCATTCTTTAGGAAATGTGCTGATTTATTAGGAAACTTATTTTCAGCCATGCACCGAAATTTAATTCGGAAATATTGAGTGTTATAAATTCAGCATATAGGTTTCCATGATTTTTTAACAATTGTTTATTTGTTGAAACAATATATTCCGTTTTGCTTTACTTTATATTTATAATCATTCACACATGCGGACGCCTTTAAAATCGAATAATTTTTACGTCATTAATTTGGAAATGTGCTTATTTATTAGGAAACAAATTTTCAGCCGTGCACCGAAATTTAATACGAATTGTTGTGTGTTTTGTATTTGGTATATAGGTTTCCATGATATTTTAACAATGGTTTAATTGTTGAAATCTTTTATTCTGTTTTACTTTATTTGACATATCTAAACATTCACACAGGCGAACACCTTTAAAACCGAATACTTTTTACGCCATTTATTAGGATATATGCTTATTTATTAGGAAATAAATTTTCAGCCGTGCACCGGAATTTAATTCGGAAATATTGCGTGTTTTATATTTGGTATAAAAGTTTGCAGTATTTTCTGACAATGGTGTAATTGTTGAAACTGTATATTCAGTTTTACTTTATTTTACATTTCTAAACATTTACATAGGCGAACACCTTTTAAAGCCATTAATTTTTGAATCATTCTTTAGGAAATGTGCTTATTTATTAGGAATATAATTTTCCGCCGCACACCGGAAATTAATTCGGAAATATTGCTTTTTTGTATTCGGTATATAGGTTTCTATTATTTTTTAACAATGGTTTAATTGTTGAAACAATATATTCAGTTTTGCTTTATTTTACATTTCTAAACATTTACACAAGCGAACACCTTTAAAACCCATTAATTATTTAATCATTCTTTAGAAAATGTGCTTATTTATTAGGAATATAATTTTCCGCCGCACACCGGAAATTAATTCGGAAATATTGCGTGTTTTATATTTGGTATAAAAGTTTCCAGTATTTTCTTACAAACTTTTATTTGTTGAAACAATATATTCAGTTTTCCTTTATTTTACATTTCTAAACATTTACACAGGCGAACACCTTTAAAACCCATTAATTATTTAATCATTCTTTAGAAAATGTGCTTATTTATTAGGAATATAATTTTCAGCCGCACACCGGAATTTTATTCGGAAATATTGCGTGTTTTGTATTCGGTATATAGGTTTCGAAGATTTTTTAACAATGGTTTAATTGTTGAAACAATATATTAGTTTTTACTCTATTTTATATTTCTAAACATTCACACAGGCGAACACCATTAAAACCAATTAATTTTTGAATCATTCTTTAGTAAATGTGCTGATTTATTAAGAAACTTATTTTCAGCCGTGCACCGAAATTTAATACGAAAATATTGCGTGTATTGTATTCGGTATATAGGTTTCTATGATTTTTTAACAATGGTTTAATTGTTGAAACAATGTATTCCGTTCTACTATTTTTTACATGTCTAAAAATTCACACAGGCGAATACCTTTTAAACCGAATAATTTTTATGTCACTCATTTGGAAATGTGCTTAATTATTAGGAAATCAATTTTCAGCCGTGTACCGGAATTTATTTCAAATATATTGCGTGTTTTATATTTGGTATAAAAGTTTGCAGTATTTTCTAACAATGGTGTAATTGTTGAAACTATATATTCAGTTTTACTTTATTTTACATTTCTAAACATTTACACAAGCGAACACCTTTAAAACCCATTAATTATTTAATCATTCTTTAGAAAATGTGCTTATTTATTAGGAATATAATTTTCAGCCGCACACCGGAATTTAATTCGGAAATATTGCGTGTTTTGTATTCGGCATATAGGTTTCCATGATTTTTTAACAATTGTTTATTTGTTGAAACAATATATTCGGTTTTACTTTATTGTACATTTCTAAACATTTACACAGGCGAACAGCTTTAAAACCCATTAATTTTTGAATCATTTTTTAGGAAATATGCTGATGTATTAGGAAACTTATTTTCAGCCGTGCACCGAAATTTAATACGAAAATATTGCGTGTTTTGTATTCGGTATATAGGGTTCTATGATTTTTTAACAATGATTTAATTGTTTAAACAATATATTCGGTTTTACTTTATTTGACATTTCTAAAACTTCACACAGGCGAACACCTTTAAAACCCATTAATTTTTAAATCATTCTTGAGGAAATGTGCTGATTTATTAGGAAACTTATTTTCAGCCATGCACCGAAATTTAATTCGGAATTATTGAGTGTTTTATATTCGGTATATCTGTTTCCAGTATTTTCTAACAATTTTTTAATTGTTGAAACAATATATTCAGTTTTACTTCATTTTACATTTCCAAATATTTACACACGCGAAAACCTTTAAAACCCATTAATTTTTGAATCATTCTTTAGGAAATGTGCTTATTTATTAGGAATATAATTTTTAGCCGCACACCGGAAATTAATTCGGAAATATTGCGTTTTTTGTATTTGGTATAAAAGTTTCCAGTATTTTCTAACAATGGTTTAATTGTTGAAACAATATATTCAGTTTTAATTTATTTTACATTTCTAAACATTTACACAACCGAACACATTTAAAACCCATTAATTTTTGAATCATTCTTTAGGAAATGTGCTTATTTATTAGGAATATAATTTTCAGCCGCACACCGGAATTTAATTCGGAAATATTGCGTGTTTTGTATTCAGCATATAGGTTTCCATGATTTTTTAACAATTGTTTATTTGTTGAAACAATATATTCGGTTTTACTTTATTTTACATTTCTAAACATTTACACAGGCGAACACATTTAAAACCCATTAATTTTTGAATCATTCTTTAGGAAATGTGCTGATGTATTAGGAAACTTATTTTCAGCCGTGCACCGGAATCTAATTCGGAAATATTGAGTGTTATAAATTCAGCATATAGGTTTCCATGATTTTTTAACAATTGTTTATTTGTTGAAACAATATATTCCGTTTTGCTTTACTTTATATTTATAATCATTCACACATGCGGACGCCTTTAAAATCGAATAATTTTTACGTCATTAATTTGGAAATGTGCTTATTTATTAGGAAACAAATTTTCAGCCGTGCACCGAAATTTAATACGAATTGTTGTGTGTTTTGTATTTGGTATATAGGTTTCCATGATATTTTAACAATGGTTTAATTGTTGAAATCTTTTATTCTGTTTTACTTTATTTGACATATCTAAACATTCACACAGGCGAACACCTTTAAAACCGAATACTTTTTACGCCATTTATTAGGATATATGCTTATTTATTAGGAAATAAATTTTCAGCCGTGCACCGGAATTTAATTCGGAAATATTGCGTGTTTTATATTTGGTATAAAAGTTTGCAGTATTTTCTGACAATGGTGTAATTGTTGAAACTGTATATTCAGTTTTACTTTATTTTACATTTCTAAACATTTACATAGGCGAACACCTTTTAAAGCCATTAATTTTTGAATCATTCTTTAGGAAATGTGCTTATTTATTAGGAATATAATTTTCCGCCGCACACCGGAAATTAATTCGGAAATATTGCTTTTTTGTATTCGGTATATAGGTTTCTATTATTTTTTAACAATGGTTTAATTGTTGAAACAATATATTCAGTTTTGCTTTATTTTACATTTCTAAACATTTACACAAGCGAACACCTTTAAAACCCATTAATTATTTAATCATTCTTTAGAAAATGTGCTTATTTATTAGGAATATAATTTTCCGCCGCACACCGGAAATTAATTCGGAAATATTGCGTGTTTTATATTTGGTATAAAAGTTTCCAGTATTTTCTTACAAACTTTTATTTGTTGAAACAATATATTCAGTTTTCCTTTATTTTACATTTCTAAACATTTACACAGGCGAACACCTTTAAAACCCATTAATTATTTAATCATTCTTTAGAAAATGTGCTTATTTATTAGGAATATAATTTTCAGCCGCACACCGGAATTTTATTCGGAAATATTGCGTGTTTTGTATTCGGTATATAGGTTTCGAAGATTTTTTAACAATGGTTTAATTGTTGAAACAATATATTAGTTTTTACTCTATTTTACATTTCTAAACATTCACACAGGCGAACACCATTAAAACCAATTAATTTTTGAATCATTCTTTAGTAAATGTGCTGATTTATTAAGAAACTTATTTTCAGCCGTGCACCGAAATTTAATACGAAAATATTGCGTGTATTGTATTCGGTATATAGGTTTCTATGATTTTTTAACAATGGTTTAATTGTTGAAACAATGTATTCCGTTCTACTATTTTTTACATGTCTAAAAATTCACACAGGCGAATACCTTTTAAACCGAATAATTTTTATGTCACTCATTTGGAAATGTGCTTAATTATTAGGAAATCAATTTTCAGCCGTGTACCGGAATTTATTTCAAATATATTGCGTGTTTTATATTTGGTATAAAAGTTTGCAGTATTTTCTAACAATGGTGTAATTGTTGAAACTATATATTCAGTTTTACTTTATTTTACATTTCTAAACATTTACACAAGCGAACACCTTTAAAACCCATTAATTATTTAATCATTCTTTAGAAAATGTGCTTATTTATTAGGAATATAATTTTCAGCCGCACACCGGAATTTAATTCGGAAATATTGCGTGTTTTGTATTCGGCATATAGGTTTCCATGATTTTTTAACAATTGTTTATTTGTTGAAACAATATATTCGGTTTTACTTTATTGTACATTTCTAAACATTTACACAGGCGAACAGCTTTAAAACCCATTAATTTTTGAATCATTTTTTAGGAAATATGCTGATGTATTAGGAAACTTATTTTCAGCCGTGCACCGAAATTTAATACGAAAATATTGCGTGTTTTGTATTCGGTATATAGGGTTCTATGATTTTTTAACAATGATTTAATTGTTTAAACAATATATTCGGTTTTACTTTATTTGACATTTCTAAAACTTCACACAGGCGAACACCTTTAAAACCCATTAATTTTTAAATCATTCTTGAGGAAATGTGCTGATTTATTAGGAAACTTATTTTCAGCCATGCACCGAAATTTAATTCGGAATTATTGAGTGTTTTATATTCGGTATATCTGTTTCCAGTATTTTCTAACAATTTTTTAATTGTTGAAACAATATATTCAGTTTTACTTCATTTTACATTTCCAAATATTTACACACGCGAAAACCTTTAAAACCCATTAATTTTTGAATCATTCTTTAGGAAATGTGCTTATTTATTAGGAATATAATTTTTAGCCGCACACCGGAAATTAATTCGGAAATATTGCGTTTTTTGTATTTGGTATAAAAGTTTCCAGTATTTTCTAACAATGGTTTAATTGTTGAAACAATATATTCAGTTTTAATTTATTTTACATTTCTAAACATTTACACAACCGAACACATTTAAAACCCATTAATTTTTGAATCATTCTTTAGGAAATGTGCTTATTTATTAGGAATATAATTTTCAGCCGCACACCGGAATTTAATTCGGAAATATTGCGTGTTTTGTATTCAGCATATAGGTTTCCATGATTTTTTAACAATTGTTTATTTGTTGAAACAATATATTCGGTTTTACTTTATTTTACATTTCTAAACATTTACACAGGCGAACACATTTAAAACCCATTAATTTTTGAATCATTCTTTAGGAAATGTGCTGATGTATTAGGAAACTTATTTTCAGCCGTGCACCGGAATCTAATTCGGAAATATTGCGTGTTTTATATTCGGTATATCAGTTTCCAGGATTTACTAGCAATAGTTTTATTGTTGAAACAATATATTCGGTTTTACTTTATTTTATATTTCTAAATATTCACACAGGCGAACACCTTTAAAACCCAATAATTTTTGAATCATTCTTTAGGAAATGTGCTGATTTATTAGGAAACTTATTTTCAGCCATGCACCGAAATTTAATTCGGAAATATTGAGTGTTATAAATTCAGCATATAGGTTTCCATGATTTTTTAACAATTGTTTATTTGTTGAAACAATATATTCCGTTTTGCTTTACTTTATATTTATAATCATTCACACATGCGGACGCCTTTAAAATCGAATAATTTTTACGTCATTAATTTGGAAATGTGCTTATTTATTAGGAAACAAATTTTCAGCCGTGCACCGAAATTTAATACGAATTGTTGTGTGTTTTGTATTTGGTATATAGGTTTCCATGATTTTTTAACAATGGTTTAATTGTTGAAATCTTTTATTCTGTTTTACTTTATTTGACATATCTAAACATTCACACAGGCGAACACCTTTAAAACCGAATACTTTTTACGCCATTTATTAGGATATATGCTTATTTATTAGGAAATAAATTTTCAGCCGTGCACCGGAATTTAATTCGGAAATATTGAGTGTTTTATATTTGGTATAAAAGTTTCCAGTATTTTCTAACAATGGTTTAATTGTTGAAACAATATATTGAGTTTCAGTTTATTTTACATTTCTAAACATTTACACAGGCGAACACCTTTAAAACCCATTAATTTTTGAATCATTCTTTAGGAAATGTGCTTATTTATTAGGAATATAATTTTCAGCCGCACACCGGAAATTAATTCGGAAATATTGCTTTTTTGTATTCGGTATATAGGTTTCTATTATTTTTTAACAATGGTTTAATTGTTGAAACAATATATTCGGTTTTACTTTATTTGACATTTCTAAACATTCACACAGGCGAACACCTTTAAAACCCTTTAATTTTTGAATCATTCTTTAGGAAATGTGCTGATTTATTAGGAAACTTATTTTCAGCCATGCACCGAAATTTAATTCGGAATTATTGAGTGTTTTATATTCGGTATATCTGTTTCCAGTATTTTCTAAAAATTTTTTAATTGTTGAAACAATATATTCAGTTTTACTTGATTTTACATTTCTAAACATTTACACACGCGAAAACCTTTAAAACCCATTAATTTTTGAATCATTCTTTAGGAAATGTGCTTATTTATTAGGAATATAATTTTCAGCCGCACACCGGAATTTAATTCGGAAATATTGCGTGTTTTGTATTCGGCATATAGGTTTCCATGATTTTTTAACAACTGTTTATTTGTTGAAACAATATATTCGGTTTTACTTTATTTTACATTTCTAAACATTTACACAGGCGAACACCTTTAAAACCCATTAATTTTTGAATCATTCTTTAGGAAATGCGCTGATGTATTAGGAAACTTATTTTCAGCCGTGCACCGAAATTTAATACGAAAATATTGCGTGTTTTTTATTCGGTATATAGGTTTCTATGATTTTTTAACAATGGTTTCATTGTTGAAACAATGTACTCCGTTTTACTATTTTTTACATGTCTAAAAATTCACACAGGCGAACACTTTTTAAACCGAATAATTTTTATGTCAATCATTTGGAAATGTGCTTAATTATTTGGAAATCAATTTTCAGCCGTGTACCGGAATTTATTTCAAATATATTGCGTGTTTTATATTTGGTATAAAAGTTTGCAGTATTTTCTAACAATGGTGTAATTGTTGAAACAATATATTCAGTTTTACTTTATTTTACATTTCTAAACATTTACATAGGCGAACACCTTTTAAACCCATTAATTTTTGAATCATTCTTTAGGAAATGTGCTTATTTATTAGGAATATAATTTTCCGCCGTACACCGGAAATTTATTCGGAAATATTGTTTTTTTGTATTCGGTATATAAGTTTCTATTATTTTTTAACAATGGTTTAATTGTTGAAACAATATATTCGGTTTTACTTTAATTTATATTTCTAAACATTCACGCAGGCGAACACCTTTAAAACCCATTAATTTTTAAATCATTCTTTAGGAAATGTGCTGATTTATTAGGAAACTTATTTTCAGCCATGGACCGAAATTTAATTCGGAATTATTGAGTGTTTTATATTCGGTATATCTGTTTCCAGTATTTTCTAACAATTTTTTAATTGTTGAAACAATATATTCAGTTTTACTTCCTTTTACATTTCTAAATATTTACACACGCGAAAACCTTTAAAACCCATTAATTTTTGAATCATTCTTTAGGAAAATGTGCTTATTTATTAGGAATATTATTTTCAGCCGCACACCGGAAATTAATTCGGAAATATTGCGTTTTTTGTATTTGGTATAAAAGTTTCCAGTATTTTCTAACAATGGTTTAATTGTTGAAATAATATATTCAGTTTTACTTTATTTTACATTTCTAAACATTTACTCAGGCGAACACATTTAAAACCCATTAATTTTTGAATCATTCTTTAGGAAATGTGCTTATTTATTAGGAATATAATTTTCAGCCGCACACCGGAATTTAATTCGGAAATATTGCGTGTTTTGTATTCGGCATATAGGTTTCCATGAATTTTTAACAATTGTTTATTTGTTGAAACAATATATTCGGTTTTACTTTATTTGACATTTCTAAAACTTCACACAGGCGGACTCCTTTTAAACCGAATAATTTTTATGTCACTCATTTGGAAATGTGCTTATTTATTAGGAAACTAATTTTCAGCCGTGCACCGAAATTTAATTCGAAAATATTGAGTGATTTGTATTCGGTATATAGGTTTCCATGTTTTTTTAACAATGGTTTAATTGTTGAAATAATATATTCAGTTTTACTCTATTGTACACTTCTATACATTCACACATGCGAACACCTTTAAAACCCATTAATCTTTGAATCATTCTTTAGGAAATGTGCTTATTTATTAGGAATGTAATTTTCAGCCGCACACCGGAATTTAATTCGGAAATATTGCGTGTTTTGTATTCCGTATATAGGTTTCCATGTTTTTTTAACAATGGTTTAATTGTTGAAACAATATATTCTGTTTTACTCTATTTTACATTTCTAAACTTTCACACAGGCGAACACCTTTAAAACCCATTAATTTTTGAATCATTCTTTAGGAAATTTGCTGATTTATTAGGAAACTAATTTTCAGCAGTGCACCGAAATTTAATTCGAAAATATTGCGAGTTTTGTATTCGGTATATAGGTTTCCATGATTTTTTAACAATGGTTTAATTGTTGAAACAATATATTCGGTTTTACTTTATTTGACATTTCTAAAAATTCAGACACGCGAACACCTTTAAAATCGAATAATTTTTATATCATTCTTTAGGAAATGTGCTTATTTATTAGGAAACTAATTTTCAGCCGTGCACCGGAATTTAATTCGAAAATATTGCGTGTTTTGTGTTCGGTATATAGGTTTCCATTATTTTTTAACAATTGTTTAATTGTTGAAACAATATATTAGGTTTTACTTTATTTTATATTTCTAAACATTCACACAGGTGAGCACCTTTAAAACCCATTAATATTTTAATCATTCTTTAGGAAATGTGCTGATTTATTAGGAAAATTATTATCTGCCGTGCACCGAAATTTAATTCGAAAATATTGCGTGTTTTGTATTCGGTATATAGGTTTCCATGATTTTTTAACAATGGTTAAATTGTTGAAACAATATATTCAGTTTTACTCTATTTTATTTTTCTAAACATTCACACAGGCGAACACCTTTAAAACCCATTAATTTTTGAATCATTCTTTAGGAAATGTGCTGATTTATTAGGAAACTTATTATCTGCCGTGCACTGAAATTTAATTCGAAAATATTGCGTGTTTTGTATTCGGTATATAGGTTTCCATGATTTTTTAACAATGGTTTAATTGTTGAAACAATATATTCGGTTTTACTTTATTTGAAATTTCTAAAAATTCACACAGGAAAAAACCTTTATAACCGAATAATGTTTACGTCATTCATTAGGAAATGTGCTTATTTAATAGGAAATTAATTTTCAGCCGTGCACCAGAATTTAATTCGGAAATATTGCGTGTTTTATGTTCGAAATATCAGTTTCCAATATTTACTAACAATAGTTTCATTGTTCAAACAATGTATTTCGTTTTGCTTTATTTTATATTTCTAAACATTCACACATGCGGACGCCTTTAAAATCGAATAATTTGTACTTCATTAATTACGAAATATGCTTATTTATTAGGAAATTAATTTTCAGCCGTGCACAATTTAATTCGGAAATATTGAGTGTTTTATATTCAGTATATCAGTTTCCAGGATTTTCTAACAATGGTTTAATTGTTGAAAAAATATATTTGGTTTTACTTTATTTTACATTTCTTAATATTCACACATGTGAACTCATTTTAAACCGAATAATTTTTACACCATTTGTTAGGAAATGTGCTTATTTACTAAGAAATTAATTTTCAGCCGTGCACCAGAATTTAATTCGGAAGTATTGCGTGTTCTGGTGCGCGCATGCACCAGAATTTAATTGGGAAATTTTGCGTGTTTTATATTCGGTATATCAGTTTCCAGAATTTTCTAACAATAGTTTCATTGTTGAAACAATGTATTACTTACTACGTGTTTTAATATTTTTTACATTTCTAAAAATTCACACAGGCGAACTCCTTTTAAACCGAATAATTTTTATGTCACTCATTTGGAAATGTGCTTATTTATTAGGAAATTAATTTTCAGCCGTGTATCGAAATTTATTTCAAAAATATTGCGTGTTTTATATTTGGTATAAATGTTTCCAGTATTTTCTAACAATCTTTTAATTGTTGAAACAATATATTCAGTTTTACTTTATTTTACATTTCTAAACATTTACACAGGCGAACACCTTTAAAACCCTTTAATTTTTGAATCATTCTTTAGGAAATGTGCTGATTTATTAGGAAACTTATTATCTGCCGTGCACCGAAATTTAATTCGAAAATATTGCGTGTTTTGTATTCGGTATATAGGTTTCCATGATTTTTTAACGATGGTTTAATTGTTGAAACAATATATTCGGTTTTACTTTATTTGACATTTCTAAAACTTCACACAGGCGGACTCCTTTAAACCGAATAATTTTTATATCCTTCTTTAGGAAATGTGCTTATTTATTAGGAAACTAATTTTCAGCCGTGCACCGAAATTTAATTCGAAAATATTGCGTGTTTTGTATTCGGTATATAGGTTTCCATGATTTTTTAACAATGGTTTAATTGTTGAAACAATATATTCGGTTTTACTTTATTTGAAATTTCTAAAAATTCACACAGGCAAGCACCTTTATAACCGAATAATTTTTACGTCATTCATTAGGAAATGTGCTTATTTAATAGGAAATTAATTTTCAGCCGTGCACAAGAATTTAATTCGGAAATATTGCGTGTTTTATGTTCGAAATATCAGTTTCCAGGATTTACTAACAATAGTTTCATTGTTCAAACTATGTATTTCGTTTTGCTTTATTTTATATTTCTAAACATTCACACATGCGGACGCCTTTAAAATCGAATAATTTGTACGTCATTAATTACGAAATATGCTTATTTATTAGGAAATTAATTTTCAGCCGTGCACAATTTAATTCGGAAATATTGAGTGTTTTATATTCAGTATATCAGTTTCCAGGATTTTCTAACAATGGTTTAATTGTTGAAACAATATATTTGGTTTTACTTTATTTTACATTTCTTAATATTCACACATGTGAACACATTTTAAACCGAATAATTTTTACACCATTTGTTAGGAAATGTGCTTATTTACTAAGAAATTAATTTTCAGCCGTGTATCGAAATTTATTTCAAAAATATTGCGTGTTTTATATTTGGTATAAATGTTTCCTGTATTTTCTAACAATCTTTTAATTGTTGAAACAATATATTCAGTTTTACTTTTTTTTACCTTTCTAAACACAGGCGAACACCTTTAAAACCCATTAATTTTTGAATCATTCTTTAGGAAATGTTCTTATTTATTAGGAAACATATTTTCAGCCGGGCACCGAAATTTAATTCGAAAATATTGCGAGTTTTGTATTCGGTATATAGGTTTCCATGATTTTTTAACAATGGTTTGATTGTTAAACAATATATTCGGTTTTACTTTATTTGACATTTCTAAAACTTCACACAGGCGGACTCCTTTAAAACCGAATAATTTTTACATCATTCATTAGGAAATATGCTTATTTATTAGGAAATTAATTTTCAGCCGTGCACCGGAATTTAATTCGGAAATATTGAGTGTTTTATATTCAGTATATCAGTTTCCAGGATTTTCTAACAATCGTTTAATTGTTGAAACAATGTATTACTTACTACGTGTTTTACTATTTTTTACATTTCTAAAACTTCACACAGGCGAAAACCGTTTAAACCGAATAATTTTTATGTCACTCATTTGGAAATGTGCTTATTTATTAGGAAATTAATTTTCAGCCGTGTACCGGAATTTATTTCAAAAATATTGCGTGTTTTATATTTGGTATAAAAGTTTCCACTATTTTCTAACAATGGTTTAATTGTTGAAACAATATATTCAGTTTTACTTTTTTTTACCTTTCTAAACACAGGCAAACACCTTTAAAACCCATTAATTTTTGAATCATTCTTTAGGAAATGTGCTTATTTATTAGGAAACATATTTTCAGCCGGGCACCGAAGTTTAATTCGAAAATATTGCGAGTTTTGTATTCGGTATATAGGTTTCCATGATTTTTTAACAATGGTTTAATTGTTGAAACAATATATTCGGTTTTACTTTATTTGACATTTCTAAAAATTCACACATGCGGACGCCTTTAAAATCGAATAATTTGTACGTCATTAATTACGAAATGTGCTCATTTATTAGGAAACTAATTTTCAGCAGTGCACCGAAATTTAATTCGAAAATATTGCGAGTTTTGTATTCGGTATATAGGTTTCCATGATTTTTTAACAATGGTTTAATTGTTGAAACAATATATTCGGTTTTACTTTATTTGACATTTCTAAAAATTCAGACACGCGAACACCTTTAAAATCGAATAATTTTCATATCATTCTTTAGGAAATGTGCTTATTTATTAGGAAACTAATTTTCAGCCGTGCACCGGAATTTAATTCGAAAATATTGCGTGTTTTATATTCGGTATATCAGTTTCCAGAATTTTCTAAAAATAGTCTCATTGTTGAAACAATGTATTCCGTTTTACTATTTTTTACATTTCTAAAAATTCACACAGGCGAACGCCTTTTAAACCGAATAATTTTTATGTCACTCACTTGGAAATGTGCTTATTTATTAGGAAACTAATTTTCAGCCGTGCACCGAAATTTAATTCGAAAATATTGCGTGATTTGTATTCGGTATATAGGTTTCCATGTTTTTTTAACAATGGTTTAATTGTTGAAATAATATATTCAGTTTTACTCTATTGTACACTTCTAAACATTCACACATGCGAACACCTTTAAAACCCATTAATCTTTGAATCATTCTTTAGGAAATGTGCTTATTTATTAGGAATGTAATTTTCAGCCGCACACCGGAATTTAATTCGGAAATATTGCGTGTTTTGTATTCCGTATATAGGTTTCCATGTTTTTTTAACAATGGTTTAATTGTTGAAACAATATATTCTGTTTTACTCTATTTTACATTTCTAAACTTTCACACAGGCGAACACCTTTAAAACCCATTAATTTTTGAATCATTCTTTAGGAAATTTGCTGATTTATTAGGAAACTAATTTTCAGCAGTGCACCGAAATTTAATTCGAAAATATTGCGAGTTTTGTATTCGGTATATAGGTTTCCATGATTTTTTAACAATGGTTTAATTGTTGAAACAATATATTCGGTTTTACTTTATTTGACATTTCTAAAAATTCAGACACGCGAACACCTTTAAAATCGAATAATTTTTATATCATTCTTTAGGAAATGTGCTTATTTATTAGGAAACTAATTTTCAGCCGTGCACCGGAATTTAATTCGAAAATATTGCGTGTTTTGTGTTCGGTATATAGGTTTCCATTATTTTTTAACAATTGTTTAATTGTTGAAACAATATATTAGGTTTTACTTTATTTTATATTTCTAAACATTCACACAGGTGAGCACCTTTAAAACCCATTAATATTTTAATCATTCTTTAGGAAATGTGCTGATTTATTAGGAAAATTATTATCTGCCGTGCACTGAAATTTAATTCGAAAATATTGCGTGTTTTGTATTCGGTATATAGGTTTCCATGATTTTTTAACAATGGTTTAATTGTTGAAACAATATATTCGGTTTTACTTTATTTGAAATTTCTAAAAATTCACACAGGAAAAAACCTTTATAACCGAATAATTTTTACGTCATTCATTAGGAAATGTGCTTATTTAATAGGAAATTAATTTTCAGCCGTGCACCAGAATTTAATTCGGAAATATTGCGTGTTTTATGTTCGAAATATCAGTTTCCAGGATTTACTAACAATAGTTTCATTGTTCAAACAATGTATTTCGTTTTGCTTTATTTTATATTTCTAAACATTCACACATGCGGACGCCTTTAAAATCGAATAATTTGTACTTCATTAATTACGAAATATGCTTATTTATTAGGAAATTAATTTTCAGCCGTGCACAATTTAATTCGGAAATATTGAGTGTTTTATATTCAGTATATCAGTTTCCAGGATTTTCTAACAATGGTTTATTTGTTGAAACAATATATTTGGTTTTACTTTATTTTACATTTCTTAATATTCACACATGTGAACACATTTTAAACCGAATAATTTTTACACCATTTGTTAGGAAATGTGCTTATTTACTAAGAAATTAATTTTCAGCCGTGCACCAGAATTTAATTCGGAAGTATTGCGTGTTCTGGTGCGCGCATGCACCAGAATTTAATTGGGAAACATTGCGTGTTTTATATTCGGTATATCAGTTTCCAGAATTTTCTAACAATAGTTTCATTGTTGAAACAATGTATTACTTACTACGTGTTTTAATATTTTTTACATTTCTAAAAATTCACACAGGCGAACTCCTTTTAAACCGAATAATTTTTATGTCACTCATTTGGAAATGTGCTTATTTATTAGGAAATTAATTTTCAGCCGTGTATCGAAATTTATTTCAAAAATATTGCGTGTTTTATATTTGGTATAAATGTTTCCAGTATTTTCTAACAATCTTTTAATTGTTGAAACAATATATTGAGTTTTACTTTATTTTACATTTCTAAACATTTACACAGGCGAACACCTTTAAAACCCTTTAATTTTTGAATCATTCTTTAGGAAATGTGCTTATTTATTAGGAATGTAATTTTCAGCCGCACACCGGAAATTAATTCGGAAATATTGCGTTTTTTGTATTCGGTATATAGGTTTCCATGATTTTTTAACAATGGTTTAATTGTTGAAACAATATATTCGGTTTTACTTTATTTGATATTTCTAAAACTTCACACAGGCGGACTCCTTTAAAACCTAATAATTTTTATATCATTCTTTAGGAAATATGCTTATTTATTAGGAAATTAATTTTTAGCCATGCACCAGAATTTAATTGGGAAATATTGCGTCTTTTATATTCGGTATATCAGTTTCCAGAATTTTCTAACAATAGTTTCATTGTTGAAACAATGTATTTCTTACTACGTGTTTTACTGTTTTTTTACATTTCTAAAAATTCACACAGGCGAAAACCGTTTAAAAGGAATAATTTTTATGTCACTCATTTGGAAATGTGCTTATTTATTAGGAAATTAATTTTCAGCCGTGTACCGGAATTTATTTCAAAAATATTGCGAGTTTTATATTTGGTATAAAAGTTTCCACTATTTTCTAACAATGGTTTAATTGTTGAAACAATATATTCAGTTTTACTTTATTTTACATTTCTAAACATTTACACAGGCGAACACCTTTAAAACCCTTTAATTTTTGAATCATTCTTTAGGAAATGTGCTTATTTATTAGGAATGTAATTTTCAGCCGCACACCGGAAATTAATTCGGAAATATTGCGTTTTTTGTATTCGGTATATAGGTTTCCATGATTTTTTAACAATGGTTTAATTGTTGAAACAATATATTCGGTTTTACTTTATTTGACATTTCTAAAACTTCACACGGGCGAACACCTTTAAAACCCATTAATTTTTGAATCATTCTTTAGGAAATGTGCTTATTTATTAGGAATGTAATTTTCAGCCGCACACCGGAATTTAATTCGGAAATATTGCGTGTTTTGTATTCGGTATATAGGTTTCCAAGATTTTTCAACAACGGTTTAATTGGTGAAACAACATATTCGATTTTACTTTATTTGACATTTCTAAAACTTCACACAGGCCGACTCCTTTAAAAGCGAATAATTTTTATATCATTCAATAGGAAACGTGCTTATTTATTATGAAACTAATTTTCAGCCGAGCTTCGAAATTTAATTCGAAAATATTGCGTGTTTTGAGTTCGGTATATAGGTTTCCATGTTTTTTTAACAATGGTTTAATTGTTGAAACAATATATTCTGTTTTACTCCATTTTACATTTCTAAACTTTCACACAGGCGAACACCTTTAAAACCCATTAATTTTTGAATCATTCTTTAGGAAATTTGCTGATTTATTAGGAAACTAATTTTCAGCAGTGCACCGAAATTTAATTCGAAAATATTGCGAGTTTTGTATTCGGTATATAGGTTTCCATGATTTTTTAACAATGGTTTAATTGTTGAAACAATATATTCGGTTTTACTTTATTTGACATTTCTAAAAATTCAGACACGCGAACACCTTTAAAATCGAATAATTTTTATATCATTCTTTAGGAAATGTGCTTATTTATTAGGAAACTAATTTTCAGCCGTGCACCGGAATTTAATTCGAAAATATTGCGTGTTTTGTGTTCGGTATATAGGTTTCCATTATTTTTTAACAATTGTTTAATTGTTGAAACAATATATTAGGTTTTACTTTATTTTATATTTCTAAACATTCACACAGGTGAGCACCTTTAAAACCCATTAATATTTTAATCATTCTTTAGGAAATGTGCTGATTTATTAGGAAACTTATTATCTGCCGTGCACCGAAATTTAATTCGAAAATATTGCGTGTTTTGTATTCGGTATATAGGTTTCCATGATTTTTTAACAATGGTTTAATTGTTGAAACAATATATTCGGTTTTACTTTATTTGACATTTCTAAAACTTCACACAGGCGGACTCCTTTAAACCGAATAATTTTTATATCATTCTTTAGGAAATGTGCTTATTTATTAGGAAACTAATTTTCAGCCGTGCACCGAAATTTAATTCGAAAATATTGCGTGTTTTGTATTCGGTATATAGGTTTCCATGATTTTTTAACAATGGTTTAATTGTTGAAACAATATATTCGGTTTTACTTTATTTGAAATTTCTAAAAATTCACACAGGCAAGCACCTTTATAACCGAATAATTTTTACGTCATACATTAGGAAATGTGCTTATTTAATAGGAAATTAATTTTCAGCCGTGCACCAGAATTTAATTCGGAAATATTGCGTGTTTTATGTTCGAAATATCAGTTTCCAGGATTTACTAACAATAGTTTCATTGTTCAAACAATGTATTTCGTTTTGCTTTATTTTATATTTCTAAACATTCACACATGCGGACGCCTTTAAAATCGAATAATTTGTACGTCATTAATTACGAAATATGCTTATTTATTAGGAAATTAATTTTCAGCCGTGCACAATTTAATTCGGAAATATTGAGTGTTTTATATTCAGTATATCAGTTTCCAGGATTTTCTAACAATGGTTTAATTGTTGAAACAATATATTTGGTTTTACTTTATTTTACATTTCTTAATATTCACACATGTGAACACATTTTAAACCGAATAATTTTTACACCATTCGTTAGGAAATGTGCTTATTTATTAAGAAATTTATTTTCAGCCGTGCACCAGAATTTAATTCGGAAGTATTGCGTGTTCTGGTGCGCGCATGCACCAGAATTTAATTGGGAAATACTGCGTGTTTTATATTCGGTATATCAGTTTCCAGAATTTTCTAACAATAGTTTCATTGTTGAAACAATGTATTACTTACTACGTGTTTTAATATTTTTTTACATTTCTAAAAATTCACACAGGCGAAAACCGTTTAAACCGAATAATTTTTATGTCACTCATTTGGAAATGTGCTTATTTATTAGGAAATAAATTTTCAGCCGTGTACCGGAATTTAATTCGGAAATATTGAGTGTTTTATATTCAGTATATCAGTTTCCAGGATTTTCTAACAATGGTTTAATTGTTGAAGCAATGTATTACTTACTACGTGTTTTACTATTTTTTACATTTCTAAAACTTCACACAGGCGAAAACCGTTTACACCGAGTAATTTTTATGTCACTCATTTGGAAATGTGCTTATTTATTAGGAAATTAATTTTCAGCCGTGTACCGGAATTTATTTCAAAAATATTGCGTGTTTTATATTTGGTATAAAAGTTTCCACTATTTTCTAACAATGGTTTAATTGTTGAAACAATATATTCAGTTTTACTTTTTTTTACCTTTCTAAACACAGGCGAACACCTTTAAAACCCATTAATTTTTTGAATCATTCTTTAGGAAATGTACTTATTTATTAGGAAACATATTTTCAGCCGGGCACCGAAGTTTAATTCGAAAATATTGCGAGTTTTGTATTCGGTATATAGGTTTCCATGATTTTTTAACAATGGTTTAATTGTTGAAACAATATATTCGGTTTTACTTTATTTGACATTTCTAAAAATTCAGACAGGCGAACACCTTTAAAATCGAATAATTTTTATATCATTCTTTAGGAAATGTGCTTATTTATTAGGAAACTAATTTTCAGCCGTGCACCGGAATTTAATTCGAAAATATTGCGTGTTTTGTGTTCGGTATATAGCTTTCCATTATGTTTTAACAATTGTTTAATTGTTGAAACAATATATTAGGTTTTACTTTATTCTATATTTCTAAACATTCACACAGGTGAGCACCTTTAAAACCCATTAATATTTTAATCATTCTTTAGGAAATGTGCTGATTTATTAGGAATATAATTTTCCGCCGCACACCGGAAATTAATTCGGAAATATTGCTTTTTTGTATTCGGTATATAGGTTTCTATTATTTTTTAACAATGGTTTAATTGTTGAAACAATATATTCAGTTTTGCTTTATTTTACATTTCTAAACATTTACACAAGCGAACACCTTTAAAACCCATTAATTATTTAATCATTCTTTAGAAAATGTGCTTATTTATTAGGAATATAATTTTCCGCCGCACACCGGAAATTAATTCGGAAATATTGCGTGTTTTATATTTGGTATAAAAGTTTCCAGTATTTTCTAACAAACTTTTATTTGTTGAAACAATATATTCAGTTTTCCTTTATTTTACATTTCTAAACATTTACACAGGCGAACACCTTTAAAACCCATTAATTATTTAATCATTCTTTAGAAAATGTGCTTATTTATTAGGAATATAATTTTCAGCCGCACACCGGAATTTTATTCGGAAATATTGCGTGTTTTGTATTCGGTATATAGGTTTCGAAGATTTTTTAACAATGGTTTAATTGTTGAAACAATATATTAGTTTTTACTCTATTTTACATTTCTAAACATTCACACAGGCGAACACCATTGAAACCAATTAATTTTTGAATCATTCTTTAGTAAATGTTCTGATTTATTAAGAAACTTATTTTCAGCCGTGCACCGAAATTTAATACGAAAATATTGCGTGTATTGTATTCGGTATATAGGTTTCTATGATTTTTTAACAATGGTTTAATTGTTGAAACAATGTATTCCGTTCTACTATTTTTTACATGTCTAAAAATTCACACAGGCGAACACCTTTTAAACCGAATAATTTTTATGTCACTCATTTGGAAATGTGCTTAATTATTAGGAAATCAATTTTCAGCCGTGTACCGGAATTTATTTCAAATATATTGCGTGTTTTATATTTGGTATAAAAGTTTGCAGTATTTTCTAACAATGGTGTAATTGTTGAAACTATATATTCAGTTTTACTTTATTTTACATTTCTAAACATTTACACAAGCGAACACCTTTAAAACCCATTAATTATTTAATCATTCTTTAGAAAATGTGCTTATTTATTAGGAATATAATTTTCAGCCGCACACCGGAATTTAATTCGGAAATATTGCGTGTTTTGTATTCGGCATATAGGTTTCCATGATTTTTTAACAATTGTTTATTTGTTGAAACAATATATTCGGTTTTACTTTATTGTACATTTCTAAACATTTACACAGGCGAACACCTTTAAAACCCATTAATTTTTGAATCATTTTTTAGGAAATATGCTGATGTATTAGGAAACTTATTTTCAGCCGTGCACCGAAATTTAATACGAAAATATTGCGTGTTTTGTATTCGGTATATAGGGTTCTATGATTTTTTAACAATGATTTAATTGTTGAAACAATATATTCGGTTTTACTTTATTTGACATTTCTAAAACTTCACACAGGCGAACACCTTTAAAACCCATTAATTTTTAAATCATTCTTGAGGAAATGTGCTGATTTATTAGGAAACTTATTTTCAGCCATGCACCGAAATTTAATTCGGAATTATTGAGTGTTTTATATTCGGTATATCTGTTTCCAGTATTTTCTAACAATTTTTTAATTGTTGAAACAATATATTCAGTTTTACTTCATTTTACATTTCTAAATATTTACACACGCGAAAACCTTTAAAACCCATTAATTTTTGAATCATTCTTTAGGAAATGTGCTTATTTATTAGGAATATATTTTTTAGCCGCACACCGGAAATTAATTCGGAAATATTGCGTTTTTTGTATTTGGTATAAAAGTTTCCAGTATTTTCTAACAATGGTTTAATTGTTGAAACAATATATTCAGTTTTAATTTATTTTACATTTCTAAACATTTACACAACCGAACACATTTAAAACCCATTAATTTTTGAATCATTCTTTAGGAAATGTTCTTATTTATTAGGAATATAATTTTCAGCCGCACACCGGAATTTAATTCGGAAATATTGCGTGTTTTGTATTCAGCATATAGGTTTCCATGATTTTTTAACAATTGTTTATTTGTTGAAACAATATATTCGGTTTTACTTTATTTTACATTTCTAAACATTTACACAGGCGAACACATTTAAAACCCATTAATTTTTGAATCATTCTTTAGGAAATGTGCTGATGTATTAGGAAACTTATTTTCAGCCGTGCACCGGAATCTAATTCGGAAATATTGCGTGTTTTATATTCGGTATATCAGTTTCCAGGATTTACTAGCAATAGTTTTATTGTTGAAACAATATATTCGGTTTTACTTTATTATATATTTCTAAATATTCACACAGGCGAACACCTTTAAAACCCAATAATTTTTGAATCATTCTTTAGGAAATGTGCTGATTTATTAGGAAACTTATTTTCAGCCATGCACCGAAATTTTATTCGGAAATATTGAGTGTTATAAATTCAGCATATAGGTTTCCATGATTTTTTAACAATTGTTTATTTGTTGAAACAATATATTCCGTTTTGCTTTACTTTATATTTATAATCATTCACACATGCGGACGCCTTTAAAATCGAATAATTTTTACGTCATTAATTTGGAAATGTGCTTATTTATTAGGAAACAAATTTTCAGTCGTGCACCGAAATTTAATACGAATTGTTGTGTGTTTTGTATTTGGTATATAGGTTTCCATGATTTTTTAACAATGGTTTAATTGTTGAAATCTTTTATTCTGTTTTACTTTATTTGACATATCTAAACATTCACACAGGCGAACACCTTTAAAACCGAATACTTTTTACGCCATTTATTAGGATATATGCTTATTTATTAGGAAATAAATTTTCAGCCGTGCACCGGAATTTAATTCGGAAATATTGCGTGTTTTATATTTGGTATAAAAGTTTGCAGTATTTTCTGACAATGGTGTAATTGTTGAAACTGTATATTCAGTTTTACTTTATTTTACATTTCTAAACATTTACATAGGCGAACACCTTTTAAAGCCATTAATTTTTGAATCATTCTTTAGGAAATGTGCTTATTTATTAGGAATATAATTTTCCGCCGCACACCGGAAATTAATTCGGAAATATTGCTTTTTTGTATTCGGTATATAGGTTTCTATTATTTTTTAACAATGGTTTAATTGTTGAAACAATATATTCAGTTTTGCTTTATTTTACATTTCTAAACATTTACACAAGCGAACACCTTTAAAACCCATTAATTATTTAATCATTCTTTAGAAAATGTGCTTATTTATTAGGAATATAATTTTCCGCCGCACACCGGAAATTAATTCGGAAATATTGCGTGTTTTATATTTGGTATAAAAGTTTCCAGTATTTTCTTACAAACTTTTATTTGTTGAAACAATATATTCAGTTTTCCTTTATTTTACATTTCTAAACATTTACACAGGCGAACACCTTTAAAACCCATTAATTATTTAATCATTCTTTAGAAAATGTGCTTATTTATTAGGAATATAATTTTCAGCCGCACACCGGAATTTTATTCGGAAATATTGCGTGTTTTGTATTCGGTATATAGGTTTCGAAGATTTTTTAACAATGGTTTAATTGTTGAAACAATATATTAGTTTTTACTCTATTTTACATTTCTAAACATTCACACAGGCGAACACCATTAAAACCAATTAATTTTTGAATCATTCTTTAGTAAATGTGCTGATTTATTAAGAAACTTATTTTCAGCCGTGCACCGAAATTTAATACGAAAATATTGCGTGTATTGTATTCGGTATATAGGTTTCTATGATTTTTTTAACAATGGTTTAATTGTTGAAACAATGTATTCCGTTCTACTATTTTTTACATGTCTAAAAATTCACACAGGCGAACACCTTTTAAACCGAATAATTTTTATGTCACTCATTTGGAAATGTGCTTAATTATTAGGAAATCAATTTTCAGCCGTGTACCGGAATTTATTTCAAATATATTGCGTGTTTTATATTTGGTATAAAAGTTTGCAGTATTTTCTAACAATGGTGTAATTGTTGAAACTATATATTCAGTTTTACTTTATTTTACATTTCTAAACATTTACACAAGCGAACACCTTTAAAACCCATTAATTATTTAATCATTCTTTAGAAAATGTGCTTATTTATTAGGAATATAATTTTCAGCCGCACACCGGAATTTAATTCGGAAATATTGCGTGTTTTGTATTCGGCATATAGGTTTCCATGATTTTTTAACAATTGTTTATTTGTTGAAACAGTATATTCGGTTTTACTTTATTGTACATTTCTAAACATTTACACAGGCGAACACCTTTAAAACCCATTAATTTTTGAATCATTTTTTAGGAAATATGCTGATGTATTAGGAAACTTATTTTCAGCCGTGCACCGAAATTTAATACGAAAATATTGCGTGTTTTGTATTCGGTATATAGGGTTCTATGATTTTTTAACAATGATTTAATTGTTGAAACAATATATTCGGTTTTACTTTATTTGACATTTCTAAAACTTCACACAGGCGAACACCTTTAAAACCCATTAATTTTTAAATCATTCTTGAGGAAATGTGCTGATTTATTAGGAAACTTATTTTCAGCCATGCACCGAAATTTAATTCGGAATTATTGAGTGTTTTATATTCGGTATATCTGTTTCCAGTATTTTCTAACAATTTTTTAATTGTTGAAACAATATATTCAGTTTTACTTCATTTTACATTTCTAAATATTTACACACGCGAAAACCTTTAAAACCCATTAATTTTTGAATCATTCTTTAGGAAATGTGCTTATTTATTAGGAATATAATTTTTAGCCGCACACCGGAAATTAATTCGGAAATATTGCGTTTTTTGTATTTGGTATTAAAGATTCCAGTAATTTCTAACAATGGTTTAATTGTTGAAACAATATATTCAGTTTTAATTTATTTTACATTTCTAAACATTTACACAACCGAACACATTTAAAACCCATTAATTTTTGAATCATTCTTTAGGAAATGTGCTTATTTATTAGGAATATAATTTTCAGCCGCACACCGGAATTTAATTCGGAAATATTGCGTGTTTTGTATTCAGCATATAGGTTTCCATGATTTTTTAACAATTGTTTATTTGTTGAAACAATATATTCGGTTTTACTTTATTTTACATTTCTAAACATTTACACAGGCGAACACATTTAAAACCCATTAATTTTTGAATCATTCTTTAGGAAATGTGCTGATGTATTAGGAAACTTATTTTCAGCCGTGCACCGGAATCTAATTCGGAAATATTGCGTGTTTTATATTCGGTATATCAGTTTCCAGGATTTACTAGCAATAGTTTTATTGTTGAAACAATATATTCGGTTTTACTTTATTTTATATTTCTAAATATTCACACAGGCGAACACCTTTAAAACCCAATAATTTTTGAATCATTCTTTAGGAAATGTGCTGATTTATTAGGAAACTTATTTTCAGCCATGCACCGAAATTTAATTCGGAAATATTGAGTGTTATAAATTCAGCATATAGGTTTCCATGATTTTTTAACAATTGTTTATTTGTTGAAACAATATATTCCGTTTTGCTTTACTTTATATTTATAATCATTCACACATGCGGACGCCTTTAAAATCGAATAATTTTTACGTCATTAATTTGGAAATGTGCTTATTTATTAGGAAACAAATTTTCAGCCGTGCACCGAAATTTAATACGAATTGTTGTGTGTTTTGTATTTGGTATATAGGTTTCCATGATTTTTTAACAATGGTTTAATTGTTGAAATCTTTTATTCTGTTTTACTTTATTTGACATATCTAAACATTCACACAGGCGAACACCTTTAAAACCGAATACTTTTTACGCCATTTATTAGGATATATGCTTATTTGTTAGGAAATAAATTTTCAGCCGTGCACCGGAATTTAATTCGGAAATATTGCGTGTTTTATATTTGGTATAAAAGTTTGCAGTATTTTCTGACAATGGTGTAATTGTTGAAACTGTATATTCAGTTTTACTTTATTTTACATTTCTAAACATTTACATAGGCGAACACCTTTTAAAGCCATTAATTTTTGAATCATTCTTTAGGAAATGTGCTTATTTATTAGGAATATAATTTTCCGCCGCACACCGGAAATTAATTCGGAAATATTGCTTTTTTGTATTCGGTATATAGGTTTCTATTATTTTTTAACAATGGTTTAATTGTTGAAACAATATATTCAGTTTTGCTTTATTTTACATTTCTAAACATTTACACAAGCGAACACCTTTAAAACCCATTAATTATTTAATCATTATTTAGAAAATGTGCTTATTTATTAGGAATATAATTTTCCGCCGCACACCGGAAATTAATTCGGAAATATTGCGTGTTTTATATTTGGTATAAAAGTTTCCAGTATTTTCTTACAAACTTTTATTTGTTGAAACAATATATTCAGTTTTCCTTTATTTTACATTTCTAAACATTTACACAGGCGAACACCTTTAAAACCCATTAATTATTTAATCATTCTTTAGAAAATGTGCTTATTTATTAGGAATATAATTTTCAGCCGCACACCGGAATTTTATTCGGAAATATTGCGTGTTTTGTATTCGGTATATAGGTTTCGAAGATTTTTTAACAATGGTTTAATTGTTGAAACAATATATTAGTTTTTACTCTATTTTACATTTCTAAACATTCACACAGGCGAACACCATTAAAACCAATTAATTTTTGAATCATTCTTTAGTAAATGTGCTGATTTATTAAGAAACTTATTTTCAGCCGTGCACCGAAATTTAATACGAAAATATTGCGTGTATTGTATTCGGTATATAGGTTTCTATGATTTTTTAACAATGGTTTAATTGTTGAAACAATGTATTCCGTTCTACTATTTTTTACATGTCTAAAAATTCACACAGGCGAATACCTTTTAAACCGAATAATTTTTATGTCACTCATTTGGAAATGTGCTTAATTATTAGGAAATCAATTTTCAGCCGTGTACCGGAATTTATTTCAAATATATTGCGTGTTTTATATTTGGTATAAAAGTTTGCAGTATTTTCTAACAATGGTGTAATTGTTGAAACTATATATTCAGTTTTACTTTATTTTACATTTCTAAACATTTACACAAGCGAACACCTTTAAAACCCATTAATTATTTAATCATTCTTTAGAAAATGTGCTTATTTATTAGGAATATAATTTTCAGCCGCACACCGGAATTTAATTCGGAAATATTGCGTGTTTTGTATTCGTCATATAGGTTTCCATGATTTTTTAACAATTGTTTATTTGTTGAAACAATATATTCGGTTTTACTTTATTGTACATTTCTAAACATTTACACAGGCGAACACCTTTAAAACCCATTAATTTTTGAATCATTTTTTAGGAAATATGCTGATGTATTAGGAAACTTATTTTCAGCCGTGCACCGAAATTTAATACGAAAATATTGCGTGTTTTGTATTCGGTATATAGGGTTCTATGATTTTTTAACAATGATTTAATTGTTGAAACAATATATTCGGTTTTACTTTATTTGACATTTCTAAAACTTCACACAGGCGAACACCTTTAAAACCCATTAATTTTTAAATCATTCTTGAGGAAATGTGCTGATTTATTAGGAAACTTATTTTCAGCCATGCACCGAAATTTAATTCGGAATTATTGAGTGTTTTATATTCGGTATATCTGTTTCCAGTATTTTCTAACAATTTTTTAATTGTTGAAACAATATATTCAGTTTTACTTCATTTTACATTTCTAAATATTTACACACGCGAAAACCTTTAAAACCCATTAATTTTTGAATCATTCTTTAGGAAATGTGCTTATTTATTAGGAATATAATTTTTAGCCGCACACCGGAAATTAATTCGGAAATATTGCGTTTTTTGTATTTGGTATAAAAGTTTCCAGTATTTTCTAACAATGGTTTAATTGTTGAAACAATATATTCAGTTTTAATTTATTTTACATTTCTAAACATTTACACAACCGAACACATTTAAAACCCATTAATTTTTGAATCATTCTTTAGGAAATGTGCTTATTTATTAGGAATATAATTTTCAGCCGCACACCGGAATTTAATTCGGAAATATTGCGTGTTTTGTATTCAGCATATAGGTTTCCATGATTTTTTAACAATTGTTTATTTGTTGAAACAATATATTCGGTTTTACTTTATTTTACATTTCTAAACATTTACACAGGCGAACACATTTAAAACCCATTAATTTTTGAATCATTCTTTAGGAAATGTGCTGATGTATTAGGAAACTTATTTTCAGCCGTGCACCGGAATCTAATTCGGAAATATTGCGTGTTTTATATTCGGTATATCAGTTTCCAGGATTTACTAGCAATAGTTTTATTGTTGAAACAATATATTCGGTTTTACTTTATTTTATATTTCTAAATATTCACACAGGCGAACACCTTTAAAACCCAATAATTTTTGAATCATTCTTTAGGAAATGTGCTGATTTATTAGGAAACTTATTTTCAGCCATGCACCGAAATTTAATTCGGAAATATTGAGTGTTATAAATTCAGCATATAGGTTTCCATGATTTTTTAACAATTGTTTATTTGTTGAAACAATATATTCCGTTTTGCTTTACTTTATATTTATAATCATTCACACATGCGGACGACTTTAAAATCGAATAATTTTTACGTCATTAATTTGGAAATGTGCTTATTTATTAGGAAACAAATTTTCTGCCGTGCACCGAAATTTAATACGAATTGTTGTGTGTTTTGTATTTGGTATATAGGTTTCCATGATTTTTTAACAATGGTTTAATTGTTGAAATCTTTTATTCTGTTTTACTTTATTTGACATATCTAAACATTCACACAGGCGAACACCTTTAAAACCGAATACTTTTTACGCCATTTATTAGGATATATGCTTATTTATTAGGAAATAAATTTTCAGCCGTGCACCGGAATTTAATTCGGAAATATTGAGTGTTTTATATTTGGTATAAAAGTTTCCAGTATTTTCTAACAATGGTTTAATTGTTGAAACAATATATTGAGTTTTAGTTTATTTTACATTTCTAAACATTTACACAGGCGAACACCTTTAAAACCCATTAATTTTTGAATCATTCTTTAGGAAATGTGCTTATTTATTAGGAATATAATTTTCAGCCGCACACCGGAAATTAATTCGGAAATATCGCTTTTTTGTATTCGGTATATAGGTTTCTATTATTTTTTAACAATGGTTTAATTGTTGAAACAATATATTGAGTTTTACTTTATTTGACATTTCTAAACATTCACACAGGCGAACACCTTTAAAACCCTTTAATTTTTGAATCATTCTTTAGGAAATGTGCTGATTTATTAGGAAACTTATTTTCAGCCATGCACCGAAATTTAATTCGGAATTTTTGAGTGTTTTATATTCGGTATATCTGTTTCCAGTATTTTCTAAAAATTTTTTAATTGTTGAAACAATATATTCAGTTTTACTTGATTTTACATTTCTAAACATTTACACACGCGAAAACCTTTAAAACCCATTAATTTTTGAATCATTCTTTAGGAAATGTGCTTATTTATTAGGAATATAATTTTCAGCCGCACACCGGAAATTAATTCGGAAATATTGCGTTTTTTGTATTCGGTATATAGGTTTCCATGATTTTTTAACAATGGTTTAATTGTTGAAACAATATATTCAGTTTTACTTTATTTTACATTTCTAAACATTTACACAGTCGAACACATTTAAAACCCATTAATTTTTGAATCATTCTTTAGGAAATGTGCTTATTTATTAGGAATATAATTTTCAGCCGCACACCGGAATTTAATTCGGAAATATTGCGTGTTTTGTATTCGGCATATAGGTTTCCATGATTTTTTAACAACTGTTTATTTGTTGAAACAATATATTCGGTTTTACTTTATTTTACATTTCTAAACATTTACACAGGCGAACACCTTTAAAACCCATTAATTTTTGAATCATTCTTTAGGAAATGCGCTGATGTATTAGGAAACTTATTTTCAGCCGTGCACCGAAATTTAATACGAAAATATTGCGTGTTTTTTATTCGGTATATAGGTTTCTATGATTTTTTAACAATGGTTTCATTGTTGAAACAATGTACTCCGTTTTACTATTTTTTACATGTCTAAAAATTCACACAGGCGAACACTTTTTAAACTGAATAATTTTTATGTCACTCATTTGGAAATGTGCTTAATTATTTGGAAATCAATTTTCAGCCGTGTACCGGAATTTATTTCAAATATATTGCGTGTTTTATATTTGGTATAAAAGTTTGCAGTATTTTCTAACAATGGTGTAATTGTTGAAACAATATATTCAGTTTTACTTTATTTTACATTTCTAAACATTTACATAGGCGAACACCTTTTAAACCCATTAATTTTTGAATCATTCTTTAGGAAATGTGCTTATTTATTAGGAATATAATTTTCCGCCGTACACCGGAAATTTATTCGGAAATATTGTTTTTTTGTATTCGGTATATAGGTTTCAATTATTTTTTAACAATGGTTTAATTGTTGAAACAATATATTCGGTTTTACTTTAATTTATATTTCTAAACATTCACGCAGGCGAACACCTTTAAAACCCATTAATTTTTAAATCATTCTTTAGGAAATGTGCTGATTTATTAGGAAACTTATTTTCAGCCATGGACCGAAATTTAATTCGGAATTATTGAGTGTTTTATATTCGGTATATCTGTTTCCAGTATTTTCTAACAATTTTTTAATTGTTGAAACAATATATTCAGTTTTACTTCCTTTTACATTTCTAAATATTTACACACGCGAAAACCTTTAAAACCCATTAATTTTTGAATCATTCTTTAGGAAAATGTGCTTATTTATTAGGAATATTATTTTCAGCCGCACACCGGAAATTAATTCGGAAATATTGCGTTTTTTGTATTTGGTATAAATGTTTCCAGTATTTTCTAACAATGGTTTAATTGTTGAAATAATATATTCAGTTTTACTTTATTTTACATTTCTAAACATTTACTCAGGCGAACACATTTAAAACCCATTAATTTTTGAATCATTCTTTAGGAAATGTGCTTATTTATTAGGAATATAATTTTCAGTCGTGCACCGAAATTTAATTCGAAAATATTGCGTGTTTTGTGTTCGGTATATAGGTTTCCATTATTTTTTAGCAATGGTTTAATTGTTGAAACAATACATTCGGTTTTACTTTATTTTATATTTCTAAACATTCACACAGGCGAACACCTTTAAAACCCATTAATTTTTGAATCATTCTTTAGGAAATGTGCTGATTTATTAGGAAACTTATTTTCAGCCGTGCACCGATATTTAATTCGGAATTATTGAGTGTTTTATATTCGGTATATCTGTTTCCAATATTTTCTAACAATTTTTTAATTGTTGAAACAATATATTCAGTTTTACTTCATTTTACATTTCTAAATATTTACACACGCGAAAACCTTTAAAACCCATTAATTTTTGAATCATTCTTTAGGAAATGTGCTTATTTTTTAGGAATATAATTTTCAGCAGCACACCGGAAATTAATTCGGAAATATTGCGTTTTTTTGTATTCGGTATATAGGTTTCCATGAATTTTTAACAATGGTTTAATTGTTGAAACAATATATTCAGTTTCAGTTTTACTTTATTTTACATTTCTAAACATTTACACAGGCGAACACATTTAAAACCCATTAATTTTTGAATCATTCTTTAGGAAATGTGCTTATTTATTAGGAATATAATTTTCAGCCGCACACCGGAAATTAATTCGGAAATATTGCGTTTTTTGTATTTGGTATAAAAGTTTCCAGTATTTTCTAACAATGGTTTAATTGTTGAAACAATATATTCAGTTTTACTTTATTTTACATTTCTAAACATTTACACAGGCGAACACATTTAAAACCCATTAATTTTTTAATCATTCTTTAGGAAATGTGCTTATTTATTAGGAATATAATTTTCAGCCGCACACCGGAATTTAATTCGGAAATATTGCGTGATTTGTATTCGGCATATAGGTTTCCATGATTTTTTAACAATTGTTTATTTGTTGAAACAATATATTCGGTTTTACTTTATTTTATATTTCTAAACATTTACACAGGCGAACACCTTTAAAACCCATTAATTTTTGAATCATTCTTTAGGAAATGTGCTGATGTATTAGGAAACTTATTTTCAGCCGTGCATTGGAATTTAATTCGGAAATATTGCGTGTTTTATATTCGGTATATCAGTTTCCAGGATTTACTAACAATAGTTTTATTGTTGAAAAAATGTATTCCGTTTTGCTTTACTTTATATTTATAATCATTCACACATGCGGACGCCTTTAAAATCGAATAATTTTTACGTCATTAATTTGGAAATGTGCTTATTTATTGTAAAACTAATTTTCAGCCGTGCAACGGAATTTAATTCGGAAATATTGAGTGTTTTTTATTTGGTATAAAAGTTTCCAGTATTTTCTAACAACGGTTTAATTGTTGAAACAATATATTCGGTTTTACTTTATTTTACATTTCTAAACATTTACACAGGCGAACACCTTTAAAACCCATTAATTTTTGAATCATTCTTTAGGAAATGTGCTGATGTATTAGGAAACTTATTTTCAGCCGTGCACCGAAATTTAATAGGAAAATATTGCGTGTTTTGTATTCGGTATATAGGTTTCCATGATTTTTTAACAATTGTTTATTTGTTGAAACAATATATTCGGTTTTACTTTATTTTACATTTCTAAATATTTACATAGGCGAACACCTTTTAAACCCATTAATTTTTGAATCATTCTTTAGGAAATGTGCTTATTTATTAGGAATATAATTTTCCGCCGCTCACCGGAAATTAATTCGGAAATATTGCTTTTTTGTATTCGGTATATCGGTTACTATTATTTTTTAACAATGGTTTATTGTTGAAACAATATATCAGTTTTACTTTATTTTACATTTCTAAACATTTACACAAGCGAACACCTTTAAAACCAATTAATTATTTAATCATTCTTTAGAAAATGTGCTTATTTATTAGGAATATAATTTTCAGCCGCACACCGGAATTTAATTCGGAAATATTGCGTGGTTTGTATTCGGTATATAGGTTTCGAAGATTTTTTAACAATGGTTTAATTGTTGAAACAATATATTAGTTTTTACTCTATTTTACATTTCTAAACATTCACACAGGCGAACACCATTAAAACCAATTAATTTTTGTTTCATTCTTTAGGAAATGTGCTGATTTATTAAGAAACTTATTTTCAGCCGTGCACCGAAATTTAGTTCGAAAATATTGCGTGTTTTGTATTCATTATATAGGTTTCCACGATTTTTTATCAATGGTTTAATTATTGAAACAATATATTCGGTTTTACTTTATTTGACATTTCTAAAAATTCACACAGGCGAACGAAGACCTTTAAAACCGAATAATTTTTACGTCTTTCATGAGGAAATGTGATTATTTATTAGGAAATTAATTTTCAGCCGTGCACCGGAATTTAATTCGGAAATATTGCGTGTTTTATATTCGGTATATCAGTTTCCAGGATTTACTAACAATAGATTTATTGTTGAAAAAATGTATTTCGTTTTGCTTTACTTTGTATTTATAATCATTCACACATGCGGACGCCTTTAAAATCGAATAATTTTTATTTCATTAATTTGGAAATGTGCTTATATATTAGGAAACTAATTTTCTGCCGTGCACCGAAATTTAATTCGAAAATGTTGCGTGATTTGTATTCGGTATATAGGTTTCCATGATTTTTTAATAATGGTTTAATTGTTGAAATAGTATATTCTTTTTTACTTTATTTCACATATCTAAACATTCACACAGGCGAACACCTTTAAAACCGAATAATTTTTACGTCATTCATGAGGAAATATGCTTATTTATTAGGAAATTAATTTTCAGCCGTGCACCGGAATTTAATTCGGAAATATTGAGTGTTTTATATTTGGTATAAAAGTTTCCAGTATTTTCTAACAATGGTTTAATTGTTGAAACAATATATTCAGTTTTACTTTATTTTACATTTCTAAACATTTACACAGGCGAACACATTTAAAACCCATTAATTTTGAAATAATCATTCTATAGAAAATGTGCTTATTTATTAGGAATATAATTTTCAGCCGCACACCGGAATTTAATTCGGAAATATTGCGTGTTTTGTATTCGGTATTTAGGTTTCCAAGATTTTTTAACAATGGTTTAATTTGTGAAACAACATATTCGATTTTAGTTTATTTGACATTCCTAAAACTTCACACAGGCGGACTCCTTTAAAACCGAATAATTTTTATATAATTCATTAGGAAACGTGCTTATTTATTAGGAAATTAATTTTCAGCCGTGCATCGAAATTTAATTCGAAAATATTGCGTGTTTTGTGTTCGGTATATAGGTTTCCATTATTGTTTAACAATGGTTTAATTGTTGAAACAATATATTAGTTTTTACTCGATTTTACATTTCTAAACATTCACACAGGCGAACACAATTAAAACCAATTAATTTTTTAATCATTCTTTAGGAAATGTGCTGATTTAATAAGAAACTTATTTTCTGCCGTGCACCGAAATTTAATTCGAAAATATTGCGTGTTTTGTATTCGGTATATAGGTTTCCACGATTTTTTATCAATGGTTTAATTATTGATACAATATATTCGGTTTTACTTTATTTGACATTTCTAAAAATTCGCGCAGGCGAACTAACCCCTTTAAAACGAATAATTTTTAAGTCATTCATTAGGAAATGTGCTTATTTATTAGGAAACTAATTTTCAGCCGTGCACCGGAATTTAATTCGGAAATATTGAGTGTTTTATATTTGGTATAAAAGTTTCCAGTATTTTCTAACAATGGTTTAATTGTTGAAACAATATATTCAGTTTTACTTTATTTTACATTTCTAAACATTTACCCAGGCGAACACCTTTAAAACCCATTAATATTTGAATCATTCTTTAGGAAATGTGCTTATTTATTAGGAATATAATTTTCAGCCGCACACCGGAATTTAATTCGGAAATATTGCGTGTTTTGTATTCGGCATATAGGTTTCCATGATTTTTTAACAATTGTTTATTTGTTGAAACAATATATTCGGTTTTACTTTATTTTACATTTCTAAACATTTATACAGGCGATTTAAAACCCATTAATTTTTGAATCACTCTTTAGGTAATGTGCTGATGTATTAGGAAACTTATTTTCAGCCGTGCACCGAAATTTAATTCGGAATTATTGAGTGTTTTATATTCGGTATATCTATTTCCAGTATTTTCTAACAATGGTTTAATTGTTGAAACAATATATTCAGTTTTACTTCATTTTACATTTCTAAACATTTACACAGGCGAACACCTTTAAAACCCATTAATTTTTGAATCATTCTTTAGGAAATGTGCTTATTTATTAGGAATATAATTTTCAGCCGCACACCGGAAATTAATTCGGAAATGCTGCGTTTTTTGTATTCGGTATATAGGTTTCCATGATTTTTTAACAATGGTTTAATTATTGAAACAATATATTCGGTTTTACTTTATTTGACATTTCTAAAAAATCGCGCAGGCGAACTAACCCCTTTAAAACCGAATAATTTTTAGGTCATTCATTAGGAAATGTGCTTATTTATTAGGAAATTAATTTTCAGCCGTGCACCGGAATTTAATTAGGAAATATTGCGTGTTTTATATTCGGTATAACAGTTTCCAGGATTTACTAACAATAGTTTTATTGTTGAAAAAATGTATTCCGTTTTGCTTTACTTTATATTTATAATCATTCACACATGCGGACGCCTTTAAAATCGAATAATGTTTACGTCATTAATTTGGAAATGTGCTTATTTATTAGGAAACTAATTTTCAGCCGTGCGCCGAAATTTAATTTGAAAATGTTGTGTGTTTTGTATTCGGTATATAGGTTTCCATGATTTTTTAACAATGGTTTAATTGCTGAAATAGTATATTCTGTTTTACTTTATTTGACATATCTAAACATTCACACAGGCGAACACCTTTAAAACTGAATAATTTTTACGCCATTTATTAGGATATATGCTTATTTATTATGAAATAAATTTTCAGCCGTGCACCGGAATTTAATTCGGAAATATTGAGTGTTTTATATTTGGTATAAAAGTTTCCAGTATTTTCTAACAATGGTTTAATTGTTGAAACAATATATTCGGTTTTACTTTATTTTACATTTCGAAACATTTACACAGGCGATTTAAAACCCATTAATTTTTGAATCATTCTTTAGGAAATGTGCTGATGTATTAGGAAACTTATTTTCAGCCGTGCACCGAAATTTAATACGAAAATATTGCTTTTTTGTATTCGGTATATAGGTTTCCATGATTTTTTAACAATGGTTTAATTGTTGAAATAGTATATTCTGTTTTACTTTATTTGACATATCTAAACATTCACACAGGCGAACACCTTTAAAACCGAATAATTTTTGCGCCATTTATTAGGATATATGCTTAATTATTAGGAAATCAATTTTCAGCCGTGTACCGGAATTTATTTCAAATATATTGCGTGTTTTATATTTGGTATAAAAGTTTGCAGTATTTTCTATCAATGGTGTAATTGTTGAAACTATATATTCAGTTTTACTTTATTTTACATTTCTAAACATTTACATAGGCGAACACCTTTTAAACCCATTAATTGTTGAATCATTCTTTAGGAAATGTGCTTATTTATTAGGAATATAATTTTCCGCCGCACACCGGAAATTAATTCGGAAATATTGCTTTTTTGTATTCGGTATATAGGTTTCTATTATTTTTTAACAATGGTTTAATTGTTGAAACAACATATTCGGTTTTACTTTATTTGACATTTCTAAAACATCACACAGGCGGACTCCTTTAAAAGCGAATAATTTTTATGTCATTCTTTAGGAAATGTGCTTATTTATTAGGGATATAATTTTCAGCCGCACACCGGAAATTAATTCGGAAATATTGCGTTTTTTTTTGTATTCGGTATATAGGTTTCCATGATTTTTTAACAATGGTTTAATTGTTGAAACAGTATATTCAGTTTTACTTTATTTTACATTTCTAAACATTTACACAGGCGAACACATTTAAAACCCATTAATTTTTGAATCATTCTTTAGGAAATGTGCTTATTTATTAGGAATATAATTTTCAGCCGCACACCGGAATTTAATTCGGAAATATTGCGTGTTTTGTATTCGGCATATAGGTTTCCATGATTTTTTAACAATTGTTTATTTGTTGAAACAATATATTCGGTTTTACTTTATTTTACATTTCTAAACATTTACACAGGCGAACACCTGTAAAACCCATTAATTTTTGAATCATTCTTTAGGAAATGTGCTGATGTATTAGGAAACTTATTTTCAGCCGTGCACCGAAATTTAATACGAAAATATTGCGTGTTTTGTATTCGGTATATAGTTTTCCATGATTTTTTAACAATGGTTTAATTGCTGAAACAATGTATTCCGTTTTACTATTTTTTACATGTCTAAAAATTCACACAGGCGAACACCTTTTAAACCGAATAATTTTTATGTCACTCATTTGGAAATGTGCTTAATTATTAGGAAATCAATTTTCAGCCGTGTACCGGAATTTATTTCAAATATATTGCGTGTTTTATATTTGGTATAAAAGTTTGCAGTATTTTCTAACAATGGTGTAATTGTTGAAACAATATATTCAGTTTTACTTTATTTTATATTTCTAAACATTTACATAGGCGAACACCTTTTAAACCCATTAAATTTTGAATCATTCTTTAGGAAATGTGCTTATATCTTAGGAATATAATTTTCCGCCGCACACCGGAATTTAATTCGGAAATATTGCGTGTTTTGTATTCGGTATATAGGTTTCCAAGATTTTTTAACAATGGTTTAATTGGTGAAACAACATATTCGATTTTACTTTATTTGACATTTCTAAAACTTCACACAGGCGAACACCTTTAAAACGAATTAATTTTTGAATAATTCTTTAGGAAATGTGCTGATTTATTAAGAAACTTATTTTCAGCCGTGCACCGAAATTTAATTCGAAAATATAACGTGTTTTGTATTCGGTATATAGGTTTCCACGATTTTTTATCAATGGTTTAATTATTGAAAAAATATATTCGGTTTTACTTTATTTCACATTTCTAAAATTTCACACAGGCGAACGAACACCTTTAAAACCGAATAATTTTTACGTCTTTCATTAGGAAATGTGCTTATTTATTAGGAAATTAATTTTCAGCCGTGCACCGGAATTTAATTCGGAAATATTGCGTGTTTTGTATTCGGTATATAGGTTTCCAAGATTTTTTAACAATGGTTTAATTGTTGAAACAATATATTAGTTTTTACTCTATTTTACATTTCTAAACATTCACACAGGCGAGCGCCTTTAAAACCAATTACTTTTTGAATAATTCTTTAGGAAATGTGCTGATTTATTAAGAAACATTTATTCAACCGTGCACCGAAATTTAATTCGAAAATATTGCGTGTTTTGTATTTGGTATATAGGTTTCCACGATTTTTTAACAATGGTTTAATTGTTGAAACAATATATTAGTTTTTACTCTATTTTACATTTCTAAACATTCACACAGGCGAACACCTTTAAAACCAATTAATGTTTGAATAATTCTTTAGGAAATGTGCTGATTTATTAAGAAACTTATTTTCAGCCGTGCACCGAAATTTAATTCGAAAATATGACGTGTTTTGTATTCGGTATATAGGTTTCCACGATTTTTTATCAATGGTTTAATTATTGAAACAATATATTCGGTTTTACTTTATTTCACATTTCTAAAATTTCACACAGGCGAACGAACACGTTTAAAACCGAATAATTTTTACGTCTTTCATTAGGAAATGTGCTTATTTATTAGGAAATTAATTTTCAGCCGTGCACCGGAATTTAATTCGGAAATATTGCGTGTTTTGTATTCGGTATATAGGTTTCCACGATTTTTTAACAATGGTTTAATTGTTGAAACAATATATTAGTTTTTACTCTATTTTACATTTCTAAACATTCACACAGGCGAAAACCTTTAAAACCAATTAATTTTTGAATAATTCTTTAGGAAACGTGCTTATTTATTATGAAACTAATTTTCAGCCGTGCATCGAAATTTAATTCGAAAATATTGCGTGTTTTGTGTTCGGTATATAGGTTTCCATTATTTTTTAACAATGGTTTAATTGTTGAAACAATATATTAGTTTTTACTCTATTTTACATTTCTAAACATTCACACAGGCGAACACCTTTAAAACCAATTAATTTTTGAATAATTCTTTAGGAAATATGCTGATTTATTAAGAAACTTATTTTCAGCCGTGCACCGAAATTTAATTCGAAATTATTGCGTGTTTTGTATTCGGTATATAGGTTTCCAAGATTTTTTAACAATGGTTTAATTGGTAAAACAACATATTCGATTTTACTTTATTTGACATTTCTAAAACTTCATACAGGCGGACTCCTTTAAAACCGAATAATTTTTATATCATTCAATAGGAAATGTGCTTATTTATTAGGAAACTAATTTTCAGCCATGCACCGAAATTTAATTCGAAAATAATGCGTGTTTTGTGTTCGGTATATATGTTTCCATTATTTTTTAACAATGGTTTAATTGTTGAAACAATATATTAGATTTTACTCTATTTTACATTTCTAAAAATTCACACAGGCGAACGAAAACCTTTAAAACCGAATAATTTTTACGTCATTCATTAGGAAATGTGCTTATTTATTAGGAAATTAATTTTCAGCCATGCACCGGAATTTAATTCGGAAATATTGCGTGTTTTATATTTGGTATAAAAATTTCCAGTATTTTCTAACAATGGTTTAATTGTTGAAACAATATATTCAGTTTTACTTTATTTTCCTTTTCTAAACATTTACACAGGCGAACACCTTTAAAACCCATTAATTATTTAATCATTCTTTAGAAAATGTGCTTATTTATTAGGAATATAATTTTCAGCCGCACACCGGAATTTAATTTGGAAATATTGCGTGTTTTGTATTCGGTATATAGGTTTCCAAGATTTTTTAACAATGGTTTATTTAGTGAAACAACATATTCGATTTTACTCTTTTTGACATTTCTAAAACTTCACACAGGCGGACTCCTTTAAAACCGAATAATTTTTATATCATTCAATAGGAAACGTGCTTATTTATTATGAAATTAATTTTCAGCCGTGCACCGGAATTTAATTCGGAAATATTGCGTGTTTTATATTCGGTATATCAGTTTCCAGGATTTACTAACAATATTTTTATTGTTGAAAAAATGCATTCCGTTTTGCTTTACTTTATATTTATAATCATTCACATATGCGGACGCCTTTAAAATCGAATAATTTTTACGTCATTAATTTGATTGTGTTAATGTGCTGATTTATTAGGAAACTTATTTTCAGCCGTGCACCGAAATTTAATTCGGAATTATTGAGTGTTTTATATTCGGAATATCTGTTTCCAATATTTTCTAACAATTTTTTAATTGTTGAAACAATATATTCAGTTTTACTTCATTTTACATATCTAAACATTTACACACGCGAAAACCTTTAAAACCCATTAATTGTTTAATCATTCTTTAGGAAATGTGCTTATTTATTAGGAATATAATTTTCAGCCGCACACCGGAAATTAATTCGGAAATATTGCGTTTTTTTGTATTCGGTATATAGGTTTCCATGATTTTTTAACAATGGCTTAATTGTTGAAACAATATATTCAGTTTTCCTTTATTTTACATTTCTAAACATTTGCAAAGCGAACACATTTAAAACCCATTAATTTTTGAACCATTCTTAAGGAAATGTGCTTATTTATTAGGAATATAATTTTCAGCCGCACACCGGAATTTAATTCGGAAATATTGCGTGTTTTGTATTCGGCATATTGGTTTCCATGATTTTTTAACAATTGTTTATTTGTTGAAACAATATATTCGGTTTTACTTTATTTTACATTTCTAAACATTTACACAGGCGAACACCTTTAAAACCCATTAATTTTTGAATCATTCTTTAGGAAATGTGCTGATGTATTAGGAAACTTATTTTCAGCCATGCACCGAAATTTAATACGAAAATATTGCGTGTTTTGTATTCGGTATATAGTTTTCTATGATTTTTTAGCAATGGTTTAATTGTTGAAACAATGTATTCCGTTTTACTATTTTTTACATGTCTAAAAATTCACACAGGCGAACACCTTTTAAACCGAAATTTTTTATGTCACTCATTTGGAAATGTGCTTAATTTTTAGGAAATCAATTTTCAGCCGTGTACCGGAATTTATTTCAAATATATTGCGTGTTTTATATTTGGTATAAAAGTTTGCAGTATTTTCTAACAATGGTGTAATTGTTGAAACAATATATTCAGTTTTACTTTATTTTACATTTCTAAACATTTACATAGGCGAACACCTTTTAAACCCATTAAATTTTGAATCATTCTTTAGGAAATGTGCTTATTTATTAGGAATATAATATTCCGCCGCACACCGGAAATTAATTCGGAAATATTGCTTTTTAGTATTCGGTATATAGGTTTCTATTATTTTTTAACAATGGTTTAAATGTTTTACTTTATTTGACATTTCTAAAACTTCACACAGGCGGACTCCTTTAAAATCGAATAATTTTTATGTCATTCTTTAGGAAATTTAATCCGGAATTTAATTCGGAAATATTGCGTGTTTTATATTCGGTATATCAGTTTCCAGGATTTACTAACAATATTTTTATTGTTGAAAAAATGTATTCCGTTTTGCTTTACATTATATTTATAATCATTCACATATGCGGACGCCTTTAAAATCGAATAATTTTTACGTCATTAATTTAGAAATGTGGTTATTTATTAGGAAACTAATTTTCAGCCGTGCACCGAAATTTAATTCGAAAATCTTGCGTGTTTTGTATTCGGTATATAGGTTTCCATGATTTTTTAACAATGGTTTAATTGTTGAAACAATATATTCAGTTTTACTTTATTTTACATTTCTAAACATTTACACAGGCGAACACCTTTAAAACCCATTAATTTATGAATCGTTCTTTAGGAAATGTTCTTATTTATTAGGAATATAATTTTCAGCCGCCCACCGGAATTTAATTCGGAAATATTGCGTGTTTTGTATTCGGCATATAGGTTTCCATGATTTTTTAACAAATGTTTATTTGTTGAAACAATATATTTGCTTTTACTTTATTTTACATTTCTAAACATTTACACAGGCGAACACCTTTAAAACCCATTAATTTTTTAATCATTCTTTAGGAAATGTGGTGATGTATTAGGAAACTTATTTTCAGCCGTGCACCGAAATTTAATTCGGAATTATTGAGTGTTTTATGTTCCGTATATCTGTTTCCACTATTTTCTTACAATGGTTTAATTGTTGAAACAATATATCCAGTTTTTCTTCATTTTACATTTCTAAACATTTACACAAGCGAACACCTTTAAAACCCATTAATTTTTTAATCATTCTTTAGAAAATGTGCTTATTTATTAGGAATATAATTTTCAGCCGCACACCGGAAATTAATTCGGAAATATTGCGTGTTTTGTATTCGGTATATAGGTTTTCACGATTTTTTATCAATGGTTTAATTATTGAAACAATATATTCGGTTTTACTTTATTTGACATTTCTAAAAATTCCCACAGGCGAACGAACACCTTTAAAACCGAAAAATTTTTACGTCATTCATTAGGAAATGTGCTTATTTATTAGGAAATTAATTTTCAGCCATGCACCGGAATTTAATTTAGAAATATTGAGTGTTTTATATTTGGTATAAAAGTTTCCAATATTTTCTAACAATGTTTTAATTGTTGAAACAATATATTCAGTTTTATTTTATTTTATATTTCTAAACATTTACACAGGCGAACACCTTTAAACACATTAATTTATGAATCGTTCTTTAGGAAATGTGCTTATTTATTAGGAATATAATTTTCAGCCACACACCGGAAATTAATTCGGAAATATTGCGTGTTTTGTATTCGGCATATAGGTTTCCCTGATTTTTTAACAAATGTTTATTTGTTGAAACAATATATTTGGTTTTACTTTATTTTACATTTCTAAACATTTACACAGTCTAACACCTTTTAAACCCATTAATTTTTGAATAATTCTTTAGGAAATGTGCTGATGTATTAGGAAACTTATTTTCAGCCGTGCACCGAAATTTAATTCGAAAATATTGCGTGTTTTGTGTTCGGTATATAGGTTTCCATTATTTTTTAACAATGGTTTAATTGTTGAAACAATATATTAGTTTTTACTCTATTTTACATTTCTAAACATTCACACAGGCGAACACCTTTAAAACCAATTAATTTTTGAATCATTCTTTAGGAAATGTGCTGATATATTAAGAAACATATTTTCAGCCGTGCACCGAAATTTAATTCGAAAATATAGCGTGTTTTGTATTCGGTATATAGCTTTCCACGATTTTTTATCAATGGTTTAATTTTTGAAACAATATATTCGGTTTTACTTTATTTGACATTTCTAAAAATTCACACAGGCGAACGAATACCTTTAAAACCGAAAAATTTTTGCGTCATTCATCAGGAAATGTGCTTATTTATTAGGAAATTAATTTTCAGCCGTGCACCGGAAGTTAATTCGAAAATATTGCGTGTTTTGTGTTCGGTATATAGGTTTCCATTATTTTTTAACAATGGTTTAATTGTTAAAACAATATATTCGGTTTTACTTTATTTTATATTTCTAAACATTCACAGAGGCGAACACCTTTAAAACCCATTAATTTTTTAATCATTCTTTTGGAAATGTGTTGATTTATTAGGAAACTTATTTTCAGCCGTGCACCGAAATTTAATTCGGAATTATTGAGTGTTTTATATTCCGTATATCTGTTTCCAGTATTTTCTAACAATGGTTTAATTGTTGAAACAATATATCCAGTTTTACTTCATTTTACATTTCTAAACATTTACACAGGCGAACACCTTTAAAACCCATTAATTTTTGAATCATTCTTTAGGAAATGTGCTTATTTATTAGGAAATTAATTTTCAGCCGTGCACCGGAATTTATTTCAAAAATATTGCGTGTTTTATATTTGGTATAAAAATTTCCAGTATTTTCTAACAATGGTTTAATTGTTGAAACAATATATTCAGTTTTAATTTATTTTACATTTCTAAACATTTACACAGGCGAACACCTTTATAATCCATTAATTTTTTAATCATTCTTTAGAAAATGTGCTTATTTATTAGGAAATTAATTTTCAGCCGTGCACCGGAATTTAATTCGGAAATATTGAGTGTTTTATATTTGGTATAAAAGTTTCCAATATTTTCTAACAATGGATTAATTGTTGAAACAATATATTCAGTTTTACTTTATTTTACATTTCTAAACATTTACACAGGCGAACACCTTTAAAACCCATTAATTTATGAATCGTTCTTTAGGAAATGTGCTGATTTATTAGGAAACTTATTTTGAGCCGCGTGCACCGAAATTTAATACGAAAATATTGCGTGTTTTTTATTCGGTATATAGGTTTCCATTATTTTTTAACAATGGTTTAATTGTTGAAACAATATATTCAGTTTTACTTTATTTTACATTTCTAAACATTTACACAGGCGAACACCTTTAAAACCCATTTATTTTTTAATCATTCTTTAGAAAATGTGCTTATTTATTAGGAATATAATTTTCAGCCGCACACCGGAATTTAATTCGGAAATATTGTGTGTTTTGTATTCGGCATATAGGTATCCATGATTTTTTAACAAATGTTTATTTGTTGAAACAATATATTTGGTTTTACTTTATTTTACATTTCTAAACTTTTACACAGGCGAACACCTTTAAAACCCATTAATTTTTGAATCATTCTTTAGAAAATGTGCTGATGTATTAGGAAAGTTGTTTTCAGCCGCACATCGGAATTTAATTCGGAAATCGTTCGTGTTTTGTATTCGGTATATAGGTTTCCACGATTTTTTATCAATGTTTTTATTATTGAAACAATATATTCGGTTTTACTTTATCTGACATTTCTAAAAATTCCCACAGGCGAACGAACACCTTTAAAACCGAATAATTTTTACGTCATTCATTAGGAAATGTGCTTATTTATTAGGAAATTAATTTTCAGCCGTGCACCGGAATTTAATTCGGAAATATTGCGTGCTTTATATTCGGTATATCAGTTTCCAGGATTTACTAACAATATTTTTATTGTTGAAAAAATGTATTCCGTTTTGCTTTACTTTATATTTATAATCATTCACATATGCGGACGCCTTTAAAATCGAATAATTTTTACGTCATTAATTTGGAAATGTGCTTATTTATTAGGAAACTAATTTTCAGCCGTGCAACGAAATTTAATTCGAAAATGTTGCGTGTTTTGTATTCGGTATATAAATTTCCATGATTTTTTAACAATGGTTTAATTGTTGAAATAGTATATTCTGTTTTACTTTATTTGACATATCTAAACATTCACACATGTGAACACCTTTAAAACCGAATAATTTTTACGCCATTTATTAGGATATATTCTTATTTATTAGGAAATTAATTTTCAGCCGTGCACCGGAATTTAATTCGGAAATATTGAGTGTTTTATATTTGGTATAAAAGTTTCCAATATTTTCTAACAATGGTTTAATTGTTGAAACAATATATTCAGTTTTACTTTATTTTACATTTCTAAACATTTACACAGGCGAACACCTTTAAAACCCATCAATTTATGAATCGTTCTTTAGGAAATGTGCTTATTTATTAGGAATATAATTTTCAGCTGCACACCGGAATTTAATTCGGAAATATTGCGTGATTTGTATTCGGCATATAGGTTTCCATGATTTTTTAACAAATGTTTATTTGTTGAAACAATATATTTGGTTTTACTTTATTTTACATTTCTAAACATTTACACAGGCGAACACCTTTAATACCCATTAATTTTTGAATCATTCTTTAGTAAATGTGCTGATGTATTAGGAAACTTATTTTCAGCCGTGCACCGAAATTTAATTCGAAAATATTGCGTGTTTTGTGTTCGGTATATAGGTTTCCATTATTTTTTAACAATGGTTTAATTGTTGAAACAACGTATTCCGTTTTACTATTTTTTACATATCTAAAAATTCACACAGGCGAACACCTTTTATACCGAATAATTTTTATGTCACACATTTGGAAATGTGCTTATTTATTAGGAAATCAATTTTCAGCCGTGTACCGGAATTTATTTCAAAAATATTGCGTGTTTTATATTTGGTATAAAAGTTTGCAGTATTTTCTAACAATAGTGTAATTGTTGAAACAATATATTCGGTTTTCCTTTATTTGACATTTCTAAAACTTCACACAGGCGGACTCCTTTAAAAGCGAATAATTTTTATATCATTCAATAGGAAACGTGCTTATTTATTATGAAACTAATTTTCAGCCGTGCACCGAAATTTAATTCGAAAATATTGCGTGTTTTGTGTTCGGTATATAGGTTTCCATTATTTTTTAACAATGGTTTAATTGTTGAAACAATATATTAGTTTTTACTCTATTTTACATTTCTAAACATTCACACAGGCGAACACCTTTAAAACCAATTAATTTTTGAATCATTCTTTAGGAAATGTGCTGATATATTAAGAAACTTATTTTCAGCCGTGCACCGAAATTTAATTCGAAAATATAGCGTGTTTTGTATTCGATATATAGGTTTCCACAATTTTTTATCAATGGTTTAATTATTGAAACAATATATTCGGTTTTACTTTATTTGACATTTCTAAAAATTCACACAGGCGAACGAATACCTTTAAAAACGAAAAATTTTTACGTCATTCATTAGGAAATGTGCTTATTTATTAGGAAATTAATTTTCAGCCGTGCACCGGAAGTTAATTCGAAAATATTGCGTGTTTTGTGTTCGGTATATAGGTTTCCATTATTTTTTAACAATGTTTTAATTGTTGAAACAATATATTCGGTTTTACTTTATTTTATATTTCTAAACATTCACAGAGGCGAACACCTTTAAAACCCATTAATTTTTTAATCATTCTTTAGGAAATGTGCTGATTTATTAGGAAACATATTTTCAGCCGTGCACCGAAATTTAATTCGGAATTATTGAGTGTTTTATATTCCGTATATCTGATTCCAGTATTTTCTAACAATGGTTTAATTGTTGAAACAATATATCCAGTTTTACTTCATTTTACATTTCTAAACATTTACACAGGCGAACACCTTTAAAACCAATTAATTTTTGAATCATTCTTTAGGAAATGTGCTTATTTATTAGGAAATTAATTTTCAGCCGTGCACCGGAATTTATTTCCAAAATATTGCGTGTTTTATATTTGGTATAAAAATTTCCAGTATTTTTTAACAATGTTTTAATTGTTAAAACAATATATTCAGTTTTACTTTATTTTACATTTCTAAACATTTACACAGGCGAACACCTTTAAAATCCATTAATTTTTTAATCATTCTTTAGAAAATGTGCTTATTTATTAGGAAATTAATTTTCAGCCGTGCACCGGAATTTATTTCGGAAATATTGAGTGTTTTATATTTGGTATAAAAGTTTCCAATATTTTCTAACAATGGTTTAATTGTTGAAACAATATATTCAATTTTACTTTATTTTACATTTCTAAACATTTACGCAGGCGAACACCTTTAAAACCCATTAATTTATGAATCGTTCTTTAGGAAATGTGCTTATTTTTTAGGAATATAATTTTCAGCCGCACACCGGAATTTAATTCGGAAATATTGCGTGTTTTGTATTCGGTATACAGGTTTCCACGATTTTTTATCAATGGTTTAATTATTGAAACAATATATTCGGTTTTACTTTATTTGACATTTCTAAAAATTCACACAGGCGAACGAACACCTTTAAAACCGAATAATTTTTACGTCATTCATTAGGAAATGTGCTTATTTATTAGGAAACTAATTTTCAGCCGTGCACCGAAATTTAATTCGAAAATGTTGCGTGTTTTGTATTCGGTATACAGGTTTCCATGATTTTTTTAACAATCTTTTAATTGTTTAAATAGTACATTCTGTTTTACTTTATTTGACATATCTAAGCATTCACTCAGGTGAACACCTTTAAAACCGAATAATTTTTACGACATTTATTAGGATATATTCTTATTTATTAGGAAATTAATTTTCAGCCGTGCACCGGAATTTAATTCGGAAATATTGAGTGTTTTATATTTGGTATAAAAGTTTCCAATATTTTCTAACAATGGTTTAATTGTTGAAACAATATATTCAGTTTTACTTTATTTTACATTTCTAAACATTCACACAGGCGAACACCTTTAAAACCGAATAATTTTTATATCATTCTTTAGGAAATGTGCTTATTTATTAGGAAACTAATTTTCAGCCGTGCACCGTAATTTAATTCGAAAATATTGCGTGTTTTGTGTTCGTTATATAGGTTTCCATTATTTTATAACAATGGTTTAATTGTTGAAGCAATATATTCGGATTTACTTTATTTTATATTTCTAAACATTCACACAGGCGAACACCTTTAAAACCTATTAATTTTTGAATCATTCAATAGGAAATGTGCTTATTTATTAGGAAACTTATTTTCAGCCGTGCACCGAAATTTAATTCGAAAATATTGCGTGTTTTGTGTTCGGTATATAGGTTTCCATGATTTTTTAACAATGGTTTAATTGTTGAAATTGTATATTCTGTTTTACTTTATTTGACATATCTAAACATTCACACAGGCGAACACCTTTAAAACCCATTAATTTTTGAGTTATTGTTTAGGAAATGTGCTTATTTATTAGGAATATAATTTTCAGCCGCACACCGGAATTTAATTCGGAAATATTGCGTATTTATATTCGGCATATAGGTTTCCATGATTTTTTAACAATGGTTTATTTGTTGAAACAATATATTCGGTTTTACTTTATTTTACATTTCTAAACATTTACACAGGCGAACACCTTTAAAACCCATTAATTTTTGAATCATTCTTTAGGAAATGTGCTGATGTATTAGGAAACTTATTTTCAGCCCTGCACCGAAATTTAATTCGAAAATATTGCGTGTTTTGTATTCGGTATATAGGTTTCCATGATTTTTTATCAATGGTTTAATTTTTGAAATAGCATAATCTGTTTTACTTTATTTTACATTTCTAAACATTTACACAGGCGAACACCTTTAAAACCCATTAATTTTTGAATCATTCTTTAGAAAATGTGCTGATGTATTAGGAAACTTATTTTCAGCCGTGCACCGAAATTTAATTCGAAAATATTGCGTGTTTTGTGTTCGGTATATATCTTTCCATTATTTTTTAACAATGGTTTAATTGTTGAAACAACGTATTCCGTTTTACTATTTTTTACATATCTAAAAATTCACACAGGCGAACACCTTTTATACCGAATAATTTTTATGTCACACATTTGGTTTGACAATAAAACCGAATAATTGACAGTTTCCATTATTTTATAACAATGGTTTAATTGTTGAAACAATATATTCGGTTTTACTTTATTTTATATTTCTAAACATTCACATAGGCGAACACCTTTAAAACCCATTAATTTTTGAATCGTTCTTTAGGAAATGTGCTGATTTATTAGGAATCTTATTTTCAGTCGCGTGCACCGAAATTTAATTCGAAAATATTGCGTGATTTGTATTCGGTATATAGGTTTTCATGATTTTTTAACAATGGTTTAATTGTTGAAACAATATATTCAGTTTTACTCTATTTTACATTTTTAAACAGTCACACAGGCGAACTCCTTTAAAACCCATTAATTTGTGAATCATTCTTTAGGAAATGTGCTGATTTATTAGGAAACTTATTTTCAGCCGTGCACCGAAATTTAATTCGAAAATATTGCGTGTTTTGTATTCGGTATATAGGTTTCCATTATTTTTTAACAACGATTTATTTGTTTAAACAATATATTCGGTTTTACATTATTTTATATTTCTAAACATTCACACAGGCGAACAACTTTAAAACACATTAATTTTTTATCATTCTTTTGGAAATGTGCTTAATTATTAGGAAACTTATTTTCAGCCGTGCACCGAAATTTAATTCGGAAATATTGAGTGTCTTATATTCGGTATATAAGTTTCCAGGATTTTCTAAAAATGGTTTAATTGTTGAAACAATATATTTGTTTTTACTTTATTTTACATTTCTTAAAATTCACACCTGCGAACACCTTTTAAAACGAAGAAATTTTACGCCATTCATTAGGAAATGTGCTTATTTATTAAGAAATTAATTTTCAGACGTGCACCATAATATAATTCGGAAATATTGCGTGTTTTATATTAGGTATATAGTTTTCCAGAATTTTCTAACAATACATTCATGGTTGAAACAATGTATTCCGTTTTACTATTTTTTAGATTTCTAAAAATTCACACAGGCGAACACCTTTTAAACCCATTGATTTTTGAATCATTCTTTAGGAAATGTGCTGATTTATTAGGAAACTTATTTTGAGCCGCGTGCACCGAAATTTAATTCGAAAATATTGCGTGTTTTGTATTCGGTATATAGGTTTTCATGGTTTTTTAACAATGGTTTAATTTTTGAAACAATATATTCAGTTTTACTTTATTTTACATTTCTAAACATTTACACAGGCGAACACCTTTAAAACACATTAATTTTTTATCATTCTTTTGGAAATGTGCTTATTTATTAGGAAACTTATTTTCAGCCGTGCACCGAAATTTAATTCGGAAATATTGAGTGTCTTATATTCGGTATATAACTTTCCAGGATTTTCTAAAAATGGTTTAATTGTTGAAACAATATATTTGTTTTTACTTTATTTTACATTTCTTAAAATTCACACCTGCGAACACCTTTTAAAACGAATAAATTTTACGCCATTCATTAGGAAATGTGCTTATTTATTAAGAAATTAATTTTCAGACGTGCACCATAATATAATTCGGAAATATTGCGTGTTTTATATTAGGTATATAGTTTTCCAGAATTTTCTAACAATACATTCATGGTTGAAACAATGTATTCCGTTTTACTATTTTTTACATTTCTAAACATTTACACAGGCGAACACCTTTAAAACCCTTTAATTTTTGAATCATTCTTTAGGAAATGTGCTTATTTATTAGGAATATAATTTTCAGCCGCCCACCGGAAATTAATTCGGAAATATTGCGTTTTTTGTATTCGGTATATTGGTTTCCATGATTTTTTAACAATGGTTTAATTGTTGAAACAATAAATTCGGTTTTACTTTATTTGACATTTCTTAAAATTCCCACTGGCGAACACCTTTAAAACGGAATAATTTTTACGTCATTCATTAGGAAATGTGCTTATTTATTAGTAAATTAATTTTCAGCCGTGCACCGGAATTTAATTCGGAAATATTGCGTGTTTTATATTCGAAATATCAGTTTCCAGGATTTACTAACAACAGTTGCATTGTTGAAACAATTTATTTCGTTTGGCTTTATTTTATATTTCTAATCATTCACACATGCGGACGCCTTTAAAATCGAATAATTTTTACGTCATTAATTTGGAAATGTGCTTACTTATTGGGAAATTAATTTTCAGCCGTGCACAGGAATTTATTTCAAAAATATTGCGTGTTTTATATTTGGTATAAAAATTGCCAGTATTTTCCAACAATGGTTTAATTGTTGAAACAATATTTTCAGTTTTACTTTATTTTACATTTCTAAACATTTACACAGGCGAACACCTTTAAAACCCATTAATTTTTTAATCATTCTTTAGGAAATGTGCTTATTTATTAGGAAACATATTTTCAGCCGTGCACCGAAATTTAATTCGGAAATATTGCGTGTGTTGTATTCGGTATATAGGTTTCCATTATTTTTTAACAATGGTTTAATTGTTGAAACATTATATTCGGTTTTACTTTATTTTATATTTCTAAACATTCACAGAGGCGAACACCTTTAAAACCCATTAATTTTTGAATCATTCTTTAGGAAATGTGCTTATTTATTAGGAAATTAATTTTCAGCCGTGCACCGGAATTTATTTCAAAAATATTACGTGTTTTATATTTGGTATAAAAATTTCCAGTATTTTCTAAAAATGGTTTAATTTTTGAAACAATATATTCGGTTTTACTTTATTTGACATTTCTAAAAATTCACACAGGAGAAAGAACACCTTTAAAACCGAATAATTTTTACGTCATTAATTTGGAAATGTGCTTATTTATTAGGAAATTAATTTTCAGCCGTGCACCGGAATTTAATTCGGTAATATTGAGTGTTTTATATTTGGTATAACAGTTTCCAATATTTTCTAACAATGGTTTAATTGTTGAAACATTATATTCAGTTTTACTTTATTTTACATTTCTAAACATTTACACAGGCGAACACCTTTTAAACCCATTAATTTTTGAATCATTCTTTAGGAAATGTACTTATTTATTAGGAATATAATTTTCAGCCGCACACCGGAATTTAATTCGAAAATATTGCGTGTTTTGTGTTCGGTATATAGGTTTCCATTATTTTTTAACAATGGTTTAATTGTTGAAACAACGTATTCCGTTTTACTATTTTTTACATATCTAAAAATTCACAAAGGCGAACACCTTTTATACTGAATAATGTTTATGTCACACATTTGGAAATGTGCTTATTTATTAGGAAATCAATTTTCAGCCGTGTACCGGAATTTATTTCAAAAATATTGCGTGTTTTATATTTGGTATAAAAGTTTGCAGTATTTTCTAACAATAGTGTAATTGTTGAAACAATATATTCTGTTTGACTTTATTTTACATTTCTAAACATTTACACAGGCGAACACCTATAAAACCCATTAATTTTTTAATCATTCTTTAGAAAATGTGCTTATTTATTAGGAATATAATTTTCAGCCGCGCACCGGAATTTAATTCGGAAATATTGCGTGTTTTGTATTCGGTATATAGGTTTCCAAGATTTTTTAACAACGGTTTAATTGGTGAAACAACATATTCGATTTTACTTTATTTGACATTTCTAAAACTTCACACAGGCCGACTCCTTTAAAAGCGAATAATTTTTATATCATTCAATAGGAAACGTGCTTATTTATTATGAAACTAATTTTCAGCCGAGCTTCGAAATTTAATTCGAAAATATTGCGTGTTTTGAGTTCGGTATATAGGTTTCCATTATTTTTTAACAATGGTTTAATTGTTGAAACAATATATTATTTTTTACTCTATTTTACATTTCTAAACATTCACACAGGCGAACACCTTTAAAACCAATTAATTTTTGAATCGTTCTTTAGGAAATGTGCTTATTTATTAGGAAATTAATTTTCAGCCGTGCACCGGAATTTATTTCAAAAATAATGCGTGTTTTATATTTGGTATAAAAATTTCCAGTATTTTCTAACAATGGTATAATTGTTGAAACAATATATTCAGTTTTACTTTATTTTACATTTCTAAACATTTACACAGGCGAACACCTTTAAAATCCATTAATTTTTTAATCATTCTTTAGAAAATGTGCTTATTTATTAGGAAATTAATTTTCAGCCGTGCACCGGAATTTATTTCAAAAATATTGCGTGTTTTATATTTGGTATAAAAATATCCAGTATTTTCTAAAAAAGGTTTAATTGTTGAAACAATATATTCAGTTTTACTTTATTTTACATTTCTAAACATTTACACAGGCGAGTACCTTTAAAACCCATTAATTTTTTAATCATTCTTTAGAAAATGTGCTTATTTATTAGGAATATAATTTTCAGCCGCACACCGGAATTTAATTCGGAAATATTGCGTGTTTTGTATTCGGTATATAGGTTTCCACGATTTTTTATCAATGGTTTAATTATTGAAACAATATATTCGGTTTTACTTTATTTGACATTTCTAAAAATTCACACAGGCGAACGAACACCTTTAAAACCGAATAATTTTTACGTCATTCATTAGGAAATGTGCTTATTTATTAGGAAATTAATTTTCAGCCGTGCACCGGAATTTAATTCGGAAATATTGCCTGTTTTATATTCGGTATATAAGTTTCCAGGATTTACTAACAATATTTTTATTGTTGAAAAAATGTATTCCGTTTTGGTTTACTTTATATTTATAATCATTCACATATGCAGACGCCTTTAAAATCGAATAATTTTTACGTCATTAATTTGGAAATGTGCTTATTTATTAGGAAACTTATTTTCAGCCGTGCACCGAAATTTAATTCGAAAATATTGCGTGTTTTGTGTTCGGTATATAGGTTTCCATGATTTTTTAACAATGGTTTAATTGTTGAAATTGTATATTCTGTTTTACTTTATTTGACATATCTAAACATTCACACAGGCGAACACCTTTAAAACCCATTAATTTTTGAGTTATTGTTTAGGAAATGTGCTTATTTATTAGGAATATAATTTTCAGCCGCACACCGGAATTTAATTCGGAAATATTGCGTATTTATATTCGGCATATAGGTTTCCATGATTTTTTAACAATGGTTTATTTGTTGAAACAATATATTCGGTTTTACTTTATTTTACATTTCTAAACATTTACACAGGCGAACACCTTTAAAACCCATTAATTTTTGAATCATTCTTTAGGAAATGTGCTGATGTATTAGGAAACTTATTTTCAGCCCTGCACCGAAATTTAATTCGAAAATATTGCGTGTTTTGTATTCGGTATATAGGTTTCCATGATTTTTTATCAATGGTTTAATTTTTGAAATAGCATAATCTGTTTTACTTTATTTTACATTTCTAAACATTTACACAGGCGAACACCTTTAAAACCCATTAATTTTTGAATCATTCTTTAGAAAATGTGCTGATGTATTAGGAAACTTATTTTCAGCCGTGCACCGAAATTTAATTCGAAAATATTGCGTGTTTTGTGTTCGGTATATATCTTTCCATTATTTTTTAACAATGGTTTAATTGTTGAAACAACGTATTCCGTTTTACTATTTTTTACATATCTAAAAATTCACACAGGCGAACACCTTTTATACCGAATAATTTTTATGTCACACATTTGGTTTGACAATAAAACCGAATAATTGACAGTTTCCATTATTTTATAACAATGGTTTAATTGTTGAAACAATATATTCGGTTTTACTTTATTTTATATTTCTAAACATTCACATAGGCGAACACCTTTAAAACCCATTAATTTTTGAATCGTTCTTTAGGAAATGTGCTGATTTATTAGGAATCTTATTTTCAGTCGCGTGCACCGAAATTTAATTCGAAAATATTGCGTGATTTGTATTCGGTATATAGGTTTTCATGATTTTTTAACAATGGTTTAATTGTTGAAACAATATATTCAGTTTTACTCTATTTTACATTTTTAAACAGTCACACAGGCGAACTCCTTTAAAACCCATTAATTTGTGAATCATTCTTTAGGAAATGTGCTGATTTATTAGGAAACTTATTTTCAGCCGTGCACCGAAATTTAATTCGAAAATATTGCGTGTTTTGTATTCGGTATATAGGTTTCCATTATTTTTTAACAACGATTTATTTGTTTAAACAATATATTCGGTTTTACATTATTTTATATTTCTAAACATTCACACAGGCGAACACCTTTAAAACACATTAATTTTTTATCATTCTTTTGGAAATGTGCTTAATTATTAGGAAACTTATTTTCAGCCGTGCACCGAAATTTAATTCGGAAATATTGAGTGTCTTATATTCGGTATATAAGTTTCCAGGATTTTCTAAAAATGGTTTAATTGTTGAAACAATATATTTGTTTTTACTTTATTTTACATTTCTTAAAATTCACACCTGCGAACACCTTTTAAAACGAATAAATTTTACGCCATTCATTAGGAAATGTGCTTATTTATTAAGAAATTAATTTTCAGACGTGCACCATAATATAATTCGGAAATATTGCGTGTTTTATATTAGGTATATAGTTTTCCAGAATTTTCTAACAATACATTCATGGTTGAAACAATGTATTCCGTTTTACTATTTTTTAGATTTCTAAAAATTCACACAGGCGAACACCTTTTAAACCCATTGATTTTTGAATCATTCTTTAGGAAATGTGCTGATTTATTAGGAAACTTATTTTGAGCCGCGTGCACCGAAATTTAATTCGAAAATATTGCGTGTTTTGTATTCGGTATATAGGTTTTCATGGTTTTTTAACAATGGTTTAATTTTTGAAACAATATATTCAGTTTTACTTTATTTTACATTTCTAAACATTTACACAGGCGAACACCTTTAAAACACATTAATTTTTTATCATTCTTTTGGAAATGTGCTTATTTATTAGGAAACTTATTTTCAGACGTGCACCGAAATTTAATTCGGAAATATTGAGTGTCTTATATTCGGTATATAAGTTTCCAGGATTTTCTAAAAATGGTTTAATTGTTGAAACAATATATTTGTTTTTACTTTATTTTACATTTCTTAAAATTCACACCTGCGAACACCTTTTAAAACGAATAAATTTTACGCCATTCATTAGGAAATGTGCTTATTTATTAAGAAATTAATTTTCAGACGTGCACCATAATATAATTCGGAAATATTGCGTGTTTTATATTAGGTATATAGTTTTCCAGAATTTTCTAACAATACATTCATGGTTGAAACAATGTATTCCGTTTTACTATTTTTTACATTTCTAAACATTTACACAGGCGAACACCTTTAAAACCCTTTAATTTTTGAATCATTCTTTAGGAAATGTGCTTATTTATTAGGAATATAATTTTCAGCCGCCCACCGGAAATTAATTCGGAAATATTGCGTTTTTTGTATTCGGTATATTGGTTTCCATGATTTTTTAACAATGGTTTAATTGTTGAAACAATAAATTCGGTTTTACTTTATTTGACATTTCTTAAAATTCACACTGGCGAACACCTTTAAAACGGAATAATTTTTACGTCATTCATTAGGAAATGTGCTTATTTATTAGTAAATTAATTTTCAGCCGTGCACCGGAATTTAATTCGGAAATATTGCGTGTTTTATATTCGAAATATCAGTTTCCAGGATTTACTAACAACAGTTGCATTGTTGAAACAATTTATTTCGTTTGGCTTTATTTTATATTTCTAATCATTCACACATGCGGACGCCTTTAAAATCGAATAATTTTTACGTCATTAATTTGGAAATGTGCTTACTTATTGGGAAATTAATTTTCAGCCGTGCACAGGAATTTATTTCAAAAATATTGCGTGTTTTATATTTGGTATAAAAATTGCCAGTATTTTCCAACAATGGTTTAATTGTTGAAACAATATTTTCAGTTTTACTTTATTTTACATTTCTAAACATTTACACAGGCGAACACCTTTAAAACCCATTAATTTTTTAATCATTCTTTAGGAAATGTGCTTATTTATTAGGAAACATATTTTCAGCCGTGCACCGAAATTTAATTCGGAAATATTGCGTGTTTTGTATTCGGTATATAGGTTTCCATTATTTTTTAACAATGGTTTAATTGTTGAAACATTATATTCGGTTTTACTTTATTTTATATTTCTAAACATTCACAGAGGCGAACACCTTTAAAACCCATTAATTTTTGAATCATTCTTTAGGAAATGTGCTTATTTATTAGGAAATTAATTTTCAGCCGTGCACCGGAATTTATTTCAAAAATATTACGTGTTTTATATTTGGTATAAAAATTTCCAGTATTTTCTAAAAATGGTTTAATTTTTGAAACAATATATTCGGTTTTACTTTATTTGACATTTCTAAAAATTCACACAGGAGAAAGAACACCTTTAAAACCGAATAATTTTTACGTCATTAATTTGGAAATGTGCTTATTTATTAGGAAATTAATTTTCAGCCGTGCACCGGAATTTAATTCGGTAATATTGAGTGTTTTATATTTGGTATAACAGTTTCCAATATTTTCTAACAATGGTTTAATTGTTGAAACAATATATTCAGTTTTACTTTATTTTACATTTCTAAACATTTACACAGGCGAACACCTTTTAAACCCATTAATTTTTGAATCATTCTTTAGGAAATGTACTTATTTATTAGGAATATAATTTTCAGCCGCACACCGGAATTTAATTCGAAAATATTGCGTGTTTTGTGTTCGGTATATAGGTTTCCATTATTTTTTAACAATGGTTTAATTGTTGAAACAACGTATTCCGTTTTACTATTTTTTACATATCTAAAAATTCACAAAGGCGAACACCTTTTATACTGAATAATGTTTATGTCACACATTTGGAAATGTGCTTATTTATTAGGAAATCAATTTTCAGCCGTGTACCGGAATTTATTTCAAAAATATTGCGTGTTTTATATTTGGTATAAAAATATCCAGTATTTTCTAAAAAAGGTTTAATTGTTGAAACAATATATTCAGTTTTACTTTATTTTACATTTCTAAACATTTACACAGGCGAGTACCTTTAAAACCCATTAATTTTTTAATCATTCTTTAGAAAATGTGCTTATTTATTAGGAATATAATTTTCAGCCGCACACCGGAATTTAATTCGGAAATATTGCGTGTTTTGTATTCGGTATATAGGTTTCCACGATTTTTTATCAATGGTTTAATTATTGAAACAATATATTCGGTTTTACTTTATTTGACATTTCAAAAATTCACACAGGCGAACGAACACCTTTAAAACCGAATAATTTTTACGTCATTCATTAGGAAATGTGCTTATTTATTAGGAAATTAATTTTCAGCCGTGCACCGGAATTTAATTCGGAAATATTGCCTGTTTTATATTCGGTATATAAGTTTCCAGGATTTACTAACAATATTTTTATTGTTGAAAAAATGTATTCCGTTTTGGTTTACTTTATATTTATAATCATTCACATATGCAGACGCCTTTAAAATCGAATAATTTTTACGTCATTAATTTGGAAATGTGCTTATTTATTAGGAAACTAATTTTCAGCCGTGCACCGAAATTTAATTCGAAAATGTTGCGTGTTTTGTATTCGGTATACAAGTTTCCATGATTTTTTTAACAATCTTTTAATTGTTTAAATAGTACATTCTGTTTTACTTTATTTGACATATCTAAGCATTCACACAGGTGAACACCTTTAAAACCGAATAATTTTTACGACATTTATTAGGATATATTCTTATTTATTAGGAAATTAATTTTCAGCCGTGCACCGGAATTTAATTCGGAAATATTGAGTGTTTTATATTTGGTATAAAAGTTTCCAATATTTTCTAACAATGGTTTAATTGTTGAAACAATATATTCAGTTTTACTTTATTTTACATTTCTAAACATTCACACAGGCGAACACCTTTAAAACCGAATAATTTTTATATCATTCTTTAGGAAATGTGCTTATTTATTAGGAAACTAATTTTCAGCCGTGCACCGTAATTTAATTCGAAAATATTGCGTGTTTTGTGTTCGTTATATAGGTTTCCATTATTTTATAACAATGGTTTAATTGTTGAAGCAATATATTCGGATTTACTTTATTTTATATTTCTAAACATTCACACAGGCGAACACCTTTAAAACCTATTAATTTTTGAATCATTCAATAGGAAATGTGCTTATTTATTAGGAAACTTATTTTCAGCCGTGCACCGAAATTTAATTCGAAAATATTGCGTGTTTTGTGTTCGGTATATAGGTTTCCATGATTTTTTAACAATGGTTTAATTGTTGAAATTGTATATTCTGTTTTACTTTATTTGACATATCTAAACATTCACACAGGCGAACACCTTTAAAACCCATTAATTTTTGAGTCATTGTTTAGGAAATGTGCTTATTTATTAGGAATATAATTTTCAGCCGCACACCGGAATTTAATTCGGAAATATTGCGTATTTATATTCGGCATATAGGTTTCCATGATTTTTTAACAATGGTTTATTTGTTGAAACAATATATTCGGTTTTACTTTATTTTACATTTCTAAACATTTACACAGGCGAACACCTTTAAAACCCATTAATTTTTGAATCATTCTTTAGGAAATGTGCTGATGTATTAGGAAACTTATTTTCAGCCCTGCACCGAAATTTAATTCGAAAATATTGCGTGTTTTGTATTCGGTATATAGGTTTCTGTGATTTTTTAACGATGGTTTATTTGTTGAAACAAATATTCAGTTTTACTCTATTTTACATTTCTAAACATTCACACAGGCGAACATTTTTAAAACCCATTAATTTTTTAATCCTTCTTTAGGAAATGTGCTGATGTATTAGGAAACTTATTTTCAGCCGTGCACCGAAATTTAATTCGAAAATATTGCGTGTTTTGTGTTCGGTATATATGTTTCCATTATTTTTTAACAATGGTTTAATTGTTGAAACAACGTATTCCGTTTTACTATTTTTTACATATCTAAAAATTCACACAGGCGAACACTTTTTATACCGAATAATTTTTATGTCACACATTTGGTTTGACAATAAAACCGAATAATTGACAGTTTCCATTATTTTATAACAATGGTTTAATTGTTGAAACAATATATTCGGTTTTACTGTATTTTACATTTTTAAACAGTCACACAGGCGAACACCTTTAAAACCCATTAATTTTTTAATCATTCTTTAGGAAATGTGCTGATTTATTAGGAAACTTATTTTCAGCCGTGCACCGGAATTTAATTCGAAAATATTGCGTGTTTTGTATTCGGTATATAGGTTTCCATTATTTTTTAACAATGATTTATTTGTTCAAACAATATATTCGGTTTTACATTATTTTATATTTCTAAACATTCACACAAGCGAACACCTTTAAAACACATTAATTTTTTATCATTCTTTTGGAAATGTGCTTATTTATTAGGAAACTTATTTTCAGCCGTGCACCGAAATTTAATTCGGAAATATTGAGTGTCTTATATTCGGTATATAAGTTTCCAGGATTTTCTAACAATGGTTTAATTGTTGAAACAATATATTTGGTTTTACTTTATTTTACATTTCTTAAAATTCACACCTGCGAACACCTTTTAAAACGAATAAATTTTACGCCATTCATTAGGAAATGTGCTTATTTATTAAGAAATTAATTTTCAGACGTGCACCATAATTTTATTCGGAAATATTGCGTTTTTTATATTAGGTATATAGTTTTCCAGAATTTTCTAACAATACATTCATGGTTGAAACAATGTATTCCGTTTTACTATTTTTTAGATTTCTAAAAATTCACACAGGCGAACACCTTTTAAACCCATTAATTTTTGAATCATTCTTTAGGAAATGTGCTGATTTATTAGGAAACTTATTTTGAGCCGCGTGCACCGAAATTTGATTCGAAAATATTGCGTGTTTTGTATTCGGTATATAGGTTTTCATGGTTTTTTAACAATGGTTTAATTTTTGAAACAATATATTCAGTTTTACTTTATTTTACATTTCTAAACATTTACACAGGCGAACACCTTTAAAACCCATTAATTTTTGAATCATTCTTTAGGAAATTTGCTTATTTATTAGGAAATTAATTTTCAGCCGTGCACCGGAATTTATTTCAAAAATATTGCGTCTTTTATATTTGGTATAAAAATTTACAGTATTTTCTAAAAATGGTTTAATTTTTGAAACAATATATTCAGTTTTACTTTATTTTACATTTCTAAACATTCACACAGGCGAACACCTTTAAAACACATTAATTTTTTAATCATTCTTTTGGAAATGGGCTTATTTATTAGGAAACTTATTTTCAGCCGTGCACCGAAATTTAATTCGGAAATATTGAGTGTCTTATATTCGGTATATAAGTTTCCAATATTTTTTAACAATGGTTTAATTTTTGAAACAATATATTCAGTTTTACTTTATTTTACATTTCTAAACATTTACACAGGCGAAAACCTTTAAAACCCATTAATTTTTGAATCATTCTTTAGGAAATGTGCTTATTTATTAGGAATATAATTTTCAGCCTCCCACCGGACATTAATTCGGAAATATTGCGTTTTTTGTATTCGGTATATTGGTTTCCATGATTTTTTAAACATGGTTTAATTGTTGAAACAATAAATTCGGTTTTACTTTATTTGACATTTCTTAAAATTCACACTGGCAAACACCTTTAAAACGGAATAATTTTTACGTCATTCATTAGGAAATGTGCTTATTTATTAGTAAATTAATTTTCAGCCGTGCACCGGAATTTAATTCGGAAATATTGCGTGTTTTATATTCGAAATATCAGTTTCCAGGATTTACTAACAACAGTTGCATTGTTGAAACAATTTATTTCGTTTGGCTTTATTTTATATTTCTAATCATTCACACATGCGGACGCCTTTAAAATCGAATAATTTTTACGTCATTAATTTGGAAATGTGCTTATTTATTGGGAAATTAATTTTCAGCCGTGCACCGGAATTTATTTCAAAAATATTGCGTGTTTTATATTTGGTATAAAAATTGCCAGTATTTTCCAACAATGGTTTAATTGTTGAAACAATATTTTCAGTTTTACTTTATTTTACATTTCTAAACATTTACACAGGCGAACACCTTTATAACCCATTAATTTTTTAATCATTCTTTAGGAAATGTGCTTATTTATTAGGAAACTTATTTTCAGCCGTGCACCGAAATTTAATTCGGAAATATTGCGTGTTTTGTATTCGGTATATAGGTTTCCATTATTTTTTAACAATGGTTTAATTGTTGAAACATTATATTCGGTTTTACTTTATTTTATATTTCTAAACATTCACAGAGGCGAACACCTTTAAAACCCATTAATGTTCGAATCATTCTTTAGGAAATGTGCTTATTTATTAGGAAATTAATTTTCAGCCGTGCACCGGAATTTATTTCAAAAATATTGCGTGTTTTATATTTGGTATAAAAATTTCCAGTATTTTCTAAAAATGGTTTAATTTTTGAAACAATATATTCGGTTTTACTTTATTTGACATTTCTAAAAATTCACACAGGCGAAAGAACACCTTTAAAACCGAATAATTTTTACGTCATTCATTAGGAAATGTGCTTATTGATTAGGAAATTAATTTTCAGCCGTGCACCGGAATTTAATTCGGAAATATTGCGTGTTTTATATTCGGTATATCAGTTTCCAGGATTTACTAACAATATTTTTATTGTTGAAAAAATGTATTCCGTTTTGCTTTACTTTATATTTATAATCATTCAGATATGCAGACGCCTTTAAAATCGAATAATTTTTACGTCATTAATTTGGAAATGTGCTTATTTATTAGGAAATTAATTTTCAGCCGTGCACCGGAATTTAATTCGGTAATATTGAGTGTTTTATATTTGGTATAACAGTTTCCAATATTTTCTAACAATGGTTTAATTGTTGAAACAATACATTCAGTTTTACTTTATTTTACATTTCTAAACATTCACACAGGCGAACACCTTTAAAACCCATTAATTTATGAATCGTTCTTTAGGAAATGTGCTTATTTATTAGGAATATAATTTTCAGCCGCACACCGGAATTTAATTCGGAAATATTGCGTGTTTTGTATTCGGCATATAGGTTTCCATGATATTTTAACAAATGTTTATTTGTTGAAACAATATATTTGGTTTTACTTTATTTTACATTTCTAAACATTTACACAGGCGAACACCTTTAAAACCCATTAATTTTTTAATCATTCTTTAGGAAATGTGCTGATGTATTAGGAAACTTATTTTCAGCCGTGCACCGAAATTTAATTCGAAAATATTGCGTGTTTTGTGTCCGGTATATAGGTTTCCATTATTTTTTAACAATGGTTTAATTGTTGAAACAACGTATTCCGTTTTACTATTTTTTACATATCTAAAAATTCACAAAGGCGAACACCTTTTATACCGAATAATGTTTATGTCACACATTTGGAAATGTGCTTATTTATTAGGAAATCAATTTTCAGCCGTGTACCGGAATTTATTTCAAAAATATTGCGTGTTTTATATTCGGTATAAAAGTTTGCAGTATTTTCTAACAATAGTGTAATTGTTGAAACAATATATTCAGTTTGACTTTATTTTACATTTCTAAACATTTACACAGGCGAACACCTTTTAAACCCATTAATTTTTGAATCATTCTTTAGGAAATGTACTTATTTATTAGGAATATAATTTTCAGCCTCACACCGGAATTTAATTCGGAAATATTGCGTGTTTTGTATTCGGTATATAGGATTCCATGATTTTTCAACAACGGTTTAATTGGTGAAACAACATATTCGATTTTACTTTATTTGACATTTCTAAAACTTCACACAGGCCGACTCCTTTAAAAGCGAATAATTTTTATATCATTCAATAGGAAACGTGCTTATTTATTATGAAACTAATTTTCAGCCGAGCTTCGAAATTTAATTCAAAAATATTGCGTGTTTTGAGTTCGGTATATAGGTTTCCATTATTTTTTAACAATGGTTTAATTGTTGAAACAATATATTATTTTTTACTCTATTTTATATTTCTAAACATTCACACAGGCGAACACCTTTAAAACCAATTAATTTTTGAATCATTCTTTAGGAAATGTGCTTATTTATTAGGAAATTAATTTTCGGCCGTGCACCGGAATTTATTTCAAAAATAATGCGTGTTTTATATTTGGTATAAAAATTTCCAGTATTTTCTAACAATGGTATAATTGTTGAAACAATATATTCAGTTTTACTTTATTTTACATTTCTAAACATTTACACAGGCGAACACCTTTAAAATCCATTAATTTTTATATCATTCTTTAGGAAATGTGCTTATTTATTAGGAAACTAATTTTCAGCCGTGCACCGTAATTTAATTCGAAAATATTGCGTGTTTTGTGTTCGTTATATAGGTTTCCATTATTTTATAACAATGGTTTAATTGTTGAAGCAATATATTCGGAGTTACTTTATTTTATATTTCTAAACATTCACACAGGCGAACACCTTTAAAACCTATTAATTTTTGAATCATTCAATAGGAAATGTGCTTATTTATTAGGAAACTAATTTTCAACCGTGCACCGTAATTTAATTCGAAAATATTGCGTGTTTTGTGTTCGTTATATAGGTTTCCATTATTTTATAACAATGGTTTAATTGTTGAAGCAATATATTCGGATTTACTTTATTTTATATTTCTAAACATTTACACAGGCGAACACCTTTAAAACCCATTAATTTTTGAATCATTCTTTAGGAAATGTGCTGATGTATTAGGAAACTTATTTTCAGCCGTGCACCGAAATTTAATTCGAAAATATTGCGTGTTTTGTGTTCGGTATATAGGTTTCCATTATTTTTTAACAATGGTTTAATTGTTGAAACAACGTATTCCGTTTTACTATTTTTTACATATCTAAAAATTCCCACAGGCGAACACCTTTTATACCGAATAATTTTTATGTCACACATTTGGAAATGTGCTTATTTATTAGGAAATCAATTTTCAGCCGTGTACCGGAATTTATTTCAAAAATATTGCGTGTTTTATATTTGGTATAAAAGTTTGCAGTATTTTCTAACAATAGTGTAATTGTTGAAACAATATATTCAGTTTTACTTTATTTTACATTTCTAAACATTTACACAGGCGAACACCTTTTAAACCCATTAATTTTTTAATCATTCTTTAGGAAATGTGCTTCTTTATTAGGAATATAATTTTCAGCCTCACACCGGAATTTAATTTGGAAATATTGCGTGTTTTGTACTCGGTATATAGGATTCCATGATTTTTCAACAATGGTTTAATTGTTGAAACAATATATTCGGTTTTGCTTTATTTGACATTTCTTAAACTTCACACAGGCGGGCTCCTTTAAAAGCGAATAATTTTTATATCATTCAATAGGAAACGTGCTTATTTATTATGAAACTAATTTTCAGCCGTGCACCGAAATTTAATTCGAAAATATTGCGTGTTTGGTGTTCGGTATATAGGTTTACATTATTTTTTAACAATGGTTTAATTGTTGAAACAATATATTCGGTTTTACTTTATTTTATATTTCTAAACATTCACAGAGGCGAACATCTTTAAGACCCATTAATTTTTTAATCATTCTTTAGGAAATGTGCTGATTTATTAATAAACTTATTGTCAGCCGTGCACCGAAGTTTAATTCGAAAATATAGCGTGTTTTGTATTCGGTATATAGGTTTCCACGATTTTTTATCAATGGTTTAATTATTGAAACAATATATTCGGTTTTACTTTATTTGACATTTCTAAAAATTCACACAGGCGAATACCTTTAAAACCGAAAAAATTTTACGTCATTCATTAGGAAATGTGCTTATTTATTAGGAAATTAATTTTCAGCCGTGCACCGGAAGTTAATTCGAAAATGTTGCGTGTTTTGTATTCGATATATAGGTTTCCATGATTTTTTAACAATGGTTTAATTGTTGAAATAGTATATTCTGTTTTATTTTATTTGACATATATAAAAATTCACACAGGTGAATACCTTTAAAACCGAATAATTTTTACGCCATTTATTACGATATATTCTTATTTATTAGGAAATTAATTTTCAGCCGTGCACCGGAATTTATTTCGGAAATATTGAGTGTTTTATATTTGGTATAAAAGTTTCTAATATTGTCTAACAATGGTTTAATTGTTGAAACAATATATTCAGTTTTACTTTATTTTACATTTCTAAACATTTACACAGGCGAACACCTTTAAAACCCATTAATTTTTGAATCATTCTTTAGGAAATGTGCTGATGTATTAGAAAACTTATTTTCAGCCGTGCACCGAAATTTAATTCGGAATTATTGAGTGTTTTATATTCCGTATGTCTGTTTCCAGTATTTTCTAACAATGGTTTAATTGTTGAAACAATATATCCAGTTTTACTTCATTTTACATTTCTAAACATTTACACAGGCGAACACCTTTAAAACCCATTAATTTTTGAATCATTCTTTAGGAAATGTGCTTATTTATTAGGAAATTAATTTTCAGCCGTGCACCGGAATTTATTTCAAAAATATTGCGTGTTTTATATTTGGTATAAAAATTTCCAGTATTTTCTAACAATGGTTTAATTGTTGAAACAATATATTCATTTTTATTTAATTTACATTTCCAAACATTTACACAGGCGAACACCTTTAAAATCCATTAATTTTTTAATCATTCTTTAGAAAATGTGCTTATTTATTAGGAAATTAATTTTCAGCCGTGCACCGGAATTTATTTCAAAAATATTGCGTGTTTTATATTTGGTATAAAAATTTCCAGTATTTTCTAACAATGGTTTAATTGTTGAAACAATATATTCAGATTTACTTTATTTTACATTTCTAAACATTTACACAGGCGAACACCTTTAAAACCCATTAATTTTTTAATCATTCTTTAGAAAATGTGCTTATTTATTAGGAATATAATTTTCAGCCGCACACCGGAATTTAATTCGGAAATATTGCGTGTTTTGTATTCGGCATATAGGTATCCATGATTTTTTAACAAATGTTTATTTGTTGAAACAATATATTTGGTTTTACTTTATTTTACATTTCTAAACTTTTACACAGGCGAACACCTTTAAAACCCATTAATTTTTGAATCATTCTTTAGAAAATGTGCTGATGTATTAGGAAAGTTGTTTTCAGCCGCACATCGGAATTTAATTCGGAAATCGTTCGTGTTTTGTATTCGGTATATAGGTTTCCACGATTTTTTATCAATGTTTTTATTATTGAAACAATATATTCGGTTTTACTTTATCTGACATTTCTAAAAATTCCCACAGGCGAACGAACACTTTTAAAACCGAATAATTTTTACGTCATTCATTAGGAAATGTGCTTATTTATTAGGAAATTAATTTTCAGCCGTGCACCGGAATTTAATTCGGAAATATTGCGTGCTTTATATTCGGTATATCAGTTTCCAGGATTTACTAACAATATTTTTATTGTTGAAAAAATGTATTCCGTTTTGCTTTACTTTATATTTATAATCATTCACATATGCGGACGCCTTTAAAATCGAATAATTTTTACGTCATTAATTTGGAAATGTGCTTATTTATTAGGAAACTAATTTTCAGCCGTGCAACGAAATTTAATTCGAAAATGTTGCGTGTTTTGTATTCGGTATATAAATATCCATGATTTTTTAACAATGGTTTAATTGTTGAAATAGTATATTCTGTTTTACTTTATTTGACATATCTAAACATTCACACATGTGAACACCTTTAAAACCGAATAATTTTTACGCCATTTATTAGGATATATTCTTATTTATTAGGAAATTAATTTTCAGTTAAGTATAAAAGTTTCCAATATTTTCTAACAATGGTTTAATTGTTGAAACAATATATTCAGTTTTACTTTATTTTACATTTCTAAACATTTACACAGGCGAACACCTTTAAAACCCATTAATTTATGAATCGTTCTTTAGGAAATGTGCTTATTTATTAGGAATATAATTTTCAGCTGCACACCGGAATTTAATTCGGAAATATTGCGTGATTTGTATTCGGCATATAGGTTTCCATGATTTTTTAACAAATGTTTATTTGTTGAAACAATATATTTGGTTTTACTTTATTTTACATTTCTAAACATTTACACAGGCGAACACCTTTAATACCCATTAATTTTTGAATCATTCTTTAGGAAATGTGCTGATGTATTAGGAAACTTATTTTCAGCCGTGCACCGAAATTTAATTCGAAAATATTGCGTGTTTTGTGTTCGGTATATAGGTTTCCATTATTTTTTAACAATGGTTTAATTGTTGAAACAACGTATTCCGTTTTACTATTTTTTACATATCTAAAAATTCACACAGGCGAACACCTTTTATACCGAATAATTTTTATGTCACACATTTGGAAATGTGCTTATTTATTAGGAAATCAATTTTCAGCCGTGTACCGGAATTTATTTCAAAAATATTGCGTGTTTTATATTTGGTATAAAAGTTTGCAGTATTTTCTAACAATAGTGTAATTGTTGAAACAATATATTCGGTTTTCCTTTATTTGACATTTCTAAAACTTCACACAGGCGGACTCCTTTAAAAGCGAATAATTTTTATATCATTCAATAGGAAACGTGCTTATTTATTATGAAACTAATTTTCAGCCGTGCACCGAAATTTAATTCGAAAATATTGCGTGTTTTGTGTTCGGTATATAGGTTTCCATTATTTTTTAACAATGTTTTAATTGTTGAAACAATATATTCGGTATTACTTTATTTTATATTTCTAAACATTCACAGAGGCGAACACCTTTAAAACCCATTAATTTTTTAATCATTCTTTAGGAAATGTGCTGATTTATTAGGAAACATATTTTCAGCCGTGCACCGAAATTTAATTCGGAATTATTGAGTGTTTTATATTCCGTATATCTGATTCCAGTATTTTCTAACAATGGTTTAATTGTTGAAACAATATATCCAGTTTTACTTCATTTTACATTTCTAAACATTTACACAGGCGAACACCTTTAAAACCAATTAATTTTTGAATCATTCTTTAGGAAATGTGCTTATTTATTAGGAAATTAATTTTCAGCCGTGCACCGGAATTTATTTCCAAAATACTGCGTGTTTTATATTTGGTATAAAAATTTCCAGTATTTTCTAACAATGTTTTAATTGTTAAAACAATATATTCAGTTTTACTTTATTTTACATTTCTAAACATTTACACAGGCGAACACCTTTAAAATCCATTAATTTTTTAATCATTCTTTAGAAAATGTGCTTATTTATTAGGAAATTAATTTTCAGCCGTGCACCGGAATTTATTTCGGAAATATTGAGTGTTTTATATTTGTCATAAAAGTTTCCAATATTTTCTAACAATGGTTTAATTGTTGAAACAATATATTCAGTTTTACTTTATTTTACAATTCTAAACATTTACGCAGGCGAACACCTTTAAAACCCATTAATTTATGAATCGTTCTTTAGGAAATGTGCTTATTTTTTAGGAATATAATTTTCAGCCGCACACCGGAATTTAATTCGGAAATATTGCGTGTTTTGTATTCGGCATATAGGTTTCCATGATTTTTTAACAAATGTTTATTTGTTGAAACAATATATTTGGTTTTACTTTATTTTACATTTCTAAACATTTACACAGGCGAACACCTTTAAAACCCATTAATTTTTGAATCATTCTTTAGGAAATGTGCTGATGTATTAGGAAACTTATTTTCAGCCGTGCACCGAAATTTAAGTCGAAAATATTGCGTGTTTTGTGTTCGGTATATATGTTTCCATTATTTTTTAACAATGGTTTAATTGTTGAAACAACGTATTCCGTTTTACTATTTTTTACATATCTAAAAATTCACACAGGCGAACACCTTTTATACCGAATAATTTTTATGTCACACATTTGGTTTGACAATAAAACCGAATAATTGACAGTTTCCATTATTTTATAACAATGGTTTAATTGTTGAAACAATATATTCGGTTTTACTTTATTTTATATTTCTAAACATTCACATAGGTGAACACCTTTAAAACCCATTAATTTTTGAATCATTCTTTAGGAAATGTGCTGATTTATTAGGAATCTTATTTTCAGTCGCGTGCACCGAAATTTAATTCGAAAATATTGCGTGATTTGTATTCGGTATATAGGTTTTCATGATTTTTTAACAATGGTTTAATTGTTGAAACAATATATTCAGTTTTACTCTATTTTACATTTTTAAACAGTCACACAGGCGAACACTTTTAAAACCCATTAATTTTTGAATCATTCTTTAGGAAATGTGCTGATTTATTAGGAAACGTATTTTCAGCCGTACACCGAAATTTAATTCGAAAATATTGCGTGTTTTGTATTCGGTATATAGGTTTCCATTATTTTTTAACAATGATTTATTTGTTCAAACAATATATTCGGTTTTACATTATTTTATATTTCTAAACATTCACACAGGCGAACACCTTTAAAACACATTAATTTTTTATCATTCTTTTGGAAATGTGCTTATTTATTAGGAAACTTATTTTCAGCCGTGCACCGAAATTTAATTCGGAAATATTGAGTGTCTTATATTCGGTATATAAGTTTCCAGGATTTTCTAACAATGGTTTAATTGTTGAAACAATATATTTGGTTTTACTTTATTTTACATTTCTTAAAATTCACACCTGCGAACACCTTTTAAAACGAATAAATTTTACGCCATTCATTAGGAAATGTGCTTATTTATTAAGAAATTAATTTTCAGACGTGCAACATAATTTAATTCGGAAATATTGCGTGTTTTATATTAGGTATATAGTTTTCCAGAATTTTCTAACAATACATTCATGGTTGAAACAATGTATTCCGTTTTACTATTTTTTAGATTTCTAAAAATTCACACAGGCGAACACCTTTTAAACCCATTAATTTTTGAATCATTCTTTAGGAAATGTGCTGATTTATTAGGAAACTTATTTTGAGCCGCGTGCACCGAAATTTAATTCGAAAATATTGCGTGTTTTGTATTCGGTATATAGGTTTTCATGGTTTTTTAACAATGGTTTAATTTTTGAAACAATATATTCAGTTTTACTTTATTTTACATTTCTAAACATTTACACAGGCGAACACCTTTAAAACCCATTAATTTTTGAATCATTCTTTAGGAAATGTGCTTATTTATTAGGAAATTAATTTTCAGCCGTGCACCGGAATTTATTTCAAAAATATTGCGTGTTTTATATTTGGTATAAAATTTTCCAGTATTTTCTAAAAATGGTTTAATTTTTGAAACAATATATTCAGTTTTACTTTATTTTACATTTCTAAACATTCACACAGGCGAACACCTTTAAAACACATTAATTTTTTAATCATTCTTTTGGAAATGGGCTTATTTATTAGGAAACTTATTTTCAGCCGTGCACCGAAATTTAATTCGGAAATATTGAGTGTCTTATATTCGGTATATAAGTTTCCAGGATTTTCTAACAATTGTTTAATTGTTGAAACAATATATTTGGTTTTACTTTATTTTACATTTCTTAAAATTCACACCTGCGAACACCTTTTAAAACGAATAAATTTTACGCCATTCATTAGGAAATGTGCTTATTTAATAAGAAATTAATTTTCAGACGTGCACCATAATTTAATTCGGAAATGTTGCGTGTTTTATATTAGGTATATCGTTTTCCAGAATTTTCTAACAATACTTTCATTGTTGAAACAATGTATTCCGTTTTACTATTTTTTAGATTTCTAAAAATTCACACAGGCGAACACCTTTTAAACCCATTAATTTTTGAATCATTCTTTAGGAAATGTGCTGATTTATTAGGAAACTTATTTTGAGCCGCGTGCACCGAAATTTAATTCGACAATATTGCGTGTTTTGTATACGGTATATAGGTTTTCATGGTTTTTTAACAATGGTTTAATTGTTGAAACAATATATTCAGTTTTACTTTATTTTACATTCCTAAACATTTACACAGGCGAACACCTTTAAAACCCATTAATTTTTGAATCATTCTTTAGGAAATGTGCTTATTTATTAGGAATATAATTTTCAGCCGTGCACCGGAATTTAATTCTGAAATATTGCGTGTTTTATATTCGAAATATGAGTTTCCAGGATTTACTAACAACAGTTGCATTGTTGAAACAATTTATTTCGTTTGGCTTTATTTTCTATTTCTAATCATTCACACATGCGGACGCCTTTAAAATCGAATAATTTTTACGTCATTAATTTGGAAAAGTGCTTATTTATTGGGAAATTAATTTTCAGACGTGCACCGGAATTTATTTCAAAAATAATGCGTGTTTTATATTTGGTATAAAAATTGCCAGTATTTTCCAACAATGGTTTAATTGTTGAAACAATATTTTCAGTTTTTCTTTATTTTACATTTCAAAACATTTACACAGGCGAACACCTTTAAAACCCATTAATTTTTTAATCATTCTTTAGGAAATGTGCTTATTTATTAGGAAACTTATTTTCAGCCGTGCACCGAAATTTAATTCGGAAATATAGCGTGTTTTGTATTCGGTATATAGGTTTCCATTATTTTTTAACAATGGTTTAATTGTTGAAACATTATATTCGGTTGTACTTTATTTTATATTTCTAAACATTCACAGAGGCGAACACCTTTAAAACCCATTAATTTTTGAATCATTCTTTAGGAAATGTGCTTATTTATTAGGAAATTAATTTTCAGCCGTGCACCGGAATTTATTTCAAAAATATTGCGTGTTTTATATTTGGTATAAAAATTTCCAGTATTTTCTAAAAATGGTTTAATTTTTGAAACAATATATTCTGTTTTACTTTATTTGACATTTCTAAAAATTCACACAGGCGAAAGAACACCTTTAAAACCGAATAATTTTTACGTCATTAATTTGGAAATGTGCTTATTTATTAGAAAATTAATTTTCAGCCGTGCACCGGAATTTAATTCGGTAATATTGAGTGTTTTACATTTGGTATAACAGTTTCCAATATTTTCTAACAATGGTTTAATTGTTGAAACAATATATTCAGTTTTACTTTATTTTACATTTCTAAACATTCACACAGGCGAACACCTTTAAAACCCATTAATTTATGAATCGTTCTTTAGGAAATGTGCTTATTTATTAGGAATATAATTTTCAGCCGCACACCGGAATTTAATTCGGAAATATTGCGTGTTTTGTATTCGGCATATAGGTTTCCATGATTTTTTAACAAATGTTTATTTGTTGAAACAATATATTTGGTTTTACTTTATTTTACATTTCTAAACATTTACACAGGCGAACACCTTTAAAACCCATTAATTTTTTAATCATTCTTTAGGAAATGTGCTGATGTATTAGGAAACTTATTTTCAGCCGTGCACCGAAATTTAATTCGAAAATATTGCGTGCTTTGTGTTCGGTATATAGGTTTCCATTATTTTTTAACAATGGTTTAATTGTTGAAACAACGTTTTCCGTTTTACTATTTTTTACATATCTAAAAATTCACAAAGGCGAACACCTTTTATACCGAATAATGTTTATGTCACACATTTGGAAATGTGCTTATTTATTAGGAAATCAATTTTCAGCCGTGTACCGGAATTTATTTCAAAAATATTGCGTGTTTTATATTTGGTATAAAAGTTTGCAGTATTTTCTAACAATAGTGTAATTGTTGAAACAATATATTCGGTTTTACTTTATTTTATATTTCTAAACATTCACACAGGCGAACACCTTTAAAACCCATTAATTTTTGAATCATTCTTTAGGAAATGTGCTGATTTATTAGGAAACTAATTTTCAGCCGCGCACCGGAATTTAATTCGGAAATATTGCGTGTTTTGTATTCGGTATATAGGTTTCCAAGATTTTTTAACAACGGTTTAATTGGTGAAACAACATATTCGATTTTACTTTATTTGACATTTCTAAAACTTCACACAGGCCGACTCCTTTAAAAGCGAATAGTTTTTATATCATTGAATAGGAAACGTGCTTATTTATTATGAAACTAATTTTCAGCCGAGCTTCGAAATTTAATTCGAAAATATTGCGTGTTTTGAGTTCGGTATATAGGTTTCCATTATTTTTTAACAATGGTTTAATTGTTGAAACAATATATTATTTTTTACTCTATTTTACATTTCTAAACATTCACACAGGCGAACACCTTTAAAACCAATTAATTTTTGAATCATTCTTTAGGAAATGTGCTTATTTATTAGGAAATTAATTTTCAGCCGTGCACCGGAATTTATTTCAAAAATAATGCGTGTTTTATATTTGGTATAAAAATTTCCAGTATTTTCTAACAATGGTATAATTGTTGAAACAATATATTCAGTTTTACTTTATTTTACATTTCTAAACATTTACACAGGCGAACACCTTTAAAATCCATTAATTTTTTAATCATTCTTTAGAAAATGTGCTTATTTATTAGGAAATTAATTTTCAGCCGTGCACCGGAATTTATTTCAAAAATATTGCGTGTTTTATATTTGGTATAAAAATTTCCAGTATTTTCTAAAAAAGGTTTAATTGTTAAACAATATATTCAGTTTTACTTTATTTTACATTTCTAAACATTTACACAGGCGAGTACCTTTAAAACCCATTAATTTTTTAATCATTCTTTAGAAAATGTGCTTATTTATTAGGAATATAATTTTCAGCCGCACACCGGAATTTAATTCGGAAATATTGCGTGTTTTGTATTCGGTATATAGGTTTCCACGATTTTTTATCAATGGTTTAATTATTGAAACAATATATTCGGTTTTACTTTATTTGACATTTCTAAAAATTCACACAGGCGAACGAACACCTTTAAAACCGAATAATTTTTACGTCATTCATTAGGAAATGTGCTTATTTATTAGGAAATTAATTTTCAGCCGTGCACCGGAATTTAATTCGGAAATATTGCCTGTTTTATATTCGGTATATCAGTTTCCAGGATTTACTAACAATATTTTTATTGTTGAAAAAATGTATTCCGTTTTGCTTTACTTTATATTTATATTCATTCACATATGCAGACGCCTTTAAAATCGAATAATTTTTACGTCATTAATTTGGAAATGTGCTTATTTATTAGGAAACTAATTTTCAGCCGTGCACCGAAATTTAATTCGAAAATGTTGCGTGTTTTGTATTCGGTATACAGGTTTCCATGATTTTTTTAACAATCTTTTAATTGTTTAAATAGTACATTCTGTTTTACTTTATTTGACATATCTAAGCATTCACACAGGTGAACACCTTTAAAACCGAATAATTTTTACGACATTTATTAGGATATATTCTTATTTATTAGGAAATTAATTTTCAGCCGTGCACCGGAATTTAATTCGGAAATATTGAGTGTTTTATATTTGGTATAAAAGTTTCCAATATTTTCTAACAATGGTTTAATTGTTGAAACAATATATTCAGTTTTACTTTATTTTACATTTCTAAACATTCACACAGGCGAACACCTTTAAAACCGAATAATTTTTATATCATTCTTTAGGAAATGTGCTTATTTATTAGGAAACTAATTTTCAGCCGTGCACCGTAATTTAATTCGAAAATATTGCGTGTTTTGTGTTCGTTATATAGGTTTCCATTATTTTATAACAATGGTTTAATTGTTGAAGCAATATATTCGGATTTACTTTATTTTATATTTCTAAACATTCACACAGGCGAACACCTTTAAAACCTATTAATTTTTGAATCATTCAATAGGAAATGTGCTTATTTATTAGGAAACTTATTTTCAGCCGTGCACCGAAATTTAATTCGAAAATATTGCGTGTTTTGTGTTCGGTATATAGGTTTCCATGATTTTTTAACAATGGTTTAATTGTTGAAATTGTATATTCTGTTTTACTTTATTTGACATATCTAAACATTCACACAGGCGAACACCTTTAAAACCCATTAATTTTTGAGTCATTGTTTAGGAAATGTGCTTATTTATTAGGAATATAATTTTCAGCCGCACACCGAAATTTAATTCGGAATTATTGCGTATTTATATTCGGCATATAGGTTTCCATGATTTTTTAACAATGGTTTATTTGTTGAAACAATATATTCGGTTTTACTTTATTTTACATTTCTAAACATTTACACAGGCGAACACCTTTAAAACCCATTAATTTTTGAATCATTCTTTAGGAAATGTGCTGTTGTATTAGGAAACTTATTTTCAGCCCTGCACCGAAATTTAATTCGAAAATATTGCGTGTTTTGTATTCGGCATATAGGTTTCCATGATTTTTTAACAAATGTTTATTTGTTGAAACAATATATTTGGTTTTACTTTATTTTACATTTCTAAACATTTACACAGGCGAACACCTTTAAAACCCATTAATGTTTGAATCATTCTTTAGGAAATGTGCTGATGTATTAGGAATTTAATTCGGAAATATTGCGTGTTTTATATTCGGTATATCAGTTTCCAGGATTTAATAACAATAGTTTTATTGTTGAAACAATGCATTTCGTTTTGCTTTACTTTATATTTCTAATCATTCACACATGCGGACGCCTTTAAAATCGGATTATTTTTACGCCATTCTTTAGGAAATGTGCTTATTTACTAGGAATATAATTTTCAGCCGCACACCGGAAATTAATTCGGAAATATTGCGTGTTTTGTATTCGGTATATAGGTTTCCATGATTTTTTATCAATGGTTTAATTTTTGAAATAGCATAATCTGTTTTACTTTATTTGACATTTCTAAAAATTCACACAGGCGAACACCTTTAAAATCGAATAATTTTTACGTCATTAATTTGGAAATGTGCTTATTTATTAGGAAATTAATTTTCAGTCGTGCACCAGAATTTAAATCGGAAATATTGCGTGTTTTATATTCGGTATATCAGTTTCCAGTATTTTATAACAATAGTTTCCTTTTTGAAACAATGTATTCCGTTTTACTATCTTTTACTTTTCTAAAAATTCACACGGGCGAACACCGTTTAAACCGAATAATTTTTATGTCACTCATTTGGAAATGTGCTTATTTATTAGGAAATCAATTTTCAGCCGTGTACCGAAATTTATTTCAAAAATATTGCGTGTTTTATGTTTGGTATAAAAGTATGCAGTATTTTCTAACAATGGTGTAATTGTTGAAACAATATATTCAGTTTTACATTATTTTATATTTCTAAACATTTACACAGGCGAACTCCTTTAAAACCCATTAATTTTTGAATCATTCTTTAGGAAATGTCCTGATGTATTAGGAAACTTATTTTCAGCCGTGCTCGGAAATTGAATTCGAAAATATTGCGTGTTTTGTATTCGGTATATAGGTTTCCATGATTTTTTATCAATGGTTTAATTTTTGAAATAGCATAATCTGTTTTACTTTATTTGACATTTCTAAACATTCACACAGGCGAACACCTTTAAAACCGAATAATTTTTACGCCATTCATTAAAAAATATGCTTATTTATTAGGAAATTAATTTTCAGCCGTGCACCGGAATTTAATTCGGAAATATTGCGTGTTTTATATTCGGTATATCAGTTTCCAGGATTTACTAACAATAGTTTTATTGTTGAAACAATGTATTCCGTTTTGCTTTACTTTATATTTCTAATCATTCACACATGCGGACGCCTTTAAAATCGGATAATATTTACGCCATTCATTAGGAAATATGCTTATTTATTAGGAAATTAATTTTCAGCCGTGTACCGGAATTTAATTCGGAAATATTGAGTGTTTTATATTCGGTATATCTGTTTCCAGTATTTTCTAACAATGGTTTAATTTTTGAAACAATATATTCAGTTTTACTTCATTTTACATTTCTAAACATTTACACAGGCGAACACCTTTAAAACCAATTAATTTTTGAATCATTCTTTAGGAAATGTGCTTATTTATTAGGAATATAATTTTCAGCCGCACACCGGAAATTAATTCGGAAATATTGCGTTTTTTGTATTCGTTATATAGGATTCCATGATATTTTAACAATGGTTTAATTGTTGAAACAATATATTCGGTGTTGCTTTATTTGACATTTCTAAAAATTCACACAGGCGAACACCTTTAAAATCGAATAATTTTTACGTCATTAATTTGGAAATGTGCTTATTTATTAGGAAATTAATTTTCAGTCGTGCACCAGAATTTAAATCGGAAATATTGCGTGTTTTATATTCGGTATATCAGTTTCCAGTATTTTATAACAATAGTTTCCTTTTTGAAACAATGTATTCCGTTTTACTATCTTTTACTTTTCTAAAAATTCACACGGGCGAACACCGTTTAAACCGAATAATTTTTATGTCACTCATTTGGAAATGTGCTTATTTATTAGGAAATCAATTTTCAGCCGTGTACCGAAATTTATTTCAAAAATATTGCGTGTTTTATATTTGGTATAAAAGTATGCAGTATTTTCTAACAATGGTGTAATTGTTGAAACAATATATTCAGTTTTACATTATTTTACATTTCTAAACATTTACACAGGCGAACTCCTTTTAAACCCATTAATTTTTGAATCATTCTTTAGGAAATGTGCTTATTTATTAGGAATATAATTTTCAGCCGTGCACCGAAATTTAATTCGAAAATATTGCGTGTTTTTTGTTCGGTATATAGGTTTCCATTATTTTTTAACAATGGTTTAATTGCTGAAATAATATATTCGGTTTTACTTTATTTTATATTTCTAAACATTCACACAGGCGAACACCTTTAAAACCCATTAATTTTTTAATCATTCTTTAGGAAATGTGCTGATTTATTAGGAAACTTATTTTCAGCCGTGCACCGAAATTTAATTCGGAATTATTGAGTGTTTTATATTCCGTATATCTGTTTCCAGTATTTTCTAACAATGGTTTAATTGTTGAAACAATATATTCAGTTTTACTTCATTTTACATTTCTAAACATTTACACAGGCGAACACCTTTAAAACCCATTAATTTTTGAATCATTCTTTAGGAAATGTGCTGATTTATTAGGAATATAATTTTCAGCAACTTTACTTTATATTTATAATCATTCACACATGCGGACGCCTATAAAATCCAATAATTTTTACGTCATTAATTTGGAAATGTGCTTATTTATTATGAAACTAATTTTCAGCCGTGCACCGAAATTTAATTCGAAAATGTTGCGTGTTTTGTATTTGGTATATAGGTTTCCATGATTTTTTAACAATGGTTTAATTGTTGAAATAGTATATGCTGTTTTACTTTATTTGACATATCTAAACATTCACACAATTTTTATGTCACTCATTTGGAAATGTGCTTTTTTATTAGGAAATCAATTTTCAGCCGTGTACCGAAATTTATTTCAAAAATATTGCGTGTTTTATATTTATATATAGCAATACATTCAGTTTTACTTTATTTTATATTTCTAAACATTCACACAGGCGAACACCTTTAAAACCCATTAATTTTTGAATCATTCTTTAGGAAATGTGCTGATTTATTAGGAAACATATTTTCAGCCGTGCACCGAAATTTAATTCGGAATTATTGAGTGTTTTATATTAGGTATATCTGTTTCCAGTATTTTCTAACAATGGTTTAATTATTGAAACAATATATTCGGTTTTACTTTATTTGACATTTCTAAAAATTCACACAGGCGAACGAACACCTTTAAAACCGAATAATTTTTTCGTCATTCAATAGGAAATGTGCTTATTTATTAGGAAATTAATTTTCAACCATGCACCGGAATTTAATTCGGAAATATTGCGTGTTTTGTATTTGGTATATAGATTTCCATGATTTTTTAACAATGGTTTAATTGTTGAAATAGTATACTCTGTTTTGCTTTATTTGAAATATCTAAACTTTCACACAGGTGAACACCTTTAAAACCGAATAATTTTTACGCCATTTATTAGGATATATTCTTATTTATTAGGAAATAAATTTTCAGCCGTGCACCGGAATTTAATTCGGAAATATTGAGTGTTTTATATTTGGTATAAAAGTTTCCTGTATTTTCTAACAATGGTTTAATTGTTGAAGCAATACATTCAGTTTTACTTTATTTTATATTTCTAAACATTTACACAGGCGAACACCTTTAAAACCCATTAATTTTTGAATCATTCTTTAGGAAATGTGCTTATTTATTAGAAATATAATTTTCAGCCGCACACCGGAATTTAATTCGGAAATATTGCGTGTTTTGTATTCGGCATATAGGTTTCCATGATTTTTTAACAATTGTTTATTTGTTGAAACAATATATTTGGTTTTACTTTATTTTACATTTCTAAACATTTACACAGGCGAACACCTTTAAAACCCACTAATTTTTGAATCATTCTTTAGAAAATGTGCTGATGTATTAGGAAACTTATTTTCAGCCGTGCACCGAAATTTAATTCGAAGATATTGCGTGTTTTATATTCGGCATATAGGTTTCCATGATTTTTTAACAATGGTTTATTTGTTGAAACAATATATGCGGTTTTACTTTATTTTATATTTCTAAACATTTACACAGGCGAACACCTTTAAAACCCATTAATTTTTGAATCATTCTTTAGGAAATGTGCTGATGTATTAGGAAACTTATTTTCAGCCCTGCGCCGAAATTTAATTCGAAAATATTGCGTGTTTTGTATTCGGTATATAGGTTTCTGTGATTTTTTAACAATGGTTTAATTGTTGAAACAAATATTCACTTTTACTCTATTTTACATTTCTAAACTTTCACACAGGCGAACATTTTTAAAACCCATTAAATTTTTAATCCTTCTTTAGGAAATGTGCTTATTTATTAGGAAATTAATTTTCAGCCGTGCACCGGAATTTAATTCGGAAATATTGCGTGTTTTATATTCGGTATATCAGTTTCCGGGATTTACTAACAATAGTTTCATTGTTGAAACAATGTATTCCGTTTTGCTTTACTTTATATTTCTAATTATTCACACATGCGGACGCCTTTAAAATCGGATAATTTATACGTCATTAATTTGGAAATGTGCTTATTTATTAGGAAACTAATTTTCAGCCGTGCACCGAAATTTAATTCGAAAATGTTGCGTGTTTTGTGTTTGGTACATAGGTTTCCATGATTTTTTAACAATGGTTTAATTGTTGAAATAGTATATTCTGTTTTACTTTATTTGAAATATCTAAACATTCACACAGGTGAACACCTTTAAAACCGAATAATTTTTACGCCATTTATTAGGATATATTCTTATTTATTAGGAAATAAATTTTCAGCCGTGCACCGGAATTTAATTCGGAAATATTGAGTGTTTTATATTTGGTATAAAAGTTTCCAGTATTTTCTAACAATGGTTTAATTGTTGAAACAATATATTCAGTTTTACTTTAATTTACATTTCTAAACATTTACACAGGCGAACACCTTTAAAACCCATTAATTTTTTAATCATTCTTTAGGAAATGTGCTTATTTATTACGAAACTAATTTTCAGCCGTACACCGAAATTTAATTGGAAAATATTGCGTGTTTTGTATTCGGTATATAGGTTTCCACGATTTTTTATCAATGGTTTAATTATTGAAACAATATATTCGGTTTTACTTTATTTGACCTTTCTAAAAATTCACACAGGCGAACGAACACCTTTAAAACCGAATAATTTTTACGTCATTCATTAGGAAATGTTCTTATTTATTAGTAAATTAATTTTCAGCCGTGCACCGGAATTTAATTCGGAAATATTGCGTGTTTTATATTCGGTATATCAGTTTCCAGGATTTACTAACAATATTTTTATTGTTGAAAAAATGTATTCCGTTCAACTTTACTTTATATTTATAATCATTCACACATGCAGACGCCTATAAAATCCAATAATTTTTACGTCATTAATTTGGAAATGTGCTTATTTATTATGAAACTAATTTTCAGCCGTGCACCGAAATTTAATTCGAAAATGTTGCGTGTTTTGTATTTGGTATATAGGTTTCCATGATTTTTTAACAATGGTTTAATTGTTGAAATAGTATATTCTGTTTTACTTTATTTGACATATCTAAACATTCACACAATTTTTATGTCACTCATTTGGAAATGTTCTTATTTATTAGGAAATCAATTTTCAGCCGTGTACCGAAATTTATTTCAAAAATATTGCGTGTTTTATATTTGGTATAAAAGTATGCAGTATTTTCTAACAATGGTTTAATTGTTGAAACAATATATTCAGTTTTACTTTATTTTACATTTCTAAACATTCACACAGGCGAACACCTTTAAAACCGAATAATTTTTATATAATTCTTTAGGAAATGTGCTTATTTATTAGGAAACTAATTTTCAGCCGTGCACCGTAATTTAATTCGAAAATATTGCGTGTTTTGTGTTCGTTATATAGGTTTCCATTATTTTATAACAATGGTTTAATTGTTGAAGCAATATATTCGGATTTACTTTATTTTATATTTCTAAACATTCACACAGGCGAACACCTTTAAAACCTATTAATTTTTGAATCATTCAATAGGAAATGTGCTTATTTATTAGGAAACTTATTTTCAGCCGTGCACCGAAATTTAATTCGAAAATATTGCGTGTTTTGTGTTCGGTATATAGGTTTCCATGATTTTTTAACAATGGTTTAATTGTTGAAATTGTATATTCTGTTTTACTTTATTTGACATATCTAAACATTCACACAGGCGAACACCTTTAAAACCCATTAATTTTTGAGTCATTGTTTAGGAAATGTGCTTATTTATTAGGAATATAATTTTCAGCCGCACACCGGAATTTAATTCGGAAATATTGCGTATTTATATTCGGCATATAGGTTTCCATTATTTTTTAACAATGGTTTATTTGTTGAAACAATATATTCGGTTTTACTTTATTTTACATTTCTAAACATTTACACAGGCGAACACCTTTAAAACCCATTAATTTTTGAATCATTCTTTAGGAAATGTGCTGATGTATTAGGAAACTTATTTTCAGCCCTGCACCGAAATTTAATTCGAAAATATTGCGTGTTTTGTATTCGGTATATAGGTTTCTGTGATTTTTTAACGATGGTTTAATTGTTCAAACAAATATTCAGTTTTACTCTATTTTACATTTCTAAACATTCACACAGGCGAACATTTTTAAAACCCATTAATTTTTTAATCCTTCTTTAGGAAATGTGCTGATTTATTAAGAAACTTATTTTCAGCCGTGCACGGAAATTTAATTCGAAAATATTGCGTGTTTTGTATTCGGTATATAGGTTTCCATAATTTTTTATCAATGGTTTAATTTTTGAAATAGCATAATCTGTTTTACTTTATTTGACATTTCTAAACATTCACACAGGCGAACACCTTTAAAACCGAATACATTTTACGCCATTCATTAAAAAATATGCTTATTTATTAGGAAATTAATTTTCAGCCGTGCACCGGAATTTAATTCGGAAATATTGCGTGTTTTATATTCGGTATATCAGTTTCCAGGATTTACTAACAATAGTTTTATTGTTGAAACAATGTATTCCGCTTTGCTTTACTTTATATTTCTAATCATTCACACATGCGGACGCCTTTAAAATCGGATAATTTTTACGCCATTCATTAGGAAATATGCTTATTTATTAGGAAATTAATTTTCAGCCGTGTACCGGAATTTAATTCGGAAATATTGAGTGTTTTATATTCGGTATATCTGTTTCCAGTATTTTCTAACAATGGTTTAATTTTTGAAACAATATATTCAGTTTTACTTCATTTTACATTTCTAAACATTTACACATTCGAACACCTTTAAAACCAATTAATTTTTGAATCATTCTTTAGGAAATGTGCTTATTTACTAGGAATATAATTTTCAGCCGCACACCGGAAATTAATTCGGAAATATTGCGTGTTTTGTATTCGGTATATAGGTTTCCATGATTTTTTATCAATGGTTTAATTTTTGAAATAGCATAATCTGTTTTACTTTATTTGACATTTCTAAAAATTCACACAGGCGAACACCTTTAAAATCGAATAATTTTTACGTCATTAATTTGGAAATGTGCTTATTTATTAGGAAATTAATTTTCAGTCGTGCACCAGAATTTAAATCGGAAATATTGCGTGTTTTATATTCGGTATATCAGTTTCCAGTATTTTATAACAATAGTTTCCTTTTTGAAACAATGTATTCCGTTTTACTATCTTTTACTTTTCTAAAAATTCACACGGGCGAACACCGTTTAAACCGAATAATTTTTATGTCAGTCATTTGGAAATGTGCTTATTTATTAGGAAATCAATTTTCAGCCGTGTACCGAAATTTATTTCAAAAATATTGCGTGTTTTATATTTGGTATAAAAGTATGCAGTATTTTCTAACAATGGTGTAATTATTGAAACAATATATTCAGTTTTACATTATTTTACATTTCTAAACATTTACACAGGCGAACTCCTTTTAAACCCATTAATTTTTGAATCATTCTTTAGGAAATGTGCTTATTTATTAGGAATATAATTTTCAGCCGTGCACCGAAATTTAATTCGAAAATATTGCGTGTTTTTTGTTCGGTATATAGGTTTCCATTATTTTTTAACAATGGTTTAATTGTTGAAACAATATATTCGGTTTTACTTTATTTTATATTTCTAAACATTCACACAGGCGAACACCTTTAAAACCCATTAATTTTTTAATCATTCTTTAGGAAATGTGCTGATTTATTAGGAAACTTATTTTCAGCCGTGCACCGAAATTTAATTCGGAATTATTGAGTGTTTTATATTCCGTATATCTGTTTCCAGTATTTTCTAACAATGGTTTAATTGTTGAAACAATATATTCAGTTTTACTTCATTTTACATTTCTAAACATTTACACAGGCGAACACCATTAAAACCCATTAATTTTTGAATCATTCTTTAGGAAATGTGCTGATTTATTAGGAATATAATTTTCAGCAACTTTACTTTATATTTATAATCATTCACACATGCGGACGCCTATAAAATCCAATAATTTTTACGTCATTAATTTGGAAATGTGCTTATTTATTATGAAACTAATTTTCAGCCGTGCACCGAAATTTAATTCGAAAATGTTGCGTGTTTTGTATTTGGTATATAGGTTTCCATGATGTTTTAACAATGGTTTAATTGTTGAAATAGTATATGCTGTTTTACTTTATTTGACATATCTAAACATTCACACAATTTTTATGTCACTCATTTGGAAATGTGCTTTTTTATTAGGAAATCAATTTTCAGCCGTGTACCGAAATTTATTTCAAAAATATTGCGTGTTTTATATTTGGTATAAAAGTATGCAGTATTTTCTAACAATGGTGTAATTGTTGAAACAATATATTCAGTTTTACTTTATTTTACATTTCTAAACATTTACACAGGCGAACACCTTTAAAACCCATTAATTTTTGAATCATTCTTTAGGAAATGTGCTGATTTATTAGGAATACAATTTTCAGCCTCACACCGGAATTTAATTCGGAAATATTGCGGGTTTTGTATTCGGTATATAGGATTCCATGATTTTTCAACAATGGTTTAATTGTTGAAACAATATATTTGGTTTTACTTTATTTTACATTTCTAAACATTTACACAGGCGAACACCTATAAAACCCATTAATTTTTTAATCATTCTTTAGAAAATGTGCTTATTTATTAGGAATATAATTTTCAGCCGCGCACCGGAATTTAATTCGGAAATATTGCGTGTTTTGTATTCGGTATATAGGTTTCCAAGATTTTTTAACAACGGTTTAATTGGTGAAACAACATATTCGATTTTACTTTATTTGACATTTCTAAAACTTCACACAGGCCGACTCCTTTAAAAGCGAATAATTTTTATATCATTCAATAGGAAACGTGCTTATTTATTATGAAACTAATTTTCAGCCGAGCTTCGAAATTTAATTCGAAAATATTGCGTGTTTTGAGTTCGGTATATAGGTTTCCATTATTTTTTAACAATGGTTTAATTGTTGAAACAATATATTATTTTTTACTCTATTTTACATTTCTAAACATTCACACAGGCGAACACCTATAAAACCAATTAATTTTTGAATCATTCTTTAGGAAATGTGCTTATTTATTAGGAAATTAATTTTCAGCCGTGCACCGGAATTTATTTCAAAAATAATGCGTGTTTTATATTTGGTATAAAAATTTCCAGTATTTTCTAACAATGGTATAATTGTTGAAACAATATATTCAGTTTTACTTTATTTTACATTTCTAAACATTTACACAGGCGAGTACTTTTGAAACCCATTAATTTTTTTAATCATTCTTTAGAAAATGTGCTTATTTATTAGGAATATAATTTTCAGCCGCACACCGGAATTTAATTCGGAAATATTGCGTGTTTTGTATTCGGTATATAGGTTTCCACGATTTTTTATCAATGGTTTAATTATTGAAACAATATATTCGGTTTTACTTTATTTGACATTTCTAAAAATTCACACAGGCGAACGAACACCTTTAAAACCGAATAATTTTTACGTCATTCATTAGGAAATGTGCTTATTTATTAGGAAATTAATTTTCAGCCGTGCACCGGAATTTAATTCGGAAATATTGCCTGTTTTATATTCGGTATATCAGTTTCCAGGATTTACTAAGAATATTTTTATTGTTGAAAAAATGTATTCCGTTTTGCTTTACTTTATTTTTATAATCATTCACATATGCAGACGCCTTTAAAATCGAATAATTTTTACGTCATTAATTTGGAAATGTGCTTATTTATTAGGAAACTAATTTTCAGCCGTGCACCGAAATTTAATTCGAAAATGTTGCGTGTTTTGTATTCGGTATACAGGTTTCCATGATTTTTTTAACAATCTTTTAATTGTTTAAATAGTACATTCTGTTTTACTTTATTTGACATATCTAAGCATTCACAGAGGTGAACACCTTTAAAACCGAATAATTTTTACGACATTTATTAGGATATATTCTTATTTATTAGGAAATTAATTTTCAGCCGTGCACCGGAATTTAATTCGGAAATATTGAGTGTTTTATATTTGGTATAAAAGTTTCCAATATTTTCTAACAATGGTTTAATTGTTGAAACAATATATTCAGTTTTACTTTATTTTACATTTCTAAACATTCACACAGGCGAACACCTTTAAAACCGAATAATTTTTATATCATTCTTTAGGAAATGTGCTTATTTATTAGGAAACTAATTTTCAGCCGTGCACCGTAATTTAATTCGAAAATATTGCGTGTTTTGTGTTCGTTATATAGGTTTCCATTATTTTATAACAATGGTTTAATTGTTGAAGCAATATATTCGGATTTACTTTATTTTATATTTCTAAACATTCACACAGGCGAACACCTTTAAAACCTATTAATTTTTGAATCATTCAATAGGAAATGTGCTTATTTATTAGGAAACTTATTTTCAGCCGTGCACCGAAATTTAATTCGAAAATATTGCGTGTTTTGTGTTCGGTATATAGGTTTCCATGATTTTTTAACAATGGTTTAATTGTTGAAATTGTATATTCTGTTTTACTTTATTTGACATATCTAAACATTCACACAGGCGAACACCTTTAAAACCCATTAATTTTTAAGTCATTGTTTAGGAAATGTGCTTATTTATTAGGAATATAATTTTCAGCCGCACACCGGAATTTAATTCGGAAATATTGCGTATTTATATTCGGCATATAGGTTTCCATGATTTTTTAACAATGGTTTATTTGTTGAAACAATATATTCGGTTTTACTTTATTTTACATTTCTAAACATTTACACAGGCGAACACCTTTAAAACCCATTAATTTTTGAATCATTCTTTAGGAAATGTGCTGATGTATTAGGAAACTTATTTTCAGCCCTGCACCGAAATTTAATTCGAAAATATTGCGTGTTTTGTATTCGGTATATAGGTTTCTGTGATTTTTTCACGATGGTTTATTTGTTCAAACAAATATTCAGTTTTACTCTATTTTACATTTCTAAACATTCACACAGGCCAACATTTTAAAAACCCATTAATTTTTGAATCATTCTTTAGGAAATGTGCTGATTTATTAAGAAACTTATTTTCAGCCGTGCACGGAAATTTAATTCGAAAATATTGCGTGTTTTGTATTCGGTATATAGGTTTCCAAAATTTTTTATCAATGGTTTAATTTTTGAAATAGCATAATCTGATTTACTTTATTTGACATTTCTAAACATTCATACAGGCGAACACCTTTAAAACCGAATAATTTTTACGCCATTCATTAAAACATATGCTTATTTATTAGGAAATTAATTTTCAGCCGTGCACCGGAATTTAATTCGGAAATATTGCGTGTTTTATATTCGGTATATCAGTTTCCAGGATTTACTAACAATAGTTTTATTGTTGAAACAATGTATTCCGTTTTGCTTTACTTTATTTTTATAATCATTCACATATGCAGACGCCTTTAAAATCGAATAATTTTTACGTCATTAATTTGGAAATGTGCTTATTTATTAGGAAACTAATTTTCAGCCGTGCACCGAAATTTAATTCGAAAATGTTGCGTGTTTTGTATTCGGTATACAGGTTTCCATGATTTTTTTAACAATCTTTTAATTGTTTAAATAGTACATTCTGTTTTACTTTATTTGACATATCTAAGCATTCACAGAGGTGAACACCTTTAAAACCGAATAATTTTTACGACATTTATTAGGATATATTCTTATTTATTAGGAAATTAATTTTCAGCCGTGCACCGGAATTTAATTCGGAAATATTGAGTGTTTTATATTTGGTATAAAAGTTTCCAATATTTTCTAACAATGGTTTAATTTTTGAAACAATATATTCAGTTTTACTTCATTTTACATTTCTAAACATTTACACAGGCGAACACCTTTAAAACCAATTAATTTTTTAATCATTCTTTAGGAAATGTGCTTATTTATTAGGAATATAATTTTCAGCCGTGCACCGGAATTTAATTCGGAAATATTGCCTGTTTTATATTCGGTATATCAGTTTCCAGGATTTACTAAGAATATTTTTATTGTTGAAAAAATGTATTCCGTTTTGCTTTACTTTATTTTTATAATCATTCACATATGCAGACGCCTTTAAAATCGAATAATTTTTACGTCATTAATTTGGAAATGTGCTTATTTATTAGGAAACTAATTTTCAGCCGTGCACCGAAATTTAATTCGAAAATGTTGCGTGTTTTGTATTCGGTATACAGGTTTCCATGATTTTTTTAACAATCTTTTAATTGTTTAAATAGTACATTCTGTTTTACTTTATTTGACATATCTAAGCATTCACAGAGGTGAACACCTTTAAAACCGAATAATTTTTACGACATTTATTAGGATATATTCTTATTTATTAGGAAATTAATTTTCAGCCGTGCACCGGAATTTAATTCGGAAATATTGAGTGTTTTATATTTGGTATAAAAGTTTCCAATATTTTCTAACAATGGTTTAATTGTTGAAACAATATATTCAGTTTTACTTTATTTTACATTTCTAAACATTCACACAGGCGAACACCTTTAAAACCGAATAATTTTTATATCATTTTTTAGGAAATGTGCTTATTTATTAGGAAACTAATTTTCAGCCGTGCACCGTAATTTAATTCGAAAATATTGCGTGTTTTGTGTTCGTTATATAGGTTTCCATTATTTTATAACAATGGTTTAATTGTTGAAGCAATATATTCGGATTTACTTTATTTTATATTTCTAAACATTCACACAGGCGAACACCTTTAAAACCTATTAATTTTTGAATCATTCAATAGGAAATGTGCTTATTTATTAGGAAACTTATTTTCAGCCGTGCACCGAAATTTAATTCGAAAATATTGCGTGTTTTGTGTTCGGTATATAGGTTTCCATGATTTTTTAACAATGGTTTAATTGTTGAAATTGTATATTCTGTTTTACTTTATTTGACATATCTAAACATTCACACAAGCGAACACCTTTAAAACCCATTAATTTTTAAGTCATTGTTTAGGAAATGTGCTTATTTATTAGGAATATAATTTTCAGCCGCACACCGGAATTTAATTCGGAAATATTGCGTATTTATATTCGGCATATAGGTTTCCATGATTTTTTAACAATGGTTTATTTGTTGAAACAATATATTCGGTTTTACTTTATTTTACATTTCTAAACATTTACACAGGCGAACACCTTTAAAACCCATTAATTTTTGAATCATTCTTTAGGAAATGTGCTGATGTATTAGGAAACTTATTTTCAGCCCTGCACCGAAATTTAATTCGAAAATATTGCGTGTTTTGTATTCGGTATATAGGTTTCTGTGATTTTTTAACGATGGTTTATTTGTTCAAACAAATATTCAGTTTTACTCTATTTTACATTTCTAAACATTCACACAGGCCAACATTTTAAAAACCCATTAATTTTTGAATCATTCTTTAGGAAATGTGCTGATTTATTAAGAAACTTATTTTCAGCCGTGCACGGAAATTTAATTCGAAAATATTGCGTGTTTTGTATTCGGTATATAGGTTTCCATAATTTTTTATCAATGGTTTAATTTTTGAAATAGCATAATCTGATTTACTTTATTTGACATTTCTAAACATTCATACAGGCGAACACCTTTAAAACCGAATAATTTTTACGCCATTCATTAAAACATATGCTTATTTATTAGGAAATTAATTTTCAGCCGTGCACCGGAATTTAATTCGGAAATATTGCGTGTTTTATATTCGGTATATCAGTTTCCAGGATTTACTAACAATAGTTTTATTGTTGAAACAATGTATTCCGTTTTGCTTTACTTTATATTTCTAATCATTCACACATGCGGACGCCTTTAAAATCGGATAATTTTTACGCCATTCATTAGGAAATATGCTTATTTATTAGGAAATTAATTTTCAGCCGTGTACCGGAATTTAATTCGGAAATATTGAGTGTTTTATATTCGGTATATCTGTTTCCAGTATTTTCTAACAATGGTTTAATTTTTGAAACAATATATTCAGTTTTACTTCATTTTACATTTCTAAACATTTACACAGGCGAACACCTTTAAAACCAATTAATTTTTTAATCATTCTTTAGGAAATGTGCTTATTTATTAGGAATATAATTTTCAGCCGCACACCGGAAATTAATTCGGAAATATTGCGTTTTTTGTATTCGGTATATAGGATTCCATGATATTTTAACAATGGTTTAATTGTTGAAACAATATATTCGGTGTTGCTTTATTTGACATTTCTAAAAATTCACACAGGCGAACACCTTTAAAATCGAATAATTTTTACGTCATTAATTTGGAAATGTGCTTATTTATTAGGAAATTATTTTTCAGTCGTGCACCAGAATTTAAATCGGAAATATTGCGTGTTTTATGTTCGGTATATCAGTTTCCAGTATTTTATAACAATAGTTTCCTTTTTGAAATAATGTATTCCGTTTTACTATCTTTTATTTTTCTAAAAATTCACACGGGCGAACACCGTTTAAACCGAATAATTTTTATGTCACTCATTTGGAAATGTGCTTATTTATTAGGAAATCAATTTTCAGCCGTGTACCGAAATTTATTTCAAAAATATTGCGTGTTTTATATTTGGTATAAAAGTATGCAGTATTTTCGAACAATGGTGTAATTGTTGAAACAATATATTCAGTTTTACATTATTTTACATTTCTAAACATTTACACAGGCGAACTCCTTTTAAACCCATTAATTTTTGAATCATTCTTTAGGAAATGTGCTTATTTATTAGGAATATAATTTTCAGCCGTGCACCGAAATTTAATTCGAAAATATTGCGTGTTTTTTGTTCGGTATATAGGTTTCCATTATTTTTTAACAATGGTTTAATTGTTGAAACAATATATTCGGTTTTACTTTATTTTATATTTCTAAACATTCACGCAGGCGAACACCTTTAAAACCCATTAATTTTTTAATCATTCTTTAGGAAATGTGCTGATTTATTAGGAAACTTATTTTCAGCCGTGCACCGAAATTTAATTCGGAATTATTGAGTGGTTTATATTCCGTATATCTGTTTCCAGTATTTTCTAACAATGGTTTAATTGTTGAAACAATATATTCAGTTTTACTTCATTTTACATTTCTAAACATTTACACAGGCGAACACCTTTAAAACCCATTAATTTTTGAATCATTCTTTAGGAAATGTGCTGATTTATTAGGAATATAATTTTCAGCAACTTTACTTTATATTTATAATCATTCACACATGCGGACGCCTATAAAATCCAATAATTTTTACGTCATTAATTTGGAAATGTGCTTATTTATTATGAAACTAATTTTCAGCCGTGCACCGAAATTTAATTTGAAAATGTTGCGTGTTTTGTATTTGGTATATAGGTTTCCATGATTTTTTAACAATGGTTTAATTGTTGAAATAGTATATGCTGTTTTACTTTATTTGACATATCTAAACATTCACACAATTTTTATGTCACTCATTTGGAAATGTGCTTTTTTATTAGGAAATCAATTTTCAGCCGTGTACCGAAATTTATTTCAAAAATATTGCGTGTTTTATATTTGGTATAAAAGTATGCAGTATTTTCTAACAATGGTGTAATTGTTGAAACAATATATTCAGTTTTACTTTATTTTACATTTCTAAACATTTACACAGGCGAACACCTTTAAAACCCATTAATTTTTGAATCATTCTTTAGGAAATGTGCTGATTTATTAGGAATATAATTTTCAGCAACTTTACTTTATATTTATAATCATTCACACATGCGGACGCCTATAAAGTCCAATAATTTTTACGTCATTAATTTGGAAATGTGCTTATTTATTATGAAACTAATTTTCAGCCGTGCACCGAAATTTAATTCGAAAATGTTGCGTGTTTTGTATTTGGTATATAGGTTTCCATGATTTTTTAACAATGGTTTAATTGTTGAAATAGTATATTCTGTTTTACTTTATTTGAAATATCTAAACATTCACACAGGTGAACACCTTTAAAACCGAATAATTTTTACGCCATTTATTAGGATATATTCTTATTTATTAGGAAATAAATTTTCAGTCGTGCACCGGAATTTAATTCGGAAATATTGAGTGTTTTATATTTGGTATAAAAGTTTCCAGTATTTTCTAACAATGGTTTAATTGTTGAAACAATATATTCAGTTTTACTTTAATTTACATTTCTAAACATTTACACAGGCGAACACCTTTAAAACCCATTAATTTTTTAATCATTCTTTAGGAAATGTGCTTATTTAATACGAAACTAATTTTCAGCCGTGCACCGAAATTTAATTGGAAAATATTGCGTGTTTTGTATTCGGTATATAGGTTTCCACGATTTTTTATCAATGGTTTAATTATTGAAACAATATTTTCGGTTTTACTTTATTTGACCTTTCTAAAAATTCACACAGGCGAACGAACACCTTTAAAACCGAATAATTTTTACGTCATTCATTAGGAAATATGCTTATTTATTAGGAAATTAATTTTCAGCCGTGCACCGGAATTTAATTCGGAAATATTGCCTGTTTTATATTCGGTATATCAGTTTCCGGGATTTACTAACAATATTTTTATTGTTGAAAAAATGTATTCCGTTTTGCTTTACTTTATATTTATAATCATTCACATATGCAGACGCCTTTAAAATCGAATAATTTTTACGTCATTAATTTGGAAATGTGCTTATTTATTAGGAAACTAATTTTCAGCCGTGCACCGAAATTTAATTCGAAAATGTTGCGTGTTTTGTATTCGGTATACAGGTTTCCATGATTTTTTTAACAATCTTTTGATTTTTTAAATAGTACATTCTGTTTTACTTTATTTGACATATCTAAGCATTCACACAGGTGAACACCTTTAAAACCGAATAATTTTTACGACATTTATTAGGATATATTCTTATTTATTAGGAAATTAATTTTCAGCCGTGCACCGGAATTTAATTCGGAAATATTGAGTGTTTTATATTTGGTATAAAAGTTTCCAATATTTTCTAACAATGGTTTAATTGTTGAAACAATATATTCAGTTTTACTTTATTTTACATTTCTAAACATTCACACAGGCGAACACCTTTAAAACCGAATAATTTTTATATCATTCTTTAGGAAATGTGCTTATTTATTAGGAAACTAATTTTCAGCCGTGCACCGTAATTTAATTCGAAAATATTGCGTGTTTTGTGTTCGTTATATAGGTTTCCATTATTTTATAACAATGGTTTAATTGTTGAAGCAATATATTCGAATTTACTTTATTTTATATTTCTAAACATTCACACAGGCGAACACCTTTAAAACCTATTAATTTTTGAATCATTCAATAGGAAATGTGCTTATTTATTAGGAAACTTATTTTCAGCCGTGCACCGAAATTTAATTCGAAAATATTGCGTGTTTTGTGTTCGGTATATAGGTTTCCATGATTTTTTAACAATGGTTTAATTGTTGAAAATGTATATTCTGTTTTACTTTATTTGACATATCTAAACATTCACACAGGCGAACACCTTTAAAACCCATTAATTTTTGAGTCATTGTTTAGGAAATGTGCTTATTTATTAGGAATATAATTTTCAGCCGCACTTTGGAATTTAATTCGGAAATATTGCGTATTTATATTCGGCATATAGGTTTCCATGATTTTTTAACAATGGTTTATTTGTTGAAACAATATATTCGGTTTTACTTTATTTTACATTTCTAAACATTTACACGGGCGAACACCTTTAAAACCCATTAATTTTTGAATCATTCTTTAGGAAATGTGCTGATATATTAGGAAACTTATTTTCAGCCCTGCACCGAAATTTAATTCGAAAATATTGCGTGTTTTGTATTCGGTATATAGGTTTCTGTGATTTTTTAACGATGGTTTATTTGTTGAAACAAATATTCAGTTTTACTCTATTTTACATTTCTAAACATTCACACAGGCGAACATTTTTAAAACCCATTAATTTTTTAATCCTTCTTTAGGAAATGTGCTGATTTATTAAGAAACTTATTTTCAGCCGTGCACGGAAATTGAATTCGAAAATATTGCGTGTTTTGTATTCGGTATATAGGTTTCCATGATTTTTTATCAATGGTTTAATTTTTGAAATAGCATAATCTGATTTACTTTATTTGACATTTCTAAACATTCATACAGGCGAACACCTTTAAAACCGAATAATTTTTACGCCATTCATTAAAAAATATGCTTATTTATTAGGAAATTAATTTTCAGCCGTGCACCGGAATTTAATTCGGAAATATTGCGTGTTTTATATTCGGTATATCAGTTTCCAGGATTTACTAACAATAGTTTTATTGTTGAAACAATGTATTCCGTTTTGCTTTACTTTATATTTCTAATCATTCACACATGCGGACGCCTTTAAAATCGGATAATTTTTACGCCATTCATTAGGAAATATGCTTATTTATTAGGAAATTAATTTTCAGCCGTGTACCGGAATTTAATTCGGAAATATTGAGTGTTTTATATTCGGTATATCTGTTTCCAGTATTTTCTAACAATGGTTTAATTTTTGAAACAATATATTCGGTTTTACTTCATTTTACATTTCTAAACATTTACACAGGCGAACACCTTTAAAACCAATTAATTGTTGAATCATTCTTTAGGAAATGTGCTTATTTATTAGGAATATAATTTTCAGCCGCACACCGGAAATTAATTCGGAAATATTGCGTTTTTTGTATTCGGTATATAGGATTCCATGATATTTTAACAATGGTTTAATTGTTGAAACAATATATTCGGTGTTGCTTTATTTGACATTTCTAAAAATTCACACAGGCGAACACCTTTAAAATCGAATAATTTTTACGTCATTAATTTGGAAATGTGCTTATTTATTAGGAAATTAATTTTCAGTCGTGCACTAGAATTTAAATCGGAAATATTGCGTGTTTTATGTTCGGTATATCAGTTTCCAGTATTTTATAACAATAGTTTCCTTTTTGAAACAATGTATTCCGTTTTACTATCTTTTATTTTTCTAAAAATTCACACGGGCGAACACCGTTTAAACCGAATAATTTTTATGTCACTCATTTGGAAATGTGCTTATTTATTAGGAAATCAATTTTCAGCCGTGTACCGAAATTTATTTCAAAAATATTGCGTGTTTTATATTTGGTATAAAAGTATGCAGTATTTTCTAACAATGGTGTAATTGTTGAAACAATATATTCAGTTTTACTTTAATTTACATTTCTAAACATTTACACAGGCGAACACCTTTAAAACCCATTAATTTTTTAATCATTCTTTAGGAAATGTGCTTATTTAATACGAAACTAATTTTCAGCCGTGCACCGAAATTTAATTGGAAAATATTGCGTGTTTTGTATTCGGTATATAGGTTTCCACGATTTTTTATCAATGGTTTAATTATTGAAACAATATATTCGGTTTTACTTTATTTGACCTTTCTAAAAATTCACACAGGCGAACGAACACCTTTAAAACCGAATAATTTTTACGTCATTCATTAGGAAATGTGCTTATTTATTAGTAAATTAATTTTCAGCCGTGCACCGGAATTTAATTCGGAAATATTGCGTGTTTTATATTCGGTATATCAGTTTCCAGGATTTACTAACAATATTTTTATTGTTGAAAAAATGTATTCCGTTTAACTTTACTTTATATTTATAATCATTCACACATGCAGACGCCTATAAAATTCAATAATTTTTACGTCATTAATTTGGAAATGTGCTTATTTATTATGAAACTAATTTTCAGCCGTGCATCGAAATTTAATTCGAAAATGTTGCGTGTTTTGTATTTGGTATATAGGTTTCCATGATTTTTTAACAATGGTTTAATTGTTGAAATAGTATATTCTGTTTTACTTTATTTGACATATCTAAACATTCACACAATTTTTATGTCACTCATTTGGAAATGTTCTTATTTATTAGGAAATCAATTTTCAGCCGTGTACCGAAATTTATTTCAAAAATATTGCGTGTTTTATATTTGGTATAAAAGTATGCAGTATTTTCTAACAATGGTGTAATTGTTGAAACAATATATTCAGTTTTACTTTATTTTACATTTCTAAACATTTACACAGGCGAACTCCTTTTAAACCCATTAATTTTTGAATCATTCTTTAGGAAATGTGCTTATTTATTAGGAATATAATTTTCAGCCGCACACCGGAATTTAATTCGGAAATATTGCGTGTTTTGTATTCTGTATATAGGTTTCCATGATTTTTTAACAATGGTTTAATTGTTGAAACAATATATTCGGTTTTACTTTATTTGACATTTCTAAAACTTCACACAGGCGGACTCCTTTAAAACCGAATAATTTTTATATCATTCTTCAGGAAATGTGCTTATTTATTAGGAAACTACTCTCTTAAAACGAATGAGTGGATTTGGTTGCTCAAAAATGAGTTCTAATTTATTGGATCGTGAATGAGTTGATTTTTAAATGTTTAGCTCAACTTGATTTCAGCTGTTATTTTTCTATTGTGCTCAAGGAGAGCTAAAATGAAACAACTCAACTTGATAAAAATTCACTCATTACCGAGCCGTTCTTTGCGATTCGTTCGTCTCGTCTCGTCTCGCCGTCGCGCCTGTCCTCACAAGATGGCGAATGTAAACATGAAGTTAAAGAAGTTTACTTAATGATGAAACATTGAGGAAGAGGATGGACCTGTTTTACTCGGTAAGTTTTATAAAAGCATTTAATTTATACTTAGTTTTTAGTGGAATTTTATGTACTGATTTTATTTTAATCTTGAAGCACGTGGTAACGGATTTCGTATACACACTAACTTAATTTACACACATTCTGTGCCTCCCTAGCATATAAAGCTTTAAAATTTTGAAAAAATTCTCCTGCATTTCTTAATTTGTTGTAAAAATAAATAACTAAAGATTCCTGCATATGCTCAGCGTCACTGCCGGCAGCTTATTTTAGAAATGCTTCTATATTTTAAAATTGTTCTACCCTTTTATTTTTTACTTATTTATTTTCGTTTAAAATGTCCTGTTTATTATTTTGTTGATAAATAAATAAATAAGCTGATCATAGCGTCATGTAAAACCAAGGGGGGATGAGGGGAGGTGAAAATAATAAAAGTTTTCTTTTTCGATTGACAAACTTTATGTCAGATATAACAGTACTAAGTATTTTGTGAAAGTAATTTTTCAGATGAATCATATCAACCAAAAATATGTTTTATAATTTGTAGTAAATAATTTTGTGAAAAATTACAAGAATTTCGAAAGAATTGTTTCCATCTCTATAATAGGTAGATGTGCCAGTAATGGACAGCCCTTGATGTTTTTGGTTAAAAAAAAAACAGATAAATATTTATCTTTAATTATTTATTTTATAATTCCCCCTTGCACTGGGTTATTGTTGACACTTTTAATCAAATCCATCAAGAAGCAGAAAATGTTTTAAAGTTTCGCTGTTTTTCTGTGAAAATCTTAATGAAGAGGTTAAGAAATGGCTTTGTTTAATTAATTTATATATTTTTTATTTTCTTGCAATATTTGAATGTTTTTGTTTGAGTAGCAAAAGAAAACTTAGAATTTTATGTACTAACGGCCATTTACAAAATTTCATTTATTTTTAAGATTTTAAGACCTGTCTGTGTTCATTACTGGAACACTTAATTAGTCAATTTCTAGTAAAGGACACCCCATGTAAGCATTGCTAAAAATGCAATTTCAGTAACATTCATAATGCATTTAAAATCCTTTGACTTAACTGAAAACTTAAGTAATCAATTTTTAATTTTTAAATTGCACTTACCAGAATGTAATAACACTAAAATTTTTATAAATAACTGCTTTTAAGTTATTTTATTGATTGATAAAATTTTAATATTTTATGCTTTTTTTATATATACCTTGCATATTTTATAATCTGGCAATCAAATCAGCCAGGAAGCAAAAAATATTGTTTAAGAGCACAGTCAAAGAGGGGCTCATAGGGCTTAATCCCTCTCCGTTTAAATAAAAACAATTAAGTTACAGAAGCTATTAAAAATCTATTTTCTGTCTTAAATGTTTCCTTGTTCACCTCTGAGCCCCCCGCCACACACACACACACACAAAAAGTAATACTATTAATGAAAGTTATAGATAATATTCATGAAACAAGTAAATCTGCAGATCAGTGGCCTCAAACATCAGTTCTACAGTTTTATTTTGAAATTATTTTATTTAGTGTTTAAAATATTCAACTCAAATTATCATTTCTTTCATATTTGTAATATTAATTATTATAAATGATACATCAAGTAGTCTCCGGAAGAATAATTGCTAAAAATAGTGAGACTAAACACTAATATTCCAAAACTTTTTTTTAATTATACCTTTTAAATTCCCGTTTCAATAATTTGATAGCTGTAATTGCCTGATATTTAGTATTTTAAACTATCCATCTAAAATAATTAAAACATCGATCTTCTTATAATTACAATAACTGTTGGAAACAGTAAATGATTATCACAAATATTTTATTAATAACTGGTATCCTAATTGTTAAATTTATTTGAAAATAACTATTTTGTTTCATTCTATGTATTCATTAAATTCTGTTTCTAAGTACAGTCATAAAAACAATTATATTTATTACTTTTTATGGGTTGTCCTGTCCATTACTGGGCCAGAGGTTGTTCACTGTCTTTTGGGTGTTTTGATACATTTCTGTTATTTAAAATTAAATTTTGGTTCATATTGGGAAATGAGACTGTCAGAAGGGTTATTTAAACTTGGTAAAAACAAACTAGCTACATATATACTGGGCTTAGCAGTCATTTTGTTTTTCAGAAAGTAGAACAAAGTGTTTTTAGTGAATGAAAAACCTCTTTCCAGAAAAATATACTACAGGAAGAATTTGTTATGTATTGTGAAAGTGATTCGGAATTGAACTGTATTTACCATTTTGTGATCAATAAATTAGCTGTTGAGTTATAAGCATTTTTGATCGTAAAAAATAAACTGTTTGGATTTTAAAGAAGGATTTTTCTAATAGAAAACTCAAAAAATGAGTAAATTTATTTATTCAAAAAAATTTTATAGCATTTCTTGTCACATGGGGTAAAATAGGTATAAGCCATCTTTTTTATGCTAGTTGAGGTCAAGATATGAATGTATGAAAATTGATCAAAATTGAAAGACTTTTGAGAGCAAATTGTTATTGATCCTGTGTTTAAAACTGAAATTGTGCTTTGTTATATGAAATTAGGCTATAAATTAGTTGCGAACATCTGTTAATCCGCACTTCGCTTTGGAATGCGCTTGTAACCATTAAAAGCGTTATAAATCAAGTGAATGTAAACATTAAAAATCGCTGTTAACCGACAATTTTTGAAAAATCACATTAAATCAAAGTACCATATTTCCGGCCATAAATTAAATTAAAACATATGTTCTAACTTTATTAAATTGGGTGGATTAAGGGTGTATTCGAAAAAATATTTTTCCACCCTCAACAGCTCAAAATTTTCTGGGACATTTTCAGACTCATTTTTAAAAGTAACAACATGGAACTTGCTGGGGTGATTTTTGAAGAGATGCATAAGAGGCCGTGTGATTTCATTTTTCGCTCATTTCATTAGAATTTGATTTTTAAACAATTATTTTCTCTGTATGACCATTTTTTTCATTCCCAGATCTCCCGCTTCCGAAAATTCGGTTCAAAACGCCCACTTTGACAATATTTTCTGCATTTATCAAAAAATCGAAAAGCACGGCGCATTATGTAGTTTCTAAATAAGAGAATTTCCCAGTTTGAGGCGTTTGAAAGCAAAAATGAATCAGAAAATAAGCAGTTTGGATCTGAATACACCCTTATAACAGGATAAACAGTAAAAAGAGTCGAAGCAATCCAAGGAAGTTAAACCTTTAAAGTATATAACTTTTCATTTTTGCTTTTGGCGGCAATACAGCACTCGGGAGGAGCACGGCGTTTTTTGCAGAAAATTTTAAAGAAATTATTTGAGTTCGCAGACAGTTTTACATTTTATCTAAGTCTGCTGATGTGGAGGCATCCCAAATTGTCAGGAAGTCTATCTCAACCAAGCTGTACCAGTCGTTGCCATATACATATTTTGTACATAAATTTTCTTTCACTTATAGCTAGTTAACTTTATAAATTGCTTTTAATTTAAAATATTTTTCAGTTAACTTAATTTCTCATTTTTTCCTACAGATACTCATGCTGATATCTATCTGCTTTTGAGCTGCATTAAATTAAAAAAAAAAAACAACTTTTAAAATGAAACACTGTTAGAAACATGATTCAGAGCATGGACGTAAATTGATGTGGTGAAAATTAAGAACAGTTTGGGGAGGGGGGGGGATAGGATTTGTGTGTACTTGTATCTTATTTCTATTAGTTTCATAAGAGATTTTATTTGTCAAGAAAAAAATGTAAACAAAGTGAAAGAGACAGTTTTTTGTCTTCCCTCCTCGCCCCAGTTTACATATGATTCAGAGGATGAAGGTACAAAACTTTTAAATGGTCTATACATTAATTATAATGTAATTCAACTTTAACCAGCATATACCCATTTTACCCCGAACTGAGATAAAATGGGTAATTATGTTGAATTTAGACCTAAAGTACATAATGTAAAAAATATTGAACAAAAACATGATAATATTTCATAATGTTTCTGCTATGAAACATTAAAATAAAAAAAAAGCTTTTTTTATACCCATTTTACCCCGGGTGACCCTAACTAAAGTTTCACTTTCCTAATGTCCCCAATAGCAGAATTTTCGATGTCCATCTGCAGCAAACCAAAATTTATCTGCAACCTAACAATACTGAAACAAGCTACTATCTTAAATACTTATAGTGACCCATAAAATAAACAGAAATTGCATTTCACATAGAAAATTAATAAGAAATACAAAAACTCTTAAATCAAAGTAAATTTTTGGTGAATTTTTTTAAGCACAATATTATTTTTAAGCTGGTAGATTAATCTGCAAGGTCTAAAATAACCTGCATCGCTGCTGCCGTGCTGCACAGTTTCTGCTACGGAGCTAACACCTAACTTCGAGTTGTCGGATTAAGCAGCATACACGGAGGAGGAGGGAGAAATTACATCCATCCTAACTCAATTTTAGTTTTTGCATATAAACCCCACCCACCTCACTCCTTTGGAAGCATGACATTGTCATGACAAAAGTTTTTTGGAGGTACCTCATAAAAACATCAAAAAATTTCTGTGTCCCCAACACTAAACCACCCAGAGGTGAAAAACTTGTCATGTGATCAAAAACGCTTATAACTCAACAGGTAATTTATTGATCACAAAATGGTAAATACAGTTCAATTCTGAATCTCTTCCATAGTCGAGCTTTCCAATTTTATATCTTTCTGTTAAAAAATGAATTTGAAAATGTGTCAATGTTTTGTACTTGTTGAGTAGTGATGTAGAGAGGGACCACACTCGAGTGCTATTCCTATGAGAAGGTTTTTGGCTGATCTCATTTGCATTTTTTTTCTTTTTTTGTGGCATTGTATAGCTGATTTGATCTTCAGTGCCCCTTGTTTACTTTAATTTTAATAGCAGGTTTTTTTTTTTTTTTTTTTTTTTTTTTTTTTAAGACAATACTTTTACTTTTGGAACAGATTCTAAAAGTAAAAGTAATTTCTCTAAAAAAAAAAAAAAAAAAATCTGCAATCAAAATTGAAAAAGTAAACGAGTGCCATGAGGATCAAGCTCAGATGTCCAACCCCCTCCCCCCCCCAAAAAAAAAAAAATTATATGTATACATAATGTATATTCAAAATGTCAAAATGCAAATAAGAATAGCATTAACCCGCGAGTATCTTCACATAATGGGGTAGGGAAAAAAAATACAAAGTTTGTCAAAAGTTAAAAAGCACTAATTTCATTAAAACGCGAATATTGCCAGAGAATTGTAAAAAAAACAAACTCAAATTTCACTAAAGAATCATGAAAAAAATATGAATTTTGTCAAAGAATCTTGTGGTGGTGGGGGGGGGGGGGGGGATAATGTTTTTGCAGTAAAAAGTCTTTTTATTCTAGTCAATACTGTGTTCGCTAAAATTTCTAGTATTTTTTATGATGTACCCCCTCCCCCGACTGATCAATTTAGCCATAATTTCACATAATCTAAAAAAAAATTAATAAATGAAAATGATTTGAGAAATATATCATACAGCAGTAAAATTTTAAACCATTTTACTTTTTCATATCATCAGGCAGAAACGAATTTCAGTAAGTGGCAGGAACTAATAATTCACACATGTATTTGATATGTAAACAATTCAGTTAAAAATTAAAACTGAAGATTATGAGTGTTGTTCAAAGTAGCAAGTTACGTTTAATGATGTACCGAATAGTGATTTGGCCGAATACTGAATATTCAGCTAGCCGAATAGTAACTGTTTGGCCAAATACCTCTTTATATTTCAAAGTTTAAAGGTATTAAAATGTCATTTTTTAAAACAACTTTACATAATATTTAATAAAACAAATTACATTTACATAGTAAATTTCATATTGGGAAAAAAACTTGCTTTGTGTTTATTTAAAGGATGACCTTTTTTTTTTATTAATAAAATTTTAAATTTAATGGTTTCTTCTATGAATTAACATTTGTTAAAACAATCGATAATTATTTTTGTTGTAGGTTGAGTAAACTCTGTTTTTGGTTCAGGTTGATTTGAGGCTGAGTGTGAATTCCTGCAAGTTGGGTTCGGGTTAAACCCAAAATTTCAAAAGTTAGTTTGGTATATTTTTTAAGTTTAAAAACTATCCCTGTTATAATAAACATAGATATTTGTGTACGTGCTGTTTTCTAAAGAGACTTCCATTTTTTATGTAACCCTTTGGAAAAATTTGTGTTTTTTCTGCAACCAGACTTCTATAAAACCAAAAACTTTCTATGCACATAAATATTGGGTCAAAAACTATCTGCAAATTAATTTAATGTTTAATAACGTAAAATACCGTGTTATGTTATTTTAACGATATGGATTAGAAACAGTAGTTTTAAAGTAATTACCATTTATATTTAAAAATAATTAATATTAATCAAAGAATAATTATTTTGGTTAAAAAAAAAATAAAGCTAAAAATCCATGATAAGAAGGGCAGAAATAATGTGACATTGCTACTGAAACAACTAAATCACATTTTGTAGGGAGAGGTCCATTCATAGGTATCATCATTAAAGAGACCGGTGAGTTTTTACCGTGGCCCTTTGACAAAAATCATTTTTTTCTGTGGCCGTTTGACGAAATTCTCGTTTTTTTTTTTCTGTGATCATTTGACGAAATTCACATTTTATCTGCGATCCTTTCATGAAATCGGTTTTTTCCCGCAATCCTTTGACGAAATTCGCATTTTCCTATGATCTTTTGACAAATTTCGCACTTTTTACGCAGCGCTTTGACGAAATTTGCATTTTTTTTCACGATTCTTTGAAGTAATTAGTTTTTTACGCGTTCTTTTACGAAATTTGCATTTTTTTCACAATCTTGACAAAATTCGTGCTTTTTTCCATTATGCTTTTAAGAAATTAGTTTTTTTTCGTGAACGCTTTTGATGAAATTTGCTCTCTTTTTTGCAGTCCTTTGAAGAAATTCGCGTTTTTTCTGCGATCTTTTTACGAAATTCGTGTTTTTCTTGCGTTTTTTACGGAATTCACATCTTTTTCTATGGCCCTTTGACAAATTTCTTTCTTTTTTTTTTTTTTTTTTTTCCCGATCAATTGATGGTCATTTTTCCGCGATTCTTTTACGAAATTTGCTCTTTTTTTTTTTAATCCTTTGACAGAATTTAGGCTTTTTCCGCGCTATTCTTTTACGAAATTCGTTTTTTCCTGCACTCCTTTTATGAAATTCTTTTTTTTTTTTTTTACGATCCTTTCACGAAATTTGCGTTTTTACGGCAACCATTTGTTGAAATTCGCAGTGGTATCTTTTTAAGTCTGAATTTTTGGACTGATGGCTGATTTTTTTAAATTTTCAAAACCAAATGCCTTAAATTTTCTGAAAATTTGGAACAGAATCACGTCTGTCAAACAATAACAGGGGTCAATGCAGACAAAATTTGGGGCCTATTTAGGGCCCTTTCACAAAATTCCATTTAATAAAATAGGCCCCTTCATAAAAATAAATTTAATAAAATGGGCCCCTTCACAAAAATGAACTTAATAAAACAGGCCCTTCACAAAATTCCTTTTAATAAAATAAGGCCCCCTATGTAATCTTTTTCATAAAAACTGCTTTAAAATGTGTAATTTGTAAATAAAACTAGGTTACGAAACTTTAGAAAGGGGATGTAAAAAATGATTTTGTTCATAAATTCTTGGTTCAAATTTGAGTAACTGGATTTCAACTTTTGTTTAAAAAATGTTATTTTTCACAAAAATATAATAAAATTAATAAAAATAACTTCTACTTTTCGCAAAATGGGCCTCAAGAATAAAAACCTGCATCGACCCCTGAATAATAATCTGTCTGGCAAATAAATCGTACATAAAATTGGAGAATATTTTTAATTTTTCGGTATTTAAAAAAAAATTTACAAGGACAAAAATTAAGTTTTTTTTTTTCTAAAAAATTTTTCCGCAAAGTTCCGAATTTTTGGAAAATTATCCGCACATGCGTCTATATTATACAACTGTGTCTGCAACACTTTGGCAAAATTTATTTTATTTTTTTGCAACCCTTTGGCAATTTTTTTTTCTGCAACGCTTTAGCAAAATTTATTTATTTATTTCAGTGACCTTTTGATGAATTTCGCAAGGGGGGGGGGGGGGGTCCTGCGACATTATGACTAATTCCACATTTTTCGCGTGATCCATTGGCGAAATTTATTTATTTATTTTTTGTGGGTGGGGGGTCCCTTGTCAAAACGTTTTTTCTGCTATCGTTTGACGAAACGTGCATTTTCTTTCCAGATTCTTTTACAAAATATGCTTTTTTTTTCCGTAATCCTTTGAAGGAGTTGCCATTTTCTTTTCCCTGCTATCTTCTAACGATACATGCATTTGTTCCCCATCCTTTGACGAAATTTTCATTTTATTTGCAATCCTTAGACAAAACTTATTTTATTCGTGATCTTTTTAATTACGGGTGCACAACTTTTTTAAGATAAGGGCTTTTTAGAAAAAGTCTGTTTTGTCGAGGCCCACACGTGAGAGAATTCTATTTCGAGTAGCCGATCGACGAAATTTGATTTTTCTGCACATTATTGACAAAAATTGTGATATTTTCATTTCAGACCAATGAAATTCTTGATTTTTCTGAGACTGATCGACAATTCGCTATTTTCCATGCATTATGGACAAAATAACATATTTTCGTGTCTGACCAACGGAATTAGTGATTATCAATCAACAAAATTTGCAATTTTTCTGACTGATCATGAAATTCATGATTCTGCATTATCTCTGATGAAATTAAAAAAAATTTCAGGCAATAAATTGACAAATTTGAGATTTCTTTTTTCTCTCTATAAACTGATGAAAATCATGATTGGTTCTGCAGTCGATCAACAGAATTCTCAATTTCTTCGTGCATCGAGAAAATTCGCTATTTTACCATAACGAAATTCTCAATGTTCCTGTACACAATCGACAAAACGCACAATTTTTCCATGCCCGATCAATGAAATTCACGATTCTTAAACTGACTGATGAAATTTTCAATTTTTTTTGTGGCAAATTGACGAAATTCATTGCAGGCCACAGGTTTTGGCATCCCTACTTTTAACAAAATTGGTGTTTTTATTTTAGCTAACGTTTGACGAAATTGATTTTTTCGGTGACAATTTCTCGAAATATGAGACATATTTTTTATGTCCAAATTTCCAGACTGATGAATGATTTTTCATAATTTTTGGAACAGAATCGCCCCTCAATTTGCAATCAGTCACAGAAATTAACGAGAAACTTGTCATTCAATCTCCGGGGGGGGGGGCGGGGGGAATCTCAAAATTTGTCTCTCGGTTGCAGGACCAAAATATGAATTTCAACAATCTTTCGCCGCAAAATGTATCAACCTGTCATCCGAAAATATCACAAGGTTCGCAGGATTTGTTTTAAAATGAAACACTTTTTTGAAAACAAATTTTTTAGATGGAAGTCTCCTGCTCATGATGTGTTTTTGGGTGGGATTTCAAAATTTTAGTGATGAATCCCGCCCTGAAATTAAAGTCCTGTACTGTGTTCTACAGTAGTCTTTAAAATGAAGAAATCATGTGTTAAGCATTGATTATGTAACTGTCCAACTCTTCCTGAGAAAGTAATAAGTAACTATTTTCCCACGGGGTGTAATGTAAAATAATACTCTTGACTGTGTGTGGGTGAATGTAACTCTGGCAATAATAGGTCATTTGCCTGGATATAAAATGCAGGGTTTTTTTTTTTTCAATTATTGAAAGTTTTCCTAAAAATTAGCCTTTAAAAATTTCTTTAGCTGTAAAATACTTTTTTTTTTCTGTGGTGCTTTCAAATTGTTGCCGTCAAGTTTTGGCGGATTCCATCTAGTTTATTTTTAAACATGGCATCAATTGTTGTCTTTGGTTTATTAAATTTATCTTGTATTCTATAAATAACTTCGTCCTTTATTAAAATTGATTGAATTAGTTTTCAAAATTTCGTTGTCATTCAAACATTAAAAAAAAAAAAAAATCTTTGTTTACATTCAAAAAATTTATCATGAATTATTGGTCAGTGAATTAGGTGCTCTACTGTATATATATTTTTTAGAGAAGGCGTGGATTGGTTATAATTTCTCAAAATTAAATTCAGTCAATTACAAATACCACAACAGTGCCAGTTGTTAGTTTAGTCTATTTTGAATGATTTTTGAGCTTCAGTACGATTTTTTCAGATTACGATTTCAGATTTTTTTTGTCAAATCTGAAAGGGTAGAAATTTAAATTTTGGTATAAGGCAGAATTGATACCAATTCATAACAATATGTGCATATATACGTAGTGAAGGAAGTGATTTAGATTTTTCAAAAATAACCTTTTTTTTATTTAAAACAAAATCTAAATTTTTTGACAGTTTGAGAAAACAATTCTTCTAAGCATCTAATAAAAAAGAAATTAATTATAAATATGAATTTTGTGACGAGATATTCCAAGAATTGTGGGGCATTTCAAAGGCCATTGAATAACACAGGAAAGTGAAAAAGCAACTTATCTCTGAGAAGGAGCTTTAATCTGATTATTCTAATAAATTTTAATTGCAACAAAGGGATAGCTTAATGCAGTGAGTAGCCAGTTATCCAAAAACACGTGAACCCAACAATTCCAGATAATTTACTTTATACTGTATATATTTTTAATTATGCAACAGTCCCATCGGTCCAATTTATTGCTTGGGTAAATTGGAGGGAAATGAATTTCCTTTTTTGTATGTTTCAGGCACTTTCGTATAAACTCATCATTACGTCTGTGTTTTGAAATTTTAAGTTAAAACCATTGAAACATTTTAAATCGATAACATTGTTTTTGCACATTTTCATTTTAGGAACAATACTTTGATCCTATCGCTCAAGCTGGTATGGTTGAATGGAGGTTTAAAACAACGAAGTTAAATTTAACACCATCCCAAAAGAAGTACCAACAAAGAGGACTATCAAAGAGGCATGTGATAATCCTGAGGAGGTGTATTATCAGCAAGAAATAGAAGACAGGGTATAAATTTACATATTAATCTTAAATATATTTTTTAAGTTTTTTGTCATTGGAATTTCTTTTTTTTGTGTGTGTGTGTGTGTGTTTTGTAATTGTTTTGTGACCTTACAGATACATATGTGAAAAAAAAAATTGTTTTCATATTAGTAAACTTCATACCTAGCATCTTACACTATATTGCCATTAATGATCGGCAACTTTCAATTTTAGACATTTTGTTAAATATTTAGAAATATGCTTGACATATTCATCTGGAATTTCAGGATTGAAATGAACAGGTATGATCTCATATTTAACAATGTCGATTTAATAAGGGGATCAATTAGGGGGGCAACAAAAAATCAAAGAAAAAATATATATACTTGGGATCACCCTGTAAAATAAAATGCACGAAATGATCTACCGCTACCGAATATAAATAGACATTGTGCAATATGTGTATTTTTTGTGTAAGACTAGCACGTATATTAATAGAGATATAGCGATTTATTTAAAAAAATTAAATTCTTGCATGATTTTTGCTTATAACACGCAGAATTTTCAAGCCAATTTAACGCTGGTTTCAGAAAAAATTGACAAAATATAATAGAAACAATATAGTGCAATTGGAATATAAATATATTAAATATTTTAGGTAATATGAGCAGTTGTATGAAATAATTTTTATCTGTGCATGCGTGAACGATAACAAGGATCATTTTACATAATTTAATAGTCAACTCTATGGAGCAACTTATTTTTAAAAAATCTAGTCAAATGTAAAAATTCAGAAAGATATCGGCGTTAAAGTGAGCAAATTTTTAGTTGTTCTTTAAAAGCAGCTGAATGATAAGAGATTTTCCACAAATTGTCATTTTTAATTTTTTTTTTAATTTCCATTTTTTATTGATGCTTTAGTTATTGGATAACCACCAGAACGAGCCTATACCATGATCAAAAGAAGTATAAAAATTGAAGCATTTTTTCCAAATCTACTCGTTGATACTTACTAAATACTTTTTTCTGAAAGTCAGTTAATAAAAATTGACAATTTGTGGAAAATCCCTTATCATTCAGTTACTTTTAGAGAAAAACTAAAAATTTGCTCACTTTAATGCCGATATCCTTCTGAATTTTTACGATATTTGACTAGTAGATTTTTTTTAATAAGTTGCTCTATAGAATATTAAATTATGTAAAATGATCCTTGTTATCGTTTGCGCATGCACAGATAAAAATTATTTCATACAACTGCTCATATTTCCTAAAATATTTAATATAGCTATATTCCAATTGCACTATATTGTTTCTATTATATTGTCAATTTTTCTGAAACTGGCGTTAAATTGGGTTGAAAACCCTGCATGTTATAAGCAAAAAATATGCAAGAATTTTATTTTTTTAAATAAATCGCTATATTTCTATTAATATACGTGCTAGTCTTACACAAAAAATTACACATATTGCACAATGTCTGTTTATTTATATTCGGTAGTGGTAGATAATTTCGTGCATTTTACAGGGTGATCCCAAGTATTATTTTTTTCTTTGATTTTTTTGTTGGCCCCTAATTGCCCCCCCCCCCACCCCGTTAACAAATCGACATTGTTAAATACAAGATCATACCCAGGGATATGTTTAGGAAAATTTTAGGTCCTTTAAAGGACCCTTCACAAAATAATTTATCTTAAAACAGGACCCTTCACAAAATTTTTTATCCCCAAACAGGACCCTTCACAAAACATTTTATCCCAAAACAGGACCCTTCACAAAATTATTTGTCTCTTAAATAGACCTTTCACAGAATATTTTCACCTTCAAATTGAATTTTTCACAAATTTAGTCATTTAAAAATAAAATCTGGTCTGTAAGTAAACAGTTGAACTCACCAAAGAGCATATTACTTAGCTTTTTTTATATGAAGGATAGAACATGAAGACATCGATAATTTAAAATTCACAAAATTATGACTAGAATTTTCACAAAAATAAGAAAAACTTCACAATTTCACAAAAACAGGACCCTGTGAGAAAAGTGTGGACAGACCCCTGATACCTGTTTTTTTTTTGTTTTTGTTTTTTTTTTTGTTTTTTTTTTATACTGAAATTTCAGAAGAATCTGTCAAGTATATTTCTAAATATTCGACAAAATGTCTAAAATTGAAAATTGCCGGTCATTAATGGCCATATAGTGTATCTTTCCTATGTGTTTAGAATGCAGTGCTATCCAGTTTCTGTTCATTTATTTAGTATCATCTATCAATCAGATACATTTGCCCAATAATGCACATTTTCTTCCAAGATTAGATAGAAATCCGTGACATGTGTTAGATTTGGAAGTTTTTCTTTTTAATGATAGGTAATTTTTAAAATAGAAGAGAGTAATGTTGGCGGTATAGAAATAGCATATAAAATTTAATTTTGTCATAACATTATGCAGTTTAGAAAAACAAGTCTGTATTTCTGAAATAGATATTCCTAACATGTATTTAATATGAAAAACATTTTTGTTAAAAATAGTTCCAAAAAAAAAAAAAAAAGGGAAGCAAATTGCAATTGGATTTTCAAAATTCACTGTTTATTGAAAAAGTTTTAACAAATTTCAATGAAAGTAAGCCTTTCGATATTATTTCTTCCTTTTTCTTACATAATTATCACTTTGTTATTAATTAAATTATGATTAAAGGTACCGTTAAGAACATTGGAAGTTTCGATTATCTTTGTGAAATCTAGAATTTTTATAAATCTAGTCTTAGTCTTGATTTTCGAGGTTATACTGTATTAAATTAGACATGTATGTCTCAGACACATGCATTTGACTGTTGGAAGAAAACTGCCGTTTGACTGCTTAGTTAGATTTTATGGGGTAAGGTTAAACATCATTGTTGTAATAAAACATTTCATATTTAGAATGAATTTAAATGTAGTTTCTTCCCCCCCCCCCCCAAATTTAAATGATATTTTCGAAAGTATCAAAAATGTCCGATATTTTGATATATATCTGATATTTTTGATATATATCCGATATTTTCAAAATAGTCACCTTATTGCTGATAATAAATATATTCAAGCATAATATAAATTAGAAACTAAAACATATTCCACTTAACAGGAAAACTTAAACAATACATTAAAAGTGCAGTTTTCTTTTTCTTTCTTTTTTTTTTACACTTAGAACAAAATTTAAAATCAACTAATTGAAAACAGAAACAATTTGCTTTATACGCTTACATCAGATTCTTTTATAGTGAAGCTGTATATATAACTGAGTATCTAAATTAGACAGTTTATGTTTCAGTGTCTGTTCTGAATTATGTCCCTCATAATAATCTACAGTTAAAAGTAAAAAATTCAAATATAAAGTTTGAAAAAGATATTTGTTTTCTTCGGCTAAAAAAGTAACTATCAGAGACATAAATTCCTTATTTACAGAACAACACAGTCCATAACAGTTGGAAATTTCATTTGCACTTGTTTTGACTGAAAATATCAAAAACATCTTACACAGTGATATTTTGAAAATAAATAGCAAACATAGAAAAATATTGAAAATATCATGCATCTTGATATTTTGAAAATAAATATCAGGTAATATGAAAATATCAAAAATCTTGATATTTTGAAAATAAATATTGGATATATATCGATTGATATATATCAACGAACCCCGGTGATCGCACAGAGGGTTTCATTTATTCATTTTCCATTTTATTCACAATTGGCTGAATTTTCAGTGGTGTAACTTTTTATATAAAGCTAAAAGTTTTAGTGTATGGTTTTTTATTTCATTTTTTCTTTTCTTTTCTTTCAGAATATGCATGGAGAGGCAATTGTTTGTGTGTGTTTTGTTTGTTTGTTTTTATTCTTGAGGCCGATTTTGTGAAAAGTACAAGTTATTTTTGTGAAAAATAATATTTTGTAGCGAAAATTGAAATCCAGTTACTCAAACTTAAATGAAGAATTTGACAAAACTCCTTTAAATCCCCTTGCTAAAGTTTGTTTTCAGTGAGCTGGTTTTATTTACAATTTACACATTTTAAAACAGTTTGTATGAAAAAGAATGTTACGAAGGGGCCCATTTTATTAAATTTATTTTTGTGAAGGGGCTTATTTTATTAAATAGATTTTTGTGAAGGGCCCTAAATTTTTCTTGGAATGACCCCTGTATATGTATTTTCATATTTAGAATAAATTTAATATGAAATGTAGTTTCATTTTTTCCCCCAAATTTAAATTATTGTTTAAAAAGATATGTTTGTATACATTTTGAAAATGGTAACAAAGGTGAATTTTCAACAATATTTTAAGAACTTGCTTAAGACTTTAAGAATTTATTTATATTTACTTTAATCTAAAAACTAAAATGTTTTAAAAGGTTCATAATCACTCCTTTACATTACAATTTTTGCTATTTAACTTAATTTCAATATTTTCTTTTAACACAGGAGAATATTGACCTCATGGAGAAATGCAATTCCACTGCGAGGAATGTAATTCAACAGCCCTATCGAATCTCTGAATGATCTTCAGCAGAGAAGAATACATATTTTCTTGTCTTGACGAGAAAATTTTTAATTAAAACACTGCATCTGTTGTTAAAATTGCTATCAATGCACTGCATCTGTTGTTAAAATTGCTATCATTGCTAAGTTTGTTTTTTCTTTTTGTTAAATAAAATTGTTAGTAAATATTGTTGTTGTTTTTTCCCCCACAATATTTTGAATTGCACATTTGGCTCCTGCTTTTGACATAAAAAGCTACAATCTTATGCCATTTTAAAGTTTTATATTTCACAACAAGATTAAGAAGGAATAACTGCAAGAGAGTACCTAATGGGTTGGTGTTTATCCATTCAAGACATTGTTCCTTCTAATCCAGAAGCTAAATTCTAAAAATTATTATTGAACATAATTTAGTTTCAACAAATGATATAAAGAATTAAGTTGCACGTTGTTTGAGTCAATAAGTTCAATTTTCAGTTATTTATGCATTTGACTTTTATACTACAATATTTAGTGGAAGGTTCTTCATATACAAAAAAAAAAAAAAAAAAAAAAAAAAATAGTATCATGACCAAAATTCTAGCTATAAGTTTTAGGATACTTGAATCCAAATCAAATGAAAGTACACATAGTGCATGAAAAATGGATAAAATTCCTAACTTTTGCATATCGAGACAGATTTGTAAGTCTATTGGGCAGTAAAAGGCCATTTTAGATTTTCATTTGCATTAAAAGATCTTTTCAAATGTTAAATAGTGAACCCAAACCTTATTTTTCAATATTCTACAGTTATTTTGGTGCATAATTTATTTGTAAATGTATCAACTGCATTAAATTGACATTTATCACTCAGTGCTAATTAGCATAAAAAAAGGCTTAACAATAAATATTTCTTTAAAAGTTAGTCTATTAAGAAGTAGTGTGAATTAAATCAAGGGATAGTTACAACAAAGTATATAATAGGTGGGTGTTTATCTTTTTTGAAATATTTTCAATTTTACTTATTAAGGCCTAACACTAGCCATGTGACAAGACCTGTGATAATGTTAATTCCATGGGGAAGTTATTTTCAAATATCTTGCTTGGATTTTTAATATTTGTACATGATTCTTTTTGCATATGGTAGCTGAAGACAATATGTATTGTGGCTAGTCTTTACTTTTTTAATTTAGGTTTTATATTTTATTGTAAATACTTTCATTTTTGGAACCGATTCTAAAATTTATATCTTAATACAGTAGACGCTCGATTTTACGAACTCAGTGGGATTCATATAATGTGTTCGTAAATGGGAGTAACATCAGTTCGTAAAATTGGACATCTACTGTATAAGAGAAACTAACCAAAATTAAAAATTAGCCTGCATAAAGATCCTATATCCCTCCCCCCCCCCCTCCAATATATATATATATATATATATATATATATATATATATATATATATATATTTTTAAATCCAAACAATGTATTTGAAAATAACTTCTCCATAAGATTAACACAAGCATCCAGATCTTTTTTAGCGACTAGTGTAGGATCTTAAGGCTGTTCTTAACTGGTCTACTCAACAAGCACAAAGCGTTTTGATGCATTTACAAATTATTTTTTTTAACGGAAAGATATAAAATTGGAAAGCCTTGTTATGGAAGCAATTTGGAATTGAACTGGATTTTCCATTTTTTGATCAATAAGTTATCTGTTGAGTTATAAGCGATTTTGATTATGTGACAAACGTTTTCGCCCGCTCTGGTATGTTTTTTCTCCTTTCGCGTGGAAATTCAGTTCAAAACTTCCACTTTGACACTATTTTCTGAAAAATCTATTGTTTTAAAAAAAAGAAAATGGAAAAAGCAGCTCGATTACATAGTTTTAGAACAACACCACCAGCTGGTTTCATGCATTTTTGATCAAAAATAAATTCAAGCTTATGTCAGAAAGCTGCCCTTTTGAATTTGAGAACACCCTTAAGGGGAGCAGTCATCTTTTAAAAGTTGTCATTGGGATTTTTCCTTCCCTTGGTGATTTCAAGTTTTGTTTTTTTTTAGTTGTAATTTTTATTTAATTATAAATCACAGTTATTTTTTCAATCAAAAAATAGTCATTTACTATTAAATAAGAATTACAGTTATATAAACCAATATGAAGGAGTATAAAATTAGTTATTTTAATTTGAAAATGTGGCAAGAATTCTGCGTTATTTTGAATTACGTTGATAAAAATCAATCACAGGTTACTGAACTTCATTTAAAACGAAATGATTTTATTTAATCAGTTAATTAGAAATCGCTCAAGGGTTTTTTTGGTAATTTTGGCGAGTTCTCTTATGAATGAGTTTATTAGAAATCACTCAAGGGATTTTGGATGAACTCTTAAATGAGTTGATTTAATCCATGTATGAATTGTTACAAATCGCTCAAGAACTACTGGATTAAATCTGAAATGACCTCATTTCACTCAAATTTGAATTGATTACAAAACGCTCAAGGGGTACTGGATTTAGGCCTAAATTATTTCATTTCACTCAAGTATGACTTGGTTACAAATAGCTCAAGTGCTACTGGATTTAGTCTTAAATGACTCAATTTCACTCAAGTAAGAGTTGGTTACAAATCACTAAAGTACTACTGGATTTTACCTTCATTGATTTGATTTCACTCAAGTATGAGCAAAATAGAGACCACTCAATCATGAGTTGCCTAAAAACAACTCATTCACTCGAGTTGTTTCAACTCTTTATGAGAAGCTGACTTTCAAATCATGAGATGAGTGGATTTCGGCTCAACTTGAGTTATTTTGGCTCTTTCGTTTTAAGAGTGTAATTTTCTGCCTTGCACCGAAATTTAATTCGAAAATATTGCGTGTTTTGTGTTTTCGGTATATAGGTTTCCATTATTTTATAACAATGGCTTAATTGTTGAAACAATACATTCAGTTTTACTTTATTTTATATTTCTAAACATTCACACAGGCGAACACCTTTAAAACCCATTAATTTTTGAATCATTCTTTAGGAAATGTGCTGATTTATTAGGAAACATATTTTCAGCCGTGCACCGAAATTTAATTCGGAATTATTGAGTGTTTTATATTCGGTATATCTGTTTTCAGTATTTTCTAACAATGGTTTAATTATTGAAACAATATATTCGGTTTTACTTTATTTGACATTTCTAAAAATTCACACAGGCGAACGAACACCTTTAAAACCGAATAATGTTTTCGTTATTCATTAGGAAATGTGCTTATTTATTAGGAAATTAATTTTCAACCGTGCACCGGAATTTAATTCGGAAATATTGCGTGTTTTGTATTTGGTATATAGGTTTCCATGATTTTTTAACAATGGTTTAATTGTTGAAATAGTATACTCTGTTTTACTTTATTTGAAATATCTAAACTTTCACACAGGTGAACACCCTTAAAACCGAATAATTTTTACGCCATTTATTAGGATATATTCTTATTTATTAGGAAATAAATTTTCAGCCGTGCACCGGAATTTAATTCGGAAATATTGAGTGTTTTATATTTGGTATAAAAGTTTCCTGTATTTTCTAACAATGGTTTAATTGTTGAAACAATATATTCAGTTTTACTTTATTTTACATTTGTAAACATTTACACAGGCGAACACCTTTAAAACCCATTAATTTTTGAATCATTCTTTAGGAAATGTGCTTATTTATTAGAAATATAATTTTCAGCCGCACACCGGAATTTAATTCGGAAATATTGCGTGTTTTGTATTCGGCATATAGGTTTCCATGATTTTTTAACAATTGTTTATTTGTTGAAACAATATATTTGGTTTTACTTTATTTTACATTTGTAAACATTTACACAGGCGAACACCTTTAAAACCCATTAATTTTTGAATCATTCTTTAGGAAATGTGCTTATTTATTAGAAATATAATTTTCAGCCGCACGCCGGAATTTAATTCGGAAATATTGCGTGTTTTGTATTCGGCATATAGGTTTCCATGATTTTTTAACAATGGTTTATTTGTTGAAACAATATATGCGGTTTTACTTTATTTTACATTTCTAAACATTTACACAGGCGAACACCTTTAAAACCCACTAATTTTTGAATCATTCTTTAGAAAATGTGCTGATGTATTAGGAAACTTATTTTCAGCCGTGCACCGGAATTTAATTCGGAAATATTGCGTGTTTTGTATTTGGTATATAGGTTTCCATGATTTTTTAACAATGGTTTAATTGTTGAAATAGTATACTCTGTTTTACTTTATTTGAAATATCTAAACTTTCACACAGGTGAACACCTTTAAAACCGAATAATTTTTACGCCATTTATTAGGATATATTCTTATTTATTAGAAATATAATTTTCAGCCGCACACCGGAATTTAATTCGGAAATATTGCGTGTTTTGTATTCGGCATATAGGTTTCCATGATTTTTTAACAATTGTTTATTTGTTGAAACAATATATTTGGTTTTACTTTATTTTACATTTGTAAACATTTACACAGGCGAACACCTTTAAAACCCATTAATTTTTGAATCATTCTTTAGGAAATGTGCTTATTTATTAGAAATATAATTTTCAGCCGCACGCCGGAATTTAATTCGGAAATATTGCGTGTTTTATATTCGGTATATCAGTTTCCGGGATTTACTAACAATAGTTTCATTGTTGAAACAATGTATTCCGTTTTGCTTTACTTTATATTTCTAATTATTCACACATGCAAACGCCTTTAAAATCGTATAATTTTTACGTCATTAATTTAGAAATGTGCTTATTTATTAGGAAACTAATTTTCAGCCGTGCACCGGAATTTAATTCGGAAATATTGAGTGTTTTATATTTGGTATAAAAGTTTCCAGTATTTTCTAACAATGGTTTAATTGTTGAAACAATATATTCAGTTTTACTTTATTTTACATTTCTAAACATTTACACAGGCGAACACCTTTAAAAACCATTAATTTTTGAATCATTCTTTAGGAAATGTGCTTATTTATTAGGAAACTTATTTTGAGCCGCGTGCACCGAAATTTAATTCGAAAATATTGCGTGTTTTGTATTCGGTATATAGGTTTACATGTTTTTTTAACAATGGTTTAATTGTTGAAACAATATATTCAGTTTTACTTTATTTTACATTTCTAAACATTCACACAGGCGAACAGCTTTAAAACCCATTAATTTTTGAATCATTCTTTAGGAAATGTGCTGATTTATTAGGAAACATATTTTCAGCCGTGCACCGAAATTTAATTCGGAATTATTGAGTGTTTTATATTCGGTATATCTGATTTCAGTATTTTCTAACAATGGTTTAATTATTGAAACAATATATTCGGTTTTACTTTATTTGACATTTCTAAAAATTCACACAGGCGAACGAACACCTTTAAAACCGAATAATGTTTTCGTTATTCATTAGGAAATGTGCTTATTTATTAGGAAATTAATTTTCAACCGTGCACCGGAATTTAATTCGGAAATATTGCGTGTTTTGTATTTGGTATATAGGTTTCCATGATTTTTTAACAATGGTTTAATTGTTGAAATAGTATACTCTGTTTTACTTTATTTGAAATATCTAAACTTTCACACAGGTGAACACCTTTAAAACCGAATAATTTTTACGCCATTTATTAGGATATATTCTTATTTATTAGGAAATAAATTTTCAGCCGTGCACCGGAATTTAATTCGGAAATATTGAGTGTTTTATATTTGGTATAAAAGTTTCCTGTATTTTCTAACAATGGTTTAATTGTTGAAACAATATATTCAGTTTTACTTTATTTTACATTTGTAAACATTTACACAGGCGAACACCTTTAAAACCCATTAATTTTTGAATCATTCTTTAGGAAATGTGCTTATTTATTAGAAATATAATTTTCAGCCGCACACCGGAATTTAATTCGGAAATATTGCGTGTTTTGTATTCGGCATATAGGTTTCCATGATTTTTTAACAATTGTTTATTTGTTGAAACAATATATTTGGTTTTACTTTATTTTACATTTCTAAACATTTACACAGGCGAACACCTTTAAAACCCACTAATTTTTGAATCATTCTTTAGAAAATGTGCTGATGTATTAGGAAACTTATTTTCAGCCGTGCACCGAAATTTAATTCGAAGATATTGCGTGTTTTATATTCGGCATATAGGTTTCCATGATTTTTTAACAATGGTTTATTTGTTGAAACAATATATGCGGTTTTACTTTATTTTACATTTCTAAACATTTACACAGGCGAACACCTTTAAAACCCACTAATTTTTGAATCATTCTTTAGAAAATGTGCTGATGTATTAGGAAACTTATTTTCAGCCGTGCACCGAAATTTAATTCGAAGATATTGCGTGTTTTATATTCGGCATATAGGTTTTCATGATTTTTTAACAATGGTTTATTTGTTGAAACAATATATGCGGTTTTACTTTATTTTACATTTCTAAACATTTACACAGGCGAACACCTTTAAAACCCATTAATTTTTGAATCATTCTTTAGGAAATGTGCTGATGTATTAGGAAAGTTATTTTCAGCCTTGCGCCGAAATTTAGTTCGAAAATATTGCGTGTTTTGTATTCGGTATATATGTTTCTGTGATTTTTTAACAATGGTTTAATTTTTGAAACAAATATTCACTTTTACTATATTTTACATTTCTAAACATTCACACAGGCGAACATTTTTAAAACCCATTAAATTTTTAATCCTTCTTTAGGAAATGTGCTTATTTATTAGGAAATTAATTTTCAGCCGTGCACCGGAATTTAATTTGGAAATATTGCGTGTTTTATATTCGGTATATCATTTTCCGGGATTTACTAACAATAGTTTCATTGTTGAAACAATGTATTCCGTTTTGCTTTACTTTATATTTCTAATTATTCACACATGCAGACGCCTTTAAAATCGGATAATTTTTACGTCATTAATTTAGAAATGTGCTTATTTATTAGTAAACTAATTTTCAGCCGTGCACCGGAATTTAATTCGGAAATATTGAGTGTTTTATATTTGGTATAAAAGTTTCCAGTATTTTCTAACAATGGTTTAATTGTTGAAACAATATATTCAGTTTTACTTTATTTGACATTTCTAAAACTTCACACAGGCGAACGAACACCTTTAAAACCGAATAAAGTTTTCGTCATTCATTAGGAAATGTGCTTATTTATTAGGAAATTAATTTTCAACCGTGCACCGGAATTTAATTCGGAAATATTGCGTGTTTTGTATTTGGTATATAGGTTTCCATGATTTTTTAACAATGGTTTAATTGTTGAAATAGTATACTCTGTTTTACTTTATTTGAAATATCTAAACTTTCACACAGGTGAACACCTTTAAAACCGAATAATTTTTACGCCATTTATTAGGATATATTCTTATTTATTAGGAAATAAATTTTCAGCCGTGCACCGGAATTTAATTCGGAAATATTGAGTGTTTTATATTTGGTATAAAAGTTTCCTGTATTTTCTAACAATGGTTTAATTGTTGAAACAATATATTCAGTTTTACTTTATTTTACATTTGTAAACATTTACACAGGCGAACACCTTTAAAACCCATTAATTTTTGAATCATTCTTTAGGAAATGTGCTTATTTATTAGAAATATAATTTTCAGCCGCCCATCGGAATTTAATTCGGAAATATTGCGTGTTTTGTATTCGGCATATAGGTTTCCATGATTTTTTAACAATTGTTTATTTGTTGAAACAATATATTTGGTTTTACTTTATTTTACATTTCTAAACATTTACACAGGCGAACACCTTTAAAACCCATTAATTTTTGAATCATTCTTTAGGAAATGTGCTGATTTATTAGGAAACTTATTTTCAGCCTTGCGCCGAAATTTAATTCGAAAATATTGCGTGTTTTGTATTCGGTATATATGTTTCTGTGATTTTCTAACAATGGTTTAATTGTTGAAACAAATATTCACTTTTAAACTATTTTACATTTCTAAACATTCACACAGGCGAACATTTTTAAAACCCATTAAATTTTTAATCCTTCTTTAGGAAATGTGCCTATTTATTAGGAAATTAATTTTCAGCCGTGCACCGGAATATAATTTGGAAATATTGCGTGTTTTATATTCGGTATATCAGTTTCCGGGATTTACTAACAATAGTTTCATTGTTGAAACAATGTATTCCGTTTTGCTTTACTTTATATTTCTAATTATTCACACATGCAGACGCCTTTAAAATCGGATAATTTTTACGTCATTAATTTGGAAATGTGCTTATTTATTAGGAAACTAATTTTCAGCCGTGCACCGGAATTTAATTCGGAAATATTGAGTGTTTTATATTTGGTATAAAAGTTTCCAGTATTTTCTAACAATGGTTTAATTGTTGAAACAATATATTCAGTTTTACTTTATTTTACATTTCTAAACATTTACACAGGCGAACACCTTTAAAAACCATTAATTTTTGAATCATTCTTTAGGAAATGTGCTTATTTATTAGAAATATAATTTTCAGCCGCACACCGGAATTTAATTCGGAAATATTGCGTGTTTTGTATTCGGCATATAGTTTTCCATGATTTTTTAACAATTGTTTATTTGTTGAAACAATATATTTGGTTTTACTTTATTTTACATTTCTAAACATTTACACAGGCGAACACCTTTAAAACCCACTAATTTTTGAATCATTCTTTACGAAATGTGCTGATGTATTAGGAAACTTATTTTCAGCCGTGCACCGAAATTTAATTCGAAAATATTGCGTGTTTTGTTTTCGGTATATAGGTTTCCATTAATTTTTAACAATGGTTTAATTGTTGAAACAATGTATTCCGTTTTACTATTTTTAACATGTCTAAAAATTTACACAGGCGAACACCTTTTATACCGAATAATTTTTATGTCACACATTTGGAAATGTGCTTAATTATTAGGAAATCAATTTTCAGCCGTGTACCGGAATTTATTTCAAAAATATTGCGTGTTTTATATTTGGTATAAAAGTTTGCAGTATTTTCTAACAATGGTGTAATTGTTGAAACAATATATTCAGTTTTACTTTATTTTACATTTCTAAACATTTACACAGGCGAACACCTTTTAAACCCATTAATTTTTGAATCATTCTTTAGGAAATGTGCTTATTTATTAGGAATATAATTTTCAGCCTCACACCGGAATTTAATTGGGAAATATTGCGTGTTTTGTATTCGGTATATAGGATTCCATGATTTTTCAACAATGGTTTCATTGTTGAAACAATATATTCGGTTTTGCTTTATTTGAAATTTCTAAAACTTCACACAGGCGGACTCCTTTAAAATCGAATAATTTTTATATCATTCTTTAGGAAATGTGCTTACTTATTAAGAAACTAATTTTCAGCCTTGCACCGATATTTAATTCGAAAATATTGCGTGTTTTGTGTTCGGTATATAGGATTTCATTATTTTATAACAATGGTTTAATTGTTGAAGCAATACACTGAGTTTTACTTTATTTTATATTTCTAAACATTCACACAGGCGAACACCTTTAAAACCCATTAATTTTTGAATCATTCTTTTGGAAATGTGCTGATTTATTAGGAAACATATTTTCAGCCGTGCACCGAAATTTAATTCGGAATTATTGAGTGTTTTATATTCGGTATATCTGTTTCCAGTATTTTCTAACAATGGTTTAATTATTGAAACAATATATTCGGTTTTACTTTATTTGACATTTCTAAAAATTCACACAGGCGAACGAACACCTTTAAAACCGAATAATTTTTTCGTCATTCATTAGGAAATGTGCTTATTTATTAGGAAATTAATTTTCAACCGTGCACCGGAATTTAATTCGGAAATATTGCGTGCTTTGTATTTGGTATATGGGTTTCCATGTTTTTTTAACAATGGTTTAATTGTTGAAATAGTATACTCTGTTTTACTTTATTTGAAATATCTAAACTTTCACACAGGTGAAAGCCTTTAAAATCGAATAATTTTTACGCCATTTATTAGGATATATTCTTATTTATTAGGAAATAAATTTTCAGCCGTGCACCGGAATTTAATTCGGAAATATTGAGTGTTTTATATTTGGTATAAATTTTTCCTGTATTTTCTAACAATGGTTTAGTTCCATTATTTTTTAACAATGGTTTAATTGTTGAAACAATGTATTCCGTTTTACTATTTTTAACATGTCTAAGCTTTAACATGGCTCAGCCTTGCTTTTTCTAGCACGCTGTTCCTTTTGCACTGAAGAAGAATCTCGCTAGTAGATTCGAAACAGCTGTTTGCTGCTTTTCATATGTTATTTGTGCATTTTAAACGTTGGTTTTTCTGCTTTTTAATGGTTTAATTGTTGAAACAATATATTCAGTTTTACTTTATTTTACATTTGTAAACATTTACACAGGCGAACACCTTTAAAACCCATTAATTTTTGAACCATTCTTTAGGAAATGTGCTTATTTATTAGAAATATAATTTTCAGCCGCACACCGGAATTTAATTCGGAAATATTGCGTGTTTTGTATTCGGCATATAGGTTTCCATGATTTTTTAACAATTGTTTATTTGTTGAAACAATATATTTGGTTTTACTTTATTTTACAATTCTAAACATTTACACAGGCGAACACCTTTAAAACCCACTAATTTTTGAATCATTCTTTACGAAATGTGCTGATGTATTAGGAAACTTATTTTCAGCCGTGCACCGAAATTTAATTCGAAAATATTGCGTGTTTTGTTTTCGGTATATAGGTTTCCATTAATTTTTAACAATGGTTTAATTGTTGAAACAATGTATTCCGTTTTACTATTTTTAACATGTCTAAAAATTTACACAGGCGAACACCTTTTATACCGAATAATTTTTATGTCACACATTTGGAAATGTGCTTATTTATTAGGAAATCAATTTTCAGCCGTGTACCGGAATTTATTTCAAAAATATTGCGTGTTTTATATTTGGTATAAAGGTTTGCAGTATTTTCTAACAATGGTGTAATTTTTGAAACAATATATTCACTTTTACTTTATTTTACATTTCTAAACATTTACACAGGCGAACACCTTTAAAACCCACTAATTTTTGAATCATTCTTTAGGAAATGTGCTGATGTATTAGGAAACTTTTTTTCAGCCGTGCACCGGAATTTAATTCGGAAATATTGCGTGTTTTATATTCGGTATATCAGTTTCCGGGATTTACTAACAATAGTTTCATTGTTGAAACAATGTATTCCGTTTTGCTTTACTTTATATTTCTAATCATTCACACATGCGGACGCCTTTAAAATCGGATATTTTTTATGTCATTAATTTGGAAATGTGCTTATTTATTAGGAAACTAATTTTCAGCCGTGCACCGAAATTTAATTCGAAAATGTTGCGTGTTTTGTATTTGGTATATAGGTTTCCATGATTTTTTAACAATGGTTTAATTGTTGAAATAGTACATTCTGTTTTACTTTATTTGAAATATCTAAACATTCACACAGGTGAACACCTTTAAAACCGAATAATTTTTACGCCATTTATTAGGATATATTCTTATTTATTAGGAAATAAATTTTCAGCCGTGCACCGGAATTTAATTCCGAAATATTGAGTGTTTTATATTTGGTATAAAAGTTTCCAGTATTCTCTAACAATTGTTTATTTGTTGAAACAATATATTTGGTTTACTTTATTTTACATTTCTAAATATTTACACAGGCGAACCCCTTTAAAACCCACTAATTTTTGAATCATTCTTTAGGAAATGTGCTGATGTATTAGGAAACTTATTTTCAGCCGTGCTCCGAAATTTAATTCGAAAATATTGCGTGTTTTGTGTTCGGTATATTGGTTTCCATTATTTTTTAACAATGGTTTAATTGTTGAAACAATGTATTCCGTTTTACTATTTTTAACATGTCTAAAAATTCACACAGGCGAACACCTTTTATACCGAATAATTTTTATGTCACACATTTGGAAATGTGCTTATTTATTAGGAAATCAATTTTCAGCCGTGTACCGGAATTTATTTCAAAAATATTGCGTGTTTTATATTTGGTATAAAAGTTTGCAGTATTTTCTAACAATGGTGTAATTGTTGAAACAATATATTCACTTTTACTTTATTTTACATTTCTAAACATTTACACAGGCGAACACCTTTTAAACCCATTAATTTTTTAATCATTCTTTAGGAAATGTGCTTATTTATTAGGAATATAATTTTCAGCCTCACACCGGAATTTAATTCGGAAATATTGCGTGTTTTGTATTCGGTATATAGGATTCCATGATTTTTCAACAATGGTTTCATTGTTGAAACAATATATTCGGTTTTGCTTTATTTGACATTTCTAAAACTTCACACAGGCGGACTCCTTTAAAACCGAAAAATTTTTATATCATTCTTTAGGAAATGTGTTGATTTATTAGGAAACATATTTTCAGCCGTGCACCGAAATTTAATTCGGAATTATTGAGTGTTTTATATTCGGTATATCTGTTTCCAGTATTTTCTAACAATGGTTTAATTATTGAAACAATATATTCGGTTTTACTTTATTTGACATTTCTAAAAATTCTCACAGGCGAACGAACAGCGTTAAAACCGAATAATTTTTTCGTCATTCATTAGGAAATGTGCTTATTTATTAGGAAATTAATTTGAAATTAATTTTCAACCGTGCACAGGAATTTAATTCGGAAATATTGCGTGTTTTGTATTTGGTATATAGGTTTCCATGATTTTTTAACAATGGTTTAATTGTTGAAATAGTATACTCTGTTTTACTTTATTTGAAATATCTAAACTTTCACACAGGTGAACACCTTTAAAACCGAATAATTTTTACGCCATTTATTAGGATATATTCTTATTTATTAGGAAATAAATTTTCAGCCGTGCACCGGAATTTAATTCGGAAATATTGCGTGTTTTGTATTCGGCATATAGGTTTCCATGATTTTTTAACAATTGTTTATTTGTTGAAACAATATATTTGGTTTTACTTTATTTTACATTTCTAAACATTTACACAGGCGAACACCATTAAAACCCACTAATTTTTGAATATTCTTTAGAAAATGTGCTGATGTATTAGGAAACTTATTTTCAGCCGTGCACCGAAATTTAATTCGAAGATATTGCGTGTTTTATATTCGGCATATAGGTTTCCATGATTTTTTAACAATGGTTTATTTGTTGAAACAATATATGCGGTTTTACTTTATTTTACATTTCTAAACATTTACACAGGCGAACACCTTTAAAACCCATTAATTTTTGAATCATTCTTTAGGAAATGTGCTGATGTATTAGGAAACTTACTTTCAGCCCTGCGCCGAAATTTAATTCGAAAATATTGCGTGTTTTGTATTCGGTATATAGGTTTCTGTGATTTTTTAACAATGGTTTAACTGTTGAAACAAATAATCACTTTTACTCTATTTTACATTTCTAAACATTCACACAGGCGAACATTTTTAAAACCCATTAAATTTTTAATCATTCTTTAGGAAATGTGCTTATTTATTAGGAAATTAATTTTCAGCCGTGCACCGGAATTTAATTCGGAAATATTGCGTGTTTTATATTCGGTATATCAGTTTCCGGGATTTACTAACAATAGTTTCATTGTTGAAACAATGTATTCCGTTTTGCTTTACTTTATATTTCTAATTATTCACACATGCGGACGCCTTTAAAATCGGATAATTTTTACGTCATTAATTTGGAAATGAGCTTATTTATTAGGAAACTAATTTTCAGCCGTGCACCGAAATTTAATTCGAAAATGTTGCGTGTTTTGTATTTGGTATATAGGTTTAAATGATTTTTTAACAATGGTTTAATTGTTGAAATAGTATATTCTGTTTTACTTTATTTGAAATATCTAAACATTCACACAGATGAACACCTTTAAAACCGAATAATTTTTACGCCATTTATTAGGATATATTCTTATTTATTAGGAAATAAATTTTCAGCCGTGCACCGGAATTTAATTCGGAAATATTGAGTGTTTTATATTTGGTATAAAAGTTTCCAGTATTTTCTAACAATGGTTTAATTGTTGAAACAATATATTCACTTTTACTTTATTTTACATTTCTAAACATTTACACAGGCGAACACCTTTTAAACCCATTAATTTTTGAATCATTCTTTAGGAAATGTGCTTATTTATTAGGAATATAATTTTCAGCCTCACACCGGAATTTAATTCGGAAATATTGCGTGTTTTGTATTCGGTATATAGGATTCCATGATTTTTCAACAATGGTTTCATTGTTGAAACAATATATTCGGTTTTGCTTTATTTGAAATTTCTAAAACTTCACACGGGCGGACTCCTTTAAAATCGAATAATTTTTATATCATTCTTTAGGAAATGTGCTTACTTATTAGGAAACTAATTTTCAGCCTTGCACCGATATTTAATTCGAAAATATTGCGTGTTTTGTGTTCGGTATATAGGATTTCATTATTTTATAACAATGGTTTAATTGTTGAAGCAATACATTGAGTTTTACTTTATTTTATATTTCTAAACATTCACACAGGCGAACACCTTTAAAACCCATTAATTTTTGAATCATTCTTTAGGAAATGTGCTGATTTATTGGGAAACATATTTTCAGCCGTGCACCGAAATTTAATTCGGAATTATTGAGTGTTTTATATTCGGTATATCTGTTTCCAGTATTTTCTAACAATGGTTTAATTATTGAAACAATATATTCGGTTTTACTTTATTTGACATTTCTAAAAATTCACACAGGCGAACGAACACCTTTAAAACCGAATAATTTTTTCGTCATTCATTAGGAAATGTGCTTATTTATTAGGAAATTAATTTTCAACCGTGCACCGGAATTTAATTCGGAAATATTGCGTGTTTTGTATTTGGTATATAGGTTTCCATGATTTTTTAACAATGGTTTAATTGTTGAAATAGTATACTCTGTTTTACTTTATTTGAAATATCTAAACTTTCACACAGGTGAAAGCCTTTAAAATCGAATAATTTTTACGCCATTTATTAGGATATATTCTTATTTATTAGGAAATAAATTTTCAGCCGTGCACCGGAATTTAATTCGGAAATATTGCGTGTTTTGTATTCGGCATATAGGTTTCCATGATTTTTTAACAATGGTTTATTTGTTGAAACAATATATGCGGTTTTACTTTATTTTACATTTCTAAACATTTACACAGGCGAACACCTTTAAAACCCATTAATTTTTGAATCATTCTTTAGGAAATGTGCTGATGTATTAGGAAACTTATTTTCAGCCGTGCACCGAAATTTAATTCGAAAATATTGCGTGTTTTGTTTTCGGTATATAGGTTTCCATTAATTTTTAACAATGGTTTAATTGTTGAAACAATGTATTCCGTTTTACTATTTTTAACATGTCTAAAAATTTACACAGGCGAACACCTTTTATACCGAATAATTTTTATGTCACACATTTGGAAATGTGCTTATTTATTAGGAAATCAATTTTCAGCCGTGTACCGGAATTTATTTCAAAAATATTGCGTGTTTTATATTTGGTATAAAGGTTTGCAGTATTTTCTAACAATGGTGTAATTTTTGAAACAATATATTCACTTTTACTTTATTTTACATTTCTAAACATTTACACAGGCGAACACCTTTTAAACCCATTAATTTTTGAATCATTCTTTAGGAAATGTGCTTATTTATTAGGAATATAATTTTCAGCCTCACACCGGAATTTAATTGGGAAATATTGCGTGTTTTGTATTCGGTATATAGGATTCCATGATTTTTCAACAATGGTTTCATTGTTGAAACAATATATTTGGTTATACTTTATTTTACATTTCTAAACATTTACACAGGCGAACACCTTTAAAACCCACTAATTTTTGAATCATTCTTTAGGAAATGTGCTGATGTATTAGGAAACTTTTTTTCAGCCGTGCACCGGAATTTAATTCGGAAATATTGCGTGTTTTATATTCGGTATATCAGTTTCCGGGATTTACTAACAATAGTTTCATTGTTGAAACAATGTATTCCGTTTTGCTTTACTTTATATTTCTAATCATTCACACATGCGGACGCCTTTAAAATCGGATATTTTTTATGTCATTAATTTGGAAATGTGCTTATTTATTAGGAAACTAATTTTCAGCCGTGCACCGAAATTTAATTCGAAAATGTTGCGTGTTTTGTATTTGGTATATAGGTTTCCATGATTTTTTAACAATGGTTTAATTGTTGAAATAGTACATTCTGTTTTACTTTATTTGAAATATCTAAACATTCACACAGGTGAACACCTTTAAAACCGAATAATTTTTACGCCATTTATTAGGATATATTCTTATTTATTAGGAAATAAATTTTCAGCCGTGCACCGGAATTTAATTCCGAAATATTGAGTGTTTTATATTTGGTATAAAAGTTTCCAGTATTCTCTAACAATTGTTTATTTGTTGAAACAATATATTTGGTTTACTTTATTTTACATTTCTAAATATTTACACAGGCGAACCCCTTTAAAACCCACTAATTTTTTAATCATTCTTTAGGAAATGTGCTGATGTATTAGGAAACTTATTTTCAGCCGTGCTCCGAAATTTAATTCGAAAATATTGCGTGTTTTGTGTTCGGTATATTGGTTTCCATTATTTTTTAACAATGGTTTAATTGTTGAAACAATGTATTCCGTTTTACTATTTTTAACATGTCTAAAAATTCACACAGGCGAACACCTTTTATACCGAATAATTTTTATGTCACACATTTGGAAATGTGCTTATTTATTAGGAAATCAATTTTCAGCCGTGTACCGGAATTTATTTCAAAAATATTGCGTGTTTTATATTTGGTATAAAAGTTTGCAGTATTTTCTAACAATGGTGTAATTGTTGAAACAATATATTCACTTTTACTTTATTTTACATTTCTAAACATTTACACAGGCGAACACCTTTTAAACCCATTAATTTTTTAATCATTCTTTAGGAAATGTGCTTATTTATTAGGAATATAATTTTCAGCCTCACACCGGAATTTAATTCGGAAATATTGCGTGTTTTGTATTCGGTATATAGGATTCCATGATTTTTCAACAATGGTTTCATTGTTGAAACAATATATTCGGTTTTGCTTTATTTGACATTTCTAAAACTTCACACAGGCGGACTCCTTTAAAACCGAAAATTTTTTATATCATTCTTTAGGAAATGTGTTGATTTATTAGGAAACATATTTTCAGCCGTGCACCGAAATTTAATTCGGAATTATTGAGTGTTTTATATTCGGTATATCTGTTTCCAGTATTTTCTAACAATGGTTTAATTATTGAAACAATATATTCGGTTTTACTTTATTTGACATTTCTAAAAATTCTCACAGGCGAACGAACAGCGTTAAAACCGAATAATTTTTTCGTCATTCATTAGGAAATGTGCTTATTTATTAGGAAATTAATTTGAAATTAATTTTCAACCGTGCACAGGAATTTAATTCGGAAATATTGCGTGTTTTGTATTTGGTATATAGGTTTCCATGATTTTTTAACAATGGTTTAATTGTTGAAATAGTATACTCTGTTTTACTTTATTTGAAATATCTAAACTTTCACACAGGTGAACACCTTTAAAACCGAATAATTTTTACGCCATTTATTAGGATATATTCTTATTTATTAGGAAATAAATTTTCAGCCGTGCACCGGAATTTAATTCGAAAATATTGCGTGTTTTGTATTCGGTATATAGGTTTCTGTGATTTTTTAACAATGGTTTAACTGTTGAAACAAATAATCACTTTTACTCTATTTTACATTTCTAAACATTCACACAGGCGAACATTTTTAAAACCCATTAAATTTTTAATCATTCTTTAGGAAATGTGCTTATTTATTAGGAAATTAATTTTCAGCCGTGCACCGGAATTTAATTCGGAAATATTGCGTGTTTTATATTCGGTATATCAGTTTCCGGGATTTACTAACAATAGTTTCATTGTTGAAACAATGTATTCCGTTTTGCTTTACTTTATATTTCTAATTATTCACACATGCGGACGCCTTTAAAATCGGATAATTTTTACGTCATTAATTTGGAAATGTGCTTATTTATTAGGAAACTAATTTTCAGCCGTGCACCGAAATTTAATTCGAAAATGTTGCGTGTTTTGTATTTGGTATATAGGTTTAAATGATTTTTTAACAATGGTTTAATTGTTGAAATAGTATATTCTGTTTTACTTTATTTGAAATATCTAAACATTCACACAGGTGAACACCTTTAAAACCGAATAATTTTTACGCCATTTATTAGGATATATTCTTATTTATTAGGAAATAAATTTTCAGCCGTGCACCGGAATTTAATTCGGAAATATTGAGTGTTTTATATTTGGTATAAAAGTTTCCAGTATTTTCTAACAATGGTTTAATTGTTGAAACAATATATTCACTTTTACTTTATTTTACATTTCTAAACATTTACACAGGCGAACACCTTTTAAACCCATTAATTTTTGAATCATTCTTTAGGAAATGTGCTTATTTATTAGGAATATAATTTTCAGCCTCACACCGGAATTTAATTCGGAAATATTGCGTGTTTTGTATTCGGTATATAGGATTCCATGATTTTTCAACAATGGTTTCATTGTTGAAACAATATATTCGGTTTTGCTTTATTTGAAATTTCTAAAATTCACACAGGCGGACTCCTTTAAAATCGAATAATTTTTATATCATTCTTTAGGAAATGTGCTTACTTATTAGGAAACTAATTTTCAGCCTTGCACCGATATTTAATTCGAAAATATTGCGTGTTTTGTGTTCGGTATATAGGATTTCATTATTTTATAACAATGGTTTAATTGTTGAAGCAATACATTGAGTTTTACTTTATTTTATATTTCTAAACATTCACACAGGCGAACACCTTTAAAACCAATTAATTTTTGAATCATTCTTTAGGAAATGTGCTGATTTATTGGGAAACATATTTTCAGCCGTGCACCGAAATTTAATTCGGAATTATTGAGTGTTTTATATTCGGTATATCTGTTTCCAGTATTTTCTAACAATGGTTTAATTATTGAAACAATATATTCGGTTTTACTTTATTTGACATTTCTAAAAATTCACACAGGCGAACGAACACCTTTAAAACCGAATAATTTTTTCGTCATTCATTAGGAAATGTGCTTATTTATTAGGAAATTAATTTTCAACCGTGCACCGGAATTTAATTCGGAAATATTGCGTGTTTTGTATTTGGTATAAAGGTTTCCATGATTTTTTAACAATGGTTTAATTGTTGAAATAGTATACTCTGTTTTACTTTATTTGAAATATCTAAACTTTCACACAGGTGAAAGCCTTTAAAATCGAATAATTTTTACGCCATTTATTAGGATATATTCTTATTTATTAGGAAATAAATTTTCAGCCGTGCACCGGAATTTAATTCGGAAATATTGAGTGTTTTATATTTGGTATAAATGTTTCCTGTATTTTCTAACAATGGTTTAATTGTTGAAACAATATATTCAGTTTTACTTTATTTTACATTTGTAAACATTTACACAGGCGAACACCTTTAAAACCCATTAATTTTTGAACCATTATTTAGGAAATGTGCTTATTTATTAGAAATATAATTTTCAGCCGCACACCGGAATTTAATTCGGAAATATTGCGTGTTTTGTATTCGGCATATAGGTTTCCATGATTTTTTAACAATTGTTTATTTGTTGAAACAATATATTTGGTTTTACTTTATTTTACATTTCTAAACATTTACACAGGCGAACACCTTTAAAACCCACTAATTTTTGAATCATTCTTTAGGAAATGTACTGATGTATTAGGAAACTTTTTTTCAGCCGTGCACCGAAATTTAATTCGAAGATATTACGTGTTTTGTGTTCGGTATATAGGTTTCCATTATTTTTTAACAATGGTTTATTTGTTGAAACAATATATTCGGTTTTACTTTATTTTACATTTCTAAACATTCACACAGGCGAACATTTTTAAAACCCATTAATTTTTTAATCCTTCTTTAGGAAATGTGCTTATTTATTAGTAAATTAATTTTCAGCCGTGCACCAGAATTTAATTCGGAAATATTGCGTGTTTTATATTCGGTATATCAGTTTCCGGGATTTATTAACAATAGTTTCATTGTTGAAACAATGTATTCCGTTTTGCATTACTTTATATTTCTAAACATTCACACAGGTGAACACCTTTAAAACCAAATAATTTTTACGCCATTTATTAGGATATATTCTTATTTATTAGGAAATAAATTTTCAGCCGTGCACCGGAATTTAATTCCGAAATATTGAGTGTTTTATATTTGGTAAAAATGTTTCCAGTATTCTCTAACAATTGTTTATTTGTTGAAACAATATATTTGGTTTACTTTATTTTACATTTCTAAACATTTACACAGGCGAACACCTTTAAAACCCACTAATTTTTGAATCATTCTTTAGGAAATGTGCTGATGTATTAGGAAACTTATTTTCAGCCGTACTCCGAAATTTAATTCGAAAATATTGCGTGTTTTGTGTTCGGTATATTGGTTTCCATTATTTTTTAACAGTGGTTTAATTGTTGAAACAATGTATTCCGTTTTACTATTTTTAACATGTCTAAAAATTCACACAGGCGAACACCTTTTATACCGAATAATTTTTATGTCACACATTTGGAAATGTGCTTATTTATTAGGAAATCAATTTTCAGCCGTGTACCGGAATTTATTTCAAAAATATTGCGTGTTTTATATTTGATATAAAAGTTTGCAGTATTTTCTAACAATGGTGTAATTGTTGAAACAATATATTCACTTTTACTTTATTTTACATTTCTAAACATTTACACAGGCGAACACCTTTTAAACCCATTAATTTTTCATCATTCTTTAGGAAATGTGCTTATTTATTAGGAATATAATTTTCAGCCTCACACCGGAATTTAATTCGGAAATATTGCGTGTTTTGTATTCGGTATATAGGATTCCATGATTTTTCAACAATGGTTTCATTGTTGAAACAATATATTCGCTTTTGCTTTATTTGACATTTCTAAAACTTCACACCGGCGGACTCCTTTAAAACCGAATAATTTTTATATCATTCTTTAGGAAATGTGCTTAGTTATTAGGAAACTAATTTTCAGACTTGCACCGAAATTTAATTCGAAAATATTGCGCGTTTTGTGTTCGGTATATAGATTCCCATTATTTTATAACAATGGTTTAATTGTTGAAGCAATACATTCAGTTTTACTTTATTTTATATTTCTAAACATTCACACAGGCGAACACCTTTAAAACCCATTAATTTTTGAATCATTCTTTAGGAAATGTGCTGATTTATTAGGAATATAATTTTCAGCCTCACACCGGAATTTAATTCGGAAATATTGCGGGTTTTGTATTCGGTATATAGGATTCCATGATTTTTCAACAATGGTTTCATTGTTGAAACAATATATTCGGTTTTGCTTTATTTGACATTTCTAAAACTTCACACAGACGGACTCCTTTAAAACCGAATAATTTTTATATCATTCTTTAGGAAATGTGTTGATTTATTAGGAAACATATTTTCAGCCGTGCACCGAAATTTAATTCGGAATTATTGAGTGTTTTATATTCGGTATATCTGTTTCCAGTATTTTCTAACAATGGTTTAATTATTGAAACAATATATTCGGTTTTACTTTATTTGACATTTCTAAAAATTCACACAGGCGAACGAACAGCTTTAAAACCGAATAATTTTTTCGTCATTCATTAGGAAATGTGCTTATTTATTAGGAAATTAATTTTCAACCGTGCACCGGAATTTAATTCGGAAATATTGCGTGTTTTGTATTTGGTATATAGGTTTCCATGATTTTTTAACAATGGTTTAATTGTTGAAATAGTATACTCTGTTTTACTTTATTTGAAATATCTAAACTTTCACACAGGTGAACACCTTTAAAACCGAATAATTTTTACGCCATTTATTAGGATATATTCTTATTTATTAGGAAATAAATTTTCAGCCGTGCACCGGAATTTAATTCGGAAGTATTGCGTGTTTTGTATTCGGCATATAGGTTTCCATGATTTTTTAACAATTGTTTATTTGTTGAAACAATATATTTGGTTTTACTTTATTTTACATTTCTAAACATTTACACAGGCGAACACCATTAAAACCCACTAATTTTTGAATCATTCTTTACAAAATGTGCTGATGTATTAGGAAAGTTATTTTCAGCCGTGCACCGATATTTAATTCGAAGATATTGCGTGTTTTATATTCGGCATATAGGTTTCCATGATTTTTTAACAATGGTTTATTTGTTGAAACAATATATGCGGTTTTACTTTATTTTACATTTCTAAACATTTACACAGGCGAACACCTTTAAAACCCATTAATTTTTGAATCATTCTTTAGGAAATGTGCTGATGTATTAGGAAACTTATTTTCAGCCCTGCGCCGAAATTTAATTCGAAAATATTGCGTGTTTTGTATTCGGTATATAGGTTTCTGTGATTTTTTAACAATGGTTTAATTGTTGAAACAAATAATCACTTTTACTCTATTTTACATTTCTAAACATTCACACAGGCGAACATTTTTAAAACCCATTAAATTTTTAATCCTTCTTTAGGAAATGTGCTTATTTATTAGGAAACTAATTTTCAGCCGTGCACCGAAATTTAATTCGAAAATGTTGCGTGTTTTGTATTTGGTATATAGGTTTCCATGATTTTTTAACAATGGTTTAATTGTTGAAATAGTATATTCTGTTTTACTTTATTTGACATATCTAAACATTCACACAATTTTTATGTCACTCATTTGGAAATGTTCTTATTTATTAGGAAATCATTTTTCAGCCGTGTACCGAAATTTATTTCAAAAATATTGCGTGTTTTATATTTGGTATAAAAGTATGCAGTATTTTCTAACAATGGTGTAATTGTTGAAACAATATATTCCGTTTTACTTTATTTTACATTTCTAAACATTTACACAGGCGAAGTCCTTTTAAACCCATTAATTTTTGAATCATTCTTTAGGAAATGTGCTTATTTATTAGGAATTCAATTTTCAGCCGCACACCGGAATTTAATTCGGAAATATTGCGTGTTTTGTATTCGGTATATAGGTTTCCACGATTTTTTATCAATGGTTTAATTATTCAAACAATATATTCGGTTTTACTTTATTTGACCTTTCTAAAAATTCACACAGGCGAACGAACACCTTTAAAACCGAATAATTTTTACGTCATTCATTAGGAAATGTGCTTATTTATTAGGAAATAAATTTTCAGCCGTGCACCGGAATTTAATTCGGAAATATTGAGTGTTTTATATTTGGTATAAAAGTTTCCAGTATTTTCTAACAATGGTTTAATTGTTGAAACAATATATTCAGTTTTACTTTAATTTACATTTCTAAACATTTACACAGGCGAACACCTTTAAAACCCATTAATTTTTTAATCATTCTTTAGGAAATGTGCTTATTTATTGCGAAACTAATTTTCAGCCGTGCACCGAAATTTAATTGGAAAATATTGCGTGTTTTGTATTCGGTATATAGGTTTCCACGATTTTTTATCAATGGTTTAATTATTGAAACAATATATTCGGTTTTACTTTATTTGACCTTTCTAAAAATTCACACAGGCGAACGAACACCTTTAAAACCGAATAATTTTTACGTCATTCATTAGGAAATGTGCTTATTTTTTAGTAAATTAATTTTCAGCCGTGCACCGGAATTTAATTCGGAAATATTGCGTGTTTTATATTCCGTATATCAGTTTCCAGGATTTACTAACAATATTTTTATTGTTGAAAAAATGTATTCCGTTTAACTTTACTTTATATTTATAATCATTCACACATGCAGACGCCTATAAAATCCAATAATTTTTACGTCATTAATTTGGAAATGTGCTTATTTATTATGAAACTAATTTTCAGCCGTGCACCGAAATTTAATTCGAAAATGTTGCGTGTTTTGTATTTGGTATATAGGTTTCCATGATTTTTTAACAATGGTTTAATTGTTGAAATAGTATATTCTGTTTTACTTTATTTGACATATCTAAACATTCACACAATTTTTATGTCACTCATTTGGAAATGTTCTTATTTATTAGGAAATCATTTTTCAGCCGTGTACCGAAATTTATTTCAAAAATATTGCGTGTTTTATATTTGGTATAAAAGTATGCAGTATTTTCTAACAATGGTGTAATTGTTGAAACAATATATTCAGTTTTACTTTATTTTACATTTCTAAACATTTACACAGGCGAACTCCTTTTAAACCCATTAATTTTTGAATCATTCTTTAGGAAATGTGCTTATTTATTAGGAATATAATTTTCAGCCGCACACCGGAATTTAATTCGGAAATATTGCGTGTTTTGTATTCGGTATATAGGTTTCCATGATTTTTTAACAATGGTTTAATTGTTGAAACAATATATTCGGTTTTACTTTATTTGACATTTCTAAAACTTCACACAGGCGGACTCCTTTAAAACCGAATAATTTTTATATCATTCTTCAGGAAATGTGCTTATTTATTAGGAAACTAATTTTCTGCCTTGCACCGAAATTTAATTCGAAAATATTGCGTGTTTTGTGTTCGGTATATAGGTTTCCATTATTTTATAACAATGGTTTAATTGTTGAAACAATACATTCAGTTTTACTTTATTTTATATTTCTAAACATTCACACAGGCGAACACCTTTAAAACCCATTAATTTTTGAATCATTCTTTAGGAAATGTGCTGATTTATTAGGAAACATATTTTCAGCCGTGCACCGAAATTTAATTCGGAATTATTGAGTGTTTAATATTCGGTATATCTGTTTTCAGTATTTTCTAACAATGGTTTAATTATTGAAACAATATATTCGGTTTTACTTTATTTGACATTTCTAAAAATTCACACAGGCGAACGAACACCTTTAAAACGGATTAATGTTTTCGTCATTCATTAGGAAATGTGCTTATTTATTAGGAAATTAATTTTCAACCGTACACCGGAATTTAATTCGGAAATATTGCGTGTTTTGTATTTGGTATATAGGTTTCCATGATTTTTTAACAATGGTTTAATTGTTGAAATAGTATACTCTGTTTTACTTTATTTGAAATATCTAAACTTTCACACAGGTGAACACCTTTAAAACCGAATAATGTTTACGCCATTTATTAGGATATATTCTTATTTATTAGGAAATAAATTTTCAGCCGTGCACCGGAATTTAATTCGGAAATATTGAGTGTTTTATATTTGGTATAAAAGTTTCCTGTATTTTCTAACAATGGTTTAAATGTTGAAACAATATATTCAGTTTTACTTTATTTTACATTTCTAAACATTTACACAGGCGAACACCTTTAAAACCCACTAATTTTTGAATCATTCTTTAGAAAATGTGCTGATGTATTAGGAAACTTATTTTCAGCCGTGCACCGAAATTTAATTGGAAGAAATTGCGTGTTTTGTATTCGGTATATACGTTTCTGTGATTTTTTAACAATGGTTTAATTGTTGAAACAAATATTCACTTTTACTCTATTTTACATTTCTAAACATTCACACCGGCGAACATTTTTAAAACCCATTAAATTTTTAATCCTTCTTTAGGAAATGTGCTTATTTATTAGGAAATTAATTTTCAGCCGTGCACCGGAATTTAATTCGGAAATATTGCGTGTTTTATATTCGGTATATCAGTTTCCGGGATTTACTAACAATAGTTTCATTGTTGAAACAATGTATTCCGTTTTGCTTTACTTTATATTTCTAATTATTCACACATGCAGACGCCTTTAAAATCGGATAATTTTTACGTCATTAATTTGGAAATGTGCTTATTTATTAGGAAACTAATTTTCAGCCGTGCACCGGAATTTAATTCGGAAATATTGAGTGTTTTATATTTGGTATAAAAGTTTCCAGTATTTTCTAACAATGGTTTAATTGTTGAAACAATATATTCAGTTTTACTTTATTTTACATTTCTAAACATTTACACAGGCGAACACCTTTAAAAACCATTAATTTTTTAATCATTCTTTAGGAAATGTGCTTATTTATTAGAAATATAATTTTCAGCCGCACACCGGAATTTAATTCGGAAATATTGCGTGTTTTGTATTCGGCATATAGGTTTCCATGATTTTTTAACAATTGTTTATTTGTTGAAAGAATATATTTGGTTTTACTTTATTTTACATTTCTAAACATTTACACAGGCGAACACCTTTAAAACCCACTAATTTTTGAATCATTCTTTACGAAATGTGTTGATGTATTAGGAAACTTATTTTCAGCCGTGCACCGAAATTTAATTCGAAAATATTGCGTGTTTTGTTTTCGGAATATAGGTTTCCATTAATTTTTAACAATGGTTTAATTGTTGAAACAATGTATTCCGTTTTACTATTTTTAACATGTCTAAAAATTCACACAGGCGAACACCTTTTATACCGAATAATTTTTATGTCACACATTTGGAAATGTGCTTATTTATTAGGAAATCAATTTTCAGCCGTGCACCGGAATTTATTTCAAAAATATTGCGTGTTTTATATTTGGTATAAAAGTTTGCAGTATTTTCTAACAATGGTGCAATTGTTGAAACAATATATTCACTTTTACTTTATTTTACATTTCTAAACATTTACACAGGCGAACACCTTTTAAACCCATTAATTTTTGAATCATTCTTTAGGAAATGTGCTTATTTATTAGGAATATAATTTTCAGCCTCACACCGGAATTTAATTCGGAAATATTGCGTGTTTTGTATTCGGTATATAGGATTCCATGATTTTTCAACAATGGTTTCATTGTTGAAACAATATATTCGGTTTTGCTTTATTTGAAATTTCTAAAACTTCACACAGGCGGACTCCTTTAAAATCGAAAAATTTTTATATCATTCTTTAGGAAATGTGCTTACTTATTAGGAAACTAATTTTCAGCCTTGCACCGATATTTAATTCGAAAATATTGCGTGTTTTGTGTTCGGTATATAGGATTCCATTATTTTATAACAATGGTTTAATTGTTGAAGCAATACATTGAGTTTTACTTTATTTTATGTTTCTAAACATTCACACAGGTGAACACCTTTAAAACCCATTAATTTTTGAATCATTCTTTAGGAAATGTGCTGATTTATTAGGAAACATATTTTCAGCCGTGCACCGAAATTTAATTCGGAATTATTGAGTGTTTTATATTCGGTATATCTGTTTCCAGTATTTTCTAACAATGGTTTAATTATTGAAACAATATATTCGGTTTTACTTTATTTGACATTTCTAAAAATTCACACAGGCGAACGAACACCTTTAAAACCGAATAATTTTTTCGTCATTCATTAGGAAATGTGCTTATTAAATTAGGAAATTAATTTTCAACCGTGTACCGGAATTTAATTCGGAAATATTGCGTGTTTTGTATTTGGTATATAGGTTTCCATGATTTTTTAACAATGGTTTAATTGTTGAAATAGTATACTCTGTTTTACTTTATTTGAAATATCTAAACTTTCACACAGGTGAACACCTTTAAAATCGAATAATTTTTACGCCATTTATTAGGATATATTCTTATTTATTAGGAAATAAATTTTCAGCCGTGCACCGGAATTTAATTCGGAAATATTGAGTGTTTTATATTTGGTATAAATGTTTCCTGTATTTTCCAACAATGGTTTAATTGTTGAAACAATATATTCAGTTTTACTTTATTTTACATTTGTAAACATTTACACAGGCGAACACCTTTAAAACCCATTAATTTTTGAATCATTCTTTAGGAAATGTGCTTATTTATTAGAAATATAATTTTCAGCCGCACACCGGAATTTAATTCGGAAATATTGCGTGTTTTGTATTCGGCATATAGGTTTCCATGATTTTTTAACAATTGTTTATTTGTTGAAACAATATATTTGGTTTTACTCTATTTTACATTTCTAAACATTTACACAGGCGAACACCTTTAAAACCCACTAATTTTTGAATCATTCTTTAGGAAATCTGCTGATGTATTAGGAAACTTATTTTCAGCTGTGCACCGAAATTTAATTCGAAGATATTACGTGTTTTGTGTTCGGTATATAGGTTTCCATTATTTTTTAACAATGGTTTATTAGTTAAAACAATATATTCGGTTTTACTTTATTTTACATTTCTAAACATTCACACTGGCGAACATTTTTAAAACCCATTAAGTTTTTAATCCTTCTTTAGGAAATGTGCTTATTTATTAGGAAATTAATTTTCAGCCGTGCACCGGAATTTAATTCGGAAATATTGCGTGTTTTATATTCGGTATATCAGTTTCCGGGATTTACTAACAATGGTTTAATTGTTGAAACAATGTATTCCGTTTTACTATTTTTAACATGTCTAAAAATTCACACAGGCGAACACCTTTTATACCGAATAATTTTTATGTCACACATTTGGAAATGTGCTTATTGATTAGGAAATCAATTTTCAGCCGTGTACCGGAATTCAATTTCAAAAATATTGCGTGTTTTATATTTGGTATAAAAGTTTGCAGTATTTTCTAACAATGGTATTATTGTTGAAACAATATATTCACTTTTACTTTATTTTACATTTCTAAACATTTACACAGGCGAACACCTTTTAAACCCATTAATTTTTGAATCATTCTTTAGGAAATGTGCTGATTTATTAGGAATATAATTTTCAGCCTCACACCGGAATTTAATTCGGAAATATTGCGGGTTTTGTATTCGGTATATAGGATTCCATGATTTTTCAACAATGGTTTCATTGTTGAAACAATATATTCGGTTTTGCTTTATTTGACATTTCTAAAACTTCACACAGGCGGACTCCTTTAAAACCGAATAATTTTTATATCATTCTTTAGGAAATGTGCATATTTATTAGGAAACTAATTTTCAGCCTTGCACCGAAATTTAATTCGAAAATATTGCGTGTTTTGTGTTCGGTATATAGATTCCCATTATTTTATAACAATGGTTTAATTGTTGAAGCAATACATTCAGTTTTACTTTATTTTATATTTCTAAACATTCACACAGGCGAACACCTTTAAAACCCATTAATTTTTGAATCATTCTTTAGGAAATGTGCTGATTTATTAGGAATATAATTTTCAGCCTCACACCGGAATTTAATTCGGAAATATTGCGGGTTTTGTATTCGGTATATAGGATTCCATGATTTTTCAACAATGGTTTCATTGTTGAAACAATATATTCGGTTTTGCTTTATTTGACATTTCTAAAACTTCACACAGGCGGACTCCTTTAAAACCGAATAATTTTTATATCATTCTTTAGGAAATGTGCTTATTTATTAGGAAACTAATTTTCAGCCTTGCACCGAAATTTAATTCGAAAATATTGCGTGTTTTGTGTTCGGTATATAGGTTTCCATTATTTTATAACAATGGTTTAATTGTTGAAGCAATACATTCAGTTTTACTTTATTTTATATTTCTAAACATTCACACAGACGAACACCTTTAAAACACATTAATTTTTGAATCATTCTTTAGGAAATGTGTTGATTTATTAGGAAACATATTTTCAGCCGTGCACCGAAATTTAATTCGGAATTATTGAGTGTTTTATATTCGGAATATCTGTTTCCAGTATTTTCTAACAATGGTTTAATTATTGAAACAATATATTCGGTTTTACTTTATTTGACATTTGTAAACATTTACACAGGCGAACACCTTTAAAACCCATTAATTTTTGAACCATTCTTTAGGAAATGTGCTTATTTATTAGAAATATAATTTTCAGCCGCACACCGGAATTTAATTCGGAAATATTGCGTGTTTTGTATTCGGCATATAGGTTTCCATGATTTTTTAACAATTGTTTAATTGTTGAAATAGTATACTCTGTTTTACTTTATTTGAAATATCTAAACTTTCACACAGGTGAACACATTTAAAACCGAATAATTTTTACGCCATTTATTAGGATATATTCTTATTTATTAGGAAATAAATTTTCAGCCGTGCACCGGAATTTAATTCGGAAATATTGAGTGTTTTATATTTGGTATAAAAGTTTCCTGTATTTTCTAACAATGGTTTAATTGTTGAAACAATATATTCAGTTTTACTTTATTTTACATTTGTAAACATTTACACAGGCGAACACCTTTAAAACCCATTAATTTTTGAATCATTCTTTAGGAAATGTGCTTATTTATTAGAAATATAATTTTCAGCCGCACACCGGAATTTAATTCGGAAATATTGCGTGTTTTGTATTCGGCATATAGGTTTCCATGATTTTTTAACAATTGTTTATTTGTTGAAACAATATATTTGGTTTTACTTTATTTTACATTTCTAAACATTTACACAGGCGAACACCTTTAAAACCCACTAATTTTTGAATCATTCTTTAGAAAATGTGCTGATGTATTAGGAAACTTATTTTCAGCCGTGCACCGAAATTTAATTCGAAGATATTGCGTGTTTTATATTCGGCATATAGGTTTCCATGATTTTTTAACAATGGTTTATTTGTTGAAACAATATATGCGGTTTTACTTTATTTTACATTTCTAAACATTTACACAGGCGAACACCTTTAAAACCCATTACTTTTTGAATCATTCTTTAGGAAATGTGCTGATGTATTAGGAAACTTATTTTCAGCCCTGCGCCGAAATTGAATTCGAAAATATTGCGTGTTTTGTATTCGGTATATATGTTTCTGTGATTTTTTAACAATGGTTTAATTGTTGAAACAAATATTCACTTTTACTCTATTTTACATTTCTAAACATTCACACAGGCGAACATTTTTAAAACCCATTAAATTTTTAATCCTTCTTTAGGAAATGTGCTTATTTATTAGGAAATTAATTTTCAGCCGTGCACCGGAATTTAATTCGGAAATATTGCGTGTTTTATATTCGGTATATCAGTTTCCGGGATTTACTAACAATAGTTTCATTGTTGAAACAATGTATTCCGTTTTGCTTTACTTTATATTTCTAATTATTCACACAAGCGGACGCCTTTAAAATCGGATAATTTTTACGTCATTAATTTGGAAATGTGCTTATTTATTAGGAAACTAAATTTCAGCCGTGCACCGAAATTTAATTTGAAAATGTTGCGTGTTTTGTATTTGGTATATAGGTTTCCATGATTTTTTAACAATGGTTTAATGTTGAAATAGTATATTCTGTTTTACTTTATTTGAAATATCTAAACATTCACACAGGTGAACACCTTTAAACCCGAATAATTTTTACGCCGTTTATTAGGATATATTCTTATTTATTAGGAAATAAATTTTCAGCCGTGCACCGGAATTTATTTCAAAAATATTGCGTGTTTTATATTTGGTATAAAAGTTTGCAGTATTTTCTAACAATGGTTTCATTGTTGAAACAATATATTCGGTTTTGCTTTATTTGAAATTTCTAAAACTTCACACAGGCGGACTCCTTTAAATCCGAATAATTTTTATATCATTCTTTAGGAAATGTGCTTATTTATTAGGAAAATAATTTTCAGCCTTGCACCGATATTTAATTCGAAAATATTGCGTGATTTGTGTTCGGTATATAGGATTCCATTATTTTATAACAATGGTTTATATGTTGAAGCAATACATTGAGTTTTACTTTATTTTATATTTCTAAACATTCACACAGGCGAACACCTTTAAAACGCATTAATTTTTGAATCATTCTTTAGGAAATGTGCTGATTTATTAGGAAACATATTTTCAGCCGTGCACCGAAATTTAATTCGGAATTATTGAGTGTTTTATATTCGGTATATCTGTTTTCAGTATTTTCTAACAATGGTTTAATTATTGAAACAATATATTCGGTTTTACTTTATTTGACATTTCTAAAAATTCACACAGGCGAACGAACACCTTTAAAACCGATTAATGTTTTCGTCATTCATTAGGAAATGTGCTTATTTATTAGGAAATTAATTTTCAACCGTACACCGGAATTTAATTCGGAAATATTGCGTGTTTTGTATTTGGTATATAGGTTTCCATGATTTTTTAACAATGGTTTAATTGTTGAAATAGTATACTCTGTTTTACTTTATTTGAAATATCTAAACTTTCACACAGGTGAACACCTTTAAAACCGAATAATGTTTACGCCATTTATTAGGATATATTCTTATTTATTAGGAAATAAATTTTCAGCCGTGCACCGGAATTTAATTCGGAAATATTGAGTGTTTTATATTTGGTATAAAAGTTTCCTGTATTTTCTAACAATGGTTTAAATGTTGAAACAATATATTCAGTTTTACTTTATTTTACATTTCTAAACATTTACACAGGCGAACACCTTTAAAACCCACTAATTTTTGAATCATTCTTTAGAAAATGTGCTGATGTATTAGGAAACTTATTTTCAGCCGTGCACCGAAATTTAATTGGAAGATATTGCGTGTTTTGTATTCGGTATATACGTTTCTGTGATTTTTTAACAATGGTTTAATTGTTGAAACAAATATTCACTTTTACTCTATTTTACATTTCTAAACATTCACACAGGCGAACATTTTTAAAACCCATTAAATTTTTAATCCTTCTTTAGGAAATGTGCTTATTTATTAGGAAATTAATTTTCAGCCGTGCACCGGAATTTAATTCGGAAATATTGCGTGTTTTATATTCGGTATATCAGTTTCCGGGATTTACTAACAATAGTTTCATTGTTGAAACAATGTATTCCGTTTTGCTTTACTTTATATTTCTAATTATTCACACATGCAGACGCCTTTAAAATCGGATAATTTTTACGTCATTAATTTGGAAATGTGCTTATTTATTAGGAAACTAATTTTCAGCCGTGCACCGGAATTTAATTCGGAAATATTGAGTGTTTTATATTTGGTATAAAAGTTTCCAGTATTTTCTAACAATGGTTTAATTGTTGAAACAATATATTCAGTTTTACTTTATTTTACATTTCTAAACATTTACACAGGCGAACACCTTTAAAAACCATTAATTTTTTAATCATTCTTTAGGAAGTGTGCTTATTTATTAGAAATATAATTTTCAGCCGCACACCGGAATTTAATTCGGAAATATTGCGTGTTTTGTATTCGGCATATAGGTTTCCATGATTTTTTAACAATTGTTTATTTGTTGAAAGAATATATTTGGTTTTACTTTATTTTACTTTTCTAAACATTTACACAGGCGAACACCTTTAAAACCCACTAATTTTTGAATCATTCTTTACGAAATGTGTTGATGTATTAGGAAACTTATTTTCAGCCGTGCACCGAAATTTAATTCGAAAATATTGCGTGTTTTGTTTTCGGAATATAGGTTTCCATTAATTTTTAACAATGGTTTAATTGTTGAAACAATGTATTCCGTTTTACTATTTTTAACATGTCTAAAAATTCACACAGGCGAACACCTTTTATACCGAATAATTTTTATGTCACACATTTGGAAATGTGCTTATTTATTAGGAAATCAATTTTCAGCCGTGTACCGGAATTTATTTCAAAAATATTGCGTGTTTTATATTTGGTATAAAAGTTTGCAGTATTTTCTAACAATGGTGTAATTGTTGAAACAATATATTCACTTTTACTTTATTTTACATTTCTAAACATTTACACAGGCGAACACCTTTTAAACCCATTAATTTTTGAATCATTCTTTAGGAAATGTGCTTATTTATTAGGAATATAATTTTCAGCCTCACACCGGAATTTAATTCGGAAATATTGCGTGTTTTGTATTCGGTATATAGGATTCCATGATTTTTCAACAATGGTTTCATTGTTGAAACAATATATTCGGTTTTGCTTTATTTGAAATTTCTAAAACTTCACACAGGCGGACTCCTTTAAAATCGAAAAATTTTTATATCATTCTTTAGGAAATGTGCTTACTTATTAGGAAACTAATTTTCAGCCTTGCACCGATATTTAATTCGAAAATATTGCGTGTTTTGTGTTCGGTATATAGGATTCCATTATTTTATAACAATGGTTTAATTGTTGAAGCACTACATTGAGTTTTACTTTATTTTATGTTTCTAAACATTCACACAGGTGAACACCTTTAAAACCCATTAATTTTTGAATCTTTCTTTAGGAAATGTGCTGATTTATTAGGAAACATATTTTCAGCCGTGCACCGAAATTTAATTCGGAATTATTGAGTGTTTTATATTCGGTATATCTGTTTCCAGTATTTTCTAACAATGGTTTAATTATTGAAACAATATATTCGGTTTTACTTTATTTGACATTTCTAAAAATTCACACAGGCGAACGAACACCTTTAAAACCGAATAATTTTTTCGTCATTCATTAGGAAATGTGCTTATTAAATTAGGAAATTAATTTTCAACCGTGTACCGGAATTTAATTCGGAAATATTGCGTGTTTTGTATTTGGTATATAGGTTTCCATGATTTTTTAACAATGGTTTAATTGTTGAAATAGTATACTCTGTTTTACTTTATTTGAAATATCTAAACTTTCACACAGGTGAACACCTTTAAAATCGAATAATTTTTACGCCATTTATTAGGATATATTCTTATTTATTAGGAAATAAATTTTCAGCCGTGCACCGGAATTTAATTCGGAAATATTGAGTGTTTTATATTTGGTATAAATGTTTCCTGTATTTTCCAACAATGGTTTAATTGTTGAAACAATATATTCAGTTTTACTTTATTTTACATTTGTAAACATTTACACAGGCGAACACCTTTAAAACCCATTAATTTTTGAATCATTCTTTAGGAAATGTGCTTATTTATTAGAAATATAATTTTCAGCCGCACACCGGAATTTAATTCGGAAATATTGCGTGTTTTGTATTCGGCATATAGGTTTCCATGATTTTTTAACAATGGTTTAATGTTGAAATAGTATATTCTGTTTTACTTTATTTGAAATATCTAAACATTCACACAGGTGAACACCTTTAAACCCGAATAATTTTTACGCCGTTTATTAGGATATATTCTTATTTATTAGGAAATAAATTTTCAGCCGTGCACCGGAATTTATTTCAAAAATATTGCGTGTTTTATATTTGGTATAAAAGTTTGCAGTATTTTCTAACAATGGTGTAATTGTTGAAACAGTATATTCACTTTTACTTTATTTTACATTTCTAAACATTTACACAGGCGAACACATTTTAAACCCATTAATTTTTGAATCATTCTTTAGGAAATGTGCTTATTTATTAGGAATATAATTTTCAGCCTCACACCGGAATTTAATTCGGAAATATTGCGGGTTTTGTATTCGGTATATAGGATTCCATGATTTTTCAACAATGGTTTCATTGTTGAAACAATATATTCGGTTTTGCTTTATTTGAAATTTCTAAAACTTCACACAGGCGGACTCCTTTAAATCCGAATAATTTTTATATCATTCTTTAGGAAATGTGCTTATTTATTAGGAAAATAATTTTCAGCCTTGCACCGATATTTAATTCGAAAATATTGCGTGTTTTGTGTTCGGTATATAGGATTCCATTATTTTATAACAATGGTTTATATGTTGAAGCAATACATTGAGTTTTACTTTATTTTATATTTCTAAACATTCACACAGGCGAACACCTTTAAAACGCATTAATTTTTGAATCATTCTTTAGGAAATGTGCTGATTTATTAGGAAACATATTTTCAGCCGTGCACCGAAATTTAATTCGGAATTATTGAGTGTTTTATATTCGGTATATCTGTTTTCAGTATTTTCTAACAATGGTTTAATTATTGAAACAATATATTCGGTTTTACTTTATTTGACATTTCTAAAAATTCACACAGGCGAACGAACACCTTTAAAACCGATTAATGTTTTCGTCATTCATTAGGGAATGTGCTTATTTATTAGGAAATTAATTTTCAACCGTACACCGGAATTTAATTCGGAAATATTGCGTGTTTTGTATTTGGTATATAGGTTTCCATGATTTTTTAACAATGGTTTAATTGTTGAAATAGTATACTCTGTTTTACTTTATTTGAAATATCTAAACTTTCACACAGGTGAACACCTTTAAAACCGAATAATGTTTACGCCATTTATTAGGATATATTCTTATTTATTAGGAAATAAATTTTCAGCCGTGCACCGGAATTTAATTCGGAAATATTGAGTGTTTTATATTTGGTATAAAAGTTTCCTGTATTTTCTAACAATGGTTTAAATGTTGAAACAATATATTCAGTTTTACTTTATTTTACATTTCTAAACATTTACACAGGCGAACACCTTTAAAACCCACTAATTTTTGAATCATTCTTTAGAAAATGTGCTGATGTATTAGGAAACTTATTTTCAGCCGTGCACCGAAATTTAATTGGAAGATATTGCGTGTTTTGTATTCGGTATATACGTTTCTGTGATTTTTTAACAATGGTTTAATTGTTGAAACAAATATTCACTTTTACTCTATTTTACATTTCTAAACATTCACACAGGCGAACATTTTTAAAACCCATTAAATTTTTAATCCTTCTTTAGGAAATGTGCTTATTTATTAGGAGATTAATTTTCAGCCGTGCACCGGAATTTAATTCGGAAATATTGCGTGTTTTATATTCGGTATATCAGTTTCCGGGATTTACTAACAATAGTTTCATTGTTGAAACAATGTATTCCGTTTTGCTTTACTTTATATTTCTAATTATTCACACATGCAGACGCCTTTAAAATCGGATAATTTTTACGTCATTAATTTGGAAATGTGCTTATTTATTAGGAAACTAATTTTCAGCCGTGCACCGGAATTTAATTCGGAAATATTGAGTGTTTTATATTTGGTATAAAAGTTTCCAGTATTTTCTAACAATGGTTTAATTGTTGAAACAATATATTCAGTTTTACTTTATTTTACATTTCTAAACATTTACACAGGCGAACACCTTTAAAAACCATTAATTTTTTAATCATTCTTTAGGAAGTGTGCTTATTTATTAGAAATATAATTTTCAGCCGCACACCGGAATTTAATTCGGAAATATTGCGTGTTTTGTATTCGGCATATAGGTTTCCATGATTTTTTAACAATTGTTTATTTGTTGAAAGAATATATTTGGTTTTACTTTATTTTACATTTCTAAACATTTACACAGGCGAACACCTTTAAAACCCACTAATTTTTGAATCATTCTTTACGAAATGTGTTGATGTATTAGGAAACTTATTTTCAGCCGTGCACCGAAATTTAATTCGAAAATATTGCGTGTTTGGTTTTCGGAATATAGGTTTCCATTAATTTTTAACAATGGTTTAATTGTTGAAACAATGTATTCCGTTTTACTATTTTTAACATGTCTAAAAATTCACACAGGCGAACACCTTTTATACCGAATAATTTTTATGTCACACATTTGGAAATGTGCTTATTTATTAGGAAATCAATTTTCAGCCGTGTACCGGAATTTATTTCAAAAATATTGCGTGTTTTATATTTGGTATAAAAGTTTGCAGTATTTTCTAACAATGGTGTAATTGTTGAAACAATATATTCACTTTTACTTTATTTTACATTTCTAAACATTTACACAGGCGAACACCTTTTAAACCCATTAATTTTTGAATCATTCTTTAGGAAATGTGCTTATTTATTAGGAATATAATTTTCAGCCTCACACCGGAATTTAATTCGGAAATATTGCGTGTTTTGTATTCGGTATATAGGATTCCATGATTTTTCAACAATGGTTTCATTGTTGAAACAATATATTCGGTTTTGCTTTATTTGAAATTTCTAAAACTTCACACAGGCGGACTCCTTTAAAATCGAAAAATTTTTATATCATTCTTTAGGAAATGTGCTTACTTATTAGGAAACTAATTTTCAGCCTTGCACCGATATTTAATTCGAAAATATTGCGTGTTTTGTGTTCGGTATATAGGATTCCATTATTTTATAACAATGGTTTAATTGTTGAAGCAATACATTGAGTTTTACTTTATTTTATGTTTCTAAACATTCACACAGGTGAACACCTTTAAAACCCATTAATTTTTGAATCATTCTTTAGGAAATGTGCTGATTTATTAGGAAACATATTTTCAGCCGTGCACCGAAATTTAATTCGGAATTATTGAGTGTTTTATATTCGGTATATCTGTTTCCAGTATTTTCTAACAATGGTTTAATTATTGAAACAATATATTCGGTTTTACTTTATTTGACATTTCTAAAAATTCACACAGGCGAACGAACACCTTTAAAACCGAATAATTTTTTCGTCATTCATTAGGAAATGTGCTTATTAAATTAGGAAATTAATTTTCAACCGTGTACCGGAATTTAATTCGGAAATATTGCGTGTTTTGTATTTGGTATATAGGTTTCCATGATTTTTTAACAATGGTTTAATTGTTGAAATAGTATACTCTGTTTTACTTTATTTGAAATATCTAAACTTTCACACAGGTGAACACCTTTAAAATCGAATAATTTTTACGCCATTTATTAGGATATATTCTTATTTATTAGGAAATAAATTTTCAGCCGTGCACCGGAATTTAATTCGGAAATATTGAGTGTTTTATATTTGGTATAAATGTTTCCTGTATTTTCCAACAATGGTTTAATTGTTGAAACAATATATTCAGTTTTACTTTATTTTACATTTGTAAACATTTACACAGGCGAACACCTTTGAAACCCATTAATTTTTGAATCATTCTTTAGGAAATGTGCTTATTTATTAGAAATATAATTTTCAGCCGCACACCGGAATTTAATTCGGAAATATTGCGTGTTTTGTATTCGGCATATAGGTTTCCATGATTTTTTAACAATTGTTTATTTGTTGAAACAATATATTTGGTTTTACTTTATTTTACATTTCTAAACATTTACACAGGCGGACACCTTTAAAACCCACTAATTTTTGAATCATTCTTTAGGAAATCTGCTGATGTATTAGGAAACTTATTTTCAGCTGTGCACCGAAATTTAATTCGAAGATATTACGTGTTTTGTGTTCGGTATATAGGTTTCCATTATTTTTTAACAATGGTTTATTAGTTGAAACAATATATTCGGTTTTACTTTATTTTACATTTCTAAACATTCACACTGGCGAACATTTTTAAAACCCATTAAGTTTTTAATCCTTCTTTAGGAAATGTGCTTATTTATTAGGAAATTAATTTTCAGCCGTGCACCGGAATTTAATTCGGAAATATTGCGTGTTTTATATTCGGTATATCAGTTTCCGGGATTTACTAACAATGGTTTAATTGTTGAAACAATGTATTCCGTTTTACTATTTTTAACATGTCTAAAAATTCACACAGGCGAACACCTTTTATACCGAATAATTTTTATGTCACACATTTGGAAATGTGCTTATTGATTAGGAAATCAATTTTCAGCCGTGTACCGGAATTCAATTTCAAAAATATTGCGTGTTTTATATTTGGTATAAAAGTTTGCAGTATTTTCTAACAATGGTATAATTGTTGAAACAATATATTCACTTTTACTTTATTTTACATTTCTAAACATTTACACAGGCGAACACCTTTTAAACCCATTAATTTTTGAATCATTCTTTAGGAAATGTGCTGATTTATTAGGAATATAATTTTCAGCCTCACACCGGAATTTAATTCGGAAATATTGCGTGTTTTGTATTCGGTATATAGGATTCCATGATTTTTCAACAATGGTTTCATTGTTGAAACAATATATTCGGTTTTGCTTTATTTGACATTTCTAAAACTTCACACAGGCGGACTCCTTTAAAACCGAATAATTTTTATATCATTCTTTAGGAAATGTGCATATTTATTAGGAAACTAATTTTCAGCCTTGCACCGAAATTTAATTCGAAAATATTGCGTGTTTTGTGTTCGGTATATAGATTCCCATTATTTTATAACAATGGTTTAATTGTTGAAGCAATACATTCAGTTTTACTTTATTTTATATTTCTAAACATTCACACAGGCGAACACCTTTAAAACCCATTAATTTTTGAATCATTCTTTAGGAAATGTGCTGATTTATTAGGAATATAATTTTCAGCCTCACACCGGAATTTAATTCGGAAATATTGCGGGTTTTGTATTCGGTATATAGGATTCCATGATTTTTCAACAATGGTTTCATTGTTGAAACAATATATTCGGTTTTGCTTTATTTGACATTTCTAAAACTTCACACAGGCGGACTCCTTTAAAACCGAATAATTTTTATATCTTTCTTTAGGAAATGTGCTTATTTATTAGGAAACTAATTTTCAGCCTTGCACCGAAATTTAATTCGAAAATATTGCGTGTTTTGTGTTCGGTATATAGGTTTCCATTATTTTATAACAATGGTTTAATTGTTGAAGCAATACATTCAGTTTTACTTTATTTTATATTTCTAAACATTCACACAGGCGAACACCTTTAAAACACATTAATTTTTGAATCATTCTTTAGGAAATGTGTTGATTTATTAGGAAACATATTTTCAGCCGTGCACCGAAATTTAATTCGGAATTATTGAGTGTTTTATATTCGTTATATCTGTTTCCAGTATTTTCTAACAATGGTTTAATTATTGAAACAATATATTCGGTTTTACTTTATTTGACATTTCTAAAAATTCACACAGGCGAACGAACACCTTTAAAACCGAATAATTTTTTCGTCATTCATTAGGAAATGTGCTTATTTATTAGGAAATTAATTTTCAACCGTGCACAGGAATTTAATTCGGAAATATTGCGTGTTTTGTATTTGGTATATAGGTTTCCATGATTTTTTAACAATGGTTTAATTGTTGAAATAGTATACTCTGTTTTACTTTATTTGAAATATCTAAACTTTCACACAGGTGAACACCTTTAAAATCGAATAATTTTTACGCCATTTATTAGGATATATTCTTATTTATTAGGAAATAAATTTTCAGCCGTGCACCGGAATTTAATTCGGAAATATTGAGTGTTTTATATTTGTTATAAATGTTTATTGTATTTTCTAACAATGGTTTAATTGTTGAAACAATATATTCAGTTTTACTTTATTTTACATTTGTAAACAATTACACAGGCGAACACCTTTAAAACCCACTAATTTTTGATTCATTCTTTAGGAAATGTGCTGATGTATTAGGAAACTTATTTTCAGCCGTGCTCCGAAATTTAATTCGAAAATATTGCGTGTTTTGTGTTCGGTATATTGGTTTCCATTATTTTTTAACAATGGTTTAATTGTTGAAACAATGTATTCCGTTTTACTATTTTTAACATGTCTAAAAATTCACACAGGCGAACACCTTTTATACCGAATAATTTTTATGTCACACATTTGGAAATGTGCTTATTTATTAGGAAATCAATTTTCAGCCGTGTACCGGAATTTATTTCAAAAATATTGCGTGTTTTATATTCGGCATATAGGTTTCCATGATTTTTTAACAATGGTTTATTTGTTGAAACAATATATTCGGTTTTACTTTATTTTACATTTCTAAACATTTACACAGGCGAACACCTTTAAAACCCATTAATTTTTGAATCATTCTTTAGGAAATGTGCTTATTTATTAGGAATATAATTTTCAGCCTCACACCGGAATTTATTTCGGAAATATTGCGTGTTTTGTATTCGGTATATAGGATTCCATGATTTTTCAACAATGGTTTCATTGTTGAAACAATATATTCGGTTTTGCTTTATTTGACATTTCTAAAACTTCACACAGGTGGACTCCTTTAAAACCGAATAATTTTTATATCATTCTTTAGGAAATGTGCTTATTTATTAGGAAACTAATTTTCAGCCTTGCACCGAAATTTAATTCTAAAATATTGCGTGTTTTGTGTTCGGTATATAGATTCCCATTATTTTATAACAATGGTTTAATTTTTGAAGCAATACATTCAGTTTTACTTTATTTTATATTTCTAAACATTCACACAGGCGAACACCTTTAAAACCCATTAATTTTTGAATCATTCTTTAGGAAATGTGCTGATTTATTAGGAATATAATTTTCAGCCTCACACCGGAATTTAATTCGGAAATATTGCGGGTTTTGTATTCGGTATATAGGATTCCATGATTTTTCAACTACGGTTTCATTGTTGAAACTATATATTCGGTTTTGCTTTATTTGACATTTCTAAAACTTCACACAGGCGGACTCCTTTAAAACCGAATAATTTTTTTATCATTCTTTAGGAAATGTGCTTATTTATTAGGTAACTAATTTTCAGCCTTTCACCGAAATTTAATTCGAAAATATTGCGTGTTTTGTGTTCGGTATATAGGTTTCCATTATTTTATAACAATGGTTTAATTGTTGAAGCAATACATTCAGTTGTACTTTATTTTATAATTCAAAACATTCACATAGGCGAACACCTTTAAAACACATTAATTTTTGAATCATTCTTTAGGAAATGTGTTGATTTATTAGGAAACATATTTTCAGCCGTGCACCGAAATTTAATTCGGAATTATTGAGTGTTTTATATTCGGTATATCTGTTTCCAGTATTTTCTAACAATGGTTTAATTATTGAAACAATATATTCGGTTTTACTTCATTTGACATTTCTAAAAATTCACACAGGCGAACGAACACCTTTAAAACCGAATAATTTTTTCGTCATTCATTAGGAAATGTGAATTTTGTATTTGGTATATAGGTTTCCATGATTTTTTAACAATGGTTTAATTGTTGAAATAGTATACTCTGTTTTACTTTATTTGAAATATCTAAACTTTCACAGAGGTGAACACCTTTAAAACCGAATAATGTTTACGCCATTTATTAGGATATATTCTTATTTATTAGGAAATAAATTTTCAGCCGTGCACCGGAATTTAATTCGGAAATATTGAGTGATTTATATTTGGTATAAAAGTTTCCTGTATTTTCTAACAATGGTTTAATTGTTGAAACAATATATTCAGTTTTACTTTATTTTACATTTGTAAACATTTACACAGGCGAACACCTGTAAAACCCATTAATTTTTGAAACATTCTTTAGGAAATGTGCTTATATATTAGAAATATAATTTTCAGCCGCACACCGGAATTTAATTCGGAAATATTGCGTGTTTTGTATTCGGCATATAGGTTTCCATGATTTTTTAACAATTGTTTATTTGTTGAAACAATATATTTGGTTTTACTTTATTTTACATTTCTAAACATTTACACAGGCGAACACCTTTAAAACCCACTAATTTTTGAATCATTCTTTAGGAAATGTGCTGATGTATTAGGAAACTTATTTTCAGCCGTGCACCGAAATTTAATTCGAAGATATTCCGTGTTTTATATTCGGCATATAGGTTTCCATGATTTTTTAACAATGGTTTATTTGTTGAAACAATATATGCGGTTCTACTTTATTTTACATTTCTAAACATTTACACAGGCGAACACCTTTAAAACCCATTAATTTTTGAATCATTCTTTAGGAAATGTGCTGATGTATTAGGAAACTTATTTTCAGCCGTGCACCGGAATTTAATTCGGAAATATTGCGTGTTTTATATTCGGTATATCAGTTTCCGGGATTTACTAACAATAGTTTCATTGTTGAAACAATGTATTCCGTTTTGCTTTACTTTATATTTATAATCATTCACACATGCGGACACCTTTAAAATCGGATATTTTTTATGTCATTAATTTGGAAATGTGCTTATTTATTAGGAAATTAATTTTCAGCCGTGCATGGAAATTTAATTCGAAAATGTTGCGTGTTTTGTATTTGGTATATAGGTTTCCATGATTTTTTAACAATGGTTTAATTGTTGAAATAGTATATTCTGTTTTACTTTATTTGAAATATCTAAACATTCACACAGGTGAACACCTTTAAAACCGAATAATTTTTACGCCATTTATTAGGATATATTCTTATTTATTAGGATATAAATTTTCAGCCGTGCACCGGAATTTAATTCCGAAATATTGAGGGTTTTATATTTGGTATAAAAGTTTCCAGTATTTTCTAACAATGATTTAATTGTTGAAACAATATATTCAGTTTTTCTTCATTTTATATTTCTAAACATTTACACAGGCGAACACCTTTAAAACTGATTAATTTTTGAATCATTCTTTAGGAAATGTGCTTATTTATTAGGAATATAATTTTCAGCCGCACACCGGAATTTAATTCGGAAATATTGCGTGTTTTGTATTCGGCATATAGGTTTCCATGATTTTTTAACAATTGTTTATTTGTTGAAACAATATATTTGGTTTACTTTATTTTACATTTCTAAACATTTACACAGGCGAACACCTTTAAAACCCACGAATTTTTGAATCATTCTTTAGGAAATGTGCTGATGTATTAGGAAACTTATTTTCAGCCGTGCTCCGAAATTTAATTCGAAAATATTGCGTGTTTTGTGTTCGGTATATTGGTTTCCATTATTTTTTAACAATGGTTTAATTGTTGAAACAATGTATTCCGTTTTACTATTTTTAACATGTCTAAAAATTCACACAGGCGAACACCTTTTATACCGAATAATTTTTATGTCACACATTTGGAAATGTGCTTATTTATTAGGAAATCAATTTTCAGCCGTGTACCGGAATTTATTTCAAAAATATTGCGTGTTTTATATTTGGTATAAAAGTTTGCAGTATTTTCTAACAATGGTGTAATTGTTGAAACAATATATTCACTTTTACTTTATTTTACATTTCTAAACATTTACACAGGCGAACACCTTTTAAACCCATTAATTTTTGAATCATTCTTTAGGAAATGTGCTTATTTATTAGGAATATAATTTTCAGCCTCACACCGGAATTTAATTCGGAAATATTGCGTGTTTTGTATTCGGTATATAGGATTCCATGATTTTTCAACAATGGTTTCATTGTTGAAACAATATATTCGGTTTTGCTTTATTTGACATTTTTAAAACTTCACACAGGCGGACTCCTTTAAAACCGAATAATTTTTATATCATTCTTTAGGAAATGTGCTTATTTATTAGGAAACTAACTTTCAGCCTTGCACCGAAATTTAATTCGAAAATATTGCATGTTTTGTGTTCGGCATATAGATTTCCATTATTTTATAACAATGGTTTAATTGTTGAAGCAATACATTCAGTTTTACTTTATTTTATATTTCTAAACATTCACACAGGCGAACACCTTTAAAACCCATTAATTTTTGAATCATTCTTTAGGAAATGTGTTGATTTATTAGGAAACATATTTTCAGCCGTGCCCCGAAATTTAATTCGGAATTATTGAGTGTTTTATATTCGGTATATCTGTTTCCAGTATTTTCTAACAATGGTTTAATTATTGAAACAATATATTCGGTTTTGCTTTATTTGACATTTCTAAAACTTCACACAGGCGGACTCCTTTAAAACCGAATAATTTTTATATCATTCAATAGGAAATGTGCTTATTTATTAGGAAACTAATTTTCAGCCGTGCACTGGAATTTAATTCAGAAATATTGCGTGTTTTATATTCGGCATATAGGTTTCCATGATTTTTTAACAATGGTTTATCTGTTGAAACAATATATTCGGTTTTACTTTATTTTACATTTCTAAACATTTACACAGGCGAACACCTTTAAAACCCATTAATTTTTGAATCATTCTTTAGGAAATGTGCTGATGTATTAGGAAACTTATTTTCAGCCCTGCGCCGAAATTTAATTCGAAAATATTGCGTGTTTTGTATTTGGTATATAGGTTTCTGTGATTTTTTAACAATGGTTTAATTGTTGAAACAAATATTCACTTTTACTCGATTTTACATTTCTAAACATTCACACAGGCGAACATTTTTAAAACCCATTAATTTTTTAATCCTTCTTTAGGAAATGTGCTTATTTATTAGGAAATTAATATTCAGCCGTGCACCGGAATTTAATTCGTAAATATTGCGTGTTTTATATTCGGTATATCAGTTTCCGGGATTTACTAACAATAGTTTCATTGTTGAAACAATGTATTCCGTTTTGCTTTACTTTATATTTCTAATTATTCACACCTGCGGACGCCTTTAAAATCGGATAATTTTTACGTCATTAATTTGAAAATGTGCTTATTTATTAGGAAACTAATTTTCAGCCGTGCACCGAAATTTAATTCGAAAATGTTGCGTGTTTTGTATTTGGTATATAGGTTTCCATGATTTTTTAACAATGGTTTAATTGTTGAAATAGTATATTCTGTTTTACTTTATTTGAAATATCTAAACATTCACACAGGTGAACACCTTTAAAACCGAATAATTTTTACGCCATTTATTAGGATATATTCTTATTTATTAGGAAATAAATTTTCAGCCGTGCACCGGAATTTAATTCGGAAATATTCAGTGTTTTATATTTGGTATAAAAGTTTCCAGTATTTTCTAACAATGGTTTAATTGTTGAAACAATATATTCCGTTTTACTATTTTTTACATGTCTAAAAATTCACACAGGCGAACACCTTTTATACCGAATAATTTTTATGTCACACATTTGGAGATGTGCTTATTTATTAGGAAATCAATTTTCAGCCGTGTACCGGAATTTATTTCAAAAATATTGCGTGTTTTATATTTGGTATAAAAGTTTGCAGTATTTTCTAGGAAACTTATTTTCAGCCCTGCGCCGAAATTTAATTCGAAAATATTGCGTGTTTTGTATTTGGTATATAGGTTTCTGTGATTTTTTAACAATGGTTTAATTGTTGAAACAAATATTCACTTTTACTCGATTTTACATTTCTAAACATTCACACAGGCGAACATCTTTAAAAACCATTAATTTTTGAATCATTCTTTAGGAAATGTGCTTATTTATTATAAATATAATTTTCAGCCGCACACCGGAATTTAATTCGGAAATATTGCGGGTTTTGTATTCGGTATATAGGATTCCATGATTTTTCAACAATGGTTTCATTGTTGAAACAATATATTCGGTTTTGCTTTATTTGATATTTCTAAAACTTCACACAGGCGGACTCCTTTAAAACCGAATAATTTTTATATCATTCTTTAGGAAATGTGCTTATTTATTAGGAAACTAATTTTCAGCCTTGCACCGAAATTTAATTCGAAAATATATCGTGTTTTGTGTTCGGTATATAGGTTTCCATTATTTTATAACAATGGTTTAATTGTTGAAACAATACATTCAGTTTTACTTTATTTTATATTTCTAAACATTCACACAGGCGAACACCTTTAAAACCCATTAAATTTTGAATCATTCTTTAGGAAATGTGCTGATTTATTAGGAAACATATTTTCAGCCGTGCACCGAAATTTAATTCGGAATTATTGAGTGTTTTATATTCGGTATATCTGTTTCCAGTATTTTCTAACAATGGTTTAATTATTGAAACAATATATTCGGTTTTACTTTATTTTACATGTCTAAAAATTCACACAGGCGAACACCTTTTATACCGAATAATTTTTATGTCACACATTTGGAGATGTGCTTATTTATTAGGAAATCAATTTTCAGCCGTGTACCGGAATTTATTTCAAAAATATTGCGTGTTTTATATTTGGTATAAAAGTTTGCAGTATTTTCTAACAATGGTGTAATTGTTGAAAAAATATATTCACTTTTACTTTATTTTACATTTCTAAACATTTACACAGGCGAACACCTTTAAAACCCATTAATTTTTGAATCATTCTTTAGGAAATGTGCTGATTTATTAGGAATATAATTTTCAGCCTCACACCGGAATTTAATTCGGAAATATTGCGTGTTTTGTATTCGGTATATAGGGTTCCATGATTTTTCAACAATGGTTTCATTGTTGAAACAATATATTCGGTTTTGCTTTATTTGACATTTCTAAAACTTCACACAGGCGGACTCCTTTAAAACAGTATAATTTTTATATCATTCTTTAGGAAATGTGCTTATTTATTAGGAAACTAATTTTCAGCCTTGCACCGAAATTTAATTCGAAAATATATCGTGTTTTGTGTTCGGTATATAGGTTTCCATTATTTTATAACAATGGTTTAATTGTTGAAACAATACATTCAGTTTTACTTTATTTTATATTTCTAAACATTCACACAGGCGAACACCTTTAAAACCCATTAAATTTTGAATCATTCTTTAGGAAATGTGCTGATTTATTAGGAAACATATTTTCAGCCGTGCACCGAAATTTAATTCGGAATTATTGAGTGTTTTATATTCGGTATATCTGTTTCCAGTATTTTCTAACAATCGTTTAATTATTGAAACAATATATTCGGTTTTACTTTATTTGACATTTCTAAAAATTCACACAGGCGAACGAACACCTTTAAAACCGAATAATTTTTTCGTCATTCATTAGGAAATGTGCTTGTTTATTAGGAAATTAATTTTCAGCCGTGCATCGGAATTTAATTCGGAAATATTGCGTGTTTTGTATTTGGTATATAGGTTTCCATGATTTTTTAACAATGGTTTAATTGTTGAAATAGTATACTCTGTTTAATTTATTTGAAATATCTAAACTTTCACACAGGTGAACACCTTTAAAACCGAACATTGTTTACGCCATTTATTAGGATATATTCTTATTTATTAGGAAATAAATTTTCAGCCGTGCACCGGAATTTAATTCGGAAATATTGAGTGTTTTATATTTGGTATAAAAGTTTCCTGTATTTTCTAATAATGGTTTAATTGTTGAAACAATATATTCAGTTTTACTTTATTTTACATTTGTAAACATTTACACAGGCGAACACCTTTAAAACCCATTCATTTTTGAACCATTCTTTACGAAATGTGCTTATTTATTAGAAATATAATTTTAAGCGGCACACCGGAATTTAATTCGGAAATATTGCGTGTTTTGTATTCGGCATATAGGTTTCCATGATTTTTTAACAATTGTTTATTTGTTGAAACAATATATTTGGTTTTACTTTATTTTACATTTCTAAACATTTACACAGGCGAACACCTTTAAAACCCACTAATTTTTGAATCATTCTTTAGGAAATGTGCTGATGTATTAGGAAACTTATTTTCAGCCGTGCACCGAAATTTAATTCGAAAATATTGCGTTTTTTGTGTTCGGTATATAGGTTTCCATTATTTTTTAACAATGGTTTAATTGTTGAAACAATGTATTCCGTTTTACAATTTTTTACATGTCTAAAAATTCACACAGGCGAACACCTATTATACCGAATAATTTTTATGTCACACATTTGGAAATGTACTTATTTATTAGGAAATCAATTTTCAGGCGTGTACCGGAATTTATTTCAAAAATATTGCGTGTTTTATATTTGGTATAAAAGTTTGCAGTATTTTCTAACAATGGTGTAATTGTTGAAACAATATATTCACTTTTACTTTATTTTACATTTCAAAACATTTACACAGGCGAACACCTTTAAAACCCATTAATTTTTGAATTATTCTTTAGGAAATGTGCTGATTTATTAGGAACATAATTTTCAGCCTCACACCGGAATTTAATTCGGAAATATTGCGGATTTTGTATTCGGTATATAGGATTCCATGATTTTTCAACAATGGTTTCATTGTTGAAACAATATATTCGGTTTTGCTTTAGTTACATTTCTAAAACTTCACACAGGCGGACTCCTTTAAAACCGAATAATTTTTATATCATTCTTTAGGAAATGTGCTTATTTATTAGGAAACTAATTTTCAGCCTTGCACCGAAATTTAATTCGAAAATATTGCGTGTTTTGTGTTCGGTATATAGGTTTCCATTATTTTATAACAATGGTTTAATTGTTGAAGCAATACATTCAGTTTTATTTTATTTTATATTTCTAAACATTCACACAGGCGAACACCTTTAAAACCGATTAATTTTTTCGTCATTCATTAGGAAATGTGCTTATTTATTAGGAAATTAATTTTCAGCCGTGCACCGGAATTTAATTCGGAAATATTGCGTGTTTTGTATTAGGTATATAGGTTTCCATGATTTTTCAACAATGGTTTAATTGTTGAAATAGTATACTCTGTTTTACTTTATTTGAAATATCTAAAATTTCACACAGGTGAACACCTTTAAAACCGAATAATTTTTACGCCATTTATTAGGATATATTCTTATTTATTAGGAAATAAATTTTCAGCCGTGCACCGGAATTTAATTCGGAAATATTCAGTGTTTTATATTTGGTATAAAGGTTTCCAGTATTTTCTAACAATGGTTTAATTGTTGAAACAATATATTCAGTTTTACTTTATTTTACATTTCTAAACATTTACACAGGCAAACACCTTTAAAACCCATTAATTTTTGAATCATTCTTTAGGAAATGTGCTTATTTATTAGAAATATAATTTTCAGCCGCACACCGGAATTTAATTCGGAAATATTGCGTGTTTTGTATTCGGCATATAGGTTTCCATGATTTTTTAACAATTGTTTATTTGTTGAAACAATATATCTGGTTTTACTTTATTTCACATTTCTAAACATTTACACAGGCGAACACCTTTAAAACCCACTAATTTTTGATTCATTCTTTAGGAAATGTGCTGATGTATTAGGAAACTTATTTTCAGCCGTGCTCCGAAATTTAATTCGAAAATATTGCGTGTTTTGTGTTCGGTATATTGGTTTCCATTATTTTTTAACAATGGTTTAATTGTTGAAACAATGTATTCCGTTTTACTATTTTTAACATGTCTAAAAATTCACACAGGCGAACACCTTTTATACCGAATAATTTTTATGTCACACATTTGGAAATGTGCTTATTTATTAGGAAATCAATTTTCAGCCGTGTACCGGAATTTATTTCAAAAATATTGCGTGTTTTATATTCGGCATATAGGTTTCCATGATTTTTTAACAATGGTTTATTTGTTGAAACAATATATTCGGTTTTACTTTATTTTACATTTCTAAACATTTACACAGGCGAACACCTTTAAAACCCATTAATTTTTGAATCATTCTTTAGGAAATGTGCTTATTTATTAGGAATATAATTTTCAGCCTCACACCGGAATTTATTTCGGAAATATTGCGTGTTTTGTATTCGGTATATAGGATTCCATGATTTTTCAACAATGGTTTCATTGTTGAAACAATATATTCGGTTTTGCTTTATTTGACATTTCTAAAACTTCACACAGGTGGACTCCTTTAAAACCGAATAATTTTTATATCATTCTTTAGGAAATGTGCTTATTTATTAGGAAACTAATTTTCAGCCTTGCACCGAAATTTAATTCTAAAATATTGCGTGTTTTGTGTTCGGTATATAGATTCCCATTATTTTATAACAATGGTTTAATTTTTGAAGCAATACATTCAGTTTTACTTTATTTTATATTTCTAAACATTCACACAGGCGAACACCTTTAAAACCCATTAATTTTTGAATCATTCTTTAGGAAATGTGCTGATTTATTAGGAATATAATTTTCAGCCTCACACCGGAATTTAATTCGGAAATATTGCGGGTTTTGTATTCGGTATATAGGATTCCATGATTTTTCAACTACGGTTTCATTGTTGAAACAATATATTCGGTTTTGCTTTATTTGACATTTCTAAAACTTCACACAGGCGGACTCCTTTAAAACCGAATAATTTTTTTATCATTCTTTAGGAAATGTGCTTATTTATTAGGTAACTAATTTTCAGCCTTTCACCGAAATTTAATTCGAAAATATTGCGTGTTTTGTGTTCGGTATATAGGTTTCCATTATTTTATAACAATGGTTTAATTGTTGAAGCAATACATTCAGTTGTACTTTATTTTATAATTCAAAACATTCACATAGGCGAACACCTTTAAAACACATTAATTTTTGAATCATTCTTTAGGAAATGTGTTGATTTATTAGGAAACATATTTTCAGCCGTGCACCGAAATTTAATTCGGAATTATTGAGTGTTTTATATTCGGTATATCTGTTTCCAGTATTTTCTAACAATGGTTTAATTATTGAAACAATATATTCGGTTTTACTTCATTTGACATTTCTAAAAATTCACACAGGCGAACGAACACCTTTAAAACCGAATAATTTTTTCGTCATTCATTAGGAAATGTGAATTTTGTATTTGGTATATAGGTTTCCATGATTTTTTAACAATGGTTTAATTGTTGAAATAGTATACTCTGTTTTACTTTATTTGAAATATCTAAACTTTCACAGAGGTGAACACCTTTAAAACCGAATAATGTTTACGCCATTTATTAGGATATATTCTTATTTATTAGGAAATAAATTTTCAGCCGTGCACCGGAATTTAATTCGGAAATATTGAGTGATTTATATTTGGTATAAAAGTTTCCTGTATTTTCTAACAATGGTTTAATTGTTGAAACAATATATTCAGTTTTACTTTATTTTACATTTGTAAACATTTACACAGGCGAACACCTGTAAAACCCATTAATTTTTGAAACATTCTTTAGGAAATGTGCTTATATATTAGAAATATAATTTTCAGCCGCACACCGGAATTTAATTCGGAAATATTGCGTGTTTTGTATTCGGCATATAGGTTTCCATGATTTTTTAACAATTGTTTATTTGTTGAAACAATATATTTGGTTTTACTTTATTTTACATTTCTAAACATTTACACAGGCGAACACCTTTAAAACCCACTAATTTTTGAATCATTCTTTAGGAAATGTGCTGATGTATTAGGAAACTTATTTTCAGCCGTGCACCGAAATTTAATTCGAAGATATTCCGTGTTTTATATTCGGCATATAGGTTTCCATGATTTTTTAACAATGGTTTATTTGTTGAAACAATATATGCGGTTTTACTTTATTTTACATTTCTAAACATTTACACAGGCGAACACCTTTAAAACCCATTAATTTTTGAATCATTCTTTAGGAAATGTGCTGATGTATTAGGAAACTTATTTTCAGCCGTGCACCGGAATTTAATTCGGAAATATTGCGTGTTTTATATTCGGTATATCAGTTTCCGGGATTTACTAACAATAGTTTCATTGTTGAAACAATGTATTCCGTTTTGCTTTACTTTATATTTATAATCATTCACACATGCGGACACCTTTAAAATCGGATATTTTTTATGTCATTAATTTGGAAATGTGCTTATTTATTAGGAAATTAATTTTCAGCCGTGCATGGAAATTTAATTCGAAAATGTTGCGTGTTTTGTATTTGGTATATAGGTTTCCATGATTTTTTAACAATGGTTTAATTGTTGAAATAGTATATTCTGTTTTACTTTATTTGAAATATCTAAACATTCACACAGGTGAACACCTTTAAAACCGAATAATTTTTACGCCATTTATTAGGATATATTCTTATTTATTAGGATATAAATTTTCAGCCGTGCACCGGAATTTAATTCCGAAATATTGAGGGTTTTATATTTGGTATAAAAGTTTCCAGTATTTTCTAACAATGATTTAATTGTTGAAACAATATATTCAGTTTTTCTTCATTTTATATTTCTAAACATTTACACAGGCGAACACCTTTAAAACTGATTAATTTTTGAATCATTCTTTAGGAAATGTGCTTATTTATTAGGAATATAATTTTCAGCCGCACACCGGAATTTAATTCGGAAATATTGCGTGTTTTGTATTCGGCATATAGGTTTCCATGATTTTTTAACAATTGTTTATTTGTTGAAACAATATATTTGGTTTACTTTATTTTACATTTCTAAACATTTACACAGGCGAACACCTTTAAAACCCACGAATTTTTGAATCATTCTTTAGGAAATGTGCTGATGTATTAGGAAACTTATTTTCAGCCGTGCTCCGAAATTTAATTCGAAAATATTGCGTGTTTTGTGTTCGGTATATTGGTTTCCATTATTTTTTAACAATGGTTTAATTGTTGAAACAATGTATTCCGTTTTACTATTTTTAACATGTCTAAAAATTCACACAGGCGAACACCTTTTATACCGAATAATTTTTATGTCACACATTTGGAAATGTGCTTATTTATTAGGAAATCAATTTTCAGCCGTGTACCGGAATTTATTTCAAAAATATTGCGTGTTTTATATTTGGTATAAAAGTTTGCAGTATTTTCTAACAATGGTGTAATTGTTGAAACAATATATTCACTTTTACTTTATTTTACATTTCTAAACATTTACACAGGCGAACACCTTTTAAACCCATTAATTTTTGAATCATTCTTTAGGAAATGTGCTTATTTATTAGGAATATAATTTTCAGCCTCACACCGGAATTTAATTCGGAAATATTGCGTGTTTTGTATTCGGTATATAGGATTCCATGATTTTTCAACAATGGTTTCATTGTTGAAACAATATATTCGGTTTTGCTTTATTTGACATTTCTAAAACTTCACACAGGCGGACTCCTTTAAAACCGAATAATTTTTATATCATTCTTTAGGAAATGTGCTTATTTATTAGGAAACTAACTTTCAGCCTTGCACCGAAATTTAATTCGAAAATATTGCATGTTTTGTGTTCGGCATATAGATTTCCATTATTTTATAACAATGGTTTAATTGTTGAAGCAATACATTCAGTTTTACTTTATTTTATATTTCTAAACATTCACACAGGCGAACACCTTTAAAACCCATTAATTTTTGAATCATTCTTTAGGAAATGTGTTGATTTATTAGGAAACATATTTTCAGCCGTGCCCCGAAATTTAATTCGGAATTATTGAGTGTTTTATATTCGGTATATCTGTTTCCAGTATTTTCTAACAATGGTTTAATTATTGAAACAATATATTCGGTTTTGCTTTATTTGACATTTCTAAAACTTCACACAGGCGGACTCCTTTAAAACCGAATAATTTTTATATCATTCAATAGGAAATGTGCTTATTTATTAGGAAACTAATTTTCAGCCGTGCACTGGAATTTAATTCAGAAATATTGCGTGTTTTATATTCGGCATATAGGTTTCCATGATTTTTTAACAATGGTTTATCTGTTGAAACAATATATTCGGTTTTACTTTATTTTACATTTCTAAACATTTACACAGGCGAACACCTTTAAAACCCATTAATTTTTGAATCATTCTTTAGGAAATGTGCTGATGTATTAGGAAACTTATTTTCAGCCCTGCGCCGAAATTTAATTCGAAAATATTGCGTGTTTTGTATTTGGTATATAGGTTTCTGTGATTTTTTAACAATGGTTTAATTGTTGAAACAAATATTCACTTTTACTCGATTTTACATTTCTAAACATTCACACAGGCGAACATTTTTAAAACCCATTAATTTTTTAATCCTTCTTTAGGAAATGTGCTTATTTATTAGGAAATTAATATTCAGCCGTGCACCGGAATTTAATTCGTAAATATTGCGTGTTTTATATTCGGTATATCAGTTTCCGGGATTTACTAACAATAGTTTCATTGTTGAAACAATGTATTCCGTTTTGCTTTACTTTATATTTCTAATTATTCACACCTGCGGACGCCTTTAAAATCGGATAATTTTTACGTCATTAATTTGAAAATGTGCTTATTTATTAGGAAACTAATTTTCAGCCGTGCACCGAAATTTAATTCGAAAATGTTGCGTGTTTTGTATTTGGTATATAGGTTTCCATGATTTTTTAACAATGGTTTAATTGTTGAAATAGTATATTCTGTTTTACTTTATTTGAAATATCTAAACATTCACACAGGTGAACACCTTTAAAACCGAATAATTTTTACGCCATTTATTAGGATATATTCTTATTTATTAGGAAATAAATTTTCAGCCGTGCACCGGAATTTAATTCGGAAATATTCAGTGTTTTATATTTGGTATAAAAGTTTCCAGTATTTTCTAACAATGGTTTAATTGTTGAAACAATATATTCCGTTTTACTATTTTTTACATGTCTAAAAATTCACACAGGCGAACACCTTTTATACCGAATAATTTTTATGTCACACATTTGGAGATGTGCTTATTTATTAGGAAATCAATTTTCAGCCGTGTACCGGAATTTATTTCAAAAATATTGCGTGTTTTATATTTGGTATAAAAGTTTGCAGTATTTTCTAGGAAACTTATTTTCAGCCCTGCGCCGAAATTTAATTCGAAAATATTGCGTGTTTTGTATTTGGTATATAGGTTTCTGTGATTTTTTAACAATGGTTTAATTGTTGAAACAAATATTCACTTTTACTCGATTTTACATTTCTAAACATTCACACAGGCGAACATCTTTAAAAACCATTAATTTTTGAATCATTCTTTAGGAAATGTGCTTATTTATTATAAATATAATTTTCAGCCGCACACCGGAATTTAATTCGGAAATATTGCGGGTTTTGTATTCGGTATATAGGATTCCATGATTTTTCAACAATGGTTTCATTGTTGAAACAATATATTCGGTTTTGCTTTATTTGATATTTCTAAAACTTCACACAGGCGGACTCCTTTAAAACCGAATAATTTTTATATCATTCTTTAGGAAATGTGCTTATTTATTAGGAAACTAATTTTCAGCCTTGCACCGAAATTTAATTCGAAAATATATCGTGTTTTGTGTTCGGTATATAGGTTTCCATTATTTTATAACAATGGTTTAATTGTTGAAACAATACATTCAGTTTTACTTTATTTTATATTTCTAAACATTCACACAGGCGAACACCTTTAAAACCCATTAAATTTTGAATCATTCTTTAGGAAATGTGCTGATTTATTAGGAAACATATTTTCAGCCGTGCACCGAAATTTAATTCGGAATTATTGAGTGTTTTATATTCGGTATATCTGTTTCCAGTATTTTCTAACAATGGTTTAATTATTGAAACAATATATTCGGTTTTACTTTATTTTACATGTCTAAAAATTCACACAGGCGAACACCTTTTATACCGAATAATTTTTATGTCACACATTTGGAGATGTGCTTATTTATTAGGAAATCAATTTTCAGCCGTGTACCGGAATTTATTTCAAAAATATTGCGTGTTTTATATTTGGTATAAAAGTTTGCAGTATTTTCTAACAATGGTGTAATTGTTGAAAAAATATATTCACTTTTACTTTATTTTACATTTCTAAACATTTACACAGGCGAACAGCTTTAAAACCCATTAATTTTTGAATCATTCTTTAGGAAATGTGCTGATTTATTAGGAATATAATTTTCAGCCTCACACCGGAATTTAATTCGGAAATATTGCGTGTTTTGTATTCGGTATATAGGGTTCCATGATTTTTCAACAATGGTTTCATTGTTGAAACAATATATTCGGTTTTGCTTTATTTGACATTTCTAAAACTTCACACAGGCGGACTCCTTTAAAACAGTATAATTTTTATATCATTCTTTAGGAAATGTGCTTATTTATTAGGAAACTAATTTTCAGCCTTGCACCGAAATTTAATTCGAAAATATATCGTGTTTTGTGTTCGGTATATAGGTTTCCATTATTTTATAACAATGGTTTAATTGTTGAAACAATACATTCAGTTTTACTTTATTTTATATTTCTAAACATTCACACAGGCGAACACCTTTAAAACCCATTAAATTTTGAATCATTCTTTAGGAAATGTGCTGATTTATTAGGAAACATATTTTCAGCCGTGCACCGAAATTTAATTCGGAATTATTGAGTGTTTTATATTCGGTATATCTGTTTCCAGTATTTTCTAACAATCGTTTAATTATTGAAACAATATATTCGGTTTTACTTTATTTGACATTTCTAAAAATTCACACAGGCGAACGAACACCTTTAAAACCGAATAATTTTTTCGTCATTCATTAGGAAATGTGCTTGTTTATTAGGAAATTAATTTTCAGCCGTGCATCGGAATTTAATTCGGAAATATTGCGTGTTTTGTATTTGGTATATAGGTTTCCATGATTTTTTAACAATGGTTTAATTGTTGAAATAGTATACTCTGTTTAATTTATTTGAAATATCTAAACTTTCACACAGGTGAACACCTTTAAAACCGAACATTGTTTACGCCATTTATTAGGATATATTCTTATTTATTAGGAAATAAATTTTCAGCCGTGCACCGGAATTTAATTCGGAAATATTGAGTGTTTTATATTTGGTATAAAAGTTTCCTGTATTTTCTAATAATGGTTTAATTGTTGAAACAATATATTCAGTTTTACTTTATTTTACATTTGTAAACATTTACACAGGCGAACACCTTTAAAACCCATTCATTTTTGAACCATTCTTTACGAAATGTGCTTATTTATTAGAAATATAATTTTAAGCGGCACACCGGAATTTAATTCGGAAATATTGCGTGTTTTGTATTCGGCATATAGGTTTCCATGATTTTTTAACAATTGTTTATTTGTTGAAACAATATATTTGGTTTTACTTTATTTTACATTTCTAAACATTTACACAGGCGAACACCTTTAAAACCCACTAATTTTTGAATCATTCTTTAGGAAATGTGCTGATGTATTAGGAAACTTATTTTCAGCCGTGCACCGAAATTTAATTCGAAAATATTGCGTTTTTTGTGTTCGGTATATAGGTTTCCATTATTTTTTAACAATGGTTTAATTGTTGAAACAATGTATTCCGTTTTACAATTTTTTACATGTCTAAAAATTCACACAGGCGAACACCTATTATACCGAATAATTTTTATGTCACACATTTGGAAATGTACTTATTTATTAGGAAATCAATTTTCAGGCGTGTACCGGAATTTATTTCAAAAATATTGCGTGTTTTATATTTGGTATAAAAGTTTGCAGTATTTTCTAACAATGGTGTAATTGTTGAAACAATATATTCACTTTTACTTTATTTTACATTTCAAAACATTTACACAGGCGAACACCTTTAAAACCCATTAATTTTTGAATTATTCTTTAGGAAATGTGCTGATTTATTAGGAACATAATTTTCAGCCTCACACCGGAATTTAATTCGGAAATATTGCGGATTTTGTATTCGGTATATAGGATTCCATGATTTTTCAACAATGGTTTCATTGTTGAAACAATATATTCGGTTTTGCTTTAGTTACATTTCTAAAACTTCACACAGGCGGACTCCTTTAAAACCGAATAATTTTTATATCATTCTTTAGGAAATGTGCTTATTTATTAGGAAACTAATTTTCAGCCTTGCACCGAAATTTAATTCGAAAATATTGCGTGTTTTGTGTTCGGTATATAGGTTTCCATTATTTTATAACAATGGTTTAATTGTTGAAGCAATACATTCAGTTTTATTTTATTTTATATTTCTAAACATTCACACAGGCGAACACCTTTAAAACCGAATAATTTTTTCGTCATTCATTAGGAAATGTGCTTATTTATTAGGAAATTAATTTTCAGCCGTGCACCGGAATTTAATTCGGAAATATTGCGTGTTTTGTATTAGGTATATAGGTTTCCATGATTTTTCAACAATGGTTTAATTGTTGAAATAGTATACTCTGTTTTACTTTATTTGAAATATCTAAAATTTCACACAGGTGAACACCTTTAAAACCGAATAATTTTTACGCCATTTATTAGGATATATTCTTATTTATTAGGAAATAAATTTTCAGCCGTGCACCGGAATTTAATTCGGAAATATTCAGTGTTTTATATTTGGTATAAAGGTTTCCAGTATTTTCTAACAATGGTTTAATTGTTGAAACAATATATTCAGTTTTACTTTATTTTACATTTCTAAACATTTACACAGGCAAACACCTTTAAAACCCATTAATTTTTGAATCATTCTTTAGGAAATGTGCTTATTTATTAGAAATATAATTTTCAGCCGCACACCGGAATTTAATTCGGAAATATTGCGTGTTTTGTATTCGGCATATAGGTTTCCATGATTTTTTAACAATTGTTTATTTGTTGAAACAATATATCTGGTTTTACTTTATTTCACATTTCTAAACATTTACACAGGCAAACACCTTTAAAACCCACTAATTTTTGAATCATTCTTTAGGAAATGTGCTGATGTATTAGGAAACTTATTTTCAGCCGTGCATTGAAATTTAATTCGAAAATATTGCGTTTTTTGTGTTCGGTATATAGGTTTCCATTATTTTTTAAATATGGTTTAATTGTTGAAACAATGTATTCCGTTTTACTATTTTTTACATGTCTAAAAATTCACACAGGCGAACACCTATTACACCGAATAATTTTTATGTCACACATTTGGAAATGTGCTTATTTATTAGGAAATCAATTTTCAGGCGTGTACCAGAATTTATTTCAAAAATATTGCGTGTTTTATATTTGCTATAAAAGTTTGCAGTATTTTCTAACAATGGTGTAATTGTTGAAACAATATATTCACTTTTACTTTATTTTACATTTCTAAACATTTACACAGGCGAACACCTTTTAAACCCATTAATTTTTGAATCATTCTTTAGGAAATGTGCTTATTTATTAGGAATATAATTTTCAGCCGCGCACCGGAATTTAATTCGGAAATATTGCGTGTTTTGTATTCGGTATATAGGTTTCCAAGATTTTTTAACAATGGTTTAATTGGTGAAACAACATATTCGATTTTACTTTATTTGACATTTCTAAAAATTCACACAGGCGAACGAATACCTTTAAAACCGAATAATTTTTACGTCATTCATTACACTCTAAATCGAAATGTCTTAAATTCAGACACTTAAGTGTCTGAAACGGAGTGTTCAATTTTCAGACATTTTAAAATGTCTGAATTTTTTCAGACACTTTTTGCGTCTGAATTTTAGACACTTCAAACGTCTGAATCGCAGCCATTTTCTTAAAGCATTACACGTAGCCATGTTTGACCACGTTGATCCTGGAAAAGTATATGGCCATTATTCTGCCCTATTCTCCCCCCCCCCCCCCCACACACACAGCCTAATTTTAGGGGCTCCAAAATATGGTATGCAATTTTCATAAAGCTGATAATTGAAATCTTTTTCGACTTTGTACTGATTATAATCAATATTTTGAATTTATAGAGTAGAATAAGATTAAAAATTAAAATATTTGTCACAATACAGTAAAACCTCTCAATAGTAGGCACCTTAGAACCGTGGAATTTGTTCGCCATTCGGAAGTGTCTGTTTTTCTGAGGTAAAAAATATAAAATATGTGCATGTTGTTAATAAAAAATGTGCTTCTTAAATAGTTGTGTCCTCTATGTAGGAGTGTCCGTTATGGAGATTTTACAACAAAACTTTCATAGGACAATTTTCTTCAGCGAACACTGACCTTTTTCAAGATAAATACATTTTTTTTACCTCATAAAAGCGAACACAATCGAATAGCAGGCAAATTCAACGTTCCAAAACGCGTTCAATTCGCGAGGTGGCCGCGATTGAGAGTTTTTACTGTATTTATTTTCTTATTCAGTTTTTAATCTAGTTCTACTTTTAAAGTTCAAAATGCTGATTATAATCAATAGAATGTTGAAACACATTTAAAATATAAGCTTTAAAAAAAAAATCCATATCGAATTTGGAGCACGTAAAATCGTAGGGGGGGGGGGGGGGGGGAGGGTCTGCCCATGCTTTAATCAGGCCCTCCTTCTGGAAAAAGTCCAACCCTGTATTATGATTCGATAAATGTACGTGTCAGTTTTAAGTGCAAAATCTAGCTATATGCAAATAAATATTTTATAAAAACCTACCTCTTTACTTTGTATTCATTACTTTTACTGTCAAATTACTTTTTAACTAAAAGTAATCAAAAAATCAATATTATATAATTATTTCAAATGAAATATATCTGTATATTTTTACCGCATTCTTACAATTACGTTAACGGTACATGATTACATGAATTTAAGAATCTAAAAATAATCATTAAAATTTAACAAAGTGACTACAGATAACGCGAGATTCTTTTTCTAAATCTTTGTTGACATCAACAAATTTTTTTCTGATTCAACGTCTACATTAGTGACGTCAATTTCCGCTGAATTGAAGCTGTGGTTTTGACTTTTGAATCATAAAAAGATTATATGTTGACTATTTTCATTATGGCAAATGGGATATTTCTAAAATACTCGGAAACACTAAAATTATAGCAAAGGGAAATCTTTTAATTAGAATGACCGGATTTAATGAGTTTTATCAGTCAAAACATTTTAAAATAAATAAATGAACACAAGTAATTCGCTGTATTAAAAATATGGGGGAATCAATGAATGGAAGGATGTTCGAACTATATTCTTTTTTAAAATTTATGATGTACACACTATGAGGCAGAAGAAAACTTCATTAGACAAGAAAAGCATAAATAATAAATAAAAGCAGCTATTAACAGGAATGTTTACTATAAATGCTTTTGAATTCCAGTACATAACACATAATAAATCTATCAGAAATGTAAAAATCGATGTAAACATTACAAATGCTGCCGCATTAAATGCTTATAAAAATATTGTATACGTAAATAAATAATTAAAAAGGGTACTTCAGAGTAATAATTACACCAAAAAATACTATTAAGGTAGTCTTGATGGTAATTAAGAAGTATGAGCCAATCAACAGGCGATGTCACTGCGATTTTTAAAGTAATGGCTACATAAGAAAAGGCTTAGGAAGGTGTAAAATTAATAAATTCAGTAACCGCTAATATACACCATGCAGAGACACCAAAATTTATTTTAAAGATAACATTGGATAGAAAATAATACAGAAATATGATTGCAGATGATTTGAAGAGTAGAAATTTAAATATTAGCAAAATAAAATTTTAACATGGAAATACCATAGGCAAAATGCTTTGAACATATTTTGGCATAACTCAGGAACAAATAAAGCTATAGACTCGTGTGAGGTCTTCATTTAAAGAGAAAACAATCACAGAGAGTTTTAAATACATAGTTAAGGCCCCACTTACCTGGGAAAAGGTCTGATTATTCCAAAAGCGCATTCGCCCAGAGGACGTCCGGATTGGAGGCTACGTTAGTATCCGTTAATTAGGCAGACTTGGATATTTAAAAAATAAAATCCCCTTGCACATCCGGCTAGCTCTGTTAAAAGGATGGAAAATTTCCATCCTGAAAACATAGCCCGCCAGACAACAGTTCTCTTTACAAATTTGACGAGATGAAGAACACTGTATTAGTTTTATAGATAAATATTAATACGGAGTACCACTATGTCGATAGAAATTAAATCCCGGAACTTCACATTCCGCAAAAAACAATCAAGTCAAAATAAATTATTAGTTAAAATGTACGCGTACATAAAAACAAGCATTCAGTTTGAATTACAAACGAACATCGAGTTCGAAAGGAAGACGCATGCGCAACTGAGAGTGCCCCCTGGTGAATGCGGAGCGGAGTTACAAAGTGTCTTAAAATTAGACACTTGCAGATTTTTTAGACACTTTTATCAGTTCGTGTACACTATGATCATAGTAAGACACTTAGGTGTTTTAAATTAAGACATCTATTGTGACTGAATTTTCAGATTCAGACACTTAAGTGTCTGAAATTCTTTTTCAGTCACATATGTATCTTAATTTAAGACGCCTTTATTTGCAGTGTAGGAAATGTGCTTATTTATTAGGAAATTAATTTTCAGCCGTGCACCGGAATTTAATTCGGAAATGTTGCGTGTTTTGTATTCGGTATATAGGTTTCCATGATTTTTTAACAATGGTTTAATTGTTGAAATAGTATATTCTGTTTTACTTTATTTGACATATCTAAACATTCACACAGGCGAACACCTTTAAAAACAAATATTTTTTACGCCGTTTATTAGGATATATGCTTATTTATTAGGAAATAAATTTTCAGACGTGCACCAGAATTTAATTCGGAAATATTGCGTGTTTTGTATTCGGTATATAGGTTTCCAAGATTTTTTAACAATGGTTTAATTGGTGAAACAACATATTCGATTTTACTTTATTTGACATTTCTAAAAATTCACACAGGCGAACACCTTTAAAACGGAATAATTTTTACGTCATTCATTAGGAAATTAAATTTCAGCCGTTCACCGGAATTTAATTCGGAAATATTGCGTGTTTGATATTCGGCATATCAGTTTCCAGGATTTACTAACAATAGTTTCATTGTTGAAAACATGTATTTCGTTTTGCTTTACTTTATATTTATAATCATTCACACATGCGGACGCCTTTAAAATCGAATAATTTTTACATCATTAATTTGGAAATGTGCTTATTTATTAGGAAACTAATTTTCAGCCGTGCACCGAAATTTAATTCGGAAATATTGAGTGTTTTATATTCGGTATATCTGTTTCCAGTATTTTCTAACAATAGTTTAATTGTTGAAACAATATAATCAGTTTTACTTCATTTTACATTTCTAAACATTTACACAGGCGAACACCTTTAAAACCAATTAATTTTTGAATCATTCTTTAGGAAATGTGCTTATTTATTAAGAATATAATTTTCAGCATTGGTATATATCATTTTTGGTATATAGGTTTCCATGATTTTTTAACAATGGTTTAATTGTTGAAACAATATATTCGGTTTTACTTTATTTGATATTTCTAAAAATTCACACAGGCGAACACCTTTAAAATTGAATAATTTTTACGTCATTAATTTGGAAATGTGCTTATTTATTAGGAAATTAATTTTCAGTCGCTCACCAGAATTTAAATCAGAAATATTGCGTGTTTTGTATTCGCCATATAGGTTTCCATGATTTTTTAACTATTGTTTATTTGTTGAAACAATATATCTGGTTTTACTTTGTTTTACATTTCTAAACATTTACACAGGCGAACACCTTTAAAACCCACTAATTTTTGAATCATTCTTTAGGAAATGTGCTGATGTATTAGGAAACTTATTTTCAGCCGTGCACCGAAATTTAATTCGAAAATATTGCGTGTTTTGTGTTCGGTATATAGGTTTCCATTATTTTATAACAATGGTTTAATTGTTGAAACAATATATTCAGTTTTACTTTATTTTATATTTCTAAACATTCGCACAGGCGAACACCTTTAAAACCCATTAATTTTTGCGTCATTCATTAGGAAATATGCTTATTTATTAGGAAATTAATTTTCAGCCGTGCACCGGAATTTAATTCGGAAATATTGCGTGTTTTGTATTCGGTATATAGGTTTCCAAGATTTTTTAACAATGGTTTAATTGGTGAAACAACATATTCGATTTTACTTTATTTGACATTTCGAAAATTTCACACAGGCGGACTCCTTTAAAACCGAATAATTTTTATATCATTCAATACGAAATGTGCTTATTTATTAGGAAATTAATTTTCAGCCGTGCACCGGAATTTAATTCGGAAATATTGCGTGTTTTGTATTCGGTATATAGGTTTCCAAGATTTTTTAACAATGGTTTAATTGGTGAAACAACATATTCGATTTTACTTTATTTGACATTTCTAAAAATTCACACAGGCGAACACCTTTAAAACGGAATAATTTTTACGTCATTCATTAGGAAATTAAATTTCAGCCGTTCACCGGAATTTAATTCGGAAATATTGCGTGTTTGATATTCGGCATATCAGTTTCCAGGATTTACTAACAATAGTTTCATTGTTGAAAACATGTATTTCGTTTTGCTTTACTTTATATTTATAATCATTCACACATGCGGACGCCTTTAAAATCGAATAATTTTTACATCATTAATTTGGAAATGTGCTTATTTATTAGGAAACTAATTTTCAGCCGTGCACCGAAATTTAATTCGGAAATATTGAGTGTTTTATATTCGGTATATCTGTTTCCAGTATTTTCTAACAATAGTTTAATTGTTGAAACAATATAATCAGTTTTACTTCATTTTACATTTCTAAACATTTACACAGGCGAACACCTTTAAAACCAATTAATTTTTGAATCATTCTTTAGGAAATGTGCTTATTTATTAAGAATATAATTTTCAGCATTGGTATATATCATTTTTGGTATATAGGTTTCCATGATTTTTTAACAATGGTTTAATTGTTGAAACAATATATTCGGTTTTACTTTATTTGATATTTCTAAAAATTCACACAGGCGAACACCTTTAAAATTGAATAATTTTTACGTCATTAATTTGGAAATGTGCTTATTTATTAGGAAATTAATTTTCAGTCGCTCACCAGAATTTAAATCAGAAATATTGCGTGTTTTGTATTCGCCATATAGGTTTCCATGATTTTTTAACTATTGTTTATTTGTTGAAACAATATATCTGGTTTTACTTTGTTTTACATTTCTAAACATTTACACAGGCGAACACCTTTAAAACCCACTAATTTTTGAATCATTCTTTAGGAAATGTGCTGATGTATTAGGAAACTTATTTTCAGCCGTGCACCGAAATTTAATTCGAAAATATTGCGTGTTTTGTGTTCGGTATATAGGTTTCCATTATTTTATAACAATGGTTTAATTGTTGAAACAATATATTCAGTTTTACTTTATTTTATATTTCTAAACATTCGCACAGGCGAACACCTTTAAAACCCATTAATTTTTGCGTCATTCATTAGGAAATATGCTTATTTATTAGGAAATTAATTTTCAGCCGTGCACCGGAATTTAATTCGGAAATATTGCGTGTTTTGTATTCGGTATATAGGTTTCCAAGATTTTTTAACAATGGTTTAATTGGTGAAACAACATATTCGATTTTACTTTATTTGACATTTCGAAAATTTCACACAGGCGGACTCCTTTAAAACCGAATAATTTTTATATCATTCAATACGAAATGTGCTTATTTATTAGGAAACTAATTTTCAGCCGTGCACCGAAATTTAATTCAAAAATATTGCGTGTTTTGTGTTCGGCATATTGGTTTCCATTATTTTTTAACAATGGTTTAATTTTTGAAACATTATAGTAGGTTTTACTCTATTTTACATTTCTAAAAATTCAAACAGGCAGACACCTTTAAAACCGAATAATATTTACGTCATTAATTAGGAAATGTGCTTATTTATTAGGAAATTAATTTTCAGCCGTGCACCGGAATTTGATTCGGAAATATTGCGTGTTTTATATTCGGTATATCAGTTTCCGGGATTTACTAACAATAGATTCATTGTTGAAACAATGTATTCCGTTTTGCTTTACTTTATATTTCTAATCATTCACACATGCGGACGCCTTTAAAATCGGATAATTTTTACGTCATTAATTTGGAAATGTGCTATTTTATTAGGAAAATAATTTTCAGCCGTGCATCGAAATTTAATTCGAAAATGTTGCGTGTTTTGTATTCGGTATATAGGTTTCCATGATTTTTTAACAATTGTTTAATTGTTGAAACAATATATTCGGTTTTACTTTATTTGTCAATTCTAAAACTTCACGCAGGCGGACTCCTTTAAAACCGAATATTTTTTATATCATTCTTTAGGAAATGTGCTTATTTATTAGGAAACTAATTTTCAGCCGTGCACCGAAATTTAATTCGAAAATATTGCGTGTTTTGCATTCGGTATATAGATTTCCATTATTTTATAACAATGGTTTAATTGTTGAAGCAATATATTCAGTTTTACTTTATTTTATATTTCTAAACATTCACACAGGCGAACGAACACCTTTAAAACCGAATAATTTTTGCGTCATTCATTAGGAAATGTGCTTATTTATTAGGAAATTAATTTTCAGCCGTGCACCGGAATTTAATTCAGAAATATTGCGTGTTTTGTATTCGGTATATAGGTTTCCAAGATTTTTTAACAATGGTTTAATTGGTGAAACAACATATTCGATTTTACTTTATTTGACATTTCGAAAACTTCACACAGGCGGACTCCTTTAAAACCGAACAATTTTTATATCATTCAATACGAAATGTGCTTATTTATTAGGAAACTAATTTTCAGCCGCACACCGGAAATTAATTCGGAAATATTGCGATTTTTGTATTCGGTATATAGGTTTCCATGATTTTTTAACAGTGGTTTAATTGTTGAAACAATATATTCACTTTTACTTCATTTTACATTTCTAAACATTTACACAGGCGAACACCTTTAAAACCCATTAATTTTTGAATCATTCTTTAGGAAATGTGCTTATTTATTAGGAAATTAATTTTCAGCCGTGCACCGGAATTTAATTCGGAAATATTACGTGTTTTATATTCGGTATATCAGTTTCCAGAATTTGCTAACAATATTTTTATTGTTGAAAAAATGTATTCCGTTTTGCTTTACTTTATATTTATAATCATTCACACATGCGGGCGCCTTTAAAATCGAATAATTTTTACGTCATTAATTTGGAAATGTGCTTATTTACTAGGAAATTAATTTTCAGCCGTGCACCAGAATTTAAATCGGAAATATTGCGTGTTTTATATTCGGTATATCAGTTTCCAGTATTTTATAACAATAGTTTCATTTTTGAAACAATGTATTCCGTTTTACTATTTTTTACTTTTCTAAAAATTCACACGGGCGAACACCGTTTAAACCGAATAATTTTTATGTCACTCATTTGGAAATGTGCTTATTTATGAGGAAATTAATTTTCAGCCGTGCACCGAAATTTAATTCAAAAATATTGCGTGTTTTGTGTTCGGCATATAGGTTTCCATTATTTTTTAACAATGGTTTAATTTTTGAAACATTATATTAGGTTTTACTCTATTTTACATTTCTAAAAATTCAAACAGGCAGACACCTTTAAAACCGAATAATATTTACGTCATTAATTAGGAAATGTGCTTATTTATTAGGAAATTAATTTTCAGCCGTGCACCGGAATTTGATTCGGAAATATTGCGTGTTTTATATTCGGTATATCAGTTTCCGGGATTTACTAAAAATAGTTTCATTGTTGAAACAATGTATTCCGTTTTGCTTTACTTTATATTTCTAATCATTCACACATGCGGACGCCTTTAAAATCGGATAATTTTTACGTCATTAATTTGGAAATGTGCTATTTTATTAGGAAACTAATTTTCAGCCGTGCATCTAAATTTAATTCGAAAATGTTGCGTGTTTTGTATTCGGTATATAGGTTTCCATGATTTTTTAACAATTGTTTAATTGTTGAAACAATATATTCGGTTTTACTTTATTTGTCAATTCTAAAACTTCACGCAGGCGGACTCCTTTAAAACCGAATATTTTTTATATCATTCTTTAGGAAATGTGCTTATTTATTAGGAAACTAATTTTCAGCCGTGCACCGAAATTTAATTCGAAAATATTGCGTGCTTTTGCATTCGGTATATAGATTTCCATTATTTTACAACAATGGTTTAATTGTTGAAGCAATATATTCAGTTTTACTTTATTTTATATTTCTAAACATTCGCACAGGCGAACAACTTTAAAACCCATTAATTTTTGAATCATTCTTTTGGAAATGTGCTGATTTATTAGGAAACTTATTTTCAGCCGTGCACCGAAATTTAATTCGGAATTATTGAGTGTTTTATATTCGGTATATCTGTTTCCAGTATTTTCTAACAATGGTTTAATTATTGAAACAATATATTCGGTTTTACTTTATTTGGCATTTCTAAAAATTCACACAGGGAACGAACACCTTTAAAACCGAATACTTTTTGCGTCATTCATTAGGAAATGTGCTTATTTATTAGGAAATAAATTTTCAGCCGTGCACCGGAATTTAATTCGGAAATATTGCGTGTTTTATATTCGGCATATAGGTTTCCATGATTTTTTAACAATGGTTTAATTGTTGAAACAAATATTCACTTTTACTGTATTTTATATTTCTAAACATTCACACAGGCGGACATTTTTAAAACCCATTAATTTTTTAATCCTTCTTTAGAAAATGTGCTGATTTATTAAGAAACTTATTTTCAGCCGTGCACCGAAATTTAATTCGGAAATATTGAGTGTTTTATATTCGGTATATCTGTTTCCAGTATTTTCTAACAATGGTTTAATTATTGAAACAATATATTCGGTTTTACTTTATTTGACATTTCTAAAAATTCACACAGGCGAACGAACACCTTTAAAACCGAATAATTTTTGCGTCATTCATTAGGAAATGTGCTTATTTATTAGGAAATTAATTTTCAGCCGTGCACCGAAATTTAATTCAGAAATATTGCGTGTTTTGTATTCGGTATATAGGTTTCCAAGATTTTTTAACAATGGTTTAATTGGTGAAACAACATATTCGATTTTACTTTATTTGACATGTCGAAAACTTCACACAGGCGGACTCCTTTAAAACCGAACAATTTTTATATCATTCAATGCGAAATGTGCTTATTTATTAGGAAACTAATTTTCAGCCGCACACCGGAAATTAATTCGGAAATATTGCGATTTTTGTATTCGGTATATAGGTTTCCATGATTTTTTAACAGTGGTTTAATTGTTGAAACAATATATTCACTTTTACTTCATTTTACATTTCTAAACATTTACACAGGCGAACACCTTTAAAACCCATTAATTTTTGAATCATTCTTTAGGAAATGTGCTTATTTATTAGGAAATTAATTTTCAGCCGTGCACCGGAATTTAATTCGGAAATATTACGTGTTTTATATTCGGTATATCAGTTTCCAGGATTTGCTAACAATATTTTTATTGTTGAAAAAATGTATTCCGTTTTGCTTTACTTTATATTTATAATCATTCACACATGCGGACGCCTTTAATATCGAATAATTTTTACGTCATTAATTTGGAAATGTGCTTATTTATTAGGAAACTAATTTTCAGCCGTGCACCGAAATTTAATTCGAAAATGTTGCGTGTTTTGTATTCGGTATATAGGTTTCCATGATTTTTTAACAATGGTTTAATTGTTGAAATAGTATATTCTGTTTTACTTTATTTGACATATCTAAACATTCACACAGGCGAACACCTTTAAAACCCATTAATTTTTGAATCATTCTTTAGGAAATGTGCTTATTTAATAGGAATATAATTTTCAGCCGCACACCGGAATTTAATTCGGAAATATTGCGTGTTTTATATTCGGCATATAGGTTTCCATGATTTTTTTAACAATGGTTTAATTGTTGAAACAACATATTCGATTTTACTTTATTTGACATTTCTAAAAATTTACACAGGCGAACGAATACCTTTAAAACCGAATAATTTTTACGTCATTCGTTAGGAAATGTGCTTATTTATTAGGAAATTAATTTTCAGCCGTGCACCGGAATTTAATTCGGAAATGTTGCGTGTTTTGTATTTGGTACATAGGTTACATTTGTTGAAACAATATATTCGGTTTTACTTTATTTTACATTTCTAAACATTCACACAGGCGAACATTTTTTAAACCCATTAATTTTTTAATCCTTCTTTAGGAAATGTGCTGATGTATTAGGAAACTTATTTTCAGCCCTGCGCAGAAATTTAATTCGAAACTATTGCGTGTTTTGTATTCGGTATGTACGTTTCTGTGATTTTTTAACAATGGTTTAATTGTTGAAACAAATATTCACTTTTACTCTATTTTACATTTCTAAACATTCACACAGGCGAACATTTTGAAAACCCATTAATTTTTTAATCCTTCTTTAGGAAATGTGCTGATTCATTAAGAAACTTATTTTCAGCCGTGCACGGAAATTTAATTCGAAAATATTGCGTGTTTTATATTCGGTATATCAGTTTCCGGGATTTACTAACAATAGTTTCATTGTTGAAACAATGTATTCCGTTTTGCTTTACTTTATATTTCTAATCATTCACACATGCGGACGCCTTTAAAATCGGATAATTTTTACGTCATTAATTTGGAAATGTGCTTATTTATTAGGAAATTAATTTTCAGCCGTGTACCGGAATTTAATTCGGAAATATTGAGTTTTTTATATTCGGTATATCTGTTTCCAGTATTTTCTAACAATAGTTTAATTGTTGAAACAATATATTCAGTTTTACTTCATTTTACATTTCTAAACATTTACACATGCGAACACCTTTAAAATCAATTAATTTTTGAATCATTCTTTAGGAAATGTGCTTATTTATTAAGAATATAATTTTCAGCCGCACACCGGAAATTAATTCGGAAATATTGCGTTTTTTGTATTCGGTATATAGGTTTCCATGATTTTTTAACAATGGTTTAATTGTTGAAACAATATATTCGGTTTTACTTTATTTGAAATTTCTAAAAATTCACACAGGCGAACACCTTTAAAATTGAATAATTTTTACGTCATTAATTTGGAAATGTGCTTATTTATTAGGAAATTAATTTTCAGTCGCGCACCAGAATTTAAATCGGAAATATTGCGTGTTTTATATTCGGTATATAAGTTTCCAGTATTTTATAACAATAGTTTTATTTTTGAAACAATGTATTATATTCACACCGACACACCAACATTCACACAGGCGAACACCTTTAAAACCAATTAATTTTTGAATCATTCTTTAGGAAATGTGCTTATTTATTAGGAAATTAATTTTCAGCCGTGCACCGGAATTTATTTAAAAATAATGCGTGTTTTATATTTGGTATAAAAATTTCCAGTATTTTCTAACAATGGTTTAATTGTTGAAACAATATATTCAGTTTTACTTTATTTTACATTTCTAAACATTTACACAGGCGAACGCATATAAAACCCATTAATATTTTAATCATTCTTTAGAAAATGTATTTATTTATTAGGAATATAATTTTTTAGCTGCGCACCGGAATATAATTCGGAAATATTGCGTGTTTTGTATTCGGTATATAGGTTTCCAAGATTTTTTAACAATGGTTTAATTGGTGAAACAACATATTCGATTTTACTTTATTTGACATTTCTAAAAATTTACACAGGCGAACGAATACCTTTAAAACCGAATAATTTTTACGTCATTCGTTAGGAAATGTGCTTATTTATTAGGAAATTAATTTTCAGCCGTGCACCGGAATTTAATTCGGAAATGTTGCGTGTTTTGTATTTGGTACATAGGTTTCCATGATTTTTTAACAATGGTTTAATTGTTGAAATAATATATTCTGTTTTACTTTATTTGACATATCTAAACATTCACACAGGCGAACACCTTTAAAACCAAATAGTTTTTACGCCATTTATTAGTATATATGCTTATTTATTAGGAAATAAATTTTCAGCCGTGCACCAGAATTTAATTCGGAAATATTGCGTGTTTTGTATTCGGTATATAGGTTTCCAAGATTTTTTAACAATGGTTTAATTGGTGAAACAACATATTCGATTTTACTTTATTTGACATTTCTAAAACTTCACACAGGCGGACTCCTTTAAAACCGAGTAATTTTTATATCATTCAATAGGAAATGTGCTTATTTATTAGGAAACTAATTTTCAGCCGTGCACCGAAATTTAATTCGAGAATATTGCGTGTTTTGTGTTCGGTATATAGATTTCCATTATTTTTTAATAATGGTTTAATTGTTGAAACAATATATTCGGTTTTACTTTATTTGACATTTCTAAAAATTCACACAGGCGAACACCTTTAAAACGGAATAATTTTTACGTCATTCATTAGGAAATGTGCTTATTTATTAGGAAATTAATTTTCAGCCGTGCACCGGAATTTAATTCGGAAATATTGCGTGTTTTATATTCGGCATATCAGTTTCCAGGATTTACTAACAATAGTTTCATTGTTGAAAACATGTATTTCGTTTTGCTTTACTTTATATTTATAATCATTCACACATGCGGACGCCTTTAAAATCGAATAATTTTTACGTCATTAATTTGGAAATGTGCTTATTTATTAGGAAACTAATTTTCAGCCGTGCACCGAAATTTAGTTCGAAAATGTTGCGTGTTTTGTATTCGGTATATAGGTTTCCATGATTTTTTAACAATGGTTTAATTGTTGAAATAGTATATTCTGTTTTACTTTATTTGACATATCTAAAAATTCACACAGGCGAACACCTTTAAAACCCATTAATTTTTGAATCATTCTTTAGGAAATGTGCTTATTTATTAGGAATATAATTTTCAGCCGCACACCGGAATTTAATTCGGAAATATTCCGTGTTTTATATTCGGCATATATGTTTCCATGATTTTTTAACAATGGTTTATTTGCTGAAACATTATATTCGGTTTTACTTTACTTTACATTTCTAAACATTTACACAGGCGATCACATTTAAAACCCATTAATTTTTTAATCATCCTTTAGGAAATGTGCTGATGTATTAGGAAACTTATTTTCAGTTCTGCGCCGAAATTTAATTCGAAAATATTGCGTGTTTTGTATTCGCTATATAGGTTCCTGTGATTTTTTAACAATGGTTTAATTGTTGAAACAAATATTCACTTTTACTCTATTTTACATTTCTAAACATTCACACAGGCGAACACCTTTAAAACCAATTAATTTTTGAATCCTTCTTTAGGAAATGTGCTGATTTATTAAGAAACTTATTTTCAGCCGTGCACGGAAATTTAATTCGATAATGTTGCGTGTTTTGTATTCGGTATATAGGTTTCCATGATTTTTTAACAATGGTTTAATTGTTGAAATAGTATATTCTGTTTTACTTTATTTGACATTTCTAAACATTCACACAGGCGAACACCTTTAAAACCGAATAATATTTACGCCATTCATTAGGAAATATGCTTATTTATTAGGAAATTAATTTTCAGCCGTGTACCGGAATTTAATTCGGAAATATTGAGTTTTTTATATTCGGTATATCTGTTTCCAGTATTTTCTAACAATAGTTTAATTGTTGAAACAATATATTCAGTTTTACTTCATTTTACATTTCTAAACATTTACACATGCGAACACCTTTAAAATCAATTAATTTTTGAATCATTCTTTAGGAAATGTGCTTATTTATTAAGAATATAATTTTCAGCCGCACACCGGAAATTAATTCGGAAATATTGCGTTTTTTGTATTCGGTATATAGGTTTCCATGATTTTTTAACAATGGTTTAATTGTTGAAACAATATATTCGGTTTTACTTCTAAAAATTCACACAGGCGAACACCTTTAAAATTGAATAATTTTTACGTCATTAATTTGGAAATGTGCTTATTTATTAGGAAATTAATTTTCAGTCGCGCACCAGAATTTAAATCGGAAATATTGCGTGTTTTATATTCGGTATATAAGTTTCCAGTATTTTATAACAATAGTTTTATTTTTGAAACAATGTATTATATTCACACCGACACACCAACATTCACACAGGCGAACACCTTTAAAACCAATTAATTTTTGAATCATTCTTTAGGAAATGTGCTTATTTATTAGGAAATTAATTTTCAGCCGTGCACCGGAATTTATTTAAAAATAATGCGTGTTTTATATTTGGTATAAAAATTTCCAGTATTTTCTAACAATGGTTTAATTGTTGAAACAATATATTCAGTTTTACTTTATTTTACATTTCTAAACATTTACACAGGCGAACGCATATAAAACCCATTAATATTTTAATCATTCTTTAGAAAATGTATTTATTTATTAGGAATATAATTTTTTAGCTGCGCACCGGAATATAATTCGGAAATATTGCGTGTTTTGTATTCGGTATATAGGTTTCCAAGATTTTTTAACAATGGTTTAATTGGTGAAACAACATATTCGATTTTACTTTATTTGACATTTCTAAAAATTTACACAGGCGAACGAATACCTTTAAAACCGAATAATTTTTACGTCATTCGTTAGGAAATGTGCTTATTTATTAGGAAATTAATTTTCAGCCGTGCACCGGAATTTAATTCGGAAATGTTGCGTGTTTTGTATTTGGTACATAGGTTTCCATGATTTTTTAACAATGGTTTAATTGTTGAAATAATATATTCTGTTTTACTTTATTTGACATATCTAAACATTCACACAGGCGAACACCTTTAAAACCAAATAGTTTTTACGCCACTTATTAGTATATATGCTTATTTATTAGGAAATAAATTTTCAGCCGTGCACCAGAATTTAATTCGGAAATATTGCGTGTTTTGTATTCGGTATATAGGTTTCCAAGATTTTTTAACAATGGTTTAATTGGTGAAACAACATATTCGATTTTACTTTATTTGACATTTCTAAAACTTCACACAGGCGGACTCCTTTAAAACCGAGTAATTTTTATATCATTCAATAGGAAATGTGCTTATTTATTAGGAAACTAATTTTCAGCCGTGCACCGAAATTTAATTCGAGAATATTGCGTGTTTTGTGTTCGGTATATAGATTTCCATTATTTTTTAATAATGGTTTAATTGTTGAAACAATATATTCGGTTTTACTTTATTTGACATTTCTAAAAATTCACACAGGCGAACACCTTTAAAACGGAATAATTTTTACGTCATTCATTAGGAAATGTGCTTATTTATTAGGAAATTAATTTTCAGCCGTGCACCGGAATTTAATTCGGAAATATTGCGTGTTTTATATTCGGCATATCAGTTTCCAGGATTTACTAACAATAGTTTCATTGTTGAAAACATGTATTTCGTTTTGCTTTACTTTATATTTATAATCATTCACACATGCGGACGCCTTTAAAATCGAATAATTTTTACGTCATTAATTTGGAAATGTGCTTATTTATTAGGAAACTAATTTTCAGCCGTGCACCGAAATTTAGTTCGAAAATGTTGCGTGTTTTGTATTCGGTATATAGGTTTCCATGATTTTTTAACAATGGTTTAATTGTTGAAATAGTATATTCTGTTTTACTTTATTTGACATATCTAAAAATTCACACAGGCGAACACCTTTAAAACCCATTAATTTTTGAATCATTCTTTAGGAAATGTGCTTATTTATTAGGAATATAATTTTCAGCCGCACACCGGAATTTAATTCGGAAATATTCCGTGTTTTATATTCGGCATATATGTTTCCATGATTTTTTAACAATGGTTTATTTGTTGAAACATTATATTCGGTTTTACTTTATTTTACATTTCTAAACATTTACACAGGCGATCACATTTAAAACCCATTAATTTTTTAATCATCCTTTAGGAAATGTGCTGATGTATTAGGAAACTTATTTTCAGTTCTGCGCCGAAATTTAATTCGAAAATATTGCGTGTTTTGTATTCGCTATATAGGTTCCTGTGATTTTTTAACAATGGTTTAATTGTTGAAACAAATATTCACTTTTACTCTATTTTACATTTCTAAACATTCACACAGGCGAACACCTTTAAAACCAATTAATTTTTGAATCCTTCTTTAGGAAATGTGCTGATTTATTAAGAAACTTATTTTCAGCCGTGCACGGAAATTTAATTCGATAATGTTGCGTGTTTTGTATTCGGTATATAGGTTTCCATGATTTTTTAACAATGGTTTAATTGTTGAAATAGTATATTCTGTTTTACTTTATTTGACATTTCTAAACATTCACACAGGCGAACACCTTTAAAACCGAATAATATTTACGCCATTCATTAGGAAATATGCTTATTTATTAGGAAATTAATTTTCAGCCGTGTACCGGAATTTAATTCGGAAATATTGAGTTTTTTATATTCGGTATATCTGTTTCCAGTATTTTCTAACAATAGTTTAATTGTTGAAACAATATATTCAGTTTTACTTCATTTTACATTTCTAAACATTTACACATGCGAACACCTTTAAAATCAATTAATTTTTGAATCATTCTTTAGGAAATGTGCTTATTTATTAAGAATATAATTTTCAGCCGCACACCGGAAATTAATTCGGAAATATTGCGTTTTTTGTATTCGGTATATAGGTTTCCATGATTTTTTAACAATGGTTTAATTGTTGAAACAATATATTCGGTTTTACTTCTAAAAATTCACACAGGCGAACACCTTTAAAATTGAATAATTTTTACGTCATTAATTTGGAAATGTGCTTATTTATTAGGAAATTAATTTTCAGTCGCGCACCAGAATTTAAATCGGAAATATTGCGTGTTTTATATTCGGTATATAAGTTTCCAGTATTTTATAACAATAGTTTTATTTTTGAAACAATGTATTATATTCACACCGACACACCAACATTCACACAGGCGAACACCTTTAAAACCAATTAATTTTTGAATCATTCTTTAGGAAATGTGCTTATTTATTAGGAAATTAATTTTCAGCCGTGCACCGGAATTTATTTCAAAAATAATGCGTGTTTTATATTTGGTATAAAAATTTCCAGTATTTTCTAACAATGGTTTAATTGTTGAAACAATATATTCAGTTTTACTTTATTTTACATTTCTAAACATTTACACAGGCGAACGCATATAAAACCCATTAATATTTTAATCATTCTTTAGAAAATGTATTTATTTATTAGGAATATAATTTTCAGCTGCGCACCGGAATTTAATTCGGAAATATTGCGTGTTTTGTATTCGGTATATAGGTTTCCAAGATTTTTTAACAATGGTTTAATTGGTGAAACAACATATTCGATTTTACTTTATTTGACATTTCTAAAAATTTACACAGGCGAACGAATACCTTTAAAACCGAATAATTTTTACGTCATTCATTAGGAAATGTGCTTATTTATTAGGAAATTAATTTTCAGCCGTGCACCGGAATTTAATTCGGAAATGTTGCGTGTTTTGTATTTGGTACATAGGTTTCCATGATTTTTTAACAATGGTTTAATTGTTGAAATAATATATTCTGTTTTACTTTATTTGACATATCTAAACATTCACACAGGCGAACACCTTTAAAACCAAATAGTTTTTACGCCATTTATTAGTATATATGCTTATTTATTAGGAAATAAATTTTCAGCCGTGCACCAGAATTTAATTCGGAAATATTGCGTGTTTTGTATTCGGTATATAGGTTTCCAAGATTTTTTAACAATGGTTTAATTGGTGAAACAACATATTCGATTTTACTTTATTTGACATTTCTAAAACTTCACACAGGCGGACTCCTTTAAAACCGAGTAATTTTTATATCATTCAATAGGAAATGTGCTTATTTATTAGGAAACTAATTTTCAGCCGTGCACCGAAATTTAATTCGAGAATATTGCGTGTTTTGTGTTCGGTATATAGATTTCCATTATTTTTTAATAATGGTTTAATTGTTGAAACAATATATTCGGTTTTACTTTATTTGACATTTCTAAAAATTCACACAGGCGAACACCTTTAAAACGGAATAATGTTTACGTCATTCATTAGGAAATGTGCTTATTTATTAGGAAATTAATTTTCAGCCGTGCACCGGAATTTAATTCGGAAATATTGCGTGTTTTATATTCGGCATATCAGTTTCCAGGATTTACTAACAATAGTTTCATTGTTGAAAACATGTATTTCGTTTTGCTTTACTTTATATTTATAATCATTCACACATGCGGACGCCTTTAAAATCGAATAATTTTTACGTCATTAATTTGGAAATGTGCTTATTTATTAGGAAACTAATTTTCAGCCGTGCACCGAAATTTAATTCGAAAATGTTGCGTGTTTTGTATTCGGTATATAGGTTTCCATGATTTTTTAACAATGGTTTAATTGTTGAAATAGTATATTCTGTTTTACTTTATTTGACATATCTAAAAATTCACACAAGCGAACACCTTTAAAACCCATTAATTTTTGAATCATTCTTTAGTAAATGTGCTTATTTATTAGGAATATAATTTTCAGCCGCACACCGGAATTTAATTCGGAAATATTCCGTGTTTTATATTCGGCATATATGTTTCCATGATTTTTTAACAATGGTTTAATTGTTGAAACATTATATTCGGTTTTACTTTATTTTACATTTCTAAACATTTACACAGGCGAACACATTTAAAACCCATTAATTTTTTAATAATCCTTTAGGAAATGTGCTGATGTATTAGGAAACTTATTTTCAGTTCTGCGCCGAAATTTAATTCGAAAATATTGCGTGTTTTGTATTCGCTATATAGGTTCCTGTGATTTTTTAACAATGGTTTAATTGTTGAAACAAATATTCACTTTTACTCTATTTTACATTTCTAAACATTCACACAGGCGAACACCTTTAAAACCAATTAATTTTTGAATCCTTCTTTAGGAAATGTGCTGATTTATTAAGAAACTTATTTTCAGCCGTGCACGGAAATTTAATTCGAAAATATTGCGTGTTTTGTATTCGGTATATAGGTTTCCATGATTTTTTATCAATGGTTTAATTGTTGAAACAATATATTCGGTTTTACTTTATTGGACATTTCTAAAAATTCACACCGGCGAACACCTTTAACACCGAATAATATTTACGTCATTCATTAGGAATTGTGCTTATTTATTAGGAAATTAATTTTCAGCCGTGCACCGGAATTTAATTCGGAAATATTGCGTGTTTTATATTCGGTATATCAGTTTCCGGGATTTACTAACAATAGTTTCATTGTTGAAACAATGTATTCCGTTTTGCTTTACTTTATATTTCTAATCATTCACAGTTGCGGACGACTTTAAAATCGGATAATTTTTACGTCATTAATTTGGAAATGTGCTTATTTATTAGGAAACTAATTTTCAGCCGTGCATCGAAATTTCATTCGAAAATGTTGCGTGTTTTGTATTCGGTATATAGGTTTCCATGATTTTTTAACAATGGTTTAATTGTTAAAATAGTATATTCTGTTTTACTTTATTTGACATTTCTAAACATTCACACAGGCGAACACCTTTAAAACCCATTAATTTTTGAATCATTCTTTAGGAAATGTGCTTATTTATTAGGAATATAATTTTCAGCCGCACACCGGTATTTAATTGGGAAATATTCCGTGTTTTATATTCGGCATATATGTTTCCATGATTTTTTAACAATGGTTTTTTTGTTGAAACAATATATTCAGTTTTATTCATTTTACATTTCTAAACATTTACACAGGCGAACACCTTTAAAACCAATTAATTTTTGAATCATTCTTTAGGAAATGTGCTTATTTATTAAGAATATAATTTTCAGCCGCACACCGGAAATTAATTCGGAAATATTGCGTTTTTTGTATTCGGTATATAGGTTTCCATGATTTTTTAACAATGGTTTAATTGTTGAAACAATATATTCGGTTTTACTTTATTTGACATTTCTAAAAATTCACACAGGCGAACACCTTTAAAATCGAATAATTTTTACGTCATTAATTTGGAAATATTCTTATTTATTAGGAAATTAATTTTCAGCCGTGTACCGGAATTTAATTCAGAAATATTGAGTGTTTTGTATTCGGTATATCTGTTTCCAGTATTTTCTAAAAATAGTTTAATTGTTGAAACAATATATTCAGTTTTACTTCCTTTTACATTTCTAAACATTTACACAGGCGAACACCTTTAAAACCAATTAATTTTTGAATCATTCTTTAGGAAATGTGCTTATTTATTAGGAAATTAATTTTCAGCCGTGCACCGGAATTTATTTCAAAAATAATGCGTGTTTTATATTTGGTATAAAAATTTCCAGTATTTTCTAACAATGGTTTAATTGTTGAAACAATATATTCAGTTTTACTTTATTTTACATTTCTAAACATTTACACAGGCGAACGCATATAAAACCCATTAATATTTTAATCATTCTTTAGAAAATGTATTTATTTATTAGGAATATAATTTTCAGCTGCGCACCGGAATTTAATTCGGAAATATTGCGTGTTTTGTATTCGGTATATAGGTTTCCAAGATTTTTTAACAATGGTTTAATTGGTGAAACAACATATTCGATTTTACTTTATTTGACATTTCTAAAAATTTACACAGGCGAACGAATACCTTTAAAACCGAATAATTTTTACGTCATTCATTAGGAAATGTGCTTATTTATTAGGAAATTAATTTTCAGCCGTGCACCGGAATTTAATTCGGAAATGTTGCGTGTTTTGTATTTGGTACATAGGTTTCCATGATTTTTTAACAATGGTTTAATTGTTGAAATAATATATTCTGTTTTACTTTATTTGACATATCTAAACATTCACACAGGCGAACACCTTTAAAACCAAATAGTTTTTACGCCATTTATTAGTATATATGCTTATTTATTAGGAAATAAATTTTCAGCCGTGCACCAGAATTTAATTCGGAAATATTGCGTGTTTTGTATTCGGTATATAGGTTTCCAAGATTTTTTAACAATGGTTTAATTGGTGAAACAACATATTCGATTTTACTTTATTTGACATTTCTAAAACTTCACACAGGCGGACTCCTTTAAAACCGAGTAATTTTTATATCATTCAATAGGAAATGTGCTTATTTATTAGGAAACTAATTTTCAGCCGTGCACCGAAATTTAATTCGAGAATATTGCGTGTTTTGTGTTCGGTATATAGATTTCCATTATTTTTTAATAATGGTTTAATTGTTGAAACAATATATTCGGTTTTACTTTATTTGACATTTCTAAAAATTCACACAGGCGAACACCTTTAAAACGGAATAATGTTTACGTCATTCATTAGGAAATGTGCTTATTTATTAGGAAATTAATTTTCAGCCGTGCACCGGAATTTAATTCGGAAATATTGCGTGTTTTATATTCGGCATATCAGTTTCCAGGATTTACTAACAATAGTTTCATTGTTGAAAACATGTATTTCGTTTTGCTTTACTTTATATTTATAATCATTCACACATGCGGACGCCTTTAAAATCGAATAATTTTTACGTCATTAATTTGGAAATGTGCTTATTTATTAGGAAACTAATTTTCAGCCGTGCACCGAAATTTAATTCGAAAATGTTGCGTGTTTTGTATTCGGTATATAGGTTTCCATGATTTTTTAACAATGGTTTAATTGTTGAAATAGTATATTCTGTTTTACTTTATTTGACATATCTAAAAATTCACACAGGCGAACACCTTTAAAACCCATTAATTTTTGAATCATTCTTTAGGAAATGTGCTTATTTATTAGGAATATAATTTTCAGCCGCACACCGGAATTTAATTCGGAAATATTCCGTGTTTTATATTCGGCATATATGTTTCCATGATTTTTTAACAATGGTTTATTTGTTGAAACATTATATTCGGTTTTACTTTATTTTACATTTCTAAACATTTACACAGGCGAACACATTTAAAACCCATTAATTTTTTAATAATCCTTTAGGAAATGTGCTGATGTATTAGGAAACTTATTTTCAGTTCTGCGCCGAAATTTAATTCGAAAATATTGCGTGTTTTGTATTCGCTATATAGGTTCCTGTGATTTTTTAACAATGGTTTAATTGTTGAAACAAATATTCACTTTTACTCTATTTTACATTTCTAAACATTCACACAGGCGAACACCTTTAAAACCAATTAATTTTTGAATCCTTCTTTAGGAAATGTGCTGATTTATTAAGAAACTTATTTTCAGCCGTGCACGGAAATTTAATTCGAAAATATTGCGTGTTTTGTATTCGGTATATAGGTTTCCATGATTTTTTATCAATGGTTTAATTGTTGAAACAATATATTCGGTTTTACTTTATTGGACATTTCTAAAAATTCACACCGGCGAACACCTTTAACACCGAATAATATTTACATCATTCATTAGGAATTGTGCTTATGTATTAGGAAATTAATTTTCAGCCGTGCACCGGAATTTAATTCGGAAATATTGCGTGTTTTATATTCGGTATATCAGTTTCCGGGATTTACTAACAATAGTTTCATTGTTGAAACAATGTATTCCGTTTTGCTTTACTTTATATTTCTAATCATTCACAGTTGCGGACGACTTTAAAATCGGATAATTTTTACGTCATTAATTTGGAAATGTGCTTATTTATTAGGAAACTAATTTTCAGCCGTGCACCGAAATTTAATTCGAAAATGTTGCGTGTTTTGTATTCGGTATATAGGTTTCCATGATTTTTTAACAATGGTTTAATTGTTGAAATAGTATATTCTGTTTTACTTTATTTGACATATCTAAAAATTCACACAGGCGAACACCTTTAAAACCCATTAATTTTTGAATCATTCTTTAGGAAATGTGCTTATTTATTAGGAATATAATTTTCAGCCGCACACCGGAATTTAATTCGGAAATATTCCGTGTTTTATATTCGGCATATATGTTTCCATGATTTTTTAACAATGGTTTATTTGTTGAAACATTATATTCGGTTTTACTTTATTTTACATTTCTAAACATTTACACAGGCGAACACATTTAAAACCCATTAATTTTTTAATAATCCTTTAGGAAATGTGCTGATGTATTAGGAAACTTATTTTCAGTTCTGCGCCGAAATTTAATTCGAAAATATTGCGTGTTTTGTATTCGCTATATAGGTTCCTGTGATTTTTTAACAATGGTTTAATTGTTGAAACAAATATTCACTTTTACTCTATTTTACATTTCTAAACATTCACACAGGCGAACACCTTTAAAACCAATTAATTTTTGAATCCTTCTTTAGGAAATGTGCTGATTTATTAAGAAACTTATTTTCAGCCGTGCACGGAAATTTAATTCGAAAATATTGCGTGTTTTGTATTCGGTATATAGGTTTCCATGATTTTTTATCAATGGTTTAATTGTTGAAACAATATATTCGGTTTTACTTTATTGGACATTTCTAAAAATTCACACCGGCGAACACCTTTAACACCGAATAATATTTACATCATTCATTAGGAATTGTGCTTATGTATTAGGAAATTAATTTTCAGCCGTGCACCGGAATTTAATTCGGAAATATTGCGTGTTTTATATTCGGTATATCAGTTTCCGGGATTTACTAACAATAGTTTCATTGTTGAAACAATGTATTCCGTTTTGCTTTACTTTATATTTCTAATCATTCACAGTTGCGGACGACTTTAAAATCGGATAATTTTTACGTCATTAATTTGGAAATGTGCTTATTTATTGGGAAACTAATTTTCAGCCGTGAATCGAAATTTCATTCGAAAATGTTGCGTGTTTTGTATTCGGTATATAGGTTTCCATGATTTTTTAACAATGGTTTAATTGTTAAAATAGTATATTCTGTTTTACTTTATTTGACATTTCTAAACATTCACACAGGCGAACACCTTTAAAACCCATTAATTTTTGAATCATTCTTTAGGAAATGTGCTTATTTATTAGGAATATAATTTTCAGCCGCACACCGGTATTTAATTGGGAAATATTCCGTGTTTTATATTCGGCATATATGTTTCCATGATTTTTTAACAATGGTTTTTTTGTTGAAACAATATATTCAGTTTTATTCATTTTACATTTCTAAACATTTACACAGGCGAACACCTTTAAAACCAATTAATTTTTGAATCATTCTTTAGGAAATGTGCTTATTTATTAAGAATATAATTTTCAGCCGCACACCGGAAATTAATTCGGAAATATTGCGTTTTTTGTATTCGGTATATAGGTTTCCATGATTTTTTAACAATGGTTTAATTGTTGAAACAATATATTCGGTTTTACTTTATTTGACATTTCTAAAAATTCACACAGGCGAACACCTTTAAAATCGAATAATTTTTACGTCATTAATTTGGAAATATTCTTATTTATTAGGAAATTAATTTTCAGCCGTGTACCGGAATTTAATACAGAAATATTGAGTGTTTTGTATTCGGTATATCTGTTTCCAGTATTTTCTAAAAATAGTTTAATTGTTGAAACAATATATTCAGTTTTACTTCCTTTTACATTTCTAAACATTTACACAGGCGAACACCTTTAAAACCAATTAATTTTTGAATCATTCTTTAGGAAATGTGCTTATTTATTAGGAAATTAATTTTCAGCCGTGCACCGGAATTTATTTCAAAAATAATGCGTGTTTTATATTTGGTATAAAAATTTCCAGTATTTTCTAACAATGGTTTAATTGTTGAAACAATATATTCAGTTTTACTTTATTTTACATTTCTAAACATTTACACAGGCGAACGCATATAAAACCCATTAATATTTTAATCATTCTTTAGAAAATGTATTTATTTATTAGGAATATAATTTTCAGCTGCGCACCGGAATTTAATTCGGAAATATTGCGTGTTTTGTATTCGGTATATAGGTTTCCAAGATTTTTTAACAATGGTTTAATTGGTGAAACAACATATTCGATTTTACTTTATTTGACATTTCTAAAAATTTACACAGGCGAACGAATACCTTTAAAACCGAATAATTTTTACGTCATTCATTAGGAAATGTGCTTATTTATTAGGAAATTAATTTTCAGCCGTGCACCGGAATTTAATTCGGAAATGTTGCGTGTTTTGTATTTGGTACATAGGTTTCCATGATTTTTTAACAATGGTTTAATTGTTGAAATAATATATTCTGTTTTACTTTATTTGACATATCTAAACATTCACACAGGCGAACACCTTTAAAACCAAATAGTTTTTACGCCATTTATTAGTATATATGCTTATTTATTAGGAAATAAATTTTCAGCCGTGCACCAGAATTTAATTCGGAAATATTGCGTGTTTTGTATTCGGTATATAGGTTTCCAAGATTTTTTAACAATGGTTTAATTGGTGAAACAACATATTCGATTTTACTTTATTTGACATTTCTAAAACTTCACACAGGCGGACTCCTTTAAAACCGAGTAATTTTTATATCATTCAATAGGAAATGTGCTTATTTATTAGGAAACTAATTTTCAGCCGTGCACCGAAATTTAATTCGAGAATATTGCGTGTTTTGTGTTCGGTATATAGATTTCCATTATTTTTTAATAATGGTTTAATTGTTGAAACAATATATTCGGTTTTACTTTATTTGACATTTCTAAAAATTCACACAGGCGAACACCTTTAAAACGGAATAATGTTTACGTCATTCATTAGGAAATGTGCTTATTTATTAGGAAATTAATTTTCAGCCGTGCACCGGAATTTAATTCGGAAATATTGCGTGTTTTATATTCGGCATATCAGTTTCCAGGATTTACTAACAATAGTTTCATTGTTGAAAACATGTATTTCGTTTTGCTTTACTTTATATTTATAATCATTCACACATGCGGACGCCTTTAAAATCGAATAATTTTTACGTCATTAATTTGGAAATGTGCTTATTTATTAGGAAACTAATTTTCAGCCGTGCACCGAAATTTAATTCGAAAATGTTGCGTGTTTTGTATTCGGTATATAGGTTTCCATGATTTTTTAACAATGGTTTAATTGTTGAAATAGTATATTCTGTTTTGCTTTATTTGACATATCTAAAAATTCACACAGGCGAACACCTTTAAAACCCATTAATTTTTGAATCATTCTTTAGGAAATGTGCTTATTTATTAGGAATATAATTTTCAGCCGCACACCGGAATTTAATTCGGAAATATTCCGTGTTTTATATTCGGCATATATGTTTCCATGATTTTTTAACAATGGTTTATTTGTTGAAACATTATATTCGGTTTTACTTTATTTTACATTTCTAAACATTTACACAGGCGAACACATTTAAAACCCATTAATTTTTTAATAATCCTTTAGGAAATGTGCTGATGTATTAGGAAACTTATTTTCAGTTCTGCGCCGAAATTTAATTCGAAAATATTGCGTGTTTTGTATTCGCTATATAGGTTCCTGTGATTTTTTAACAATGGTTTAATTGTTGAAACAAATATTCACTTTTACTCTATTTTACATTTCTAAACATTCACACAGGCGAACACCTTTAAAACCAATTAATTTTTGAATCCTTCTTTAGGAAATGTGCTGATTTATTAAGAAACTTATTTTCAGCCGTGCACGGAAATTTAATTCGAAAATATTGCGTGTTTTGTATTCGGTATATAGGTTTCCATGATTTTTTATCAATGGTTTAATTGTTGAAACAATATATTCGGTTTTACTTTATTGGACATTTCTAAAAATTCACACCGGCGAACACCTTTAACACCGAATAATATTTACATCATTCATTAGGAATTGTGCTTATGTATTAGGAAATTAATTTTCAGCCGTGCACCGGAATTTAATTCGGAAATATTGCGTGTTTTATATTCGGTATATCAGTTTCCGGGATTTACTAACAATAGTTTCATTGTTGAAACAATGTATTCCGTTTTGCTTTACTTTATATTTCTAATCATTCACAGTTGCGGACGCCTTTAAAATCGGATAATTTTTACGTCATTAATTTGGAAATGTGCTTATTTATTAGGAAACTAATTTTCAGCCGTGCATCGAAATTTCATTCGAAAATGTTGCGTGTTTTGTATTCGGTATATAGGTTTCCATGATTTTTTAACAATGGTTTAATTGTTAAAATAGTATATTCTGTTTTACTTTATTTGACATTTCTAAACATTCACACAGGCGAACACCTTTAAAACCCATTAATTTTTGAATCATTCTTTAGGAAATGTGCTTATTTATTAGGAATAGAATTTTCAGCCGCACACCGGTATTTAATTGGGAAATATTCCGTGTTTTATATTCGGCATATATGTTTCCATGATTTTTTAACAATGGTTTTTTTGTTGAAACAATATATTCAGTTTTATTCATTTTACATTTCTAAACATTTACACAGGCGAACACCTTTAAAACCAATTAATTTTTGAATCATTCTTTAGGAAATGTGCTTATTTATTAAGAATATAATTTTCAGCCGCACACCGGAAATTAATTCGGAAATATTGCGTTTTTTGTATTCGGTATATAGGTTTCCATGATTTTTTAACAATGGTTTAATTGTTGAAACAATATATTCGGTTTTACTTTATTTGACATTTCTAAAAATTCACACAGGCGAACACCTTTAAAATCGAATAATTTTTACGTCATTAATTTGGAAATATGCTTATTTATTAGGAAATTAATTTTCAGCCGTGTACCGGAATTTAATTCAGAAATATTGAGTGTTTTGTATTCGGTATATCTGTTTCCAGTATTTTCTAAAAATAGTTTAATTGTTGAAACAATATATTCAGTTTTACTTCCTTTTACATTTCTAAACATTTACACAGGCGAACACCTTTAAAACCAATTAATTTTTGAATCATTCTTTAGGAAATGTGATTATTTATTAGGAATATAATTTTCAGCCGTGCACCGAAATTTAATTCGAAAATGTTGCGTGTTTTGTATTCGGTATATAGGTTTACATGATTTTTTAACAATGGTTTAATTGCTGAAATAGTATATTCTGTTTTACTTTATTTGACATATCTAAACATTCACACAGGCGAACACCTTTAAAACCCATTAATTTTTGAATCATTCTTTAGGAAATGTGCTTATTTATTAGGAGTATAATTTTCAGCCGCACACCGGAATTTAATTCGGAAATATTGCGTGTTTTATATTCGGTATATAGGTTTCCATGATTTTTTAACAATGGTTTATTTGTTGAAACAATATATTCGGTTTTACTTTATTTTACATTTCTAAACATTTCCACACGCGAACACCTTTAAAACCCATTAAGTTTTTAATCCTTTTTTAGGAAATGTGCTGATTTATTAAGAAACTTATTTTCAGCCGTGCACGGAAATTTAATTCGCAAATATTGCGTGTTTTGTATTCGGTATATAGGTTTCCATGATTTTTTATCAATGGTTTAATTGTTGAAACAATATATTCGGTTTTATTTTATTTGACATTTCTAATAATTCACACAGGCGAACACCTTTAAAACCGAATAATATTTACGTCATTAATTTGGAAATGTGCTTATTTATTAGGAAACTAATTTTCAGCCTTGCGTCGAAATTTAATTAGAAAATGTTGCGTGTTTTGTATTCGGTATATAGGTTTCCATGATTTTTTAACAATGGTTTAATTGTTGAAATAGTATATTCTGTTTTACTTTATTTGACATTTCTAAACATTCACACAGGCGAACACCTTTAAAACCGAATAATTTTTACGCCATTCATTAGGAAACAATGCTTATTTATTAAAAAATTAATTTTCAGCCGTGTAGCGGAATTTAATTCGGAAATATTGAGTGTTTTATATTCGGTATATCTGTTTCCAGTATTTTCTAACAATAGTTTAATTGTTGAAACAATATATTCGGTTTTACTTTATTTGACATTTCTAAAAATTCACACAGGCGAACACCTTTAAAATCGAATAATTTTTACGTCATTAATTTGGAAATGCACTGCAAATAGAGGCGTCTTAAATTCAGACACATATGTGACTGAAAAAGTATTTCAGACACTTAAGTGTCTGAATATGAAATTTCAGACATCATAGATGTCTAAATTTAAGACACGTAAGTGTCTTACTGTGATCATGGTATGGATGAACTAAATAATGTGTCTTAAAAAGGATAATACGTCTGAAATTAAGACATTTAGAAATCAGACACTTAAGTGTCTGAATGTAATACAATTGTATCATATGTATGATGACTGTATATACAATTGCAATATAAATGTAAGCAGAATTAGAAAACGCTTTCGAATGGTTGAAAGACGTTTAAAATTCCATGCATTAAATTTGGTATTACTTTATAAAATAAGCAACGTGATTAGACCATGGGGCGTTTGTCAAAATTGCAATACTAGTTCGTTTACTAAGTTTTGGAACTAAGTTATTTTTAGTGCAATAAAGTAATTAACGAATTGCCTTTCACAAAATATGAAGTTCTCAAAATAATTGTATTAAAACAACGTACCAGCTAGGCACCACCCCCTCCCCCCGACACACATGCTCACCTAATGGCTTAGCGTAGGTTTTTGTGCACCAGAAGCAATTTAAAATACTGCGACCCTACCTTAGTGGCTATTATAGTTTCATGCTATAATTTTTATGCAACAGTTGCTGCCCGCCTTAACTAGTTTCTATCGGGGTAATTCTCCTCTGCTTCCCATATGCTAAGTCAATGTCCCTTAATAAAAATCTTCTGCCATATTTACACATTACTGTTTTATAATTAGATAATAAAAAGTATGGTATAAAAAGTCGCTATATTAAAATAATCCCTGGATTTACTAAGTTTAATTTGAAATGTAGCACTTCATTACTAATTTATTAAAATTTGATAAGTTATTTGAAAGTTTGACGACAAAATATTTATTTTATGCCTTTGTCTGAAAGCGTCCTAACTGTAATAATTATATCTTATAATAGATAATTGTAACACATTAAAAAATATACTAATGAAGAAAAAAAAATGTATTCGTTATTCCTACATTATTTCATTTCCCGATTATAAAAATCAACTGAAATTCATTCTGCAAATCAGGACAGAGTTTGAGCTGCCAGTCTCTCAGCCAACGATTGCGTCATTAACGGAAATAATGGGCGCGGAAAAATATGCTGACAGGGTATTTCTATTGTGAAGATGTGTCTAATGTAAGATTGTTGGCCGATTAATATTTCAAGTGACGGTGATGTTAAACGACAATTAGCTTTGTGATAAGCTCCTGATTTCTTTAGTTAAATGCAGTTTTCTTTAGTTGTGCAGTGCTTGACAGAAATATTATTACAATATTGAAACACCATGTATTTTTAATATTTCAAGTGACGGTGATTTTAAACGACCATTAGCTTTGTGGTAAGCTCCTGATTTCTTTAGTTAAATGCAGTTTTCTTTAGTTGTGCAGTGCTTGACAGAAATATTATTACAATATTGAAACACCATGTATTTTTAATATTTCAAGTGACGGTGATTTTAAACGACCATTAGCTTTGTGATAAGCTCTTTATTTCTTTAGTTAAATGCAGTTTTCTTTAGTTATGCAGTGCTTGACAGAAATATTATTACAATATTGAAACACCATGTATTTTTAATATTTCAAGTGACGGTGATTTTAAACGACCATTAGCTTTGTGATAAGCTCCTGATTTCTTTAGTTAAATGCAGTTTTCTTTAGTTGTGCAGTTTTCTTTAGTTGTGCAGTGCTTGACAGAAATATTATTACAATATTGAAACACCATGTATTTGGATGTACACTACGTATTACGTTCTTCTTAAAGAAAGAAATGTCTAGTTATTTTTGACTGTGTGTTCAGAAATGCATGCGGATTTTTAAATCTCGCATTCGTAATGATTTTTATTATGTAGCGCATTAAAAAAATATGTTGTATCACGATAGAAGTATGCAGTATCAAGAATATTTTTTAAAGTGCATATAACTTTTTTAAAAATAGTGTTTTATCGCTACTTCGTGAAATACTTTATTTCATATTTGTAAAAATGGATTACACTGGTAAAAGGTAAGAAAGAACCCTTTTGTATGATTGTGTGAACTCCATTTCAAGATGAAATTTTATAGGAAAATAGTGACTTTTATTAGATAATTAAACATATAATGCTATTTAAAATCTAAATTATTTTTATTTTAATAATTTGCATATTTGGTTCTTTTTTACATCCAATAAAATTAGTTTTGTTTTCAAAGGCTTGTGTGTTCATTTGTGTGTTTTCAATAAATGCATAACATTTTCAAAATAATGAATTTGTTTAATATTTCTTTAGACCTCTATTTTATAAATAAATATTTTGTAGTCCAGAAGTAATTTTCCCTGCTTGTTATTAAAAAAACAATGCATATATTTAGATATTAATGCTTGCTAAATAGTTTGATCAAATTGCAATTATCATTTAATCTATATAAACAAATGCCCATACATAAATAAAAACAATCTAATTTCAAATGATATTTCATTATTAAGTTCTTTTTTTTCAACTTTCAATACTTTATATTATACTTAATTTTACATATTAATTTTCATTTTTTGCAACAATGACAAGAGTATCATTTCATTTCATTCTCTTACAGAGTATATTTTCGAAGTAAATGTTTCAATATTATCAAATTTAACCTTATATATGATTTATTCCAAGCTGTGCTAAAAAATTATTTTAAAAAATAAAGTTGAATAAAATCCTATTGAAAAATGTGCTGATATTTAATATTTTGGGAAGGTAATGAGGTTTGAAAATATAAATATTCATATAATTATGTTTGATCTGCACATATATTTTTATATTTTTATCATTTTTTTTCCTTTCAATTTTCAGTACATTTTGTATTTATGATATAATTTTACATATTACTTTTCATTTTTTGCAACAATGACAAGAGTATCATTTCATTTAATTCTCTTACAGAGTATATTTTCGAAGTAAATGTTTCAATATTATTAAATTTAAACTTATATATGATAAATGTTGTGATTGCTTTATATGATGGATGTAGAACATGAAAGGAAATCGTGAAAGCACCAGAGAGAAGTTATTTGGAATATCTGAATATTTTATAAATATTTTGTAGTTTTTCCAATGGAAAATAAATCCTACCTCTATAGTAATCCTTTTTTTTTTTTTTAATAATTCTACCGAAAGTTTACTTAAAAGGTACAAAATCTGCTTTGATTTTCTGTGTTCCATCTCAACAACATATTTAATTTTCAAGCCGCAGAGTCATCTTGAAAATATACTTTAAACAAGGAATAGAAATCGTTGTAATTAATCAAAGCTGTGCTAAAAAATTATTTTAAAAAATCAAGTTGAATAAAATCCTATTAACAAAAATGTGCTGATATTTAATATTTTGGGAAGGTAATGAGGTTTGAAAATATAAATATTCTTATAATTATGTTTGATCTGCAAATATAATTTTATATTATCATGATTTGTTTTTCTTTTTCTTTCCTTTCAATTTTCAGTACACTTTGTATTTATGATATAATTTTACATATTAATTTTCATTTTTTGCAACAATGACAAGAGTATCATTTCATTCAATTCTCTTACAGAGTATATTTTCGAAGTAAATTTTTCAATATTATCAAATTTAAACTTATATATGATAAATGTTGTGATTGCTTTATATGATGGATGTAGAACATAAAAAGAAATCGTGAAAGCACCAGAGTGAAGTTATTTGGAATATCAGAATATTTTATAAATATTTTTTAGTTTTTCCAATGGAAAATAAATCTTACCTATATAGTATTCATTTTTTTTTAAATAATCCTACTGAAAGCTTGCTTAAAAGGTACAAAAATCTGCTTTGATTTTCTGTGTTCCATCTCAACAACATTCTTAATTTTCAAGCCGCAGAGTCATCTTGAAAATATACTTTAAACAAGGAATAGAAATCGTTGTAATTAATCCAAGCTATGCTAAAAAACAGCTGTGCTAAAAAAGTATTTTAAAAAATCAAGTTGAATAAAATTCTATTAAGAAAAATGTGCTGATATTTAATATTTTAGGAAGGTAATGAGGTTTGAAAATATAAATATTCTTATAATTATGTTTGATCTGAAACATATTTTTATATTATCATCGTTTGTTTTTTCTTTTTTCTTTCCTTTCAATTTTCAGTACTTTATATTTATGATATAATTTTACATATTAATTTTCATTTTTTGCAACAATGACAAGAGTATCATTACATTTAATTCTCTTACAGGGTATATTTTCGAAGTAAGTGTTTCAATATTATCAAATTTAAACTTACATATGATAAATGTTATGATTGCGTTATATGATGGTTATAGAACATGAAAGGAAATCGTGAAAGCACCAGAGTGAAATTATTTCCAATATCTGAATATTTTATAAATACTTTGAGTTTTTCCGATGGAAAATAAATTCTACCTATATAGTATTCTTTTTTTTTTTTTCATATCCTACTGAAAGCTTGCTTAAAAGATACAAAATCTGCTTTGATTTTCTGTGTTCCATCTCAACGACATATTTAATTTTCAAGCCACAAAGTCATCTTGAAAATATACTTTAAACAAGGAATATAAATCGTTGTAATTAATCCAAGCTATGCTAAAAAACATCGTAATTATTCCAAGCTGTGCTAAAAAATTATTTTAAAAAATCAAGTTGAATAAAGTCCTATTAAAAAAATGTGCTGATATTTAATATTTTGGTAGGGTAATGAGGTTTGAAAATATAAATATTCTTATAATTATGTTTGATCTGCACATATATTTTTATACTATCATCATTTGTTTTTTTATTTTCTAGCGAAGTAAGTTATTTTTAACGTCATGTTAACAGAAAGAAAATGTTTTTGACTTCAATCTCAAGTTACTTTTTATGCATTTAATATGGGGAGAGGAAGATAGACCAAAAACAATAAAGAATGACTTTTTTTGGTGAGGTTGGGGGGGGGGGGAGGGGGGGGGAGGGGATTTTTAGGATTATTTTGTTTTGTATTTGATAATGTAGCAACTCAACGCACGTTATGTTAGTTGCATTTAAATTTAGTATGTTTTTATGACCAAAAATAAATAAAATAATAAATAAACTTGCATTGAGATGCTACAAGGTTAACCCTTAGTATCATCGTGTTGCACATCTGCAACATACCCAAAAGTCAATGTTACTTACACAGTAAGCTTTAAAATACAATTTCATTTATTGTTCCTATTTCCCAATACAGCAGAATATAAATTAACCAGAGAATTTTAACAGACAGAGATAATGAGTTAATTTTTTATATCAAGGATTTTCTTTATCTTTTGAGCAGTTTCACATATTACTAAAATTAACTTCGTAATTTTCGTCAAATTAAAAAAAAACTTAAGACTATCGAAAATAGATTTGTACAGTGATATTTACTATATTATTTATCGCTTAAAAAGTGTCAAATAGGCATGCTGTCCATCCAGAATCCTATAACTACTGTTTGCCTTAGCCGCCGATATGCGGTTATCAAATGTTTCTGTATTTATTTGTATGATAAATAGTATAATAATAAAAACGAAGAGACATAAAAAAAAAGTAAGAGTTTCTTCCTCATTTTTTTTTTTGGGGGGGGGGGGGGGGGGACCTCATATACTTCCAATTTTGTGGAATCTAGTGTTAGATTTTATTTAACACAGATATGAAAATGCAAAAAAAATTAATTCACTGGAAATATCTAATTTAAATGGGAAGAAAATTGTTCAACAAAACAAGGATAGGTTTCATTCCGAAAGGGGTGAATCATTTTTTATAAATGGGAATAATTTGTTACCATAAAGCAGAGCTGATTGCAGCGTGGACAAAGTGGGCTGTTTCTATGGGTCTTTTACTTTACGGGCCCCAAAATTTGGTATTAAATTTCCATAAAGCTGATATTTTAAATTTGTTTTGACCTTATACATATTTTAATAAATATTTTGTACTTTTAGATCATTATTAGGTTAAAGAAAAGGATATATTTGTCCAAATATGTATTTGATGACATCGAATAGGCTTAATTTTTTTTTTGTAACAGTATATGAAGGCGGTGGGGGGGGGGGGGTGAGAAGGAATACCAAGTCTCTGGCCTAGAATTCATTTGAAGTTGTCTTTAAAAGTAATTAACATTTTTGACGCCATAGGGCATATATGATATCACGTAAATACATATTTAGGTGAATATACTGATTATAATCATCCCAAGGTCAAAACATATTTAAAATATCAGCTTTATGAAAATTTCATACCCAATTTGGGGTGCCCTAAAATCAGGGGGCACAGAAATATCCCAGTTTTCTCACGCTGCAATCAGCTTTGCTTTATGGTAACAAATGATTCCCAATTTGTAAAAAATAATTCAATGTGGTCAAACATGGCTGCGTATATGGTTTAGAAAGAAAAGTGGTCAAAGATGGCTTCATATTGGCAGAAAATAACGGGACAAAGATGGCCGTAATTAAGACATTTGAAATGTCTGAAATTCAGACGCAAGAAGTGTCTAAAAATTTTAAGACATTTTAAAACGTCTGAAAATCGAACACTGCTGTTTCAGACACTTAAGTGTCTGAAATTCAGACGCAACAAGTGTCTGAAAATTTTCAGACATTTTAAAACGTCTGAAAATTGAACACTACGTTTCAGACACTTAAGTGTCTGAATTTCAGACATTTTAGTTTACAGTGTGTGCTTATTTATTAGGAAATTAATTTTCAGTCGCGCACCAAAATTTAAATCGGAAATATTGCGTGTTTTATATTCGGTATATCAGTTTCCAGTATTTAATAACAATAGTTTCATTTTTGAAACAATGTATTCCGTTTTACTATTTTTTATTTTTCTAAAAATTCACACGGGCGAACACCGTTTAAACCGAATAATTTTTATGTCACTCATTTGGAAATGTGCTTATTTATTAGGAAATTAATTTTCAGTCGTGCACCGGAATTTATTTCAAAAATATTGCGTGTTTTATATTTGGTATAAAAATTTCCAGTATTTTCTAAGAATGGTTTAATTGTTGAAACAATATATTCAGTTTTACTTTATTTTACATTTCTAAACATTTACACAGGCGAACACCTATAAAACCCATTAATATTTTAATCATTCTTTAGAAAATGTACTTATTTATTAGGAATATAATTTTCAGCCGCGCACCGGAATTTAATTCGGAAATATTGCGTGTTTTGTATTCGGTATATAGGTTTCCAAGATTTTTTAACAATGGTTTAATTGGTGAAACAACATATTCGATTTTACTTTATTTGACATTTCTAAAAATTCACACAGGCGAACGAATACCTTTAAAACCGAATAATTTTTACGTCATTCATTAGGAAATGTGCTTATTTATTGGGAAATTAATTTTCAGTCGTGCACCGGAATTTAATTCGGAAATGTTGCGTGTTTTGTATTTGGTATATAGGTTTCCATGATTTTTTAACAATGGTTTAATTGTTGAAATAGTATATTCTGTTTTTCTTTATTTGACATATCTAAACATTCACACAGGCGAACACCTTTAAAACCAAATAGTTTTTACGCCATTTATTAGGATATATGCTTATTTATTAGGAAATAAATTTTCAGCCGTGCACCAGAATTTAATTCGGAAATATTGCGTGTTTTGTATTCGGTATATAGGTTTCCAAGATTTTTTAACAATGGTTTAATTGGTGAAACAACATATTCGATTTTACTTTATTTGACATTTCTAAAATTTCACACAGGCGGACTCCTTTAAAACCGAATAATTTTTATATCATTCAATAGGAAATGTGCTTATTTATTAGGAAACTAATTTTAAGGTGTGCACCGAAATTTAATTCGAAAATATTGCGTGTTTTGTGTTCGGTATATAGATTTCATTATTTTTTAACAATGGTTTAAATGTTGAAACAATATATTCGGTTTTACTTTATTTGACATTTCTAAAAATTCACACAGGCGAACACCTTTAAAACGGAATAATTTTTACGTCAATCATTAGGAAATGTGCTTATTAATAGGAAATTAATTTTCAGCCTTGCACCGGAATTTAATTCGGAAATATTGCGTGTTTTATATTCGGCATATCAGTTTCCAGGATTTACTAACAATAGTCTCATTGTTGAAAACATGTATTTCGTTTTGCTTTACTATATATTTATAATCATTCACACATGCGGACGCCTTTAAAATCGAATAATTTTTACGTCATTAATTTGGAAATGTGCTTATTTATTAGGAAACTAATTTTCAGCCGTGCACCGAAATTTAATTCGAAAATGTTGCGTGTTTTGTATTCGGTATATAGGCTTCCATGATTTTTTAACAATGGTTTAATCGTTGAAATAGTATATTCTGTTTTACTTTATTTGACATATCTAAACATTCACACAGGCGAACACCTTCAAAACCCATTAATTTTTGAATCATTCTTTAGGAAATCTGCTTATTTATTAGGAATATAATTTTCAGCCGCACACCGGAATTTAATTCGGAAATATTCCGTGTTTTATATTCGGCATATATGTTTCCATGATTTTTTAACAATGGTTTTTTTGTTGAAACAATATATTCGGTTTTACTTTATTTTACATTTCTAAACATTTACACAGGCGAACACCTTTAAAACCCATTAATTTTTGAATCATTCTTTAGGAAATGTGCTGATATATTAGGAAACTTATTTTCAGTTCTGCGCCGAAATTTAATTCGAAAATATTGCGTGTTTTGTATTCGGTATATAGGTTCCTGTGATTTTTTAACAATGGTTTAATTGTTGAAACAAATATTCACTTCTACTCTATTTTACATTTCTAAACATTCACACAGGCGAACATTTTTAAAACCCATTAATTTTTTAATCCTTCTTTAGGAAATGTGCTGATTTATTAAGAAACTTATTTTCAGCCTTGCACGGAAATTTAATTCGAAAATATTGCGTGTTTTGTATTCGGTATATATGTTTCCATGATTTTTTATCAATGGTTTAATTGTTGAAACAATATATTCGGTTTTACTTTATTTGACATTTCTAAAAATTCACACAGGCGAACACCTTTAAAACCGAATAATATTTACGTCATTCATTAGGAAATATGCTTATTTATTAGGAAATTAATTTTCAGCCGTGCACCGGAATTTAATTCGGAAATATTGCGTGTTTTATATTCGGTATATCAGTTTCCGGGATTTACTAACAATAGTTTCATTGTAGAAATAGTATATTCCGTTTTGCTTTACTTTATATTTCCAGTCATTCACACATGCGGACGCCTTTAAAATCGGATAATTTTTACGTCATTAATTTGGAAATGTGCTTATTTATTAGGAAACTAATTTTCAGCCGTGCACCGGAATTTAATTCGGAAATGTTGCGTGTTTTGTATTCGGTATATCAGTTTCCGGGATTTACTAACAATAGTTTCATTGTAGAAATAGTATATTCCGTTTTGCTTTACTTTATATTTCTAATCATTCACACATGCGGACGCCTTTAAAATCGGATAATTTTTACGTCATTAATTTGGAAATGTGCTTATTTATTAGGAAACTAATTTTCAGCCGTGCACCGGAATTTAATTCGGAAATGTTGCGTGTTTTGTATTCGGTATATCAGTTTCCGGGATTTACTAACAATAGTTTCATTGTAGAAATAGTATATTCCGTTTTGCTTTACTTTATATTTCCAGTCATTCACACATGCGGACGCCTTTAAAATCGGATAATTTTTACGTCATTAATTTGGAAATGTGCTTATTTATTAGGAAACTAATTTTCAGCCGTGCACCGGAATTTAATTCGGAAATGTTGCGTGTTTTGTATTCGGTATATCAGTTTCCGGGATTTACTAACAATAGTTTCATTGTAGAAATAGTATATTCCGTTTTGCTTTACTTTATATTTCCAGTCATTCACACATGCGGACGCCTTTAAAATCGGATAATTTTTACGTCATTAATTTGGAAATGTGCTTATTTATTAGGAAACTAATTTTCAGCCGTGCATCGAAATTTAATTCGAAAATGTTGCGTGTTTTGTATTCGGTATATAGGTTTCCATGATTTTTTATCAATGGTTTAATTGTTGAAACAATATATTCGGTTTTACTTTATTTGACATTTCTAAAAATTCACACAGGCGAACACCTTTAAAACCGAATAATATTTACGTCATTCATTAGGAAATATGCTTATTTATTAGGAAATTAATTTTCAGCCGTGCACCGGAATTTAATTCGGAAATATTGCGTGTTTTATATTCGGTATATCAGTTTCCGGGATTTACTAACAATAGTTTCATTGTAGAAATAGTATATTCCGTTTTGCTTTACTTTATATTTCCAGTCATTCACACATGCGGACGCCTTTAAAATCGGATAATTTTTACGTCATTAATTTGGAAATGTGCTTATTTATTAGGAAACTAATTTTCAGCCGTGCATCGAAATTTAATTCGAAAATGTTGCGTGTTTTGTATTCGGTATATAGGTTTCCATGATTTTTTAACAATGGTTTAATTGTTGAAATAGTATATTCTGTTTTGCTTTATTTGACATTTCTAAACATTCACACAGGCGAACACCTTTAAAATCGAATAATTTTTACGTCATTAATTTAAATAGGAAATATTGCGTGTTTTATATTCGGTATATCAGTTTCCAGTATTTTATAACAATAGTTTCATTTTTGAAACAATGTATTCCGTTTTACTATTTTTTATTTTTCTAAAAATTCACACGGGCGAACACCGTTCAAACAGAATAATTTTTATGTCACTCATTTGGAAATGTGCTTATTTATTAGGAAATTAATTTTCAGCCGTGCACCGGAATTTATTTCAAAAATATTGCGTGTATTATATTTGGTATAAAAATTTTCAGTATTTTCTAACAATGGTTAAATTGTTGAAACAATATATTCAGTTTTATTTTATTTTACATTTCTAAACATTTACACAGGCGAACACCTATAAAACCCATTAATATTTTAATCATTCTTTAGAAAATGTACTTATTTATTAGGAATATAATTTTCAGCCGCGCACCGGAAATTAATTCGGAAATATTGCGTGTTTTGTATTCGGTATATAGGCTTCCAAGATTTTTTAACAATGGTTTAATTGGTGAAACAACATATTCGATTTTACTTTATTTGACATTTCTAAAAATTTACACAGGCGAACGAATACCTTTAAAACCGAATAATTTTTACGTCATTCATTAGGAAATGTGCTTATTTATTAGGAAATTAATTTTTAGCCGTGCACCGGAATTTAATTCGGAAATGTTGCGTGTTTTGTATTCGGTATATAGGTTTCCATGATTTTTTAACAATGGTTTAATTTTTGAAATAGTATATTCTGTTTTACTTTATTTGACATATCTAAACATTCACACAGGCGAACATTTTTAAAACCAAATAGTTTTTACGCCATTTATTAGGATATATGCTTATTTATTAAGAAATAAATTTTCAGCCGTGCACCGGAATTTATTTCAAAAATATTGCGTGTTTTATATTTGGTATAAAAATTTCCAGTATTTTCTAACAATGGTTTAATTGTTGAAACAATATATTCAGTTTTACTTTATTTTACATTTCTAAACATTTAGACAGGCGAACACCTTTAAAACCGATTAATTTTTAATCATTCTTTAGGAAATGTGCATTTTTATCAGGAATATAATTTTCAGCCGCACACCGGAATTTAATTCGGAAATATCGCGTGTTTTGTATTCGGTATATAGGTTTCCATGAATTTTAACAATGATTTAATTGTTGAAAATGTATATTCTGTTTTACTTTATTTGACATTTCTAAACCGGACTTTAATTCGGAAATATTGCGTGTTTTGTATTCGGTATATAGGTTTCCAAGATTTTTTAACAATGGTTTAATTGGTGAAACAACATATTCGATTTTACTTTATTTGATATTTCTAAAACTTCACACAGGCGGATTCCTTTAAAACCGAATAATTTTTATATCATTCAATAGGAAATGTGCTTATTTATTAGGAAATTAATTTTCAGCCGTGCACCGGAATTTAATTCGAAATATTGCGTGTTTTATATTCGAAAATATCAGTTTCCAGGATTTACTAAAAATAGTTGCATTGTTGAAACAATGTATTTCGTTTTGCTTTATTTTATATTTCTAATCATTCACACAGGCGAACACCTTTAAAACCGTATAATTTTTTATATCATTCATTAGGAAATATGCTTATTTATTAGGAAATTAATTTTCAGCCGTGCACCGAATTAATTCGGAAATGTTGTGTGTTTTATATTCGGTATATCTGTTTCCAGTATTTTCTAACAATGATTTAATTGTTGAAACAATATATTCAGTTTTTCTTCATTTTACATTTCTAAACATTTACACAGGCGAACACCTTTAAAACCCATTAATTTTTGAATCATTCTTTAGGAAATGTGCTTATTTATTAGGAATATAATTTTCAACCGCACACCGGAAATTAATTTGGAAATATTGCGTTTTTGTATTCGTATATAGGTTTCCATGATTTTTTAACAATGGTTTAATTGTTGAAACAATATATTCGGTTTTACTTTATTTGACATTTCTAAAAACTCACTCAGGCGAACACATTTAAAACGGAATAATTTTATATCATTCAATAGGAAATGTGCTTATTTATTAGGAAATTAATTTTCAGCCGTGCACCGGAATTTAATTCGGAAATATTGCGTGTTTTATATTCGAAATATCAGTTTCCAGGATTTACTAAAAATAGTTGCATTGTTGAAACAATGTATTTCGTTTTGCTTATTTTATATTTCTAATCATTCACACAGGTGAACACCTTTAAAACCGTATAATTTTTATATCATTCATTAGGAAATATGCTTATTTATTAGGAAATTAATTTTCAGCCGTGTACCGGAATTTAATTCAGAAATATTGAGTGTTTTGTATTCGGTATATCTGTTTCCAGTATTTTCTAAAAATAGTTAATTGTTGAAACAATATATTCAGTTTTACTTCCTTTTACATTTCTAAACATTTACACAGGCGAACACCTTTAAAACCAATTAATTTTTGAATCATTCTTTAGGAAATGTGCTTATTTATTAGGAAATTAATTTTCAGCCGTGCACCGGAATTTATTTAAAAAATAATGCGTGTTTTATATTTGGTATAAAAATTTCCAGTATTTTCTAACAATGGTTTAATTGTTGAAACAATATATTCAGTTTTACTTTATTTTACATTTCTAAACATTTACACAGGCGAACGCATATAAAACCCATTAATATTTTAATCATTCTTTAGAAAATGTATTTATTTATTAGGAATATAATTTTCAGCTGCGCACCGGAATTTAATTCGGAAATATTGCGTGTTTTGTATTCGGTATATAGGTTTCCAAGATTTTTTAACAATGGTTTAATTGGTGAAACAACATATTCGATTTTACTTTATTTGACATTTCTAAAAATTTACACAGGCGAACGAATACCTTTAAAACCGAATAATTTTTACGTCATTCATTAGGAAATGTGCTTATTTATTAGGAAATTAATTTTCAGCCGTGCACCGGAATTTAATTCGGAAATGTTGCGTGTTTTGTATTTGGTACATAGGTTTCCATGATTTTTTAACAATGGTTTAATTGTTGAAATAATATATTCTGTTTTACTTTATTTGACATATCTAAACATTCACACAGGCGAACACCTTTAAAACCAAATAGTTTTTACGCCATTTATTAGTATATATGCTTATTTATTAGGAAATAAATTTTCAGCCGTGCACCAGAATTTAATTCGGAAATATTGCGTGTTTTGTATTCGGTATATAGGTTTCCAAGATTTTTTAACAATGGTTTAATTGGTGAAACAACATATTCGATTTTACTTTATTTGACATTTCTAAAACTTCACACAGGCGGACTCCTTTAAAACCGAGTAATTTTTATATCATTCAATAGGAAATGTGCTTATTTATTAGGAAACTAATTTTCAGCCGTGCACCGAAATTTAATTCGAGAATATTGCGTGTTTTGTGTTCGGTATATAGATTTCCATTATTTTTTAATAATGGTTTAATTGTTGAAACAATATATTCGGTTTTACTTTATTTGACATTTCTAAAAATTCACACAGGCGAACACCTTTAAAACGGAATAATGTTTACGTCATTCATTAGGAAATGTGCTTATTTATTAGGAAATTAATTTTCAGCCGTGCACCGGAATTTAATTCGGAAATATTGCGTGTTTTATATTCGGCATATCAGTTTCCAGGATTTACTAACAATAGTTTCATTGTTGAAAACATGTATTTCGTTTTGCTTTACTTTATATTTATAATCATTCACACATGCGGACGCCTTTAAAATCGAATAATTTTTACGTCATTAATTTGGAAATGTGCTTATTTATTAGGAAACTAATTTTCAGCCGTGCACCGAAATTTAATTCGAAAATGTTGCGTGTTTTATATTCGGCATATATGTTTCCATGATTTTTTAACAATGGTTTTTTTGTTGAAACAATATATTCGGTTTTACTTTATTTTACATTTCTAAACATTTACACAGGCGAACACCTTTAAAACCCATTAATTTTTGAATCATTCTTTAGGAAATGTGCTGATATATTAGGAAACTTATTTTCAGTTCTGCGCCGAAATTTAATTCGAAAATATTGCGTGTTTTGTATTCGGTATATAGGTTCCTGTGATTTTTTAACAATGGTTTAATTGTTGAAACAAACATTCACTTCTACTCTATTTTACATTTCTAAACATTCACACAGGCGAACATTTTTAAAACCCATTAATTTTTTAATCCTTCTTTAGGAAATGTGCTGATTTATTAAGAAACTTATTTTCAGCCTTATAGAGGAGATTTAATTATTAGAGAGTCCAGGTTCGTGGATGAATGAAAAAAAACTCCAACACTAGGATTTTCGAGGACTTACTTCTTTATTATGAAACTTTTTAAAAGAAGGGCCATGATGGTACAATGGAGGGGAGAAGTCACAGAGGAGACTGCCCGACGGGGCAGCCCCCGAAGGGCAGAGAGCCGAGGTCTGTCCCACTCAAGTTCAGAGGCAGTAGTGGTAAAATATTCATTACAATCACTCACTCATTGGCGAGATGAATAGCAACATCTGTACTGTATTGGCGATGAATACTGGTGGCGTGGACAAAGGAATCAGAGGCATCTCGAAGTATTACATAGAATTCAAACTTACGCCATGGCGAGCTATTTATGGTTACACGTGTCCTAACATTCTTGCGGTAAGGGAAAGTGGTTAAAGAAAGGAACACGTGATTTTTATATGCACGTTAGATCTAACTGCAGCTGCAAATTAGTCAGCAATGGGCATATGGTTTGTATCCGACAGAGTACAAGGGTGAGAATTGAATACTAATGCAAGCCCAGAGGCTGGGAAAATATGCATTAGATAACGTTGGCTGCAAAGCGAAAAGAGATTCATTTGTATTTTATTCTTTTACTTTATTTGAATGGAAAATAACTGCGGTTAAGATCTTTTTCTATCGTGTGAATTTGAAAGACAGAAAAAGGAACCGAGATAAATGATGTCTGCATTTGAAAAGAACTTTAAAAAGTAAAAGCGAAACTTACAGTAGTGAGAGGGGGGGGGGGGGGAGGGAAGAAAATGAATAAAGACATATGAAATTAACTCTAAAATGTCAAATTTAAACTAAATATTTTATTTGAAGGGGGGGGGGGAAGAATAATGACAATTTTATAATAATCCAGTAAAGTTAAAAGTTGATTTTTTGAGGGAAAAGGAGGAATAATGAATATATAACGGTAACGCCGTTATATATATCACCCATTACCACCAGAAAAAAAAAACTGTGAATCTTGAAGAACAGTTTTTTTTTATATTTGAAGATTACTTTGTCCACTCCATACATATAAGTATTTAAAACAGATATAACATAATAAGAAAGATAAGCCTCCATATATATATATATATATAACATATAACTGTGTGCTTGCAATTCTTTAAATGTTTGCATAAAGCAAAACTTTTCAGGTCATGATAAATGGCGCCTTTTTATTTTTATTCATTTCTTGGTATTCATTAGTCTTTACAGTCACCAGAAACTGCAAATAATATTTTTTGATTTAACAGGATCCTTTTTTAAATATCTTTTTAGTATTTGATTAAGAGGCTGGTACCAGCATTTTTCATGACCAAAATAAGAGAAGTAAATATTTTTTTTTTTAGTAACTTATTATAATATCTTCTCAAAATAAAATAATATAATATAAGTGCAAGCAACAAAATACACAGATACTACTTTAAAATGAAATAGAAAATAAATGACATATGCATGTCTGTGAATAGAAGCTAAATGAAAAAAATATAAAAAATAAAAAGAGTAGAAAATTGGTTTTCGTGCACACCGCACAGGACTACAAAAGAACGGGATGCATATAGCATGCCTATGAATGGGTGTAGCCCTTAATCTTGTTAATAAACAAGTGTGATGGCGTCAGTTTAGAACATCAGCCCTAGGGGGAGAGGGAGTTATGAGACCCAGACACCAAGTGATACCTAGGTCCCTACTCCCCAAAGATCACATTGATCTTCAAAGGAGCATGCGTCAATGTATCATATAAAAAGTTTTGTTTACTGAATTGAAACAACAATTCAAGGGTTTTGTCTCTCTACACAATGAAGTTTGGACCCTTAGGGCAAAAATTTTGAACGGGAACAAAACTTCAGAGGGGATAAATTAAAATAATAAAAAAAACTGAGATAAATATCTCACATATCAAAGGTAAAAAGACAATCCGAGTGTGTGGAGAGACTGGTGACATGATCGGGTAAGTATAACAACCACAATTTTTTTTTAAGTAAATTCTAACTTTGTATTCCTTACAATGTATCGAGTAGGATCTGAACTGTATGTGTATTGTATGACCTTAACTAATGTTTTAAACATTTAGTGTAACTGCACTAGGTTACTAATGCTATAAACAAAAATTTTGTGTTATTGTGAAGTTATGTTATTACAAGAACGACATAATATCTTAGACGTGTGTATTGTCTAAGTGAAGCTTAACCAGAGATTTTATTTAATCTCAAAATTTAAAAGAAAACGTGTAATTATGTCCATGTAGAAAACCAAAACAAGTGTGATGAAAACAATAAAAACATCATAAGTTTAAAATTTAAAGAAAATGCATGTGAAGGGGGTAGCATCCTGTAAACTGGGCATTCTTTGTTGTGAAACAAAGTGATGGTGACATGAAATGTCATGGTATAAAAGAAATATAATAATAATGGAAAAATTAAGAATGTGTTAAAACTTAACCTTTTAATAAATGTTTAATTTGCATATCATGTGAGGTCAAAAGTAGTTCCTGGTATAATGAGACATAAAAAGGAAATAGCCTAATGTGTAAAGGTGAAAACTGGAAACAAAATATTTCCAATTGTGTATAATGTGTTTTTTTTTTTTTTTTTACCAGACAGAATATCAACGAACTCAATTGTAATGACAATGAACTAAGTTGTAATATCAATGAACTAAATTGTAAGTCTATCTCTATGAACCAAAGAAAAAAAAAATGTGTATTTCAATGAACGAATCAAAGAAAAAGTATTTCACTATGAACTAAAACCGTGTATGTCAGTGAAAGAAAAGGAAAATTTCAACGACTTAGATGTATGTTTGTGAACACAGCAGTCTAAGTACCTCAATGAACAAATTATGAGCAAGTATTTCACTGACTTAAAGTGTAAAAGTAATACGATGAACTCAAATGTGTGAGAAAAAAAAAACTTACTATGAACTAATATGTGTAAGGAAAAATTCTATGAACTGAGTATTGCCATGAAACAAAAATGATAGTGCAATTGGTCCCTGAAGTACACAAAGAATTGACAATGCTATGAACTCGTGTAAAAGTGTTTTTTCTATGAACTCAATGAACTATGAACTCGTGTAAAGTGTTTTATCTATGAACTCGTGTAAAGTGTATTTTCTATGAACTCAGTGAACTATGAACTCAGTTGTAAAACCTATGAACTCAGTTGTATGACCTATGAACACAAACTCAGTGTGTACATATGGAACCAAGAGCATTGTATCACAAGTACAAAAATGCATCGCCTAAAGTTAAAACAAATAAACCAAAAAAAAATTTGTGCTTTTAAGTAAAGGCAAGTGAAAAAGGATAAAATGTAACCAGGAAACGCTACTTGTGTGATGAAATGTAACTAAATAAACTTAACTAAGATTAACAAGTGAAATTATATCCAAATTTCTAAAAAAAAACTAAATCTAAAGACGTAACTGGTGTAATGATGAATGTTTAAAGTTGAATTAATGTGTACTCTTTCAGTAACATCTACCTCAAAAGAGAAAATCCCAATGTCTGATGACCCGCATCAGAACAATTTTCACAAATGTTCCATTTCGAGATTCATTTAACCATTTGCCGGCTAAATAATCAAATGAAAAAGCAACACACTGTACACTTGTGTTTATAAAAAAAAATCTTGAAAGAATTAAGTTAATTTCTAACTTCAAATCAGTATGAATAATGCTGTCGAAAACTGACATATGTATGTAAATGTATAGGAAAATAAAAATTTTAAAAGGAATGCTGTAGATAGTAACTCCTTCACAGTAATGTGTGTTAAATAAAAACGAAAAATGTAAAATGTATGTTACATTGTTTTTTTTTTGTTTTTTTTTTTAAAGGAAGCTGTATGAGATGTTTATGGGAATGTATTGCAGTTGTATACTTTTTCTCGCATTTGCTTGATGGATTTTTTTAATGATGGACAATAAGGTGCAAAAGCACTGTGGAAAATGTCAAAGTTGGTGTTATTGCTATCATTATTTCTAATGCAATTAATGCATTTTGGAGGATTTCTACACTGAGGGTTAATGTGTGGCAAAGCACACACCGAGCATCTAATGTCATTATGACACGAAATTGCAATATGATCATTGTATACCTGGCACTTAAAACAACGTTTAACATTTATATATGGTTTAACAGGGTACGGTTTTGATTGTATCATAATTTCCTTATGCATTAATAATTGCCTAGCATCCTGTGGTGCAAGCTCAAAGATCCAATTAAAGGACTTAATATGTAGGAGCTTGTACTTTTTAACAAAGTGAAAATCAGGTTCAGGTATATGGATTAAATCTGAGATACCAAACAAGATATCAGGAATATTTAAATTTTCAGGGAGGTTAAAAATAATGATACGAATAGGCTTAGGTACATTAAGTTTAGCAGGTGATAAGGACTTTAGAGAGGAATCGCTAATATCTGTAAATTTTTCATTGTGCTTACCTTGAGTGTGCAGGTCGGAGCTAAGATATGTGTCTTTATCATTTTCCAGTTGTGGTAACTTTTCTTGTTTACACAAATAAGAGGGGATAGTTTGTGTAGATTTATCTAGGGCAGTTGGAGGGAGTTTGTTGTTGATATCTACTACCTGATCAACCATAGTCTTACTACATTTAGTAAGCTTCTTCTTACATTTCTGTTTGCCTGTGATTTCATGTAATCTCTCTATAAGTTTCTGATTTACAAGAAATAAATTATCTTTATCCTGTTTTAATTTGGAATAATCATCTTTTAGCACATTAAAGTTTAGTTTAAGCACATGAAAATTGAATTTAATGATCTGAAGGAAATCTATAATATTTTCAGACATGGATGCAGCATTTTCGGTCTTAAGTGAATTTTGAATAGATGTGGATTCCATATTAATGGAATCCGAATACCTGAATAATATTTCCTCAAAATAATCTAACCATGGAGATACAGAAATGGGGTGATTAAAATCACAAATAGCATTTTTATCATTAGCTGCCATATTTTAAAAATAAACTGGTGAATTGTCTGTTATCTCCAAAATCCTTTTTTTTATTTTTGGTGTTTATTTAATTTCTGTTGTCTACTTTTTTGAACAGCCGAAAATGGAAAAAAAGAAGGGATTTTTTGAGAGAGCAACACAAAAATGCAAAATAAATAATACTAGTATTTCAAAAAGGTGTATGTATGAAAAAAAACTCTAGTTAGCAGAAATGAAATGCATGCACATAAAATAAAACACAATCAGTTGCATAAATAAATTATACACAAAAGAAAAATGAAGGGGGGGGGGGGAGGTGTAAAAAAAAATATGAGTATCAATCACAACATTTCTGAAAGTTAAATTTCTGTCAACATCCAGTTGGATTAAAGTTTCCGAAATTCAATAAAATAAAAAAACAGGTAATTAAATTGTAATTCAGGTTTAAAATAAAAAAAAACAAACAAGGTCAGAGTCGAGCAACACATGCTGAGAGTAATTGTGCAAATGTCACACACAAATGAAAATGTGCAAATGTTGTGAGCGAAATATGCACATATTTATATAAAAATATCCAATACTGCAAAACTTGGAGCAGAGAACTTCTTTGTTGCCTATCGGCGGAATAAGTGTACCTTCAAAGTATGCCAGTGGGGCTAAAGGGTTAAACTCTAGATTTTTGAATGCATAAAAAATCATTTTTTTACGAAAAAGGAAACATAGCATGTTTATGTAAATTTACGTAAGAGAAAAAAAAATATGAGAAGTTTGTCATGATTAAACCATAAAAACATTATAAGTGAAATATTAATAAAAGTATAATAATTTTATCATTTTAACTGCAAAAAATACTTAAAAAACAAACAAACAAACGCAGCTTGGAAGAAGATAATAAGGAGCAAATATGCTATTACCGTTAAAAATTTTATAAAAAATATAGTTCAGAAGTGATTTCTCCTTTCAAGCTGACAAATCAACAAACTTATGAAAATCCAAATGGTAAAAGTACAAGTATGAATAGGGAACCATAACATGGATAGAAACTGATAATATTTACTGATATTGAAAAGAAAGAAAAAAAGGTTATAACAATTTAGAGTAAATAATTTAATATAAAAGTATTCCCTGTTCATACTTACATGCAAACTGTTTTCTTTTTTTGTGTAAAGTGTTGTGACACAAGTGTTTTCATTTGATTCGTTGAACTAGTATGTCATTTTTTGTAGAGAGCATTCATTTGGAGTACAAACAGAGCGATGGGAAAACAACGCTTGTTTTTTTTTTTTTTTTTTTTTAGAAAAAAGGAGTTAAAAATAAAAGATTTTAGTGCCAATTTGCAACGGAAAAGAAATTAAAACAAAAATATCATTAACGTCCTATTTTCGTACTCTGAATGCTATCAAAATGTTGAATGATAGATGACACAAGATGTGATGTGTGATTTAGTACACTCTTTTTTTTTAATGCAGAGTGGTTTCTCTTTTTTTTAAAACTGAGGCATTCGCACACAGTAGGGTAATTTTTTTTTTTTATCTCTTGATAACACGCCACAAAATGAAAACATTATTCCTCAACTTCATGGCACACTTGGTGCATTCTATATATTTTTTAGAAAAAATGAAGGTATCACCACAACGAAGCACAAAGTAAATCGAATTTTTTTTTACTATTGCTCCGGACACAATTTGTTATATTAACACAAGATGACACTTTCACGAAATTATATATCTTTTCAGCATATTTCATTATTTTGTCACCAAATCTGTGGGATTCCTGGACACTTTGCACTGGGAACTTTGTTTAAAAATTTGTGTTACTTGTGCGGATATTTTATACCACAGCTAGGTGAGGACTATTTCACAAAACACTTCCTTTTGGGAAACTAAGGATGACACTTTTCAGATGGCACTTTTTTTTTACAAACCTTTCGCACTCACACGTTTGATTGAAGGATGAAGGTCGCGCACAAAAAAAACAGAAACTGTCTTGATTTTTGTTTGACGAAGCCACAACTTCACGCAGGGAAACAAGTGATGCAGGTGTGATATTTTGTAGAAAAAGGAACTGCTGGAGGAGGCGACTTCGTTCGATGACCCCGTTGGAGCACCGCAGTGTAAATCTTGCTTCTCGTCAGGCTAGTGTAAAGTCCGGAAGAAAGAGGCACCTCCAAATCCGTTGGGGTAGCGAGAAAGGGAAATCCCCTGAAGTTGACATCGGCGAGCGAACAGAGTAGGGCAGCCGGAACTCCCGTGGGGAAAAAGAACATCCTTTCGCGTCGCTGGTAAAGCATGATACGGAAGGAACGGTACTTCTCCTCGTATTTTTTTTTTTTTTTTTTTTTTTTTTTTTTTAATTACTGTTGGGGAAAAAAATCTGGGCAATGGCACCAATTTGTATAGAGGAGATTTAATTATTAGAGAGTCCAGGTTCGTGGATGAATGAAAAAAAACTCCAACACTAGGATTTTCGAGGACTTACTTCTTTATTATGAAACTTTTTAAAAGAAGGGCCATGATGGTACAATGGAGGGGAGAAGTCACAGACGAGACTGCCCGAAGGGGCAGCCCCCGAAGGGCAGAGAGCCGAGGTCTGTCCCACTCAAGTTCAGAGGCAGTAGTGGTAAAATATTCATTACAATCACTCACTCATTGGCGAGATGAATAGCAACATCTGTACTGTATTGGCGATGAATACTGGTGGCGTGGACAAAGGAATCAGAGGCATCTCGAAGTATTACATAGAATTCAAACTTACGCCATGGCGAGCTATTTATGGTTACACGTGTCCTAACATTCTTGCGGTAAGGGAAAGTGGTTAAAGAAAGGAACACGTGATTTTTATATGCACGTTAGATCTAACTGCAGCTGCAAATTAGTCAGCAATGGGCATATGGTTTGTATCCGACAGAGTACAAGGGTGAGAATTGAATACTAATGCAAGCCCAGAGGCTGGGAAAATATGCATTAGATAACGTTGGCTGCAAAGCGAAAAGAGATTCATTTGTATTTTATTCTTTTACTTTATTTGAATGGAAAATAACTGCGGTTAAGATCTTTTTCTATCGTGTGAATTTGAAAGACAGAAAAAGGAACCGAGATAAATGATGTCTGCATTTGAAAAGAACTTTAAAAAGTAAAAGCGAAACTTACAGTAGTGAGAGGGGGGGGGGAAGAAAATGAATAAAGACATATGAAATTAACTCTAAAATGTCAAATTTAAACTAAATATTTTATTTGAAGGGGGGGGGGGGAAGAATAATGACAATTTTATAATAATCCAGTAAAGTTAAAAGTTGATTTTTTGAGGGAAAAGGAGGAATAATGAATATATAACGGTAACGCCGTTATAAGCCTTGCACGGAAATTTAATTCGAAAATATTGCGTGTTTTGTATTCGGTATATAGGTTTCCATGATTTTTTATCAATGGTTTAATTGTTGAAACAATATATTCGGTTTTACTTTATTTGACATTTCTAAAAATTCACACAGGCGAACACCTTTAAAACCGAATAATATTTACGTCATTCATTAGGAAATATGCTTATTTATTAGGAAATTAATTTTCAGCCGTGCACCGGAATTTAATTCGGAAATATTGCGTGTTTTATATTCGGTATATCAGTTTCCGGGATTTACTAACAATAGTTTCATTGTAGAAATAGTATATTCCGTTTTGCTTTACTTTATATTTCCAGTCATTCACACATGCGGACGCCTTTAAAATCGGATAATTTTTACGTCATTAATTTGGAAATGTGCTTATTTATTAGGAAACTAATTTTCAGCCGTGCATCGAAATTTAATTCGAAAATGTTGCGTGTTTTGTATTCGGTATATAGGTTTCCATGATTTTTTAACAATGGTTTAATTGTTGAAATAGTATATTCTGTTTTGCTTTATTTGACATTTCTAAACATTCACACAGGCGAACACCTTTAAAATCGAATAATTTTTACGTCATTAATTTAAATAGGAAATATTGCGTGTTTTATATTCGGTATATCAGTTTCCAGTATTTTATAACAATAGTTTCATTTTTGAAACAATGTATTCCGTTTTACTATTTTTTATTTTTCTAAAAATTCACACGGGCGAACACCGTTCAAACAGAATAATTTTTATGTCACTCATTTGGAAATGTGCTTATTTATTAGGAAATTAATTTTCAGCCGTGCACCGGAATTTATTTCAAAAATATTGCGTGTATTATATTTGGTATAAAAATTTTCAGTATTTTCTAACAATGGTTAAATTGTTGAAACAATATATTCAGTTTTATTTTATTTTACATTTCTAAACATTTACACAGGCGAACACCTATAAAACCCATTAATATTTTAATCATTCTTTAGAAAATGTACTTATTTATTAGGAATATAATTTTCAGCCGCGCACCGGAAATTAATTCGGAAATATTGCGTGTTTTGTATTCGGTATATAGGCTTCCAAGATTTTTTAACAATGGTTTAATTGGTGAAACAACATATTCGATTTTACTTTATTTGACATTTCTAAAAATTTACACAGGCGAACGAATACCTTTAAAACCGAATAATTTTTACGTCATTCATTAGGAAATGTGCTTATTTATTAGGAAATTAATTTTTAGCCGTGCACCGGAATTTAATTCGGAAATGTTGCGTGTTTTGTATTCGGTATATAGGTTTCCATGATTTTTTAACAATGGTTTAATTTTTGAAATAGTATATTCTGTTTTACTTTATTTGACATATCTAAACATTCACACAGGCGAACATTTTTAAAACCAAATAGTTTTTACGCCATTTACTAGGATATATGCTTATTTATTAAGAAATAAATTTTCAGCCGTGCACCGGAATTTATTTCAAAAATATTGCGTGTTTTATATTTGGTATAAAAATTTCCAGTATTTTCTAACAATGGTTTAATTGTTGAAACAATATATTCAGTTTTACTTTATTTTACATTTCTAAACATTTAGACAGGCGAACACCTTTAAAACCGATTAATTTTTAATCATTCTTTAGGAAATGTGCATTTTTATCAGGAATATAATTTTCAGCCGCACACCGGAATTTAATTCGGAAATATCGCGTGTTTTGTATTCGGTATATAGGTTTCCATGAATTTTAACAATGATTTAATTGTTGAAAATGTATATTCTGTTTTACTTTATTTGACATTTCTAAACCGGACTTTAATTCGGAAATATTGCGTGTTTTGTATTCGGTATATAGGTTTCCAAGATTTTTTAACAATGGTTTAATTGGTGAAACAACATATTCGATTTTACTTTATTTGATATTTCTAAAACTTCACACAGGCGGACTCCTTTAAAACCGAATAATTTTTATATCATTCAATAGGAAATGTGCTTATTTATTAGGAAATTAATTTTCAGCCGTGCACCGGAATTTAATTCGGAAATATTGCGTGTTTTATATTCGAAATATCAGTTTCCAGGATTTACTAAAAATATTTGCATTGTTGAAACAATGTATTTCGTTTTGCTTTATTTTATATTTCTAATCATTCACACAGGCGAACACCTTTAAAACCGTATAATTTTTATATCATTCATTAGGAAATATGCTTATTTATTAGGAAATTAATTTTCAGCCGTGCACCTGAATTTAATTCGGAAATGTTGCGTGTTTTATATTCGGTATATCTGTTTCCAGTATTTTCTAACAATGATTTAATTGTTGAAACAATATATTCACTTTTTCTTCATTTTACATTTCTAAACATTTACACAGGCGAACACCTTTAAAACCCATTAATTTTTGAATCATTCTTTAGGAAATGTGCTTATTTATTAGGAATATAATTTTCAGCCGCACACCGGAAATTAATTCGGAAATATTGCGTGTTTTGTATTCAGTATATAGGCTTCCTAGATTTTTTAACAATGGTTTAATTGGTGAAACAACATATTCGATTTTACTTTATTTGACATTTCTAAAAATTTACACAGGCGAACGAATACCTTTAAAACCGAATAATTTTTACGTCATTCATTAGGAAATGTGCTTATTTATTAGGAAATTAATTTTTAGCCGTGCACCGGAATTTAATTCGGAAGTGTTGCGTGTTTTGTATTCGGTATATAGGTTTCCATGATTTTTTAACAATGGTTTAATTGTTGAAATAGTATATTCTGTTTTACTTTATTTGACATATCTAAACATTCACACAGGCGAACACCTTTAAAACCAAATAGTTTTTACGCCATTTATTAGGATATATGCTTATTTATTAAGAAATAAATTTTCAGCCGTGCACCGGAATTTATTTCAAAAATATTGCGTGTTTTATATTTGGTATAAAAATTTCCAGTATTTTCTAACAATGGTTTAATTGTTGAAACAATATATTCAGTTTTACTTTATTTTACATTTCTAAACATTTAGACAGGCGAACACCTTTAAAACCGATTAATTTTTTAATCATTCTTTAGGAAATGTGCATTTTTATCAGGAATATAATTTTCAGCCGCACACCGGAATTTAATTCGGAAATATTGCGTGTTTTGTATTCGGTATATAGGTTTCCATGAATTTTAACAATGGTTTAATTGTTGAAAATGTATATTCTGTTTTACTTTATTTGACATTTCTAAACCGGACTTTAATTCGGAAATATTGCGTGTTTTGTATTCGGTATATAGGTTTCCAAGATTTTTTAACAATGGTTTAATTGGTGAAACAACATATTCGATTTTACTTTATTTGATATTTCTAAAACTTCACACAGGCGGACTCCTTTAAAACCGAATAATTTTTATATCATTCAATAGGAAATGTGCTTATTTATTAGGAAATTAATTTTCAGCCGTGCACCGGAATTTAATTCGGAAATATTGCGTGTTTTATATTCGAAATATCAGTTTCCAGGATTTACTAAAAATAGTTGCATTGTTGAAACAATGTATTTCGTTTTGCTTTATTTTATATTTCTAATCATTCACACAGGCGAACACCTTTAAAACCGTATAATTTTTATATCATTCATTAGGAAATATGCTTATTTATTAGGAAATTAATTTTCAGCCGTGCACCGGAATTTAATTCGGAAATGTTGTGTGTTTTATATTCGGTATATCTGTTTCCAGTATTTTCTAACAATGATTTAATTGTTGAAACAATATATTCAGTTTTTCTTCATTTTACATTTCTAAACATTTACACAGGCGAACACCTTTAAAACCCATTAATTTTTGAATCATTCTTTAGGAAATGTGCTTATTTATTAGGAATATAATTTTCAACCGCACACCGGAAATTAATTTGGAAATATTGCGTTTTTTGTATTCGTATATAGGTTTCCATGATTTTTTAACAATGGTTTAATTGTTGAAACAATATATTCGGTTTTACTTTATTTGACATTTCTAAAAACTCACTCAGGCGAACACATTTAAAACGGAATAATTTTTATATCATTCAATAGGAAATGTGCTTATTTATTAGGAAATTAATTTTCAGCCGTGCACCGGAATTTAATTCGGAAATATTGCGTGTTTTATATTCGAAATATCAGTTTCCAGGATTTACTAAAAATAGTTGCATTGTTGAAACAATGTATTTCGTTTTGCTTTATTTTATATTTCTAATCATTCACACAGGTGAACACCTTTAAAACCGTATAATTTTTATATCATTCATTAGGAAATATGCTTATTTATTAGGAAATTAATTTTCAGCCGTGCACCGGAATTTAATTCGGAAATGTTGCGTGTTTTATATTCGGTATATCTGTTTCCAGTATTGTCTAACAATGATTTAATTGTTGAAACAATAAATTCAGTTTTTCTTCATTTTACATTTCTAAACCTTTACACAGGCGAACACCTTTAAAACCCATTAATTTTTGAATCATTCTTTAGGAAATGTGCTTATTTATTAGGAATATATTTTTCAGCCGCACACCGGAATTTAATTCGGAAATATTGCGTGTTTTGTATTCGGTATATAGGTTTCCATGATTTTTTATCAATGGTTTAATTGTTGAAACAATATATTCGGTTTTACTTTATTTGACATTTCTAAAAACTCACTCAGGCGAACATATTTAAAACGGAATAATTTTTACGTCATTCATTAGGAAATGTGCTTATTTATTTGGAAATTAATTTTCAGCCGTGCACCGGAATTTAATTCGGAAATATTGAGTGTTTTATATTCGGTATATCACTTTCCAGGATTTTCTAACAATGGTTTAATTGTTGAAACAATATATTCAATTTTACTATTTTTTACATTTCTAAAAATTCACACAGGCGAACACCATTTAACCCGAATAATTTTTATGTCACTCATTTGGAAATGTGCTTATTTATTAGGAAATTAATTTTCAGCCGTGTACCGGAATTTATTTTAAAAATATTGCGTGTTTTATATTAGGTATAAAAGTTTCCAGTCTTTTCTAACAATGGTTTAATTGTTGAAACAATATATTCAATTTTACTTTATTTTACATTTCTAAACATTTACATAGGCTTTAAAACCCATTAATTTTTTAATCATTCTTTAGGAAATATGCTGATCTATTAGGAAACTTATTTTCAGCCGCGTGCACCGAAATTTAATTCGAAAATATTGCGTGTTTCGTATTCGGTATATAGGTTTTCTTGATTTTTTAACAATGGTTCAATTGTTGAAACAATATATTCAATTTTACTCTATTTTACATTTTTAAACATTCACACAGGAAAGCACCTTTAAAACCCATTAATTTTTGAATCATTCTTTAGGAAATGTGCTTATTTATTAGGAATATAATTTTCAGCCGCACACCGGAATTTAATTCGGAAATATTGCGTGTTTTGTATTCGGTATATAGGTTTCCATAATTTTTTATCAATGGTTTAATTGTTGAAACAGTATATTCGGTTTTACTTTATTTGACATTTCTAAAAATTCACACAGGCGAACACCTTTAAAACCGAATAATGTTTACGTCATTAATTTGGAAATGTGCTTATTTATTAGGAAACTAATTTTCAGCCGTGCATCGAAATTTAATTCGAAAATGTTGCATGTTTTGTATTCGGTATATAGGTTTCCATGATTTTTTATCAATGGTTTAATTGTTGAAACAGTATATTCGGTTTTATTTTATTTGACATTTCTAAAAATTCACACAGGCGAACACCTTTAAAACCGAATAATTTTTACGCCATTCAATAGGAAATATGCTTATTTATTAGGAAATTAATTTTCAGCCGTGCACCGGAATTTAATTCGGAAATATTGAGTGTTTTATATTCGGTATATCACTTTCCAGAATTTTCTAACAATGGTTTCATTGTTGAAACAATGTATTCCGTTTTACTATTTTTTACATTTCTAAATATTCACACAGGCGAACACCTTTTATACCGAATAATTTTTATGTCACACATTTGGAGATGTGCTTATTTATTAGGAAATCAATTTTCAGCCGTGTACCGGAATTTATTTCAAAAATATTGCGTGTTTTATATTTGGTATAAAAGTTTCCAGTATTTTCTAACAATGGTTTAATTGTTGAAACTATATATTCAATTTTACTTTATTTTACATTTCTAAACATTTACACAGGCTTTAAAACACATTAATTTTTTAATCATTCTTTAGGAAATGTGCTTATTTATTAGGAATGTAATTTTCAGCCGCACACCGGAAATTAATTCGGAAATATTGCGTTTTTTGTATTCGGTATATAGGTTTCCCTGATTTTTTAACAATGGTTCAATTGTTGAAACAATTTATTCAGTTTTACTCTATTTTACATTTTGAAACATTCACACAGGCGAACACCTTTAAAACCCATTAATTTTTTAATCATTCTTTAGGAAATGTGCTTATTTATTAGGAAATTAATTTTCAGCCGTGCACCGGAATTTAATTCGGAAATATTGCATGTTTTATATTCGAAATATCAGTTTCCATGATTTACTAACAACAGTTGCATTGTTGAAACAATATATTTCGTTTTGCTTTATTTTATATTTCTAATCACTCACACATGCGGACGCCTTTAAAATCGAATAATTTTTACGTCATTAATTTGGAAATGTGCTTATTTATTAGGAAATTAATTTTGTGTCGTGCATTATAATTTAAATCGGAAATATTATGTGTTTTATATTCGGTATATCAGTTTCCAGAATTTTCTAACAATAGTTTCATTTTTGAAACAATGTATTCCGTTTTACTATTTTTTACATTTCTAAAAATTCACACAGGCGAACACCGTTTAAACCGAATAATTTTTATGTCACTCATTTGGAAATGTGCTTATTTATTGGGAAATTAATTTTCAGCCGTGCACCGGAATTTATTTCAAAAATATTGCGTGTTTTATATCTGGTATAAAAGTTTCCAGTATTTTCTAACAATGGTTTAATTGTTGAAACAATATATTCAGTTTTACTTTATTTTACATTTCTAAACATTTACACAGGCGAAAACCTTTAAAAACCATTAATAAAATCATTCTTTAAGAAATATGCTTATTTATTAGGAATATAATTTTCAGCCGCACACCGGAAATTAATTCGGAAATATTGCGTTTTTTGTATTCGGTATATAGGTTTCCCTGATTTTTTAACAATGGTTCAATTGTTGAAACAATTTATTCAGTTTTACTCTATTTTACATTTTGAAACATTCACACAGGCGAACACCTTTAAAACCCATTAATTTTTTAATCATTCTTTAGGAAATGTGCTTATTTATTAGGAAATTAATTTTCAGCCGTGCACCGGAATTTAATTCGGAAATATTGCATGTTTTATATTCGAAATATCAGTTTCCATGATTTACTAACAACAGTTGCATTGTTGAAACAATATATTTCGTTTTGCTTTATTTTATATTTCTAATCACTCACACATGCGGACGCCTTTAAAATCGAATAATTTTTACGTCATTAATTTGGAAATGTGCTTATTTATTAGGAAATTAATTTTGTGTCGTGCACCATAATTTAAATCGGAAATATTGTGTGTTTTATATTCGGTATATCAGTTTCCAGAATTTTCTAACAATAGTTTCATTTTTGAAACAATGTATTCCGTTTTACTATTTTTTACATTTCTAAAAATTCACACAGGCGAACACCGTTTAAACCGAATAATTTTTATGTCACTCATTTGGAAATGTGCTTATTTATTGGGAAATTAATTTTCAGCCGTGTACCGGAATTTATTTCAAAAATATTGCGTGTTTTATATTTGGTATAAAAGTTTCCAGTATTTTCTAACAATGGTTTAATTGTTGAAACTATATATTCAATTTTACTTTATTTTACATTTCTAAACATTTACACAGGCTTTAAAACCCATTAATTTTTTAATCATTCTTTAGGAAATGTGCTTATTTATTAGGAATATAATTTTCAGCCGCACACCGGAAATTAATTCGGAAATATTGCGTTTTTTGTATTCGGTATATAGGTTTCCCTGATTTTTTAACAATGGTTCAATTGTTGAAACAATTTATTCAGTTTTACTCTATTTTACATTTTGAAACATTCACACAGGCGAACACCTTTAAAACCCATTAATTTTTTAATCATTCTTTAGGAAATGTGCTTATTTATTAGGAAATTAATTTTCAGCCGTGCACCGGAATTTAATTCGGAAATATTGCATGTTTTATATTCGAAATATCAGTTTCCATGATTTACTAACAACAGTTGCATTGTTGAAACAATATATTTCGTTTTGCTTTATTTTATATTTCTAATCACTCACACATGCGGACGCCTTTAAAATCGAATAATTTTTACGTCATTAATTTGGAAATGTGCTTATTTATTAGGAAATTAATTTTGTGTCGTGCACCATAATTTAAATCGGAAATATTATGTGTTTTATATTCGGTATATCAGTTTCCAGAATTTTCTAACAATAGTTTCATTTTTGAAACAATGTATTCCGTTTTACTATTTTTTACATTTCTAAAAATTCACACAGGCGAACACCGTTTAAACCGAATAATTTTTATGTCACTCATTTGGAAATGTGCTTATTTATTGGGAAATTAATTTTCAGCCGTGTACCGGAATTTATTTCAAAAATATTGCGTGTTTTATATTTGGTATAAAAGTTTCCAGTATTTTCTAACAATGGTTTAATTGTTGAAACTATATATTCAATTTTACTTTATTTTACATTTCTAAACATTTACACAGGCTTTAAAACCCATTAATTTTTTAATCATTCTTTAGGAAATGTGCTTATTTATTAGGAATATAATTTTCAGCCGCACACCGGAAATTAATTCGGAAATATTGCGTTTTTTGTATTCGGTATATAGGTTTCCCTGATTTTTTAACAATGGTTCAATTGTTGAAACAATTTATTCAGTTTTACTCTATTTTACATTTTGAAACATTCACACAGGCGAACACCTTTAAAACCCATTAATTTTTTAATCATTCTTTAGGAAATGTGCTTATTTATTAGGAAATTAATTTTCAGCCGTGCACCGGAATTTAATTCGGAAATATTGCATGTTTTATATTCGAAATATCAGTTTCCATGATTTACTAACAACAGTTGCATTGTTGAAACAATATATTTCGTTTTGCTTTATTTTATATTTCTAATCACTCACACATGCGGACGCCTTTAAAATCGAATAATTTTTACGTCATTAATTTGGAAATGTGCTTATTTATTAGGAAATTAATTTTGTGTCGTGCACCATAATTTAAATCGGAAATATTGTGTGTTTTATATTCGGTATATCAGTTTCCAGAATTTTCTGACAATAGTTTCATTTTTGAAACAATGTATTCCGTTTTACTATTTTTTACATTTCTAAAAATTCACACAGGCGAACACCGTTTAAACCGAATAATTTTTATGTCACTCATTTGGAATTGTGCTTATTTATTGGGAAATTAATTTTCAGCCGTGCACCGGAATTTATTTCAAAAATATTGCGTGTTTTATATCTGGTATAAAAATTTCCAGTATTTTCTAACAATGGTTTAATTGTTGAAACAATATATTCAGTTTTACGTTATTTTACATTTCTAAACATTTACACAGGCGAAAACCTTTAAAACCCATTAATAAAATCATTCTTTAGGAAATGTGCTTATTTATTAGGAATATAATTTTCAGCCGCACACCGGAAATTAATTCGGAAATATTGCGTTTTTTGTATTCGGTATATAGGTTTCCCTGATTTTTTAACAATGGTTCAATTGTTGAAACAATTTATTCAGTTTTACTCTATTTTACATTTTGAAACATTCACACAGGCGAACACCTTTAAAACCCATTAATTTTTTAATCATTCTTTAGGAAATGTGCTTATTTATTAGGAAATTAATTTTCAGCCGTGCACCGGAATTTAACTCGGAAATATTGCATGTTTTATATTCGAAATATCAGTTTCCATGATTTACTAACAACAGTTGCATTGTTGAAACAACATATTTCGTTTTGCTTTATTTTATATTTCTAATCACTCACACATGCGGACGCCTTTAAAATCGAATAATTTTTACGTCATTAATTTGGAAATGTGCTTATTTATTAGGAAATTAATTTTGTGTCGTGCACCATAATTTAAATCGGAAATATTGTGTGTTTTATATTCGGTATATCAGTTTCCAGAATTTTCTAACAATAGTTTCATTTTTGAAACAATGTATTCCGTTTTACTATTTTTTACATTTCTAAAAATTCACACAGGCGAACACCGTTTAAACCGAATAATTTTTATGTCACTCATTTGGAAATGTGCTTATTTATTGGGAAATTAATTTTCAGCCGTGTACCGGAATTTATTTCAAAAATATTGCGTGTTTTATATTTGGTATAAAAGTTTCCAGTATTTTCTAACAATGGTTTAATTGTTGAAACTATATATTCAATTTTACTTTATTTTACATTTCTAAACATTTACACAGGCTTTAAAACCCATTAATTTTTTAATCATTCTTTAGGAAATGTGCTTATTTATTAGGAATATAATTTTCAGCCGCACACCGGAAATTAATTCGGAAATATTGCGTTTTTTGTATTCGGTATATAGGTTTCCCTGATTTTTTAACAATGGTTCAATTGTTGAAACAATTTATTCAGTTTTACTCTATTTTACATTTTGAAACATTCACACAGGCGAACACCTTTAAAACCCATTAATTTTTTAATCATTCTTTAGGAAATGTGCTTATTTATTAGGAAATTAATTTTCAGCCGTGCACCAGAATTTAATTCGGAAATATTGCGTGTTTTATGTTCGAAATATCAGTTTCCAGGATTTACTAACAATAGTTCATTGTTGAAACAATATACTTCGTTTTGCTTTATTTTATATTTCTAATCACTCACACATGCGGACGCCTTTAAAATCGAATAATTTTTACGTCATTAATTTGGAAATGTGTTTATTTATTAGGAAATTAATTTTGTGTCGTGCACCATAATTTAAATCGGAAATATTGTGTGTTTTATATTCGGTATATCAGTTTCCAGAATTTTCTAACAATAGTTTCATTTTTGAAACAATGTATTCCGTTTTACTATTTTTTACATTTCTAAAAATTCACACAGGCGAACACCGTTTAAACCGAATAATTTTTATGTCACTCATTTGGAAATGTGCTTATTTATTGAGAAATTAATTTTCATCCGTGCACCGGAATTTATTTCAAAAATATTGCGTGTTTTATATCTGGTATAAAAATTTCCAGTATTTTCTAACAATGGTTTAATTGTTGAAACAATATATTCAGTTTTACTTTATTTTACATTTCTAAACATTTACACAGGCGAAAACCTTTAAAACCCATTAATAAAATCATTCTTTAGGAAATATGCTTATTTATTAGGAATATAATTTTCAGCCGCACACAGGAATTTAATTCGGAAATATTGCGTGTTTTGTGTTCGGTATATAAGTTTCCATGATTTTTTTAACAATGGTTTAATTGTTGAAACATTATATTCAGTTTTACTCTATTTTACATTTCTAAACATTCACACAGGCGAACACCTTTAAAACCAATTAATTTTTTAATCATTCTTTAGGAAATGTGCTGATTTAGTAAGAAACATATTTTCAGCCGTGCACCGAAATTTAATTTGAAAATATTGCGTGTTCTGTATTCGGTATATAGGTTTCCATGATTTTTTATCAATGGTTTAATTGTTGAAACAGTATATTCGGTTTTACTTTATTTGACATTTCTAAAAATTCACACAGGCGAACACCTTTAAAACCGAATAATGTTTACGTCATTCATTAGGAATTGTGCTTATTTATTAGAAAATTAATTTTCAGCCGTGCATCGGAATTTAATTCGGAAATATTGCGTGTTTTATATTCGGTATATCAGTTTCCAGGATTTACTAACAATAGATTCATTGTTGAAACAATGTATTCCATTTTGCTTTACTTTATATTTCTAATCATTCACACATGCGGACGCCTTTAAAATCGAATAATATTTACGCCATTCAATAGGAAATATGCTTATTTATTAGGAAATTAATTTTCAGCCGTGCACCGGAATTTAATTCGGAAATATTGAGTGTTTTATATTCGGTATATCACTTTCCAGGATTTTCTAACAATGGTTTCATTGTTGAAACAATGTATTCCGATTTACTTTTTTTTACATTTCTGAAAATTCACACAGGCGAACACCTTTTAATCCGAATAATTTTTATGTCACTCATTTGGAAATGTGCTTATTTATTAGGAAATTAATTTTCAGCCGTGTACCGGAATTTATTTCAAAAATATAGCGTGTTTTATATTTGGTATAAAAGTTCCCAGTATTTTCTAACAATTGTTTAATTGTTGAAACAATATATTCAATTTTACTTTATTTTACATTTCTAAACATTTACACAGGCTTTAAAACCCATTAATTTTTTAATCATTCTTTAGGAAATGTGCTTATTTATTAGGAATATAATTTTCAGCCGCACACCGGAATTTAATTCGGAAATATTGCGTGTTTTGTATTCGGTATATAGGTTTCCATGATTTTTTATCAATGGTTTAATTGTTGAAACAGTATATTCGGTTTTACTTTATTTGATATTTCTAAAAATTCACACAGGCGAACACCTTTAAAACCGAATAATGTTTACGTCATTAATTTGGAAATGTGCTTATTTATTAGGAAACTAATTTTCAGCTGTACATCGAAATTTAATTCGAAAATGTTGCGTGTTTTGTATTCGGTATATAGGTTTCCATGATTTTTTATCAATGGTTTAATTGTTGAAACAGTATATTCGTTTTTACTTTATTTGACATTTCTAAAAATTCACACAGGCGAACACCTTTAAAACCGAATAATGTTTACGTCATTCATTAGGAATTGTGCTTATTTATTAGAAAATTAATTTTCAGCCGTGCATCGGAATTTAATTCGGAAATATTGCGTTTTTTATATTCGGTATATCAGTTTCCAGGATTTACTAACAATAGATTCATTGTTGAAACAATGTATTCCCATTTGCTTTACTTTATATTTCTAATCATTCACACATGCGGACGCCTTTAAAATCGAATAATTGTTACGCCACTCAATAGGAAATATGCTTATTTATTAGGAAATTAATTTTCAGCCGTGCACCGGAATTTAATTCGGAAATATTGAGTGTTTTATATTCGGTATATCACTTTCCAGGATTTTCTAACAATGGTTTCATTGTTGAAACAATGTATTCCGATTTACTTTTTTTTACATTTCTAAAAATTCACACAGGCGAACACCTTTTAATCCGAATAATTTTTATGTCACTCATTTGGAAATGTGCTTATTTATTAGGAAATTAATTTTAAGCCGTGTACCGGAATTTATTTCAAAAATATAGCGTGTTTTATATTTGGTATAAAAGTTCCCAGTATTTTCTAACAATGATTTAATTGTTGAAACAATATATTCAATTTTACTTTATTTTACGATTCTAAACATTTACACAAGCTTTAAAACCCATTAATTTTTTAATCATTCTTTAGGAAATGTGCTGATTTATTAGGAAACTTATTTTCAGCCGCGTGCACCGAAATTTAATTCGAAAATATTGCGTGTTTTGTATTCGGTATATAGGTTTTCTTGATTTTTTAACAATGGTTCAATTGTTGAAACAATATATTCAGTTTTACTCTATTTTAAATTTTTAAACATTCACACAGGCGAACACCTTTAAAACCCATTAATTTTTGAATCATTCTTTAGGAAATGTGCTTATTTATTAGGAATATAATTTTCAGCCGCACACCGGAATTTAATTCGGAAATATTGCGTGTTTTGTATTCGGTATATAGGTTTCCATGATTTTTTATCAATGGTTTAATTGTTGAAACAGTATATTCGGTTTTACTTTATTTGACATTTATAAAAATTCACACAGGCGAACACCTTTAAAACCGAATAATGTTTACGTCATTAATTTGGAAATGTGCTTATTTATTAGGAAACTAATTTTCAGCCGTGCATCGAAATTTAATTCGAAAATGTTGCGTGTTTTGTATTCGGTATATAGGTTTCCATGATTTTTTAACAATGGTTCAATTGTTGAAACAATATATTCAGTTTTACTCTATTTTACATTTTTAAACATTCACACAGGCGAACACCTTTAAAACCCATTAATTTTTGAATCATTCTTTAGGAAATGTGCTTATTTATTAGGAATATAATTTTCAGCCGCACACCGGAATTTAATTCGGAAATATTGCGTGTTTTGTATTCGGTATATAGGTTTCCATGATTTTTTATCAATGGTTTAATTGTTGAAACAGTATATTCGGTTTTATTTTATTTGACATTTCTAAAAATTCACACAGGCGAACACCTTTAAAACCGAATAATTTTTACGCCATTCAATAGGAAATATGCTTATTTATTAGGAAATTAATTTTCAGCCGTGCACCGGAATTTAATTCGGAAATATTGAGTGTTTTATATTCGGTATATCACTTTCCAGAATTTTCTAACAATGGTTTCATTGTTGAAACAATGTATTCCGTTTTACTATTTTTTACATTTCTAAAAATTCACACAGGCGAACACCTTTTAATCCGAATAATTTTTATGTCACTCATTTGGAAATGTGCTTATTTATTAGGAAATTAATTTTCAGCCGCGTACCGGAATTTATTTAAAAAATATTGCATATTTTATATTTGGTATAAAAGTTTCCAGTATTTTCTAACAATGGTTTAATTGTTGAAACAATATATTCAATTTTACTTTATTTTACATTTCTAAACATTTACACAGGCTTTAAAACCCATTAATTTTTTAATCATTCTTTAGGAAATGTGCTGATTTATTAGGAAACTTATTTTCAGCCGCGTGCACCGAAATTTAATTCGAAAATATTGCGTGTTTTGTATTCGGTATATAGGTTTTCTTGATTTTTTAACAATGGTTCAATTGTTGAAACAATATATTCAGTTTTACTCTATTTTACATTTTTAAACATTCACACAGGCGAACACCTTTAAAAACCATTATTTTTTGAATCATTCTTTAAGAAATGTGCTTATTTATTAGGAATATAAATTTCCGCCGCACACCGGAATTTAATTCGGAAATATTGCGTGTTTTATATTCGAAATATCAGTTTCCAGGATTTACTAACGACAGTTGCATTGTTGAAAAAATATATTTCGTTTTGCTTTATTTTATATTTCTAATCATTCAAACATGCGGACGCCTTTAAAATCGAATAATTTTTACGTCATTAATTTGGAAATGTGCTTATTTATTAGGAAATTAATTTGGTGTCGTGCACCATAATTTAAATCGGAAATATTGCGTGTTTTATATTCGGTATATCAGTTTCCAGAATTTTCTAACAATAGATTCATTTTTGGAACAATGTATTTCGTTTTACTATTTTTTACATTTCTAAAAATTCACACAGGCGAACACCGTTTAAACCGAATAATTTTTATGTCACTCATTTGGAAATGTGCTTATTTATTGGGAAATTAATTTTCAGCCGTGCACCGGAATTTATTTCAAAAAAATTGTGTGTTTTATATCTGGTATAAAAATTTCCAGTATTTTCTAACAATGGTTTAATTGTTGAAACAATATATTCAGTTTTACTTTATTTTATATTTCTAAACATTTACACAGGCGAAAACCTCTAAAACCCATTAATTTTTTAATCATTCTTTAATAAATATGCTTATTTATTAGGAATATAATTTTCAACCGCACACAGGAATTTAATTGGGAAATATTGCGTGTTTTGTGTTCGGTATATAAGTTTCCATGATTTTTTAACAATGGTTTAATTGTTGAAACATTATATTCAGTTTTACTCTATTTTACATTTCTAAACATTCACACAGGCGAACACCTTTAAAACCGAATAATGTTTACGTCATTCATTAAAAATTGTGCTTATTTATTAGAAAAGTAATTTTCAGCCGTGCATCGGAATTGAATTCGGAAATATTGCGTGTTTTATATTCGGTATATCAGTTTCCAGGATTTACTAACAATAGATTCATTGTTGAAACAATGTATTCCGTTCTGCTTTACTTTATATTTCTAATCATTCACACATGCGGACGCCTTTAAAATCGAATAATTTTTACGTCATTAATTTGGAAATATGCTTATTTATTAGGAAACTAATTTTCAGCCGTGCATCGAAATTTAATTCGAAAATGTTGCGTGTTTTGTATTCGGTATATAGGTTTCCATGATTTTTTAACAATGGTTTAATTGTTGAAATAGTATATTCTGTTTTACTTTATTTGACATTTCTAAAAATTCACACAGGCGAACACCTTTAAAACCGAATAATGTTTACGTCATTCATTAGGAAATGTGCTTATTTATTGGGAAATTAATTTTCAGCCGTGCACCGGAATTTATTTCAAAAATATTGCGTGTTTTATATCTGGTATATCAGTTTCCAGGATTTACTAACAATAGATTCATTGTTGAAACAATGTATTCCGTTTTGCTTTACTTTATATTTCTAATCATTCACACATGCGGACGCCTTAAAAATCGAATAATTTTTACGTCATTAATTTGGAAATGTGCTTATTTATTAGGAAACTAATTTTCAGCCGTGCACGGACATTTAATTCGAAAATATTGCGTGTTTTGTGTTCCGTATGTAGGTTTCCATTATATTTTAACAATGGTTTAATTGTTGAAACAATATATTCAGTTTTACTTCATTTTACATTTCTAAAAATTCACACAGGCGAACACCTTTAAAACGGAATAATTTTTACGTCATTCATTAGGAAATGTGCTTATTTATTAGGAAATTAATTTTCAGCCGTGCAGCGGAATTTAATTCGGAAATATTGCGTGTTTTATATTCGAAATATCAGTTTCCAGGATTTACTAACGACAGTTTCATTGTTGAAACAATATATTTCGTTTTGCTTTATTCTATATTTCTAATCATTCACACATGCGGACGTCTTTAAAATCGAATAATTTTTACGTCATTAATTTGGAAATGTGCTTATTTATTAGGAAATTAATTTTGTGTCGTGCACCATAATTTAAATCGGAAATATTGCGTGTTTTATATTCGGTATATCAGTTTCCAGAATTTTCTAACAATAGTTTCATTTTTGAAACAATGTATTCCGTTTTACTATTTTTTACATTTCTAAAAATTCACACAGGCAAACACCGTTTAAATCGAATAAATTTTATGCCACTCATTTGGAAATGTGCTTATTTATTGGGAAAATAATTTTCAGCCCTGCACCGGATTTTATTTAAAAAATATTGCGTGTTTTATATCTGGTATAAAAATTTCCAGTATTTTCTAACAATGGTTTAATTGTTGAAACAATATATTCAGTTTTACTTTATTTTACATATCTAAACATTTACACAGTCGAAAACATTTAAAACTAATTAATTTTTTAATCATTCTTTAGGAAATATGCTTATTTATTAGGAATATAATTTTCAGCCGCACACCGGAATTTAATTCGGAAATAATGCGTGTTTTGTGTTCGGTATATAGGTTTCCATTGTTTTTTAACAATGGTTTAATTGTTGAAACAATATATTAGGTTTTACTTTATTTGACATTTATAAAACTTCACACAGGCGAACACCTTTAAAACCGAATAATGTTTACGTCATTCATTAGGAATTGTGCTTATTTATTAGAAAAGTAATTTTCAGCCGTGCATCGGAATTTAATTCGGAAATATTGCGTGTTTTATATTCGGTATATCAGTTTCCAGGGTTTACTAACAATAGATTCATTGTTGAAACAATGTATTCCGTTTTGCTTTACTTTATATTTCTAATCATTCACACATGCGGACGACTTTAAAATCGAATAATTTTTAAGTCATTAATTTGGAAATGTGCTTATTTATTAGGAAACTAATTTTCAGCCGTGCATCGAAATTTAATTCGAAAATGTTGCGTGTTTTGTATTCGGTATATAGGTTTCCATGATTTTTTAACAATGGTTTAATTGTTGAAATAGTATATTCTGTTTTTCTTTATTTGACATTTATAAACATTCACACAGGCAAACACCTTTAAAACCGAATAATTTTTACGCCATTCAATAGGAAATATGCTTATTTATTAGGAAATTAATTTTCAGCCGTGCAGCGGAATTTAATTCGGAAATATTGAGTGTTTTATATTCGGTATATCACTTTCCAGGATTTTCTAACAATGGTTTCATTGTTGAAACAATATATTCAGTTTTACTTTATTTTACATATCTAAACTTTTACACAGGCGAACACTTTTAAAACCCATTAATTTTTGAATCATTCTTTAGGAAATGTGCTTATTTATTAGGAAACTTATTTTCAGCCGAGCACCGAAATTTAATTCGGAAATATTGAGTGTTTTGTATTCGGTATATAGGTTTCCTTTATTTTTTAACAATGGTTCAATTGTTGAAACAATTTATTCAGTTTTACTCTATTTTACATTTTTAAACATTCACACAGGCGAACACCTTTAAAACGCATTAATTTTTGAATCATTCTTTAGGAAATGTGCTTATTTATTAGGAATATAATTTTCAGCCGCACACCGGAATTTAATTCGGAAATATTGCGTGTTTTGTATTCGGTATATAGGTTTCCTTTATTTTTTAACAATGGTTTAATTGTTGAAACAATATATTCGGTTTTACTTTATTTTATATTACTAAACATTCACACAGGTGAACACCTTTACAACCCATTAATTTTTTAATCATTCTTTAGGAAATGTGCTGATTTATTAGGAAACTTATTTTCAGCCGTGCACCGAAATTTAATTCGTAAATATTGCATTATTTGTATTCGGTATGTAGGTTTCCATGATTTTTTAACAATGGTTTAATTGTTGAAACATTATATTCATTTTTACTCTATTTTACATTTCTAAACATTCACATAGTCGAACACCTTTAAAACCAAATAATTTTTGAATCATTCTTTAGGAAATGTGCTGATTTATTAGGAAATTTATTTTCAGCCGTGCACCAAAATTTAATTCGGAATTATTGAGTGTTTTATATTCGGTATATATGTTTCCATTATTTTCTAACAATGGTTTGATTGTTGAAACAATATATTCGGTTTTACTTTATTTGACATTTCTAAAAATTCACACAGGCTGACACCTTTAAAACCGAATAATGTTTACGTCATTCATTAGGAATTTTGCTTATTTATTAGAAAATTAATTTTCAGCCGCGCATCGGAATTTAATTCGGAAATATTGCGTGTTTTATATTCGGTATATCAGTTTCCAGGATGTACTAACAATAGATTCATTGTTGAAACAATTTATTCCGTTTTGCTTTACTTTATATTTCTAATCATTCACACATGCGGACGCCTTTAAATTCGAATAATTTTTACGTCATTAATTTGGCAATGCGCTTATTTATTAGGAAACTAATTTTCAGCCGTGCATCGGAATTTAATTCGAAAATATTTCGTGTTTTGTATTCGGTATATAGGTTTCTATGATTTTTTAACAATGGTTTAATTGTTGAAATAGTATATTCTGTTTTACTTTATTTGACATTTATAAACATTCACACAGGCAAACACCTTTAAAACCGAATAATTTTTACGCCATTCAATAGGAAATATGCTTATTTATTAGGAAATTAATTTTCAGCCGTGCACCGGAATTTAATTCGGAAATATTGAGTGTTTTATATTCGGTATATCACTTTCCAGGATTTTCTAACAATGGTTTCATTGTTGAAACAATATATTCAGTTTTACTTTATTTTACATATCTAAACTTTTACACAGGCGAACACTTTTAAAACCCATTAATTTTTGAATCATTCTTTAGGAAATGTGCTTATTTATTAGGAAACTTATTTTCAGCCGAGCACCGAAATTTAATTCGGAAATATTGAGTGTTTTGAATTCGGTATATCAGTTTCCAGGATTTTCTAACAATGGTTTAATTGTTGAAACAATATATTCAGTTTTACTTTATTTTGCATTTCTAAACATTTACACAGGCAAACACCTTTAAAAACCATTAATTTTTGAATCATTCTCTAGCAAATGTGCTTATTTATTAGGAATATAATTTTCAGCCGCACACCGGAATTTAATTCGGAAATATTGCGTGTTTTGTATTCGGTATATAGGTTTCCTTTATTTTTTAACAATGGTTCAATTGTTGAAACAATTTATTCAGTTTTACTCTATTTTACATTTTTAAACATTCACACAGGCGAACACCTTTAAAACGCATTAATTTTTGAATCATTCTTTAGGAAATGTGCTTATTTATTAGGAATATAATTTTCAGCCGCACACCGGAATTTAATTCGGAAATATTGCGTGTTTTGTATTCGGTATATAGGTTTCCTTTATTTTTTAACAATGGTTTAATTGTTGAAACAATATATTCGGTTTTACTTTATTTTATATTACTAAACATTCACACAGGTGAACACCTTTACAACCCATTAATTTTTTAATCATTCTTTAGGAAATGTGCTGATTTATTAGGAAACTTATTTTCAGCCGTGCACCGAAATTTAATTCGTAAATATTGCGTTATTTGTATTCGGTATGTAGGTTTCCATGATTTTTTAACAATGGTTTAATTGTTGAAACATTATATTCTTTTTTACTCTATTTTACATTTCTAAACATTCACATAGTCGAACACCTTTAAAACCAAATAATTTTTGAATCATTCTTTAGGAAATGTGCTGATTTATTAGGAAACTTATTTTCAGCCGTGCACCAAAATTTAATTCGGAATTATTGAGTGTTTTATATTCGGTATATATGTTTCCATTATTTTCTAACAATGGTTTGATTGTTGAAACAATATATTCGGTTTTACTTTATTTGACATTTCTAAAAATTCACACAGGCTGACACCTTTAAAACCGAATAATGTTTACGTCATTCATTAGGAATTTTGCTTATTTATTAGAAAATTAATTTTCAGCCGCGCATCGGAATTTAATTCGGAAATATTGCGTGTTTTATATTCGGTATATCAGTTTCCAGGATGTACTAACAATAGATTCATTGTTGAAACAATTTATTCCGTTTTGCTTTACTTTATATTTCTAATCATTCACACATGCGGACGCCTTTAAATTCGAATAATTTTTACGTCATTAATTTGGCAATGCGCTTATTTATTAGGAAACTAATTTTCAGCCGTGCATCGGAATTTAAATCGAAAATATTTCGTGTTTTGTATTCGGTATATAGGTTTCCATGATTTTTTAACAATGGTTTAATTGTTGAAATAGTATATTCTGTTTTTCTTTATTTGATATTTCTAACCACTCACACATGCGAACACCTTTAAAACCAAATAATTTTTACGCCATTCAACGGGAAATGTGCTTATTTATTAGGAAATTAATTTTCAGCCGTGCACCGGAATTTAATTCGGAAATATTGAGTGTTTAATATTCGGTATATCAGTTTCCAGGATTTTCTAACAATGGTTTCATTGTTGAAACAATGTATTCCGTTTTACTATTTTTTATATTTCTAAAAATTCACACAGGCGAACACCTTTTAAACCGAATAATTTTTATGTCACTTATTTGCAAATGTGCTTATTTATTGGGAAATTAATTTTTAGCCGTGTACCGGAACTTATTTCAAAAATATTGCGTGTTTTATATTTGGTATAAAAGTTTCCAGTATTTTCTAACAATGGTTTAATTGTTGAAACAATATATTCGGTTTTACTTAATTTGACATTTCTAAACATTTACACAGGCTTTAAAACCCATTAATTTTTTAATTATTCTTTAGGAAATATGCTGATTTATTAGGAAACTTATTTTCAGCCGCGTGCACCGAAATTTAATTCGAAAATATTGCGTGTTTTGTATTCGGTATATGGGTTTTCTTGATTTTTTAACAATGGTTCAATTGTTGAAACAATATATTCAGCTTTACTCTATTTTACATTTTTAAAATTTCACACAGGCGAACACCTTTAAAACGCATTAATTTTTGAATCATTCTTTAGGAAATGTGCTTATCTATTAGGAATATAATTTTCAGCCGCACACCGGAATTTAATTCGGAAATATTGCATGTTTTGTATTCGGTATATAGGTTACCATGATTTTTTAACATTGGTTTATTTGTTGAAACAATATATTCGGTTTTACTTTATTTGACATTTCTAAAACTTCGCACAGGCGGACTCCTTTAAAACGGAATAATTTTTATATCATTCTTTAGGAAATGTGCTTATTTATTAGGAAACTAATTTTCAGCCGTGCACTGAAATTTAATTCGAAAATATTGCGTGTTTTGTGTTCCGTATATAGGTTTCCATTATATTTTAATAATGGTTTAATTGTGGAAACAATATATTCAGTTTTACTTCATTTTACATTTTTAAACATTCACACAGGCGAACACCTTTAAAACCCATTAATTTTTGAATCACTCTTTAGGAAATGTGCTTATTTATTAGGAATATAATTTTCAGCCGCACACCGGAATTTAATTCGGAAATATTGCGTGTTTCGTATTTGGTATATAGGTTTCCATGATTTTATATCAATGGTTTAATTGTTGAAACAGTATATTCGGTTTTATTTTATTTGACATTTCTAAAAATTCACACAGGCGAACACCATTAAAACCGAATAATTTTTACGCCATTCAATACGAAATATGCTTATTTATTAGGAAATTAATTTTCAGCCGTGCACCGGAATTTAATTCGGAAATATTGAGTGTTTTATATTCGGTATATCACTTTCCAGGATTTTCTAACAATGGTTTAATTGTTGAAACAATGTATTCCGATTTACTTTTTTTTACATTTCTGAAAATTCACACAGGCGAACACCTTTTAATCCGAATAATTTTTATGTCACTCATTTGGAAATGTGCTTATTTATTAGGAAATTAATTTTCAGCCGTGTACCGGAATTTATTTCAAAAATATAGCGTGTTTTATATTTGGTATAAAAGTTCCCAGTATTTTCTAACAATTGTTCAATTGTTGAAACAATATATTCAATTTTACTTTATTTTACATTTCTAAACATTTACACAGGCTTTAAAAGCCATTAATTTTTTAATCATTCTTTAGGAAATGTGCTTATTTATTAGGAATATAATTTTCAGCCGCACACCGGAATTTAATTCGGAAATATTGCGTGTTTTGTATTCGGTATATAGGTTTCCATGATTTTTTATCAATGGTTTAATTGTTGAAACAGTATATTCGGTTTTACTTTATTTGATATTTCTAAAAATTCACACAGGCGAACACGTTTAAAACCGAATAATGTTTACGTCATTAATTTGGAAATGTGCTTATTTATTAGGAAACTAATTTTCAGCCGTACATCGAAATTTAATTCGAAAATGTTGCGTGTTTTGTATTCGGTATATAGGTTTCCATGATTTTTTATCAATGGTTTAATTATTGAAACAGTATATTCGGTTTTACTTTATTTGACATTTCTAAAAATTCACACAGGCGAACACCTTTAAAACCGAATAATGTTTACGTCATTCATTAGGAATTGTGCTTATTTATTAGAAAATTAATTTTCAGCCGTGCATCGGAATTTAATTCGGAAATATTGCGTGTGTTATATTCGGTATATCAGTTTCCAGGATTTACTAACAATAGATTCATTGTTGAAACAATGTATTCCGATTTGCTTTACTTTATATTTCTAATCATTCACACATGCGGACGCCTTTAAAATCGAATAATTGTTACGCCATTCAATAGAAAATATGCTTATTTATTAGGAAATTAATTTTCAGCCGTGCACCGGAATTTAATTCGGAAATATTGAGTGTTTTATATTCGGTATAACTCTTTCCAGGATTTTCTAACAATGGTTTCATTGTTGAAACAATGTATTCCGTTTTACTATTTTTTACATTTCTAAAAATTCACACAGGCGAACACCATTTAACCCGAATAATTTTTATGTCACTCATTTGGAAATGTGCTTATTTATTAGGAAATTAATTTTCAGCCGTGTACCGGAATTTATTTAAAAAATATTGCGTGTTTTATATTTGGTATAAAAGTTTCCAGTCTTTTCTAACAATGGTTTAATTGTTGAAATAATATATTCAATTTTACTTTATTTTACATTTCTAAACATTTACACAGGCTTTAAAACCCATTAATTTTTTAATCAATTTTTAGGAAATGTGCTGATTTATTAGGAAACTTATTTTCAGCCGCGTGCACCGAAATTTAATTCGAAAATATTGCGTGTTTTGTATTCGGTATATAGGTTTTCTTGATTTTTTAACAATGGTTCTATTGTTGAAACAATATATTCAGTTTTACTCTATTTTACATTTTTAAACATTCACACAGGAAAACACCTTTAAAACCCATTAATTTTTTAATCATTCTTTAGGAAATGTGCTTATTTATTAGGAATATAATTTTCAGCCGCACACCGGAATTTAATTCGGAAATATTGCGTGTTTTGTATTCGGTATATAGGTTTCCATGATTTTTTATCAATGGTTTAATTGTTGAAACAGTATATTCGGTTTTACTTTATTTGACATTTATAAAAATTCACACAGGCGAACACCTTTAAAACCGAATAATGTTTACGTCATTAATTTGGAAATGTGCTTATTTATTAGGAAACTAATTTTCAGCCGTGCATCGAAATTTAATTCGAAAATGTTGCGTGTTTTGTATTCGGTATATAGGTTTCCATGATTTTTTAACAATGGTTCAATTGTTGAAACAATATATTCAGTTTTACTCTATTTTACATTTTTAAACATTCACACAGGCGAACACCTTTAAAACCCATTAATTTTTGAATCATTCTTTAGGAAATGTGCTTATTTATTAGGAATATAATTTTCAGCCGCACACCGGAATTTAATTCGGAAATATTGCGTGTTTTGTATTCGGTATATAGGTTTCCATGATTTTTTATCAATGGTTTAATTGTTGAAACAGTATATTCGGTTTTATTTTATTTGACATTTCTAAAAATTCACACAGGCGAACACCTTTAAAACCGAATAATTTTTACGCCATTCAATAGGAAATATGCTTATTTATTAGGAAATTAATTTTCAGCCGTGCACCGGAATTTAATTCGGAAATATTGAGTGTTTTATATTCGGTATATCACTTTCCAGAATTTTCTAACAATGGTTTCATTGTTGAAACAATGTATTCCGTTTTACTATTTTTTACATTTCTAAAAATTCACACAGGCGAACACCTTTTAATCCGAATAATTTTTATGTCACTCATTTGGAAATGTGCTTATTTATTAGGAAAGTAATTTTCAGCCGCGTACCGGAATCTATTTCAAAAATATTGCATGTTTTATATTTGGTATAAAAGTTTCCAGTATTTTCTAACAATGGTTTAATTGTTGAAACAATATATTCAATTTTACTTTATTTTACATTTCTAAACATTTACACAGGCTTTAAAACCCATTAATTTTTTAATCATTCTTTAGGAAATGTGCTGATTTATTAGGAAACTTATTTTCAGCCGCGTGCACCGAAATTTAATTCGAAAATATTGCGTGTTTTGTATTCGGTATATAGGTTTTCTTGATTTTTTAACAATGGTTCAATTGTTGAAACAATATATTCAGTTTTACTCTATTTTACATTTTTAAACATTCACACAGGCGAACACCTTTAAAAACCATTATTTTTTGAATCATTCTTTAAGAAATGTGCTTATTTATTAGGAATATAATTTTCCGCCGCACACCGGAATTTAATTCGGAAATATTGCGTGTTTTATATTCGAAATATCAGTTTCCAGGATTTACTAACGACAGTTGCATTGTTGAAAAAATATATTTCGTTTTGCTTTATTTTATATTTCTAATCATTCAAACATGCGGACGCCTTTAAAATCGAATAATTTTTACGTCATTAATTTGGAAATGTGCTTATTTATTAGGAAATTAATTTGGTGTCGTGCACCATAATTTAAATCGGAAATATTGCGTGTTTTATATTCGGTATATCAGTTTCCAGAATTTTCTAACAATAGATTCATTTTTGGAACAATGTATTTCGTTTTACTATTTTTTACATTTCTAAAAATTCACACAGGCGAACACCGTTTAAACCGAATAATTTTTATGTCACTCATTTGGAAATGTGCCTATTTATTGGGAAATTAATTTTCAGCCGTGCTCCGGAATTTATTTCAAAAAAATTGTGTGTTTTATATCTGGTATAAAAATTTCCAGTATTTTCTAACAATGGTTTAATTGTTGAAACAATATATTCAGTTTTACTTTATTTTACATTTCTAAACATTTACACAGGCGAAAACCTCTAAAACCCATTAATTTTTTAATCATTCTTTAATAAATATGCTTATTTATTAGGAATATAATTTTCAACCGCACACAGGAATTTAATTCGGAAATATTGCGTGTTTTGTGTTCGGTATATAAGTTTCCATGATTTTTTAACAATGGTTTAATTGTTGAAACATTATATTCAGTTTTACTCTATTTTACATTTCTAAACATTCACACAGGCGAACACCTTTAAAACCAATTAATTTTTGAATCATTCTTTAGGAAATGTGCTGATTTATTAAGAAACATATTTTCAGCCGTGCACCGAAAATTAATTCGAAAATATTGCGTGTTCTGTACTCGGTATATAGCTTTCCATGATTTTTTATCAATGGTTTAATTGTTGAAACAGTATATTCGGTTTTACTTTATTTGACATTTCTAAAAATTCACACAGGCGAACACCTTTAAAACCGAATAATGTTTACGTCATTCATTAAAAATTGTGCTTATTTATTAGAAAATTAATTTTCAGCCGTGCATCGGAATTGAATTCGGAAATATTGCGTGTTTTATATTCGGTATATCAGTTTCCAGGATTTACTAACAATAGATTCATTGTTGAAACAATGTATTCCGTTTTGCTTTACTTTATATTTCTAATCATTCACACATGCGGACGCCTTTAAAATCGAATAATTTTTACGTCATTAATTTGGAAATATGCTTATTTATTAGGAAACTAATGTTCAGCCGTGCATCGAAATTTAATTCGAAAATGTTGCGTGTTTTGTATTCGGTATATAGGTTTCCATGATTTTTTAACAATGGTTTAATTGTTGAAATAGTATATTCTGTTTTACTTTATTTGACATTTCTAAAAATTCACACAGGCGAACACCTTTAAAACGGAATAATTTTTACGTCATTCATTAGGAAATGTGCTTATTTATTAGGAAATTAATTTTCAGCCGTGCAGCGGAATTTAATTCGGAAATATTGCGTGTTTTATATTCGAAATATCAGTTTCCAGGATTTACTAACGACAGTTTCATTGTTGAAACAATATATTTCGTTTTGCTTTATTCTATATTTCTAATCATTCACACATGCGGACGTCTTTAAAATCGAATAATTTTTACGTCATTAATTTGGAAATGTGCTTATTTATTAGGAAATTAATTTTGTGTCGTGCACCATAATTTAAATCGGAAATATTGCGTGTTTTATATTCGGTATATCAGTTTCCAGAATTTTCTAACAATAGTTTCATTTTTGAAACAATGTATTCCGTTTTACTATTTTTTACATTTCTAAAAATTCACACAGGCAAACACCGTTTAAATCGAATAAATTTTATGTCACTCATTTGGAAATGTGCTTATTTATTGGGAAATTAATTTTCAGCCCTGCACCGGAATTTATTTAAAAAATATTGCGTGTTTTATATCTGGTATAAAAATTTCCAGTATTTTCTAACAATGGTTTAATTGTTGAAACAATATATTCAGTTTTACTTTATTTTACATATCTAAACATTTACATAGTCGAAAACATTTAAAACCCATTAATTTTTTAATCATTCTTTAGGAAATATGCTTATTTATTAGGAATATAATTTTCAGCCGCACACCGGAATTTAATTCGGAAATAATGCGTGTTTTGTGTTCGGTATATAGGTTTCCATTGTTTTTTAACAATGGTTTAATTGTTGAAACAATATATTAGGTTTTACTTTATTTGACATTTATAAAACTTCACACAGGCGGACTCCTTTAAAACCGAATAATTTTTATATCATTCTTTAGGAAATGTGCTTATTTATTAGGAAATTAATTTTCTGCCGTGCATCGGAATTTAATTCGGAAATATTGCGTGTTTTATATTCGGTATATCAGTTTCCAGGATTTACTAACAATAGATTCATTGTTGAAACAATATATTCAGTTTTACTCTATTTTACATTTCTAAACATTCAAACAGTCGAACACCTTTAAAACCAATTAATTTTTGAATCATTCTTTAGGAAATGTGCTGATTTATTAAGAAACATATTTTCAGCCGTGCACCGAAAATTAATTCGAAAATATTGCGTGTTCTGTATTCGGTATATAGGTTTCCATGATTTTTTATCAATGGTTTAATTGTTGAAACAGTATATTCGGTTTTACTTTATTTGACATTTATAAAACTTCACACAGGCGGACTCCTTTAAAACCGAATAATTTTTATATCATTCTTTAGGAAATGTGCTTATTTATTAGGAAATTAATTTTCAGCCGTGCATCGGAATTTAATTCGGAAATCTTGCGTGTTTTATATTCGGTATATCAGTTTCCAGGGTTTACTAACAATAGATTCATTGTTGAAACAATGTATTCCGTTTTGCTTTACTTTATATTTCTAATCATTCACACATGCGGACGACTTTAAAATCGAATAATTTTTACGTCATTAATTTGGAAATGTGCTTATTTATTAGGAAACTAATTTTCAGCCGTGCATCGAAATTTAATTCGAAAATGTTGCGTGTTTTGTATTCGGTATATAGGTTTCCATGATTTTTTAACAATGGTTTAATTGTTGAAATAGTATATTCTGTTTTACTTTATTTGACATTTATAAACATTCACACAGGCAAACACCTTTAAAACCGAATAATGTTTACGCCATTCAATAGGAAATATGCTTATTTATTAGGAAATTAATTTTCAGCCGTGCAGCGGAATTTAATTCGGAAATATTGAGTGTTTTATATTCGGTATATCACTTTCCAGGATTTTCTAACAATGGTTTCATTGTTGAAACAATATATTCAGTTTTACTTTATTTTACATATCTAAACTTTTACACAGGCGAACACTTTTAAAACCCATTAATTTTTGAATCATTCTTTAGGAAATGTGCTTATTTATTAGGAAACTTATTTTCAGCCGAGCACCGAAATTTAATTCGGAAATATTGAGTGTTTTGAATTCGGTATATCAGTTTCCAGGATTTTCTAACAATGGTTTAATTGTTGAAACAATATATTCAGTTTTACTTTATTTTGCATTTCTAAACATTTACACAGGCAAACACCTTTAAAAACCATTAATTTTTGAATCATTCTCTAGCAAATGTGCTTATTTATTAGGAATATAATTTTCAGCCGCACACCGGAATTTAATTCGGAAATATTGCGTGTTTTGTATTCGGTATATAGGTTTCCTTTATTTTTTAACAATGGTTCAATTGTTGAAACAATTTATTCAGTTTTACTCTATTTTACATTTTTAAACATTGACACAGGCGAACACCTTTAAAACGCATTAATTTTTGAATCATTCTTTAGGAAATGTGCTTATTTATTAGGAATATAATTTTCAGCCGCACACCGGAATTTAATTCGGAAATATTGCGTGTTTTGTATTCGGTATATAGGTTTCCTTTATTTTTTAACAATGGTTTAATTGTTGAAACAATATATTCGGTTTTACTTTATTTTATATTACTAAACATTCACACAGGTGAACACCTTTACAACCCATTAATTTTTTAATCATTCTTTAGGAAATGTGCTGATTTATTAGGAAACTTATTTTCAGCCGTGCACGGAAATTTAATTCGTAAATATTGCGTTATTTGTATTCGGTATGTAGGTTTCCATGATTTTTTAACAATGGTTTAATTGTTGAAACATTATATTCATTTTTACTCTATTTTACATTTCTAAACATTCACATAGTCGAACACCTTTAAAACCAAATAATTTTTGAATCATTCTTTAGGAAATGTGCTGATTTATTAGGAAACTTATTTTCAGCCGTGCACCAAAATTTAATTCGGAATTATTGAGTGTTTTATATTCGGTATATATGTTTCCATTATTTTCTAACAATGGTTTGATTGTTGAAACAATATATTCGGTTTTACTTTATTTGACATTTCTAAAAATTCACACAGGCTGACACCTTTAAAACCGAATAATGTTTACGTCATTCATTAGGAATTTTGCTTATTTATTAGAAAATTAATTTTCAGCCGCGCATCGGAATTTAATTCGGAAATATTGCGTGTTTTATATTCGGTATATCAGTTTCCAGGATGTACTAACAATAGATTCATTGTTGAAACAATTTATTCCGTTTTGCTTTACTTTATATTTCTAATCATTCACACACGCGGACGCCTTTAAATTCGAATAATTTTTACGTCATTAATTTGGCAATGCGCTTATTTATTAGGAAACTAATTTTCAGCCGTGCATCGGAATTTAATTCGAAAATATTTCGTGTTTTGTATTCGGTATATAGGTTTCCATGATTTTTTAACAATGGTTTAATTGTTGAAATAGTATATTCTGTTTTTCTTTATTTGATATTTCTAACCACTCACACATGCGAACACCTTTAAAACCAAATAATTTTTACGCCATTCAACAGGAAATGTGCTTATTTATTAGGAAATTAATTTTCAGCCGTGCACCGGAATTTAATTCGGAAATATTGAGTGTTTAATATTCGGTATATCAGTTTCCAGGATTTTCTAACAATGGTTTCATTGTTGAAACAATGTATTCCGTTTTACTATTTTTTATATTTCTAAAAATTCACACAGGCGAACACCTTTTAAACCGAATAATTTTTATGTCACTTATTTGCAAATGTGCTTATTTATTGGGAAATTAATTTTTAGCCGTGTACCGGAACTTATTTAAAAAATATTGCGTGTTTTATATTTGGTATAAAAGTTTCCAGTATTTTCTAACAATGGTTTAATTGTTGAAACAATATATTCGGTTTTACTTTATTTGACATTTCTAAACATTTACACAGGCTTTAAAACCCATTAATTTTTTAATTATTCTTTAGGAAATATGCTGATTTATTAGGAAACTTATTTTCAGCCGCGTGCACCGAAATTTAATTCGAAAATATTGCGTGTTTTGTATTCGGTATATGGGTTTTCTTGATTTTTTAACAATGGTTCAATTGTTGAAACAATATATTCAGCTTTACTCTATTTTACATTTTTAAAATTTCACACAGGCGAACACCTTTAAAACGCATTAATTTTTGAATCATTCTTTAGGAAATGTGCTTATCTATTAGGAATATAATTTTCAGCCGCACACCGGAATTTAATTCGGAAATATTGCGTGTTTTGTGTTCCGTATATAGGTTTCCATTATATTTTAATAATGGTTTAATTGTGGAAACAATATATTCAGTTTTACTTCATTTTACATTTCTAAACATTTACAGAGGCGAACACATTTAAAACGGAATAACTTTAGCGTCATTCATTAGGAAATGTGCTTATTTATTAGGAAATTAATTTTCAGCTGTGCACCGGAATTTAATTCGGAAATATTGCGTGTTTTATATTCGAAATATCAGTTTCCAGGATTTACTAACGACAGTTGCATTGTTGAAACAATATTATTCGTTTTGCTTTATTTTATATTTCTAATCATTCACACCTGCGGACGCCTTTGAAATCGAATAATTTTTACGTCATTAATTAGGAAATGTACTTATTTATTAGGAAATTAATTTTGTGTCGTGCACCATAATTTAAATCGGAAATATTGCGTGTTTTATATTCGGTATATCAGTTTCCAGAATTTTCTAACAATAGTTTCATTTTTGAAACAATGTATTCCGTTTTACTATTTTTTACATTTCTAAAAATTCACACAGGCGAACACCGTTTAAACCGAATAAATTTTATGTCACTCATTTGGAAATGTGCTTATTTATTGGGAAATTAATTTTCAGCCCTGCACCGGAATTTATTTAAAAAATATTGCGTGTTTTATATCTGGTATAAAAATTTCCAGTATTTTCTAACAATGGTTTAATTGTTGAAACAATATATTCAGTTTTACTTTATTTTACATATCTAAACATTTACACAGTCGAAAACATTTAAAACCCATTAATTTTTTAATCATTCTTTAGGAAATATGCTTATTTATTAGGAATATAATTTTCAGCCGCACACCGGAATTTAATTCGGAAATAATGCGTGTTTTGTGTTCGGTATATAGGTTTCCATTGTTTTTTAACAATGGTTTAATTGTTGAAACAATATATTAGGTTTTACTTTATTTGACATTTATAAAACTTCACACAGGCGGACTCCTTTAAAACCGAATAATTTTTATATCATTCTTTAGGAAATGTGCTTATTTATTAGGAAACTAATTTTCAGCCGTGCATCGAAATTTAATTCGAAAATGTTGCGTGTTTTGTATTCGGTATATAGGTTTCCATGATTTTTTAACAATGGTTTAATTGTTGAAATAGTATATTCTGTTTTACTTTATTTGACATTTCTAAACATTCACACAGGCGAACACCTTTAAAACCGAATAATTTTTACGCCATTCAATAGGAAATATGCTTATTTATTAGGAATTAATTTTGAGCCGTGCACCGGAATTTAATTCGGAAATATTGAGTGTTTTATATTCGGTATATCACTTTCCAGGATTTTTTAACAATGGTTTCATTGTTGAAACAATATATTCAGTTTTACTTTATTTTACATTTCTGAACTTTTACACAGGCGAACACTTTTAAAACCCATTAATTTTTGAATCATTCTTTAGGAAATGTGCTTATTTATTATGAAACTTATTTTCAGCCGAGCACCGAAATTCAATTCGGAAATATTGAGTGTTTTATATTCGGTATATCAGTTTCCAGTATTTTCTAACAATGGTTTAATTGTTGAAACAATATATTCAGTTTTACTTTATTTTGCATTTCTAAACATTTACACAGGCGAACACCTTTAAAAACCATTAATTTTTGAATCATTCTTTAGCAAATGTGCTTATTTATTAGGAATATAATTTTCAGCCGCACACCGGAATTTAATTCGAAAATATTGCGTGTATTGTATTCGGTATATAGGTTTTCTTGATTTTTTAACAATGGTTCAATTGTTGAAACAATTTATTCAGTTTTACTCTATTTTACATTTTTAAACATTCACACAGGCGAACACATTTAAAACGCATTAATTTTTGAATCATTCTTTAGGAAATGTGCTTATTTATTAGGAATATAAATTTCAGCCGCACACCGGAATTTAATTCGGAAATATTGCGTGTTTTGTATTCGGTATATAGGTTTCCATTATTTTTTAACAATGGTTTAATTGTTGAAACAATATATTCGGTTTTACTTTATTTTATATTACTAAACATTCACACGGGCAAACACCTTTAAAACCCATTAATTTTTGAATCATTCTTTACGAAATGTCATGATTTATTAGGAAACTAATTTTCAGCCGTGCACCGAAATTTAATTTGGAATTATTGAGTGTTTTATATTCGGTATATCTGTTTCTATTATTTTCTAACAATGGTTTAATTGTTGAAATAATATATTCAGTTTTACATCATTTTACATTTCTAAACATTTACACAGGCCTTACTGGACTAAACATTTACACACCTTTAAAAACCATTAATGTTTAATCATTCTTTAGGCATATTTATTAGGAATATAATTTTTAGCCGCACACCGGAAATTAATTCGGAAATATTGTGTTTTTTGTATTCGGTATATAGGTTTTCATGATTTTTTAACAATGGTATAATTTTTGAAACAATAAATTCGGTTTTAATTTATTTGACATTTCTAAAAATTCACACAGGCGAACACCTTTTAAACCGAATAATTTTTATGGCACTCATTTGGAAACGTGCTTATTTATTATGAAACTAATTTTCAGCCGAGCTTCGAAATTTAATTCGAAAATATTGCGTGTTTTGAGTTCGGTATATAGGTTTCCATGTTTTTTTAACAATGGTTTCATTGTTGAAACAATATATTCAGTTTTACTTCATTTTACATTTCTAAACTTTTACAAAGGTGAACACCTTTAAAACCCATTAATTTTTGAATCATTCTTTAGGAAAGATGCTTATTTATTAGGAAACTTATTTTCAGTCGTGCACCGAAATTTAATTCGGAAATATTGAGTGTTTTATATTCGGTATATCAGTTTCCAGGATTTTCTAACAATGGTTTAATTGTTATAACAATATATTTGGTATTACTTTATTTTACATTTCTTAAAATTCACACCTACGAACACCTTTTAAACCGAATAATTTTTACGCCATTCATTAGGAAATGTGCTTATTTATTGAGAAAATAATTTTCAGCCGTGCACCATAATTTATTTCGGAAATATTGCGTGATTTATATTCGGTATATCAGTTTCCAGAATTTTCTAACAATAGATTCATTGTTGAAACTATATATTCCGTTTTACTATTTTTTTTTTCTAAAAATTCATACAGGCGAACACCTTTTAAACCGAATAATTTTTATGGCACTCATTTGGAAATGTGCTTATTTATAAGGAAATTAATTTTCAGCCGTGTACCGGAATTTATTTCAAAAATATTGCGTGTTTTATATTTGGTATAAAAGTTTCCAATATTTTCTAACAATGGTTTAATTGTTGAAACAATATTTTCAGTTTTACTTTATTTTATATTTCTAAACATTTACACAGGCGAACACCTTTAAAACCGAATAATTTTTACGTCATTCATTAGGAAATGTGCTTATTTATTAGGAAATTAATTTTCAGCCGTGCGCCAGAATTTAATTCGGAAATATTGCGTGTTTTATATTCGGTATATCAATTTCCAGAATTTTCTAACAATAGTTTCATTGTTGAAACAATGTATTCCGTTTTACTATTTTTTACATTTCTAAAAATTCACACAGGCGAACTCCGTTTAAACCGAAAAATTTTTATGTCATTCATTAGGAAATGTGCTTATTTATTCGGAAATTAATTTTCAGCCGTGCTATAGAATTTAATTCGGAAATATTGCGTGTTTTATATTCGGTATGTCAGTTTCCAGAATTTTCTAACAATAGTTTCATTGTTGAAACAATGTATTCCGTTTTACTATTTTTTACATTTCTAAAAATTCACACAGGCGAACACCTTTTAAACCGAATAATTTTTATGGCACTCATTTGGAAATGTGCTTCTTTATTAGGAAATTAATTTTCAGCCGTGCACCGGAATTTATTTCAAAAATATTGCGTGTTTTATATTTGGTATTAAAATTTCCAGTATTTTCTAACAATGGTTTAATTGTTGAAACAATATATTCAGTTTTACTTTATTTTACATTTCTAAACTTTTACACAGGCGAACACCTTTAAAACCCATTAATTTTTGAATCATTCTTTAGGAAAGATTCTTATTTATTAGGAAACTTATTTTCAGTCGTGCACCGAAATTTAATTCGGAAATATTGCGTGTTTTATATTCGGTATATCAGTTTCCAGGATTTTCTAACAATGGTTTAATTGTTATAACAATATATTTGGTATTACTTTATTTTACATTTCTTAAAATTCACACCTGCGAACACCTTTTAAACCGAATAATTTTTACGCCATTCATTTGGAAATGTGCTTATTTATTAGGAAATTAATTTTCAGCCGTGCACCGGAATTTAATTCGGAAATATTGCGTGATTTATATTCGGTATATCAGTTTCCAGAATTTTCTAACAATAGTTTCATTGTAGAAACAATGTATTCAGTTTTACTATTTTTTACATTTCTAAAAATTCACACAGGCGAAAACCTTTAAAACCGAATAATTTTTACGTCATTCATTAGGAAATGTGCTTATTTATTAGGAAATTAATTTTCAGCCGTGCACCGGAATTTAATTCGGAAATATTGCGTGATTTATATTCGGTATATCAGTTTCCAGAATTTTCTAACAATAGTTTCATTGTAGAAACAATGTATTCAGTTTTACTATTTTTTACATTTCTAAAAATTCACACAGGCGAAAACCTTTAAAACCGAATAATTTTTATATCATTCTTTAGGAAATGTGCTTATTTATTAGGAAATTAATTTTCAGCCGTGCATCGGAATTTAATTCGGAAATCTTGCGTGTTTTATATTCGGTATATCAGTTTCCAGGGTTTACTAACAATAGATTCATTGTTGAAACAATGTATTCCGTTTTGCTTTACTTTATATTTCTAATCATTCACACATGCGGACGACTTTAAAATCGAATAATTTTTACGTCATTAATTTGGAAATGTGCTTATTTATTAGGAAACTAATTTTCAGCCGTGCATCGAAATTTAATTCGAAAATGTTGCGTGTTTTGTATTCGGTATATAGGTTTCCATGATTTTTTAACAATGGTTTAATTGTTGAAATAGTATATTCTGTTTTACTTTATTTGACATTTATAAACATTCACACAGGCAAACACCTTTAAAACCGAATAAATTTTACGCCATTCAATAGGAAATATGCTTATTTATTAGGAAATTAATTTTCAGCCGTGCAGCGGAATTTAATTCGGAAATATTGAGTGTTTTATATTCGGTATATCACTTTCCAGGATTTTCTAACAATGGTTTCATTGTTGAAACAATATATTCAGTTTTACTTTATTTTACATATCTAAACTTTTACACAGGCGAACACTTTTAAAACCCATTAATTTTTGAATCATTCTTTAGGAAATGTGCTTATTTATTAGGAAACTTATTTTCAGCCGAGCACCGAAATTTAATTCGGAAATATTGAGTGTTTTGAATTCGGTATATCAGTTTCCAGGATTTTCTAACAATGGTTTAATTGTTGAAACAATATATTCAGTTTTACTTTATTTTGCATTTCTAAACATTTACACAGGCAAACACCTTTAAAAGCCATTAATTTTTGAATCATTCTCTAGCAAATGTGCTTATTTATTAGGAATATAATTTTCAGCCGCACACCGGAATTTAATTCGGAAATATTGCGTGTTTTGTATTCGGTATATAGGTTTCCTTTATTTTTTAACAATGGTTCAATTGTTGAAACAATTTATTCAGTTTTACTCTATTTTACATTTTTAAACATTGACACAGGCGAACACCTTTAAAACGCATTAATTTTTGAATCATTCTTTAGGAAATGTGCTTATTTATTAGGAATATAATTTTCAGCCGCACACCGGAATTTAATTCGGAAATATTGCGTGTTTTGTATTCGGTATATAGGTTTCCTTTATTTTTTAACAATGGTTTAATTGTTGAAACAATATATTCGGTTTTACTTTATTTTATATTACTAAACATTCACACAGGTGAACACCTTTACAACCCATTAATTTTTTAATCATTCTTTAGGAAATGTGCTGATTTATTAGGAAACTTATTTTCAGCCGTGCACGGAAATTTAATTCGTAAATATTGCGTTATTTGTATTCGGTATGTAGGTTTCCATGATTTTTTAACAATGGTTTAATTGTTGAAACATTATATTCATTTTTACTCTATTTTACATTTCTAAACATTCACATAGTCGAACACCTTTAAAACCAAATAATTTTTGAATCATTCTTTAGGAAATGTGCTGATTTATTAGGAAACTTATTTTCAGCCGTGCACCAAAATTTAATTCGGAATTATTGAGTGTTTTATATTCGGTATATATGTTTCCATTATTTTCTAACAATGGTTTGATTGTTGAAACAATATATTCGGTTTTACTTTATTTGACATTTCTAAAAATTCACACAGGCTGACACCTTTAAAACCGAATAATGTTTACGTCATTCATTAGGAATTTTGCTTATTTATTAGAAAATTAATTTTCAGCCGCGCATCGGAATTTAATTCGGAAATATTGCGTGTTTTATATTCGGTATATCAGTTTCCAGGATGTACTAACAATAGATTCATTGTTGAAACAATTTATTCCGTTTTGCTTTACTTTATATTTCTAATCATTCACACACGCGGACGCCTTTAAATTCGAATAATTTTTACGTCATTAATTTGGCAATGCGCTTATTTATTAGGAAACTAATTTTCAGCCGTGCATCGGAATTTAATTCGAAAATATTTCGTGTTTTGTATTCGGTATATAGGTTTCCATGATTTTTTAACAATGGTTTAATTGTTGAAATAGTATATTCTGTTTTTCTTTATTTGATATTTCTAACCACTCACACATGCGAACACCTTTAAAACCAAATAATTTTTACGCCATTCAACAGGAAATGTGCTTATTTATTAGGAAATTAATTTTCAGCCGTGCACCGGAATTTAATTCGGAAATATTGAGTGTTTAATATTCGGTATATCAGTTTCCAGGATTTTCTAACAATGGTTTCATTGTTGAAACAATGTATTCCGTTTTACTATTTTTTATATTTCTAAAAATTCACACAGGCGAACACCTTTTAAACCGAATAATTTTTATGTCACTTATTTGCAAATGTGCTTATTTATTGGGAAATTAATTTTTAGCCGTGTACCGGAACTTATTTAAAAAATATTGCGTGTTTTATATTTGGTATAAAAGTTTCCAGTATTTTCTAACAATGGTTTAATTGTTGAAACAATATATTCGGTTTTACTTTATTTGACATTTCTAAACATTTACACAGGCTTTAAAACCCATTAATTTTTTAATTATTCTTTAGGAAATATGCTGATTTATTAGGAAACTTATTTTCAGCCGCGTGCACCGAAATTTAATTCGAAAATATTGCGTGTTTTGTATTCGGTATATGGGTTTTCTTGATTTTTTAACAATGGTTCAATTGTTGAAACAATATATTCAGCTTTACTCTATTTTACATTTTTAAAATTTCACACAGGCGAACACCTTTAAAACGCATTAATTTTTGAATCATTCTTTAGGAAATGTGCTTATCTATTAGGAATATAATTTTCAGCCGCACACCGGAATTTAATTCGGAAATATTGCGTGTTTTGTGTTCCGTATATAGGTTTCCATTATATTTTAATAATGGTTTAATTGTGGAAACAATATATTCAGTTTTACTTCATTTTACATTTCTAAACATTTACAGAGGCGAACACATTTAAAACGGAATAACTTTAGCGTCATTCATTAGGAAATGTGCTTATTTATTAGGAAATTAATTTTCAGCTGTGCACCGGAATTTAATTCGGAAATATTGCGTGTTTTATATTCGAAATATCAGTTTCCAGGATTTACTAACGACAGTTGCATTGTTGAAACAATATTATTCGTTTTGCTTTATTTTATATTTCTAATCATTCACACCTGCGGACGCCTTTGAAATCGAATAATTTTTACGTCATTAATTAGGAAATGTACTTATTTATTAGGAAATTAATTTTGTGTCGTGCACCATAATTTAAATCGGAAATATTGCGTGTTTTATATTCGGTATATCAGTTTCCAGAATTTTCTAACAATAGTTTCATTTTTGAAACAATGTATTCCGTTTTACTATTTTTTACATTTCTAAAAATTCACACAGGCGAACACCGTTTAAACCGAATAAATTTTATGTCACTCATTTGGAAATGTGCTTATTTATTGGGAAATTAATTTTCAGCCCTGCACCGGAATTTATTTAAAAAATATTGCGTGTTTTATATCTGGTATAAAAATTTCCAGTATTTTCTAACAATGGTTTAATTGTTGAAACAATATATTCAGTTTTACTTTATTTTACATATCTAAACATTTACACAGTCGAAAACATTTAAAACCCATTAATTTTTTAATCATTCTTTAGGAAATATGCTTATTTATTAGGAATATAATTTTCAGCCGCACACCGGAATTTAATTCGGAAATAATGCGTGTTTTGTGTTCGGTATATAGGTTTCCATTGTTTTTTAACAATGGTTTAATTGTTGAAACAATATATTAGGTTTTACTTTATTTGACATTTATAAAACTTCACACAGGCGGACTCCTTTAAAACCGAATAATTTTTATATCATTCTTTAGGAAATGTGCTTATTTATTAGGAAACTAATTTTCAGCCGTGCATCGAAATTTAATTCGAAAATGTTGCGTGTTTTGTATTCGGTATATAGGTTTCCATGATTTTTTAACAATGGTTTAATTGTTGAAATAGTATATTCTGTTTTACTTTATTTGACATTTCTAAACATTCACACAGGCGAACACCTTTAAAACCGAATAATTTTTACGCCATTCAATAGGAAATATGCTTATTTATTAGGAATTAATTTTGAGCCGTGCACCGGAATTTAATTCGGAAATATTGAGTGTTTTATATTCGGTATATCACTTTCCAGGATTTTTTAACAATGGTTTCATTGTTGAAACAATATATTCAGTTTTACTTTATTTTACATTTCTGAACTTTTACACAGGCGAACACTTTTAAAACCCATTAATTTTTGAATCATTCTTTAGGAAATGTGCTTATTTATTATGAAACTTATTTTCAGCCGAGCACCGAAATTCAATTCGGAAATATTGAGTGTTTTATATTCGGTATATCAGTTTCCAGTATTTTCTAACAATGGTTTAATTGTTGAAACAATATATTCAGTTTTACTTTATTTTGCATTTCTAAACATTTACACAGGCGAACACCTTTAAAAACCATTAATTTTTGAATCATTCTTTAGCAAATGTGCTTATTTATTAGGAATATAATTTTCAGCCGCACACCGGAATTTAATTCGAAAATATTGCGTGTATTGTATTCGGTATATAGGTTTTCTTGATTTTTTAACAATGGTTCAATTGTTGAAACAATTTATTCAGTTTTACTCTATTTTACATTTTTAAACATTCACACAGGCGAACACATTTAAAACGCATTAATTTTTGAATCATTCTTTAGGAAATGTGCTTATTTATTAGGAATATAAATTTCAGCCGCACACCGGAATTTAATTCGGAAATATTGCGTGTTTTGTATTCGGTATATAGGTTTCCATTATTTTTTAACAATGGTTTAATTGTTGAAAAAATATATTCGGTTTTACTTTATTTTATATTACTAAACATTCACACGGGCAAACACCTTTAAAACCCATTAATTTTTGAATCATTCTTTACGAAATGTCATGATTTATTAGGAAACTAATTTTCAGCCGTGCACCGAAATTTAATTTGGAATTATTGAGTGTTTTATATTCGGTATATCTGTTTCTATTATTTTCTAACAATGGTTTAATTGTTGAAATAATATATTCAGTTTTACATCATTTTACATTTCTAAACATTTACACAGGCCTTACTGGACTAAACATTTACACACCTTTAAAAACCATTAATGTTTAATCATTCTTTAGGCATATTTATTAGGAATATAATTTTTAGCCGCACACCGGAAATTAATTCGGAAATATTGTGTTTTTTGTATTCGGTATATAGGTTTTCATGATTTTTTAACAATGGTATAATTTTTGAAACAATAAATTCGGTTTTAATTTATTTGACATTTCTAAAAATTCACACAGGCGAACACCTTTTAAACCGAATAATTTTTATGGCACTCATTTGGAAACGTGCTTATTTATTATGAAACTAATTTTCAGCCGAGCTTCGAAATTTAATTCGAAAATATTGCGTGTTTTGAGTTCGGTATATAGGTTTCCATGTTTTTTTAACAATGGTTTCATTGTTGAAACAATATATTCAGTTTTACTTAATTTTACATTTCTAAACTTTTACAAAGGTGAACACCTTTAAAACCCATTAATTTTTGAATCATTCTTTAGGAAAGATGCTTATTTATTAGGAAACTTATTTTCAGTCGTGCACCGAAATTTAATTCGGAAATATTGAGTGTTTTATATTCGGTATATCAGTTTCCAGGATTTTCTAACAATGGTTTAATTGTTATAACAATATATTTGGTATTACTTTATTTTACATTTCTTAAAATTCACACCTACGAACACCTTTTAAACCGAATAATTTTTACGCCATTCATTAGGAAATGTGCTTATTTATTGAGAAAATAATTTTCAGCCGTGCACCATAATTTATTTCGGAAATATTGCGTGATTTATATTCGGTATATCAGTTTCCAGAATTTTCTAACAATAGATTCATTGTTGAAACTATATATTCCGTTTTACTATTTTTTTTTTCTAAAAATTCATACAGGCGAACACCTTTTAAACCGAATAATTTTTATGGCACTCATTTGGAAATGTGCTTATTTATAAGGAAATTAATTTTCAGCCGTGTACCGGAATTTATTTCAAAAATATTGCGTGTTTTATATTTGGTATAAAAGTTTCCAATATTTTCTAACAATGGTTTAATTGTTGAAACAATATTTTCAGTTTTACTTTATTTTATATTTCTAAACATTTACACAGGCGAACACCTTTAAAACCGAATAATTTTTACGTCATTCATTAGGAAATGTGCTTATTTATTAGGAAATTAATTTTCAGCCGTGCGCCAGAATTTAATTCGGAAATATTGCGTGTTTTATATTCGGTATATCAATTTCCAGAATTTTCTAACAATAGTTTCATTGTTGAAACAATGTATTCCGTTTTACTATTTTTTACATTTCTAAAAATTCACACAGGCGAACTCCGTTTAAACCGAAAAATTTTTATGTCATTCATTAGGAAATGTGCTTATTTATTCGGAAATTAATTTTCAGCCGTGCTATAGAATTTAATTCGGAAATATTGCGTGTTTTATATTCGGTATGTCAGTTTCCAGAATTTTCTAACAATAGTTTCATTGTTGAAACAATGTATTCCGTTTTACTATTTTTTACATTTCTAAAAATTCACACAGGCGAACACCTTTTAAACCGAATAATTTTTATGGCACTCATTTGGAAATGTGCTTCTTTATTAGGAAATTAATTTTCAGCCGTGCACCGGAATTTATTTCAAAAATATTGCGTGTTTTATATTTGGTATTAAAATTTCCAGTATTTTCTAACAATGGTTTAATTGTTGAAACAATATATTCAGTTTTACTTTATTTTACATTTCTAAACTTTTACACAGGCGAACACCTTTAAAACCCATTAATTTTTGAATCATTCTTTAGGAAAGATTCTTATTTATTAGGAAACTTATTTTCAGTCGTGCACCGAAATTTAATTCGGAAATATTGCGTGTTTTATATTCGGTATATCAGTTTCCAGGATTTTCTAACAATGGTTTAATTGTTATAACAATATATTTGGTATTACTTTATTTTACATTTCTTAAAATTCACACCTGCGAACACCTTTTAAACCGAATAATTTTTACGCCATTCATTTGGAAATGTGCTTATTTATTAGGAAATTAATTTTCAGCCGTGCACCGGAATTTAATTCGGAAATATTGCGTGATTTATATTCGGTATATCAGTTTCCAGAATTTTCTAACAATAGTTTCATTGTAGAAACAATGTATTCAGTTTTACTATTTTTTACATTTCTAAAAATTCACACAGGCGAAAACCTTTAAAACCGAATAATTTTTACGTCATTCATTAGGAAATGTGCTTATTTATTAGGAAATTAATTTTCAGCCGTACGCCAGAATTTAATTCGGAAATATTGCGTGTTTTATATTCGGTATATCAATTTCCAGAATTTTCTAACAATAGTTTCATTGTTGAAACAATGTATTCCGTTTTACTATTTTTTACATTTCTAAAAATTCACACAGGCGAAAACCGTTTAAACCGAATAATTTTTATGTCACTCATTTGGAAATGTGCTTATTTATTAGGAAATTAATTTTCAGCCGTGTACCGGAATTTAATTCGGAAATATTGCGTGTTTTGTATTCGGTATATAGGTTTCCATGATTTTTTATCAATGGTTTGATTGTTGAAACAATATATTCGGTTTTACTTTATTTGACATTTCTAAAAATTCACACAGGCGAACACCTTTAAAACCGAATAATTTTTATGTCATTCATTAGGAAATGTGCTTATTTATTCGGAAATTAATTTTCAGCCGTGCGCCAGAATTTAATTCGTAAATATTGCGTGTTTTATATTCGGTATATCAGTTTCCAGAATTTTCTAACAATAGTTTCATTGTTGAAACAATGTATTCCGTTTTACTATTTTTTACATTTCTAAAAATTCACACAGGCGAACACCTTTTAAACCTAATACTTTTTATGTCATTCATTAGGAAATGTGCTTATTTATTCGGAAATTAATTTTCAGCCGTGCGCCAGAATTTAATTCGTAAATATTGCGTGTTTTATATTCGGTATATCAGTTTCCAGAATTTTCTAACAATAGTTTCATTGTTGAAACAATGTATTCCGTTTTACTATTTTTTACATTTCTAAAAATTCACACAGGCGAACACCTTTTAAACCGAATAATTTTTATGGCACTCATTTGGAAATGTGCTTCTTTATTAGGAAATTAATTTTCAGCCGTGCACCGGAATTTATTTCAAAAATATTGCGTGTTTTATATTTGGTATTAAAATTTCCAGTATTTTCTAACAATGGTTTAATTGTTGAAACAATATATTCAGTTTTACTTTATTTTACATTTCTAAACTTTTACACAGGCGAACACCTTTAAAACCCATTAATTTTTGAATCATTCTTTAGGAAAGATGCTTATTTATTAGGAAACTTATTTTCAGCCGTGCACCGAAATTTAATTCGGAAATATTGAGTGTTTTATATTCGGTATATCAGTTTCCAGAATTTTCTAACAATAGTTTCATTGTTGAAACAATGTATTCCGTTTTACTATTTTTTACATTTCTAAAAATTCACACAGGCGAACACCTTTTAAACCGAATAATTTTTATGGCACTCATTTGGAAATGTGCTTATTTATTAGGAAATTAATTTTCAGCCGTGTACCGGAATTTATTTCAAAAATATTGGGTGTTTTATATTTGGTATAAAAGTTTCCAATATTTTCTAACAATGGTTTAATTGTTGAAACAATATTTTCAGTTTTACTTTATTTTATATTTCTAAACAGTTACACAGGCGAACACCTTTAAAACTGAATAATTTTTACGTCATTCATTAGGAAATGTGCTTATTTATTAGGAAATTAATTTTCAGCCGTGCGCCAGAATTTAATTCGGAAATATTGCGTGTTTTATATTCGGTATATCAATTTCCAGAATTTCCTAACAATAGTTTCATTGTTGAAACAATGTATTCCGTTTTACTATTTTTTTACATTTCTAAAAATTCACACAGGCGAACACCGTTTAAACCGAATAATTTTTATGTCACTCATTTGGAAATGTGCTTATTTATTAGGAAATTAATTTTCAGCCGTGCACCGGTATTTAATTCGGAAATATTGCGTGTTTTATATTTGGTATTAAAATTTCCAGTATTTTCTAACAATGGTTTAATTGTTGAAACAATATATTCAGTTTTACTTTATTTTACATTTCTAAACTTTTACACAGGCGAACACCTTTAAAACCCATTAATTTTTGAATCATTCTTTAGGGAAGATGCTTATTTATTAGGAAAGTTATTTTCAGTCGTGCACCGAAATTTAATTCGGAAATATTGAGTGTTTTATATTCGGTATATAGGTTTCCCTGATTTTTTAACTATGGTTCAATTGTTGAAACAATATATTCAGTTTTACTCTATTTTACATTTTTAAACATTCACACAGGCGACACCTTTAAAACCCATTAATTTTTGAATCATTCTTTAGGAAATGTGCTTATTTATTAGGAATATAATTTTCAGCCGCATACCGGAATTTAATTCGGAAATATTGCGTGTTTTGTATTCGGTATATAGGTTTCCATGATTTTTTATCAATGGTTTGATTTTTGAAACAATATATTCGGTTTTACTTTATTTGACATTTCTAAAAATTCACACAGGCGAACACCTTTAAAACCGAATAACTTTTATGTCATTCATTACGAAATATGCTTATTTATTCGGAAATTAATTTTCAGCCGTGCGCCAGAATTTAATTCGTAAATATTGCGTGTTTTATATTCGGTATATCAGTTTCCAGAATTTTCTAACAATAGTTTCATTGTTGAAACAATGTATTCCGTTTTACTATTTTTTACACTTCTAAAAATTCACACAGGCGAACACCTTTTAAGCCGAATAATTTTTACGCCATTCATTAGGAAATGTGCTTATTTATTAAGAAAATAATTTTCAGCCGTGCACCATAATTTATTTCGGAAATATTGCGTGATTTATATTCGGTATATCTGTTTCCAGAATTTTCTAACAATAGTTTCATTGTTGAAACAATGTATTCCGTATTACTTTTTTACATTTCTAAAAATTCTAACAGGCGAACACCTTTTAAACCGAATAATTTTTACGTCATTCTTTAGGAAATGTGCTTAATTATTAGGAAATTAATTTTCAGCAGTGCGCCAGAATTTAATTCGGAAATATTGCGTGTTTTATATTCGGTATATCGATTTCCAGAATTTTCTAACAATAGTTTCATTGTTGAAACAATGTATTCCGTTTTACTATTTTTTACATTTCTAAAAATTCACACAGGCGAACACCTTTTAAACCGAATAATTTTTATGTCAGTCATTTGGAAATGTGCTTATTTATTAGGAAATTAATTTTCAGCCGTGCACCGGAATTTATTTCAAAAATATTGCATGTTTTATAATTGGTATTAAAATTTCCAGTATTTTCTAACAATGGTTTAATTGTTGAAACAATATATTCAGTTTTACTTTATTTTACATTTCTGAACTTTTACACAGGCGAACACTTTTAAAACCCATTAATTTATGAATCATTCTTTACGAAATGTGCTTATTTATTAGGAAACTTATTTTCAGCCGTGCACCGAAATTTAATTCGGAAATATTGAGTGTTTTATATTTGGTATAAAAGTTTCCAATATTTTCTAACAATGGTTTAATTGTTGAAACAATATTTTCAGTTTTACTTTATTTTACATTTCTAAACATTTACACAGGCGAAAACCTTTAAAACCGAATAATTTTTACGTCATTCATTAGGAAATGTGCTTATTTATTAGGAAATTAATTTTCAGCCGTGCGCCAGAATTTAATTCGGAAATATTGCGTGTTTTATATTCGGTATATCAATTTCCAGAATTTTCTAACAATAGTTTCATTGTTGAAACAATGTATTCCGTTTTACTATTTTTTACATTTCTAAAAATTCACACAGGCGAACACCGTTTGAACCGAATAATTTTTATGTCACTCATTTGAAGATGTGCTTATTTATTAGGAAATTAATTTTCAGCCGTGCACCGAAATTTAATTCGGAAATATTGAGTGTTTTATATTCGGTATATCAGTTTCCAGGATTTTCTAACAATGGTTTAATTGTTGAAATAATATATTCAGTTTTACTTTATTTTGCATTTCTAAACATTTACACAGGCGAACACATTTAAAAACCATTAATTTTTGAATCATTCTTTACGAAATGTGCTTATTTATTAGGAATATAATTTTCAGCCGCACACTGTAAGTTAATTCGGAAATATTGCGTGTTTTGTATTCGGTATATAGGTTACCATGTTTTTTTAACAATGGTTCAATTGTTGAAACAATATATTCAGTTTTACTCTATTTTACATTTTTAAACATTCACACAGGCGAAAACCTTAAAAACCCATTAATTTTTGAATCATTCTTTAGGAAAGGTGCTTATTTATTAGGAAACTTATTTTCAGTCGTGCACCGAAATTTAATTCGGAAATATTGAGTGTTTTATATTCGGTATATCAGTTTCCAGTATTTTCTAACAATGGTTTAATTGTTATAACAATATATTTGATATTACTTTATTTTACATTTCTTAAAATTCACACCTGCGAACACCTTTTAAAACGAATAATTTTTACGCCATTCATTAGGAAATGTGCTTATTTATTAGGAAAATAATTTTCAGCCGTGCACCATAATTTATTTCGGAAATATTGCGTGATTTATATTCGGTATATCAGTTTCCAGAATTTTCTAACAATAGTTTCCTTGTTGAAACAATGTATTCCGTTTTACTATTTTTTACATTTCTAAAAATTCACACAGGCGAACACCTTTTAAACCGAATAATTTTTATGGCACTCATTTAGAAATGTGCTTATTTATTAGGAAATTAATTTTCAGCCGTGTACCGGAATTTATTTCAAAAATATAGCGTGTTTTATATTTGGTATAAAAGTTTCCAATATTTTCTAACAATGGTTTAATTGTTGAAACAATATTTTCAGTTTTACTTTATTTTACATTTCTAAACATTTACACAGGCGAACACCTTTAAAAACCATTAATTTTTGAATCATTCTTTAGAAATGTGCTTATTTATTAGGAATATAATTTTCAGCCGCACACCGTGATTTAATTCGGAAATATTGCGTGTTTTGTATTCGGTATATAGGTTACCATGATTTTTTAACAATGGTTTAATTGTTCAAACAAAATATTCGGTTTTACTTTATTTGACATTTCTAAAACTTCACACAGGCGGACTCCTTTAAAACGGAATAATTTTTATATCATTCTTTAGGAAATGTCCTTATTTATTAGGAAACCAATTTTCAGCCGTGCACCGAAATTTAATTCGAAAATATTGCGTGTTTTGTGTTCGGTATATAGGTTTCCATTAATTTTTTAACAATGGTTTAATTGCAGAAACAGTATATTCGGTTTTACTTTATTTTATACTTCTAAACATTCACACAGGCGAACACCTTTAAAACCCATTAATTTTTTAATCATTCTTTAGGAAATGTGCTGATTTATTAGGCAACTTATTATAGCCGTGCACCGAAATTTACTCCGAAAATATTGCGTGTTTTGTATTCTGTATAAAGGTTTCCATGATTTTTTATCAATGGTTTAATTGTTGAAACAATATATTCGGATTTACTTTATTTGACATTTCTAAAATTTCACACAGACGAACACCTTTTAAACCGAATAATTTTTACGTCATTCATTAGGAAATGTGCTTATTTATTAGGAAATTAATTTTCAGCCGTGCGCCAGAATTTAATTCGGAAATATTGCGTGTTTTATATTCGGTATATCAATTTCCAGAATTTTCTAACAATAGTTTCATTGTTGAAACAATGTATTCCGTTTTACTATTTTTTACATTTCTAAAAATTCACACAGGCGAACACCGTTTAAACCGAATAATTTTTATGTCACTCATTTGAAGATGTGCTTATTTATTAGGAAATTAATTTTCAGCCGTGCACCGAAATTTAATTCGGAAATATTGAGTGTTTTATATTCGGTATATCAGTTTCCAGGATTTTCTAACAATGGTTTAATTGTTGAAACAATATATTCAGTTTTACTTTATTTTGCATTTCTAAACATTTACACAGGCGAACACCTTTAAAAACCATTAATTTTTGAATCATTCTTTACGAAATGTGCTTATTTATTAGGAATATAATTTTCAGCCGCACACTGTAAGTTAATTCGGAAATATTGCGTGTTTTGTATTCGGTATATAGGTTACCATGTTTTTTTAACAATGGTTCAATTGTTGAAACAATATATTCAGTTTTACTCTATTTTACATTTTTAAACATTCACACAGGCGAACACCTTTAAAACCCATTAATTTTTGAATCATTCTTTAGGAAAGGTGCTTATTTATTAGGAAACTTATTTTCAGTCGTGCACCGAAATTTAATTCGGAAATATTGAGTGTTTTATATTCGGTATATCAGTTTCCAGGATTTTCTAACAATGGTTTAATTGTTATAACAATATTTGGTATTACTTTATTTTACATTTCTTAAAATTCACACCTGCGAACACCTTTTAAACCGAATAATTTTTACGCCATTCATTAGGAAATGTGCTTATTTATTAGGAAAATAATTTTCAGCCGTGCACCATAATTTATTTCGGAAATATTGCGTGATTTATATTCGGTATATCAGTTTCCAGATTTTTCTAACAATAGTTTCATTGTTGAAACAATGTATTCCGTTTTACTATTTTTTACATTTCTAAAAATTCACACAGGCGAACACCTTTTAAACCGAATAATTTTTATGGCACTCATTTAGAAATGTGCTTATTTATTAGGAAATTAATTTTCAGCCGTGTACCGGAATTTATTTCAAAAATATAGCGTGTTTTATATTTGGTATAAAAGTTTCCAATATTTTCTAACAATGGTTTAATTGTTGAAACAATATTTTCAGTTTTACTTTATTTTACATTTCTAAACATTTACACAGGCGAACACCTTTAAAAACCATTAATTTTTGAATCATTCTTTAGAAATGTGCTTATTTATTAGGAATATAATTTTCAGCCGCACACCGTGATTTAATTCGGAAATATTGCGTGTTTTGTATTCGGTATATAGGTTACCATGATTTTTTAACAATGGTTTAATTGTTCAAACAAAATATTCGGTTTTACTTTATTTGACATTTCTAAAACTTCACACAGGCGGACTCCTTTAAAACGGAATAATTTTTATATCATTCTTTAGGAAATGTCCTTATTTATTAGGAAACCAATTTTCAGCCGTGCACCGAAATTTAATTCGAAAATATTGCGTGTTTTGTGTTCGGTATATAGGTTTCCATTAATTTTTTAACAATGGTTTAATTGCAGAAACAGTATATTCGGTTTTACTTTATTTTATACTTCTAAACATTCACACAGGCGAACACCTTTAAAACCCATTAATTTTTTAATCATTCTTTAGGAAATGTGCTGATTTATTAGGCAACTTATTATAGCCGTGCACCGAAATTTACTCCGAAAATATTGCGTGTTTTGTATTCTGTATAAAGGTTTCCATGATTTTTTATCAATGGTTTAATTGTTGAAACAATATATTCGGATTTACTTTATTTGACATTTCTAAAATTTCACACAGACGAACACCTTTAAAACCGAATAATTTTTACGTCATTCATTAGGAAATGTGCTTATTTGTTAGGAAATTAATTTTCAGCCGTGCACCAGAATTTAATTCGGAAATATTGCGTGTTTTATATTGGGTATATCAGTTTCCACAATTTTCTAACAATAGTTTCATTGTTGAAACAATGTATTCCGTTTTGCTATTTTTTACATTTCTAAAAATTCACACAGGCGAACACCTTTTAAACCGAATAATTTTTTATGTCACTCATTTGGAAATGTGCTTATTTATTTGGAAATTAATTTTCAGCCGTGTACCGGAATTTATTTCAAAAATATTGCGTGTTTTATATTTGGTATAAAAGTTTCCAGTATTTTCTAACAATCTTTTAATTGTTGAAACAATATATTCAGTTTTACTTTATTTTACATTTCTAAACATTTACACAGGCGAACACCTTTAAAACCCATTAATTTTTTAATCATTCTTTAGGAAATATGCTGATTTATTAGGAAACTTATTTTCAGGCGTGCACCGAAATTTAATTCGAAAATATTGCGTGTTTTGTATTCGATATATAGGTTTCCATTATTTTTTATCAATGGTTTAATTGTTAAAACAGTATATTCGGTTTTACTTTATTTTATAGTTCTAAACATTCACACAGGCGAACACCTTTAAAACCGAATAATTTTTACGTCGTTCATTAGGAAATGTGCTTATTTATTAGGAAATTAATTTTCAGCCGTGCACCAGAATTTAATTCCGAAATATTGCGTGTTTTATATTTGGTATATCAGTTTCCAGAATTTTCTAACAATAGTTTCATTGTTGAAACAATGTATTACTTACTATGTGTTTTACTATTTTTTACATTTCTAAAAATTCACACAGGCGAACACCGTTTAAACCGAATAATTTTTATGTCACTCATTTAGATATGTGCTTATTTATTAGGAAATTAATTTTCACCCGTGTACCGGAATTTATTTCAAAAATATTGCGTGTTTTATATTTGGTATAAAAGTTTCCACTATTTTCTAACAATGGCTTAATTGTTGAAACAATATATTTAGTTTTACTCTGTTTTATTTTTCTAAACATTCACACAGGCGAACACCTATAAAACCCATTAATTTTTGAATCAATCTTTAGGAAATGTGCTTATTTATTAGGAAATATATTTTCAGCCAGGCATTGAAATTTAATTCGAAAATATTGCGTGTTTTGTATTCGGTATATAGGTTTCCATGATTTTTTAACAATGGTTTAATTGTTGAAACAATATATTTAGTTTTACTCTATTTTATTTTTCTAAAAATTCACACAGGCGAACACCTACACTATGACGCAAAAGTTTAGACAATGACGTCATTCAGCTTTAAAATGTAGAATTATGACGTCAGAATTACAAAAACCTGTAAATATATTCAAAAACTGATTTAAAATGCTATGTACAAAAGACAGTCGTTTTATTTGCTATAATACTAATTTTTTTCATAAAAATTCAAATGTGCTTGTCGCAAAAGTTTAGACACTATTCTAAATTTCTTTGAATATTCGCTGGCATATGCAAATTTAGAATCGATGATGTCACAAATTTGGAGTACTTAAGTTCTGCAAACGATTGCGCTTCATAGTCGACATGCCGAGAGCTAAAGAAATTCAAGTGAATGAGGTTTCAAGGATTTGGCAGTTGAAAGGTGAAGGGAAGAGCGTTTCTGAAATTTCTGCTATTATTAATAGGTCAAAAAAATCTATTTATCGAGCTTTATCGAGTGGTTCCGAATATAAAGCAAAATGTCGGTCTGGGAGGCCACGTGTGACAAATGTACGAGAGGATCGCCTGATACAAAGACTAGCGAGTACTCAACAAATGAGCGTACGTGGAGTTCAAAGCTCATCGGGACTCTCTGTATCAAAGGACACGATTCGTAGACGAATTTTGGAAAAAGGAACAATCGTTTATAGCAAAATGCAGAAGAAACCAGCTCTGAAACCACATCATAAGCTACAAAGACTTATGTGGGCTCGAAAGCATATGTCATATGGAGAGAAATGGCAGTCAGTCATATTTAGCGATGAAAAAAAGTGGAATCTGGATGGTCCAGATGGTTGTTTATCGTATTGGCATGACTTGCGGAAGGAACCTCGACGTTTTTTTAGTCGCAGACAAGGAGGGGGCTCGGTGATGGTTTGGGCAGCTTTTTGCTATAATGGACAAGTATCTCTGACCTTCACCAGTGGTCATCAAACTTCACAGCATTATACACAGACATTAGAAGAAAACCTACTGCCATTTGCTGAGCTTCTAGGGGGTCCTCAGTGGGAATTTCAGCAAGACAATGCTTCAATTCACACTGCAAAACATTCAAAATCTTGGTTTAATTCCCATAATATAAGAGTTCTCGACTGGCCAGCATGTAGCCCAGATCTTAACCCTGTAGAAAACCTTTGGAGCATCATGTGTCGCAAAGTTTATAGCAATGCTAGACAATACTCTTCTGAAAAGGAACTTAAGACATCTATTGAGAATGCATGGTACGATATCGATCCACAAACTATGCAAGATTTAGTTTCTTCCATGCAATCTCGTGTATATGACGTAATACATAAGCATGGATGCGCAACCAGGTTTTAAAAATTGTTTATTTCGATTTTATTTAATTTGTGTCTAAACTTTTGAGACAGCAGTTTATTTTTGTTACCATTTAATTTATTGCAATATGCACAATTCCACTTTTCTTTTTTTGTTTAAATATTGTTTATATGTACAGCACATTAATTTCAAGCAGTGATTTGAAAATTGAATAAATATTTTTCAAAGTATGTAAGAATTTCTTCATTGTCTAAACTTTTGCGTCATAGTGTATAAAACCCATTAATTTTTGAATCAATCTTTAGGAAATGTGCTGATTTATTAGGAAACTTATTATCTGCCGTGCACCGAAATTTAATTCGAAAATATTGCGTGTTTTGTATTCGGTATATAGGTTTCCCTGATTTTTTAACAATGGTTTAATTGTTGAAACAATATATTCGGTCTTACTTTATTCGACATTTCTAAACATTCACACAGGCGAACTCCTTTAAAACCCAATAATTTTTGAATCAATCTTTAGGAAATATGCTGATTTATTAGGAAACTTATTTTCAGCTGTGCACCGAAATTTAATTCGAAAATATTGCGTGTTTTATATTCGGTATATTGGTTTCCATGATTTTTTAACAATGGTTTCATTGTTGAAACAATGTAGTCCGTTTTACTTTATTTTATATTTCTAAACATTCACACATGCGGACGCCTTTAAAACCGAGTAATTTTTATGTCATTAATTTGGAAATGTGCTCATTTATTAGGAAACTAATTTTCAGCCGTGCACCGAAATTTAATTCGAAAATATTGCGTGTTTTTTATTCGGTATATTGGTTTCCATGATTTTTTAACAATGGTTTCATTGTTGAAACAATGTATTCCGTTTTGCTTTATTTTATATTTCTAATCATTCACACATGCGGACGCCTTTAAAATCGAATAATGTTTACGTCATTAATTTGGAAATGTGATTATTCATTAGGAATATAATTTTCAGCCGCACACCGGAATTTAATTCGGAAATATTGCGTGTTTTGTGTTCGGGATATAGGTTTCCGTGATTTTGTAACAATGGTTTAATTGTTGAAACAATATATTCAGTTTTACTCTATTTTACATTTCTAAACATTCTCACAGGCGAACACCTTTAAAACCCATTAATTTTTTAATCATTCTTTAGGAAATGTGCTGATTTATTAGGAAACTTATTATAGCCGTGCACCGAAATTTACTCCGAAAATATTGCGTGTTTTGTATTCTGTATATAGGTTTCCATGATTTTTTATCAATGGTTTAATTGTTGAAACAATATATTCGGATTTACTTTATTTGACATTTCTAAAAATTCACACAGACGAACACCTTTAAAACCGAATAATTTTTACGTCATTCATTAGGAAATGTGCTTATTTATTAGGAAATTAATTTTCAGCCGTGCACCTGAATTTAATTCGGAAATATTGCGTGTTTTATATTCGGTATATCAGTTTCCAGAATTTTCTAACAATAGTTTCATTGTTGAAACAATGGATTACTTACTACGTGTTTTACTATTTTTTACATTTCTAAAAATTCACACAGGCGAACACCGTTTAAACCGAATAATTTTTACGCTATTCATTAGGAAATGTTCTTATTTATTAAGAAATTAATTTTCAGCCGTGCACCAGAATTTAATTCGGAAATATTGCGTGTTTTATATTGGGTATATCAGTTTCCACAATTTTCTAACAATAGTTTCATTGTTGAAACAATGCGTTCCGTTTTACCATTTTTTACATTTCTAAAAATTCACGCAGGCGAACCGGATAATTTTTATGTCACTCATTTGGAAATGTACTTATTTATTAGGAAATTAATTTTCAGCCGTGTACCGGAATGTATTTCAAAACTATTGCGTGTTTTATATTTGGTATAAGAGTTTCCAGTATTTTCTAGCAATCTTTTAATTGTTGAAACAATATATTCAGTTTTACTTTATTTTACATTTCTAAACATTTACACAGGCGAACACTTTTAAAACCCATTAATTTTTGAATCATTCTTTAGGAAATGCGCTTATTTATTAGGAATATAATTTTCAGCCGCACACCGGAATTTAATTCGGAAATATTGCGTGTTTTGTATTCGGTATATAGGTTTCCATGATTGTTTAACAATGGTTTAATTGTTGAAACAATATATTTAGTTTTACTCTATTTTATTTTTCTAAAAATTCACACAGGCGAACACCTATAAAACCCATTAATTTTTTAATCAATCTTTAGGAAATGTGCTGATTTATTAGGAAACTTATTATCTGCCGTGCACCGAAATTTAATTCGAAAATATTGCGTGTTTTGTATTCGGTATATAGGTTTCCCTGATTTTTTAACAATGGTTTAATTGTTGAAACAATATATTCGGTTTTACTTTATTCGACATTTCTAAAAATTCATACAGGCGAACACCTTTAAAACCGAATAATTTTTACGTCTTTCGTTAGGAAATGTGCTTATTTATTAGGAAATTAATTTTCATCCGTGCACCAGAATTTAATTCGGAAATATTGCGTGTTTTATGTTCGAAATATCAGTTTGCAGGACTTACTAACAATAGTTTCATTGTTGAAACAATGTATTCCGTTTTGCTATTTTTTACATTTCTAAAAATTCACACAGGCGAACACCTTTTAAACCGAATAATTTTTTATGTCACTCATTTGGAAATGTGCTTATTTATTTGGAAATTAATTTTCAGCCGTGTACCGGAATTTATTTCAAAAATATTGCGTGTTTTATATTTGGTATAAAAAATTCCAGTATTTTCTAACAATCTTTTAATTGTTGAAACAATATATTCAGTTTTACTTTATTTTACATTTCTAAACATTTACACAGGCGAACACCTTTAAAACCCATTAATTTTTGAATCATTGTTTAGGAAATGTGATTATTCATTAGGAATTTAATTTTCAGCCGCACACCGGAATTTGATTCGGAAATATTGCGTGTTTTGTGTTCGTGATATAGGTTTCCATGATTTTGTAACAATGGTTTAATTGTTGAAACAATATATTCAGTTTTACTCTATTTTTTACATTTCTAAACATTCACACAGGCGAACTCCTTTAAACCCCATTAATTTTTAAATCAATCTTTAGGAAATATGCTGATTTATTAGGAAACTTATTTTCAGCCGTGCACCGAAATTTAATTCGAAAATATTGAGTGTTTTATATTCGGTATATTGGTTTCCATGATTTTTTAACAATGGTTTCATTGTTGAAACAATGTATTCCGTTTTACTTTATTTTATATTTCTAAACATTCACACATGCGGACGCCTTTAAAACCGAGTAATTTTTATGTCATTAATTTGGAAATGTGATCATTTATTAGGAAACTAATTTTCAGCCGTGCACCGAAATTTAATTCGAAAATATTGCGTGTTTTTTATTCGGTATATTGGTTTCCATGATTTTTTAACAATGGTTTCATTGTTGAAACAATGTATTCCGTTTTGCTTTATTTTATATTTCTAATCATTCACCCATGCGGACGCCTTTAAAATCGAATAATGTTTACGTCATTAATTTGGAAATGTGATTATTCATTAGGAATATAATTTTCAGCCGCACACCGGAATTTAATTCGGAAATATTGCGTGTTTTGTGTTCGGGATATAGGTTTCCATGATTTTGTAACAATGGTTTAATTGTTGAAACAATATATTCAGTTTTACTCTATTTTACATTTCTAAACATTCACACAGGCAAACACCTTTAAAACCCATTAATTTTTTAATCATTCTTTACTAAATGTGCTGATTTATTAGGAAACTTATTATAGCCGTGCACCGAAATTTACTCCGAAAATATTGCGTGTTTTGTATTCTGTATAAAGGTTTCCATGATTTTTTATCAATGGTTTAATTGTTGAAACAATATATTCGGATTTACTTTATTCGACATTTCTAAAAATGCATACAGGCGAACACCTTTAAAACCGAATAATTTTTACGTCATTCGTTAGGAAATGTGCTTATTCATTAGGAAATTAATTTTCATCCGTGCACCAGAATTTAATTCGGAAATATTGCGTGTTTTATGTTCGAAATATCAGTTTGCAGGACTTACTAACAATATTTTCTTTTTTGAAACAATGTATTCCGTTTTGCTATTTTTTACATTTCTAAAAATTCCCACAGGCGAACACCTTTTAAACCGAATAATTTTTGAATCATTCTTTAGGAAATGTGATTATTCATTAGGAATATAATTTTCAGCCGCACGCCGGAATCTAATTCGGAAATATTGCGTGTTTTGTGTTCGGGATATAGGTTTCCATGATATTGTAACAATGGTTTAATTGTTGAAACAATATATTCAGTTTTACTCTATTTTACATTTCTAAACATTCACACAGGCGAACTCCTTTAAAACCCAATAATTTTTGAATCAATCTTTAGGAAATATGCTGATTTATTAGGAAACTTATTTTCAGCTGTGCACCGAAATTTAATTCGAAAATATTGCGTGTTTTATATTCGGTATATTGGTTTCCATGATTTTTTAACAATGGTTTCATTGTTGAAACAATGTAGTCCGTTTTACTTTATTTTATATTTCTAAACATTCACACATGCGGACGCCTTTAAAACCGAGTAATTTTTATGTCATTAATTTGGAAATGTGCTCATTTATTAGGAAACTAATTTTCAGCCGTGCACCGAAATTTAATTCGAAAATATTGCGTGTTTTTTATTCGGTATATTGGTTTCCATGATTTTTTAACAATGGTTTCATTGTTGAAACAATGTATTCCGTTTTGCTTTATTTTATATTTCTAATCATTCACACATGCGGACGCCTTTAAAATCGAATAATGTTTACGTCATTAATTTGGAAATGTGATTATTCATTAGGAATATAATTTTCAGCCGCACACCGGAATTTAATTCGGAAATATTGCGTGTTTTGTGTTCGGGATATAGGTTTCCGTGATTTTGTAACAATGGTTTAATTGTTGAAACAATATATTCAGTTTTACTCTATTTTACATTTCTAAACATTCTCACAGGCGAACACCTTTAAAACCCATTAATTTTTTAATCATTCTTTAGGAAATGTGCTGATTTATTAGGAAACTTATTATAGCCGTGCACCGAAATTTACTCCGAAAATATTGCGTGTTTTGTATTCTGTATATAGGTTTCCATGATTTTTTATCAATGGTTTAATTGTTGAAACAATATATTCGGATTTACTTTATTTGACATTTCTAAAAATTCACACAGACGAACACCTTTAAAACCGAATAATTTTTACGTCATTCATTAGGAAATGTGCTTATTTATTAGGAAATTAATTTTCAGCCGTGCACCTGAATTTAATTCGGAAATATTGCGTGTTTTATATTCGGTATATCAGTTTCCAGAATTTTCTAACAATAGTTTCATTGTTGAAACAATGGATTACTTACTACGTGTTTTACTATTTTTTACATTTCTAAAAATTCACACAGGCGAACACCGTTTAAACCGAATAATTTTTACGCTATTCATTAGGAAATGTTCTTATTTATTAAGAAATTAATTTTCAGCCGTGCACCAGAATTTAATTCGGAAATATTGCGTGTTTTATATTGGGTATATCAGTTTCCACAATTTTCTAACAATAGTTTCATTGTTGAAACAATGCGTTCCGTTTTACCATTTTTTACATTTCTAAAAATTCACGCAGGCGAACACCTTTTAAACCGGATAATTTTTATGTCACTCATTTGGAAATGTACTTATTTATTAGGAAATTAATTTTCAGCCGTGTACCGGAATGTATTTCAAAACTATTGCGTGTTTTATATTTGGTATAAGAGTTTCCAGTATTTTCTAGCAATCTTTTAATTGTTGAAACAATATATTCAGTTTTACTTTATTTTACATTTCTAAACATTTACACAGGCGAACACTTTTAAAACCCATTAATTTTTGAATCATTCTTTAGGAAATGCGCTTATTTATTAGGAATATAATTTTCAGCCGCACACCGGAATTTAATTCGGAAATATTGCGTGTTTTGTATTCGGTATATAGGTTTCCATGATTGTTTAACAATGGTTTAATTGTTGAAACAATATATTTAGTTTTACTCTATTTTATTTTTCTAAAAATTCACACAGGCGAACACCTATAAAACCCATTAATTTTTTAATCAATCTTTAGGAAATGTGCTGATTTATTAGGAAACTTATTATCTGCCGTGCACCGAAATTTAATTCGAAAATATTGCGTGTTTTGTATTCGGTATATAGGTTTCCCTGATTTTTTAACAATGGTTTAATTGTTGAAACAATATATTCGGTTTTACTTTATTTGACATTTCTAAAACTTCACACAGGCGGACTCCTTTAAAACGGAATAATTTTTATATCATTCTTTAGGAAATGTCCTTATTTATTAGGAAACCAATTTTCAGCCGTGCACCGAAATTTAATTCGAAAATATTGCGTGTTTTGTGTTCGGTATATAGGTTTCCATGATATTGTAACAATGGTTTAATTGTTGAAACAATATATTCAGTTTTACTCTATTTTACATTTCTAAACATTCACACAGGCGAACTCCTTTAAAACCCAATAATTTTTGAATCAATCTTTAGGAAATATGCTGATTTATTAGGAAACTTATTTTCAGCTGTGCACCGAAATTTAATTCGAAAATATTGCGTGTTTTATATTCGGTATATTGGTTTCCATGATTTTTTAACAATGGTTTCATTGTTGAAACAATGTAGTCCGTTTTACTTTATTTTATATTTCTAAACATTCACACATGCGGACGCCTTTAAAACCGAGTAATTTTTATGCCATTAATTTGGAAATGTGCTCATTTATTAGGAAACTAATTTTCAGCCGTGCACCGAAATTTAATTCGAAAATATTGCGTGTTTTTTATTCGGTATATTGGTTTCCATGATTTTTTAACAATGGTTTCATTGTTGAAACAATGTATTCCGTTTTGCTTTATTTTATATTTCTAATCATTCACACATGCGGACGCCTTTAAAATCGAATAATGTTTACGTCATTAATTTGGAAATGTGATTATTCATTAGGAATATAATTTTCAGCCGCACACCGGAATTTAATTCGGAAATATTGCGTGTTTTGTGTTCGGGATATAGGTTTCCGTGATTTTGTAACAATGGTTTAATTGTTGAAACAATATATTCAGTTTTACTCTATTTTACATTTCTAAACATTCTCACAGGCGAACACTTTTAAAACCCATTAATTTTTGAATCATTCTTTAGGAAATGCGCTTATTTATTAGGAATATAATTTTCAGCCGCACACCGGAATTTAATTCGGAAATATTGCGTGTTTTGTATTCGGTATATAGGTTTCCATGATTGTTTAACAATGGTTTAATTGTTGAAACAATATATTTAGTTTTACTCTATTTTATTTTTCTAAAAATTCACACAGGCGAACACCTATAAAACCCATTAATTTTTTAATCAATCTTTAGGAAATGTGCTGATTTATTAGGAAACTTATTATCTGCCGTGCACCGAAATTTAATTCGAAAATATTGCGTGTTTTGTATTCGGTATATAGGTTTCCCTGATTTTTTAACAATGGTTTAATTGTTGAAACAATATATTCGGTTTTAGTTTATTCGACATTTCTAAAAATTCATACAGGCGAACACCTTTAAAACCGAATAATTTTTACGTCATTCGTTAGGAAATGTGCTTATTTATTAGGAAATTAATTTTCATCCGTGCACCAGAATTTAATTCGGAAATATTGCGTGTTTTATGTTCGAAATATCAGTTTGCAGGACTTACTAACAATAGTTTCATTGTTGAAACAATGTATTCCGTTTTGCTATTTTTTACATTTCTAAAAATTCACACAGGCGAACACCTTTTAAACCGAATAATTTTTTATGTCACTCATTTGGAAATGTGCTTATTTATTTGGAAATTAATTTTCAGCCGTGTACCGGAATTTATTTAAAAAATATTGCGTGTTTTATATTTGGTATAAAAAATTCCAGTATTTTCTAACAATCTTTTAATTGTTGAAACAATATATTCAGTTTTACTTTATTTTACATTTCTAAACATTTACACAGGCGAACACCTTTAAAACCCATTAATTTTTGAATCATTGCTTAGGAAATGTGATTATTCATTAGGAATTTAATTTTCAGCCGCACACCGGAATTTGATTCGGAAATATTGCGTGTTTTGTGTTCGTGATATAGGTTTCCATGATTTTGTAACAATGGTTTAATTGTTGAAACAATATATTCAGTTTTACTCTATTTTTTACATTTCTAAACATTCACACAGGCGAACTCCTTTAAAACCCATTAATTTTTAAATCAATCTTTAGGAAATATGCTGATTTATTAGGAAACTTATTTTCAGCCGTGCACCGAAATTTAATTCGAAAATATTGAGTGTTTTATATTCGGTATATTGGTTTCCATGATTTTTTAACAATGGTTTCATTGTTGAAACAATGTATTCCGTTTTACTTTATTTTATATTTCTAAACATTCACACATGCGGACGCCTTTAAAACCGAGTAATTTTTATGTCATTAATTTGGAAATGTGCTCATTTATTAGGAAACTAATTTTCAGCCGTGCACCGAAATTTAATTCGAAAATATTGCGTGTTTTTTATTCGGTATATTGGTTTCCATGATTTTTTAACAATGGTTTCATTGTTGAAACAATGTATTCCGTTTTGCTTTATTTTATATTTCTAATCATTCACACATGCGGACGCCTTTAAAATCGAATAATGTTTACGTCATTAATTTGAAAATGTGATTATTGATTAGGAATATAATTTTCAGCCGCACACCGGAATTTAATTCGGAAATATTGCGTGTTTTGTGTTCGGGATATAGGTTTCCATGATTTTGTAACAATGGTTTAATTGTTGAAACAATATATTCAGTTTTACTCTATTTTACATTTCTAAACATTCACACAGGCAAACACCTTTAAAACCCATTAATTTTTTAATCATTCTTTACTAAATCTGCTGATTTATTAGGAAACTTATTATAGCCGTGCACCGAAATTTACTCCGAAAATATTGCGTGTTTTGTATTCTGTATAAAGGTTTCCATGATTTTTTATCAATGGTTTAATTGTTGAAACAATATATTCGGATTTACTTTATTTGACATTTCTAAAAATTCACACAGACGAACACCTTTAAAACCGAATAATTTTTACGTCATTCATTAGGAAATGTGCTTATTTATTAGGAAATTAATTTTAAGCAGTGCACCAGAATTTAATTCGGAAATATTGCGTGTTTTATATTCGGTATATCAGTTTCCAGAATTTTCTAACAATAGTTTCATTGTTGAAACAATGTATTACTTACTACGTGTTTTACTATTTTTTACATTTCTAAAAATTCACACAGGCGAACACCGTTTAAACCGAATAATTTTTACGCTATTCATTAGGAAATGTTCTTATTTATTAAGAAATTAATTTTCAGCCGTGCACCAGAATTTAATTCGGAAATATTGCGTGTTTTATATTGGGTATATCAGTTTCCACAATTTTCTAACAATAGTTTCATTGTTGAAATAATGCGTTCCGTTTTACTATTTTTTACATTTCTAAAAATTCACGCAGGCGAACACCTTTTAAACCGGATAATTTTTATGTCACTCATTTGGAAATGTACTTATTTATTAGGAAATTAATTTTCAGCCGTGTACCGGAATGTATTTCAAAACTATTGCGTGTTTTATATTTGGTATAAGAGTTTCCAGTATTTTCTAACAATCTTTTAATTGTTGAAACAATATATTCAGTTTTACTTTATTTTACATTTCTAAACATTTACACAGGCGAACACTTTTAAAACCCATTAATTTTTGAATCATTCTTTAGGAAATGCGCTTATTTATTAAGAATATAATTTTCAGCCGCACACCGGAATTTAATTCGGAAATATTGCGTGTTTTGTATTCGGTATATAAGTTTCCATGATTTTTTAACAATGGTTTAATTGTTGAAACAATATATTCGGTTTTACTTTATTTGACATTTCTGAAACTTCACACAGGCGGACTCCTTTAAAACCGAAAAATTTTTATATCATTCTTTAGGAAATGTGCTTATTTATTAGGAAACTAATTTTCAGCCGTGCACCGAAATTTAATTCGAAAATATTGCGTGTTTTGTGTTCGGTACACTCTAAATCGAAATGTCTTAAATTCAGACACTTAAGTGTCTGAAACGGAGTGTTCAATTTTCAGACATTTTAAAATGTCTGAATTTTTTCAGAAACTTTTTGCGTCTGAATTTTAGACACTTCAAACGTCTGAATCGCAGCCATTTTTTTAAAGCATTATACGTAGCCATGTTTGACCACGTTGATCCTGGAAAAGTATATGGCCATTATTCTGACCTACTCCCCCCACCCCCCCCACACACACAGCCTGATTTTAGGGGCTCCAAAATATGGTATGCAATTTTCATAAAGCTGATAATTGAAAACTTTTTCGACTTTGTACTGATTATAATCAATATTTTGAATTTATAGAGTAGAATAAGATTAAAAATTAAAATATTTGTCACAATACAGTAAAACCTCTCAATAGTAGGCACCTTAGAACCGTGGAATTTGTTCGCCATTCGGAAGTGTCTGTTTTTCTGAGGTAAAAAAAAATAAAATATGTGCATTTTGTTAATAAAAAATGTGCTTCTTAAATAGTTGTGTCCTCTATGTAGGAGTGTCCGTTATGGAGATTTTACAACAAAACTTTCATAGGACAATTTTCTTCAGCGAACACTGACCTTTTTCAAGATAAATACATTTTTTTTTACCTCATAAAAGCGAACACAATCGAATAGCAGGCAAATTCAACGTTCCAAAACGCGTTCAATTCGCGAGGTGGCCGCGATTGAGAGTTTTTACTGTATTTATTTTTTTATTTAGTTTTTAATCTAATTCTACTTTTAAAGTTCAAAATGCTGATTATAATCAATACAATGTTGAAACACATTTAAAATATAAGCTTTAAAAAAAATCCATATCGAATTTGGAGCACGTAAAGTCGTAGGGGGGGGGGGGGCTGCGCTTGCTTTAATCAGGCCCTCCTTCTGGAAAAAGTCCAACCCTGTATTATGATTCGATAAATGTACGTGTCAGTTTTAAGTGCAAAATCTAGCTATATGCAAATAAATATTTTATAAAAATCTACCTCTTTTCTTTGTATTCATTTTTAATTTCAAATTACTTTTTAACTAAAAGTAATCAAAAAATCAATATTATATAATTAATTCAACTGAAATATATCTGTATATTTTTACCGCATTCTTACAATTACATTAACGGTACATGATTATATGAATTTAAGAATCTAAAAATAATCATTAAAATTTAACATTGTGACTAGAGATAACGCGAGATCCTTTTTTCTAAATCTTTGTTGACATCAACAAATTTTTTTCTTCTTCAACGTCTACATTAGTGACGTCAATTTCCGTTCAAACAATCAAATCGTGAAGCTGTGGTTTTGACTTTTGAATCATAAAAAGATTATATGTTGACTATTTTCAGTATGGCAAATGGGATATTTCTAAAATACTCGGAAACACTAAAATTATAGCAAAGGGAAATCTTTTAATTAGAATGACCGGATTTAATGAGTTTTATCAGTCAAAACATTTTAAAATAAATAAATGAACACAAGTAATTCGCTGTATTAAATATATGGGGGAATCAATGAATGGAAGGATGTTCGAACTATATTCTTTTTTTAAATTTATGATGTACACACTATGAGGCAGAAGAAAACTTCATTAGACAAGAAAAGCATAAATAATAAATAAAAGCAGCTATTAACAGGAATGTTTACTATAAATGCTTTTGAATTCCAGTACATAACACATAATAAATCTATCAGAAATGTAAAAATCGATGTAAACATTACAAATGCTGCCGCATTAAATGCTTATAAAAATATTGTATACGTAAATAAATAATTAAAAAGGGTACTTCAGAGTAATAATTACACCAAAAAAATACTATTAAGGTAGTCTTGATGGTAATTAAGAAGTATGAGCCAATCAACAGGCGATGTCACTGCGATTTTTAAAGTAATGGCTACATAAGAAAAGGCTTAGGAAGGTGTAAAATTGATAAATTCAGTAACCGCTAATATACACCATGCAGAGACACCAAAATTTATTTTAAAGATAACATTGGATAGAAAATAATACAGAAATATGATTGCAGATGATTTGAAGAGTAGAAATTTAAATATTAGCAAGATAAAATTTTAACATGGAAATACCATAGGCAAAATGCTTTGAACATATTTTGGCATAACTCAGGAACTAATAAAGCTATAGACTCGTGTGAGGTCTTCATTTAAAGAGAAAACAATCACAGAGAGTTTTAAATACTTAGTTAAGACCCCACTTACCTGGGAAAAGGTCTGATTATTCCAAAAGCACATTCGCCCAGAGGACGTCCGGATTGGAGGCTACGTAAGTATCCGTTAGATAGGCAGACTTGGATATTTAAAAAATAAAATCCCCTTGCACATCCGACTAGCTCTGTTAAAAGAATGGAAAATTTCCATCCTGAAAACATAGCCCGACAGACAACAGTTCTCTTTACAAATTTGACGAGATGAAGAACACTGTATTAGTTTTATAGATAAATTTTAATACGGAGTACCACTATGTCGATAGAAATTAAATCCCGGAACTTCACATTCCGCAAAAAACAATCAAGTCAAAATAAATTATTAGTTAAAATGTACGCGTACATAAAAACAAACATTCAGTTTGAATTACAAACGAACATCGAGTTCGAAAGGAAGACGCATGCGCAACTGAGAGTGCCCCCTGGTGAATGCGGAGCGGAGTTACAAAGTGTCTTAAAATTAGACGATTGCAGATTTTTTAGACACTTTTATCAGTTCGTGTACACTATGATCATAGTAAGACACTTAGGTGTTTTAAATTAAGACATCTATTGTGACTGAATTTTCAGATTCAGACACTTAAGTGTCTGAAATTCTTTTTCAGTCACATATGTATCTTAATTTAAGACGCCTTTATTTGCAGTGTATATAGGTTTCCATGATTTTTTAACAATGGTTTAATTGTTGAAACAATATATTCAGTTTTACTCTATTTTACATTTCTAAACATTCACACAGGCGAACTCCTTTAAAACCCATTAATTTTTGAATCACTCTTTAGGAAATACGCTGATTTATTAGGAAACTTATTTTCAGGCGTGCACCGAAATTTAATTCGAAAATATTGCGTGTTTTGTATTCGGTATATAGGTTTCCATGATTTTTTATCAATGGTTTAATTGCTGAAACAATATATTCGGATTTATTTTATTTGACATTTCTAAAAATTCACACAGACGAACACCTTTAAAACCGAATAATTTTTACGTCATTCATTAGGAAATGTGCTTATTTATAAGGAAATTAATTTTCAGCCGTGCACCGGAATTTAATTTGGAAATATTGCGTGTTTTATATTCGGTATATCAGTTTCCAGGATTTACTAACAATAGTTTCATTGCTGAAACAATGTATTCCGTTTTACTTTAATTGACATTTCTAAACATTCACACAGCCGGACGCCTTTGAAACCCATTAATTTTTTAATCATTCTTTAGGAAATGTGCTGATTTATTAGGAAACTTACTTTTAGCCGTGCACCAAAATTTAATTCGAAAATATTGCGTGTTTTGTATTCGGTGTATCAGTTGTTTCCAGGATTTTCTAACAATGGTTTAATTGTTGAAACAATATATTTGGTTTTACTTTATTTTACATTTCGAAAAATTCACAAAGGCGAACACCTTTAAAACCGAATAATTTTTACGTTATTCATTAGGAAAAGTGCTTATTTATTAGGAAATTAATTTTCAGCCGTGCACCGGAATTTAATTTGGAAATATTGCGTGTTTTATATTCGGTATATCAGTTTCCAGGATTTACTAACAATAGTTTCATTGCTGAAACAATGTATTCCGTTTTACTTTAATTGACATTTCTAAACATTCACACAGGCGGACGCCTTTGAAACCCATTAATTTTTTAATCATTCTTTAGGAAATGTGCTGATTTATTAGGAAACTTACTTTTAGCCGTGCACCAAAATTTAATTCGAAAATATTGCGTGTTTTGTATTCGGTGTATCAGTTGTTTCCAGGATTTTCTAACAATGGTTTAATTGTTGAAACAATATATTTGGTTTTACTTTATTTTACATTTCGAAAAATTCACAAAGGCGAACACCTTTAAAACCGAATAATTTTTACGTTATTCATTAGGAAAAGTGCTTATTTATTAGGAAATTAATTTTCAGCCGTGCACCGGAATTTAATTCGTAAATATTGCGTATTTTATATTCGGTATATCAGTTTCCAGGATTATCTAACAATGGTTTAATTGTTGAAACAATATATTCGGTTTTACTTTATTTGATATTTCTAAAAAATCACACAGGCGAACACCTTTAAAACCGAATAATTTTTAGGTCATTCATTAGGAAATATGCTTATTTATTAGAAAATTAATTTTCAGCGGTGCACCGGAATTTAATTCGGAAATATTGCGTGTTTTATATTCGGTATATCAGTTTCCAGGATTTAATAACAATAGTTTCATTGTTGAAACAATGTATTCCGTTTTGCTTTATTTTATATTTCTAATCATTCACACATGCGGACGCCTTTAAAATCGAATAATTTTTACGTCATTAATTTGGAAATGTGATTATTTATTAGGAAACTATATTTCATCCGTGCACCGAAATTTAATTCGGAAATACTGCGTGTTTTGTATTCGGTATATAGGTTACCATGATTTTTTAACAATGGTTTAATTGTTCAAACAATATATTCGGTTTTACTTTATTTGATTTTTCTAAAACTTCACACAGGCGGACTCCTTTAAAACGGAATAATTTTTATATCATTCTTTAGGAAATGTCCTTATTTATTAGGAAACCAATTTTCAGCCGTGCACCGAAATTTAATTCGAAAATATTGCGTGTTTTGTGTTCGGTATATAGGTTTCCATTATTTTTTAACAATGGTTTAATTGCTGAAACAGTATATTCGGTTTTACTTTATTTTATACTTCTAAACATACTTCTAAACAGGCGAACACCTTAAAACCCATTAATTTTTTTATCATACTTTAGGAAATGTGCTGATTTATTAGGAAACTTATTATAGCCGTGCACCGAAATTTACTCCGAAAATATTGTGTGTTTTGTATTCTGTATAAAGGTTTCCATGATTTTTTATCAATGGTTTAATCGTTGAAACAATATATTCGGATTTACTTAATTTGACATTTCTAAAAATTCACACAGACGAACACCTTTAAAACCGAATAATTTTTACGTCATTCATTAGGAAATGTGCTTATTTATTAGGAAATTAATTTTCAGCCGTGCACCAGAATTTAATTCGGAAATATTGCGTGTTTTATATTCGGTATATCAGTTTCCAGAATTTTCTAACAATAGTTTCATTGTTGAAACAATGTATTACTTACTACGTGTTTTACTATTTTTTACATTTCTAAAAATTCACACAGGCGAACACCGTTTAAACCGAATAAATTTTATGCCATTCATTAGGAAATGTGCTTATTTATTAAGAAATTAATTTTCAGCCGTGCACCAGAATTTAATTCGGAAATATTGCGTGTTTTATATTCGGTATATCAGTTTCCAGAATTTTCTAACAATAGTTTCATTGTTGAAACAATGTGTTCCGTTTTACTATTTTTTACATTTCTAAAAATTCACGCAGGCGAACACCTTTTAAACCGGATAATTTTTATGTCACTCATTTGGAAATGTACTTATTTATTAGGAAATTAATTTTCAGCCGTGTACCGGAATGTATTTCAAAACTATTGCGTGTTTTATATTTGGTATAAAAGTTTCCAGTATTTTCAAACAATTTTTTAATTGTTGAAACAATATATTCAGTTTTACTTTATTTTACATTTCTAAACATTTACACAGGCGAACACCTTTAAAACCCATTAATTTTTGAATCATTCATTAGGAAATGCGCTTATTTATTAGGAATATAATTTTCAGCCGCACACCGGAATTAATTCGGAAATATTGCGTGTTTTGTATTCGGTATATAGGTTTCCATGATTTTTTAACAGTGGTTTAATTGTTGAAACAATATATTCGGTTTTACTTTATTTGACATTTCTAAAACTTCACACAGGCGGACTCCTTTAAAACCGAAAAATTTTTATATCATTCTTTAGGAAATGTGCTTATTTATTAGGAAACTAATTTTCAAACGTGCACCGGAATTTAATTTGGAAATATTGCGTGTTTTATATTCGGTATATCAGTTTCCAGGATTTACTAACAATAGTTTCATTGCTGAAACAATGTATTCCGTTTTATTTTAATTGACATTTCTAAACATTCACACAGGCCGACACCTTTAAAACCCATTAATTTTTTAATCATTCTTTAGGAAATGTGCTGATTTATTAGGAAACTTACTTTTAGCCGTGCACCGAAATTTAATTCGTAAATATTGCGTGTTTTGTATTCGGTATATAGGTTTCCATGATTTTTTAACAATGGTTTAATTGTTGAAATAGTATATTCTGTTTTACTTTATTTGACATTTCTAAACATTCACACAGGCGAAGACCTTTAAAACCGAATAATTTTTACGTCATTAATTTGGAAATGTGCTTATTTATTAGGAAACTAATTTTCAGCCGTGCACTGAAATTTAATTCGGAAATATTGAGTGTTTTATATTCGGTATACCAGTTTCCAGGATTTTCTAAAAATGGTTTAATTGTTGAAACAATATATTTGGTTTTACATTATTTTACATTTCTTAAAATTCACACCTGCGAACACCTTTTAAACCGAATAATTTTTACGTCACTCATTTGGTAAATTTCTTATTTTATTATTAAATTCCGGGGCAAGACTGAAAATTAATTTCCTAAAAATTAGAACTTTTCCTAATGAATGACGTAAAAATTATTCGGTTTTAAAGGTGTTCGCCTGTGTAAATTTTTACAAATGTAAAATAAAGTAAAACGTAATACATTGTTTCAACAATGAAACCATTGTTAAAAAATCATGGAAACCTATATACCGAATACAAAACATGCAAAATTTTCGAATTAAATTTCGGTACACGGCTGAAAATAAGTTTCATAATAAATCAGCACATATCCTAAAGAATGATTCAAAAATTAATGGGATTTAAAGGTGTTCGCCTGTGCGGATGTTTAGAAATGTAAAATAATGTGCATCTGATTATTTTGTTTCAACAATTAAACCATTGTTAAAAAGTCATGGAAACCTATATACCGAATAAAAAACACGCAATATTTTCGAATTAAACATCAGTGCACGGCTGAAAATTAGTTTCCTAATAAATAAGCACATTTCCAAATTAATGACGAAAAAATTAATGGGTTTTAAAGGCGTCCGCATGTGTGAATGTTTAGAAATATACAATAAAGTAAATCCGAATATATTGTTTCAACAATAAAACTATTGTTAAAAAATAATGGAAAATTATATATACCGAATACAAAATACGCAATATTTTCGAATTAAATTTCGGTGCACGGCTGAAAATAAGTTTCCTAATAAATCAGCACATTTCCTAAAGAATGATTAAAAAATTAATGGGTTTTAAAGGTGTTCGCCTGTGTGAATGTTCAGAAATTTAAAATAAAGTAAAACTGAATATATTGTTTCAACAATTAAACCATTGTTAAAAAATCATGGAAACCTATATACCGAATACAAAACACGCAATATTTTCGAATTAAATTTCGGTGCATGTTTGAAAATTAGTTTCCTAATAAATAAGAACATTTCCAAACGAGTGACGTAAAAATTATTCGGTTTAAAAGGTGTTCGCATGTGTGAATTTTTCGATATGTAAAATAAAGTAAAACCAAATATATTGTTTCAACAATTAAACCATTGTTAGAAAATCCTGGAAACTGATATACCGAATATAAAACACGCAATATTTCCGAATTAAATTCTGGTGCACAGCTGATAATTTATTTCCTAATAAATCAGCACATTTCCTAAAGAATGATATAAAAATTATTCGGTTTTAAAGGAGTCCGCCTGTATGAAGTTTTAGAAACGTAAAATAAAGGAAAACAGAATATATTATTTCAACAATTAAACCATTGTTAGAAAATCTGGAAACTTTTATACCGAATACAAAACACGCAATATTTTAGATTTATATTCCGGTGCACGTCCGAAAATTAATTTCCTAATAAATAAGCACATTTCCAAATGAATAACCTAAAAATTATTCGGTTTTAATGGTGCTTGCATGTGTGAATGTTTAGAAATGTCAAATAAAGTAAAACAGAATATATTGTTTCAACAATTAAACCATTGTTAAAATATCATGGAAACCTATATACCGCATACAAACCACGCAATATTTTCGAATTAAATTTCGGTGCACGGCAGAAAATTAGTTTCCTAATAAATAAGCACATTTGCAAAATAATGAAGTAAAAATTACTCGGTTTTAAAGGCGTCCGCATGTGTGAATGTTTAGAAATATAAAATAAAGTAAAACCGAATATATTGCTTCAACAATTAATGCATTGTTAAAAAATAATGGAATTATATATACCAAATACAAATCACGCAATATTTTCTAATTAAGTTTCGGTGCACGGCTGAAAATTTGTTTTCTAATAAATCAGCAAATTTCCTAAAGAATGATATAAAAATTATTCGGTTTTAAAGAAGTCCGCCTGTGTGAAGTTTTAGAAATATAAAATAAAGTAAAACGGAATATATTGTTTGAACTATGAAACTATTGTTAGAAAATTCTGGAAACTCATATACCGAATATAAAACACGCAATATTTCCGAATTAAATTCTGGTGCACGGCTGAAAATTAATTTCCTAATAAACAAGCACATTTCCTAATGAAAGGCGTAAACATTTTTCGGTTTTAATGGTGTTCGCCTGTGTGAATTTTTAGAAATGTAAAATAAAGTAAAACCGAATATATTGTTTCAACAATTAAACCATTGTTACAAAATCATGGAAACCTATATACCGAATACAAAACACGCAATATTTTCGAATTAAATTTCGGTGCACGACTGAAAATTTGTTTCCTAATAAATAGGCTCATTTCCAAATTAATGACGTAAAAATTACTCGGTTTTAAAGGCGTCCGCATGTGTGAATGTTTAGAAATATAAAATAAAGTAAAACCGAATATATTGTTTCAACAATTAAACCATTGTTAAAAAATAATGGAAATTTATGTACCAAATACAAATCACGCAATATTTTCTAATTAAATTTCGGTGCACGGCTGAAAATTAGTTTCCTAATAAACGAGCACATTTCCTAAAGAATGATATAAAAATTATTCGGTTTAAAGGAGTCCGCCTGTGTGAAGTTTTAGAAATGTCAAATAAAGTAAAACCGAATATATTATTTCAACAATTAAACCATTGTTAGAAAATCCTGGAAATTTTTATACCGAATATAAAACACGCAATATTTTTGATTTAAATTCCGGTACACATCCGAAAATTAATTTCCTAATAAATAAGAACTTTTCCTAATAAATGACGTAAAAATTACTCGGTTTTAAAGGTGTTCGCCTGTGTGAATTTTTAGAAATGATACAAATTCATGTAGATGTATTTAATACTTCCTGAAACATAATAAACGGTACGACTAGTCGATGAATCCGTTTTCGCACACGTTTATTTATTTATTGAACAACAAACATATGATTTGTGTGCTTGACATAGAGCCCGCTTTGCGCATACGTTTTAAAAATTTTGTAAAATGATAAATCGTACAAAAAGTAATTAGTAGAGTTGCTGTTTCTACCTTACATTATGTTGAATCAGCGTTAGTCAAATGGTACACACGTTGTCGTTGTCAACAAACATGGAGGCGCCGAGTTGCCTCGCCGTCGCCATTGAAGGAGTTTTTACCTTAGCGTTGCCATTTTTCATTTCCGTAAAGTGAAAGACGAGTGAATGCCAGGAAAATAATACGAAATTTGTGACGCGTTAAAAAATTATTATGTCCATGGTCTCGAACTAATATAATGCAATTCATACTTTAGTTGTTGTCAAACAACTTTTATGTGCCGATTAGTTATTGGATAACAAGATTTGACACGATTGCTGCTTCGCAAAAAGCTATCGCCTGTCTATTGCTCTTTTGGTAACACGTGTGCGATACAACTTTGTTTTGCCATTAAAAGCATGTCACATTGTTTTATGAAAATCGATATACCTAACAAGAATGATTATTCTAACATTAGTTGGTGATATTTTTGACAAACTTGTGTTTGCTGGGTAGATATTTATTCAAATTTCAGGATAAATGCATGTCATCGAGTTATTCAAATGATGTGAAATGCGCAGCTCTCCAGCGCATGTTGAATAAGATATAAGGGAAGGAACCTGTAAAATGGGCAGTATTCGTAGCTTTACTTCTGCTGGGGAAATCATCGTAGAAATTTTGTCTCCCAGGACGCGTGTAATAGCAGAGAATGCCAGGCCACTGTTAATGGAGGCATTTACAGCAGACAGACGATGAAGGGCATGGTGATTGGACTGAGAAGGACAGGTTGGTCCATACGTCAAATTCGCAGCTGAGACACATCTGGGTGCGTCCACAGTGCACCGGCTGTGGCGAAGGTGGTTGGAAAGAGGAAATGTGGAAAGTTTGAAGGGTGCCAGTGCAGCCAGAGTGACGCAGCACATGTGGATAGACGCTTCCCCCGAAAATCAGTAGTGAACCCGCAAGCCACTTCTGCCTCCAATTTGCAGTGTGTTCAAGACATCCTGAATGTTCCCATATAGACCAGAAACATTGTAGTACTTTCATTGACTCTGTACCTAGACGTGCTGCTTCCTGTATCGTTATCCACGGTGGTCCTGCATCCTACTGAGCCGATGCTATTCTCGTTTTGTATTATGACTATATTTTCGAAATATTGTTCAACTACTGTCAGTTGCTGTCTCTCTCTGTTTGTCGAGTTTCATCATTTTCTGGCCACTCTTTCCTGGTGTTGCATTTTCAATGTCAGGTAGTGTATATGTGAAAATATTTTGGTTTGAGAAAGTGGTGCAAGACAGAATTAAAAATTAGTTGCCAGCGGATATTTTATTATCAATAGAGATCTATCATCATTATCTCTATTATAATTAGAGAAAGATTTTTTAAACTTTCGGGGATGCTTCAGCCATCTCTCTGGCTATGTGATTGTTTATTGGCGATAACATCCAACAAATCAAACTTTTTGGTAAAAGTTAATATGGGGATAAAACAATGTGTAAATTATACAATAGAAGGATACATACAGGTAGAAATTGGATGAAATGATCAAGAGACTGGGTCCCAGTGGGGTTTATTTTAATGTGCTTAGAATTTTCGGAACCAGGTTTTCTAAATACTCCTTGGGGAAGTAACATTGGGAGTAAAATTAATGCACAACAAATTTCTGAAAGAGGAAAAAACTTTGTAAATACCAAATTTTAGATTTCTCTGAAATCATAAGCTTAAATATAACACCTACTAGCTGAACCGCCATTGCCCAGGCATATGATAACATTAAATAAACCTCAAAATTACGATTTTATATATTTGACTCTATTTTGTCTGAATTTATATTTTTAAATGAAAAAATTCTTGAAAAAATGTTTACTTTTAGTGATAAAACTGCTTTTAAGAAGACATTTTTTTCACTTGGTTTATTTCACTAATTCTTGTCTGAATTGTTTGAGATATTCTGTAGTTATAATATAAATATGACAGTTATAGATCTCATGACAAAAAATTCGAAAACAAACATACTGATATCTAGTTGATAAAGAGCTGTGTTTTTTTTCTACGTCAGCCCCATCCGCACAAAACTGTGAAAAAACACAAAATAAAATGCATGTTTGGATCTTCATTTCACCCTAATGCACAATCTAATACTTGGCATGCATTACTGGTTGACGCAGAATAAGAGATGAGGTTTTGATGAGAGTTCATTATCATTTTTAATTAATATCTTGACTAATTAACAAAAAATTGTAAATTCTCTGGTGCATCAGAAAAGGTCTTGGCATGGTTCCAAGTTACAAAATGTGCCAGGACTGAAAATATTTTTGATCTCCCCTTTCCCCCAGCTGAAGTTGAAAGGCTAAAGTATATAAAATTCAAGAATGTGCGGAAAAACGTAATATTAAAAAAATTTTCATCTTGATACTGCTCTAGGGAATTTTTAAAAGACTGAAAAATGTCCTGGTAACAGCTGACGGAAGATTTGCACCTGTGAGCCTTGGACTACCCTCACTCAAATGTTCAGCCTTGATGTACACTTGGTAATTTTTTTCTAGTCATAGCCCACAGAGCAAAACTTTGTTTCATTAGAATAAGATATGGGTCAACAAGGGAAAAAATGGTTCATTTTAGGAGGGGTTGGCACGGTTTAAACCATTTTTTTTGTCAAAAAAACCATATTTTGTATTTTTTGAACAAATTTAATATAACATTTTCTCTTTTTTGTAATTTAAGTGCTTTAAATTATTGATAGAAGTAATTTCTACTTTTAACACTTCATTTCAGCAGACAACATGAGACATAACGAGACTAGATCATGTTTCCATGCATGTAAAATGAAAAATAACATGTGCTGATGAACATATCTTGTCTGGTACTCTAAAAGTTTATCTTAAAACATACAAAATTAGAAAAGATAAAATAGATAAATAATTTTCAATATTTAGAATAAAATATTTTCATTTAAAAAATGCAGATTATTAAGAGCTGTTAATAACAACATACAATGATCTTTAAGATTTTGTCAAGTTGTGAAGGAGCATTTTCCTGATTGGGGGAGATTATTCTTAAAGAATTAAAAAAAAGTAACTTAAGATATGAAGTTGAATAAGACAGCATGCAAAAATTGAGTGCTAGTTATAGTATTTCAATAATACCAATTAATCTTTTTTGTTACTTGCTGAATCTAAGGATAAAAATTGTTAACTTGGACACTTGGAGTATCATCACTCAGAAAACAAAATAACCAGAAGTATTTGTATATTTAGAACAAATAATAATAACAACTACAGAACAATACATTTTCATGAAAAGGCATCAAATATTTATTGATTATTATATTATTAATCAAAAGATTCTTCATGCGATTTTCAAGGTATCAATGTTTCACTATGTAGAAGAGTTTATTCTTTGAATATACGACATAGCCGTTACTAATAGATAATGTTTAAATTAGAAATGGACTTCAATTTCTACTTAATTGACTACTATTTACTTTTAATATTTTCAAGTGAAGCTATATTTCTTATAGATGCAATATCCAACAATGTTTATTTTATCGACAGATATGCAGTTGTATGCAATAGCAAATTATATATTTTTAAAAAATCCGGTTAAAACAAAAAAAGCTAGTTTAAAACAAATAATCTGGGTTTTTTACAAAACAGTTTTTTGCCATCCTGATTTTAGGACTCTTCACAGAATTCCATTTCCTAAAATGAACCCTTCACAGAATTGTATTTCACAAAAAGAACCATTCATAGAATTGTATTTTCTACACAAGGACAACATCATAAAATTTGCTTTTTTTTTTCTATTCTATTAAAGCAGTCCTTTCACATGTATTTTAATTTTTAACTGTGTATGTTGAAAGAGACATTCATACTTTTTGTGGAAGATTCATATGTTGAAATGCAAATGAGTCCGTAGATAGAAAATGTAACCTCCCCCCCTCCAAAAAAAACAATAAATTTTTTGTTATGCTACTTTTATTTTCACAAGTATTAGGAGACAAAAAAATCGCAAAATTTCACAAAAAACACCCTGCCAAAAATGTTAATAGAACAGTTAAATTTATTTTAGTAAAAGTAATGAATTTAAGGCAGCATATACATTTAGAAATTTACACCTTAAAAATACCATATCAAAAATGTTAATAGACCAGTTAAATTTATTTTAGTAAAAGTAATGAATTTACTATAGGAATATACATTTAGAAATTTACTATACATGCACATAAATATTTACTGCATACTTTCATTGCAGGGTTCAGCGGCACTCAAATCTAATTCAAGGCAATTTGCAAATTCCTCAGCTGCGGACCTCCCGCAATTCCTAGCTTGTAAGATAATGGAATTTGAAACTATTCCAAATTATGAATAAAAGCTGTCCCCTTTCCTATCATCAAAAATTAATTTGAATTCAGAATCCATCTATAAAAAAATTAATATACAATAAGAGATGCAATTATAATATTAAATACAATTATATTAATAGCTATGATAATAAAAAGATAAAGCAAAAATTTTAAGCATTTTCAGTATGATTGTCACACTACAAAGTATGGATAAACCAAATCTCTTGAATTTCAAAGCATTTTCAATATGCTAGGAACTTGAAAAGCATCCTACCTTTATGAATTTCTAACTTGTGCAAAACTGGTGTTAACTTTGAGAGATTCAGGTAAACTGTAACTTGTATGCAGGGGTGATTCTGAAAAAAAAATTTTTTTTGAAATTCACGGAAAATTATTTCAACGGTTACAATAGAGGGCGGGGGATCCCACCCTAGGGCTAATTATGCGATCCATTGATGAAATTCGCATGTTATATGCAATTCTTTGACAAAATTCCCATTTTATATGCGATTCTTTGATACAATTCGCATTTCCCAGCTATCTTTTGACTAAATTCAATTTTTTTCGCAATCCTTTGACTAAATTCAGGCTTTTTTCCCTCACGCTTTGATGAAATTCAGGCTTTCTTCCATCATCCATTGATGAAATTCAGGCTTTTTTCCGTCATCCTTTGATGAACTTTAGGCTTTTATCCATCATCCTCTGATGAAATTCAGGTATTTTATACAATCCTTTGACAAAATTAGTGTTTTTTTGTAATCCTTTGATGATATTAGCATTTTTGTGTGATCCTTTTACAAAATTTGAGTTTTTTTCAGCAATCTTTGGATGAAAAACACGTTTTTTCAAATGATCTTTTGACTAAATTCACGTTTTTTCCACGTGATCCTTTGACGAAATTCACGTTTTTTCCATGCGATCGTTTGACGAAATTCTCGTTTTCCCCTGTGATCCTTTGACGGAATTTGCCTTTTTCACTGCAATGCTTTGACAAAATTCGCATTGTCCCCATGATGTTTTGATGGAATGGATTTTTTTGGTGCCAATTTGTCAAAATTCATGATTTTTTAATGTCTGAATTTTCAGACGGATGGCCGATATTTTAAAACTTTCACAACCGAAGATTTAAATTTTCGAAAAATTCGGAACAGAATCACCCCTGATTGTATGTTTTTATTTTTATTTGTTTATTTATTTTGCTAATTTATAGGGATACACCGAATAGTAATTTTGGAGGAATGTCGAATATTCGGCCTACAGGCGAACCGAATACCGAATATTCGGTTAGCCAAATAATTTTTTATTTCAAAGGCATTAAAATATTAATTTAAAACAAATTACATAATACTTAATACAGAAAATAACATTTGGATAAACAAGAGCTTTTTATAAGTAAACTTTATACTGAAAAAAAATCTACTTTGAGTTACTTAAGAATAGGATAGTTATAATCTTATTTAATTAATGAAATTTTAAGTTTCATGACTTCATCTCTGAATTTAAAAAAAATCAATATTTTCTTAAATTCTAAAACAAACATTTTAAAATCAAAGAGAAATTGTGAAAAAATTTGGAAGAAAAACTTCACAGGGTCATATATACTCTTTATTTGTCCGGAAGAGACTAAAGTAAAAGTAAATAATACAATCTATACAAATGATGGCAACTCAGCAAGGAAAATTTTAAATGGCATCCTAGATTAGTGTCTGAAATTTGCGATCCTAAAATCTTTCAACAAACTTTTAATGGAGATAATATGGTCTAGAAAATCTTTTTTTAAACATTAATTTACTAATTTTCTTAACTGAAACTTTACAAACAGCAAATAATGTAAAAATATTATTTTTTTTTATTTAAATATGATTATATTTATTTAATTGTTCTGAATATCATTATAAGTCGACAGTTAAAATTAGAAGTTGTGAAAGGTTTTTTTAAGTATTCGGTGCGCCAATTTTCGGTGAGATGGCCGAATACCGAATATTCGGTGCATCCCTATCCCTACTAATTCACTACTGTAAAATAAAGTATCGTGTAATGTTCGCATCTTATAATACAGGGTATATACAATGATCCGTTTATATGTTTATGTTAATAAGATAACTGATACTGTATGAACATTACTGAAAAATACCATGTCAAAAATGTTAATAGACCAGTTAAATTTATTTTAGTAAAAGTAATGAATTTACTATAGGAATATACATTTAGAAATTTACTATACATGCACATAAATATTTACTGCATACTTTCATTGCAGGGTTCAGCTGCACTCAAATCTAATTCAAGGCAATTTGCAAATTCCTCAGCTGCGGACCTCCCGCAATTCCTAGCTTGTAAGATAATGGAATTTGAAACTATTCCAAATTATGAATAAAAGCTGTCCCCTTTCCTATCATCAAAAATTAATTTGAATTCAGAATCCATCTATAAAAAAATTAATATACAATAAGAGATGCAATTATAATATTAAATACAATTATATTAATAGCTATGATAATAAAAAGATAAAGCAAAAATTTTAAGCATTTTCAGTATGATTGTCACACTACAAAGTATGGATAAACCAAATCTCTTGAATTTCAAAGCATTTTCAATATGCTAGGAACTTGAAAAGCATCCTACCTTTATGAATTTCTAACTTGTGCAAAACTGGTGTTAACTTTGAGAGATTCAGGTAAACTGTAACTTGTATGCAGGGGTGATTCTGAAAAAAAAAAATCTTTTGAAATTCACAGAAAATTATTTCAACGGTTACAATAGAGGGCGGGGGATCCCACCCTAGGGCTAATTATGCGATCCATTGATGAAATTCGCATGTTATATGCAATTCTTTGACAAAATTCCCATTTTATATGCGATTCTTTGATACAATTCGCATTTCCCAGCTATCTTTTGACTAAATTCAATTTTTTCGCAATCCTTTGACTAAATTCAGGCCTTTTTTCCCTCACGCTTTGATGAAATTCAGGCTTTCTTCCATCATCCATTGATGAAATTCAGGCTTTTTTCCGTCATCCTTTGATAAACTTTAGGCTTTTATCCATCATCCTCTGATGAAATTCAGGTATTTTATACAATCCTTTGACAAAATTAGTGTTTTTTTGTAATCCTTTGATGATATTAGCATTTTTGTGTGATCCTTTTACAAAATTTGAGTTTTTTTCAGCAATCTTTTGATGAAAAACACGTTTTTTCAAATGATCTTTTGACGAAATTCACGTTTTTTTCACGTGATCCTTTGACGAAATTCACGTTATTTCCATGCGATCGTTTGACGAAATTCTCGTTTTCCCCTGTGATCCTTTGACGGAATTTGCCTTTTTCACTGCAATGCTTTGACAAAATTCGCATTGTCCGCATGATGTTTTGATGGAATGGATTTTTTTGGTGCCAATTTGTCAAAATTCATGATTTTTTAATGTCTGAATTTTCAGACGGATGGCGGATATTTTAAAACTTTCATAACCGAAGATTTAAATTTTCGAAAAATTCGGAACAGAATCACCCCTGATTGTATGTTTTTATTTTTATTTGTTTATTTATTTTGCTAATTTATAGGGATACACCGAATAGTAATTTTGGACGAATGTCGAATATTCGGCCTACAGGCGAACCGAATACCGAATATTCGGTTAGCCAAATAATTTTTTATTTCAAAGGCATTAAAATATTAATTTAAAACAAATTACACAATACTTAATACAGAAAATAACATTTGGATAAACAAGAGCTTTTTATAAGTAAACTTTATACTGAAAAAAAATCTACTTTGAGTTACTTAAGAATAGGATAGTTATAATCTTTTTTAATCAATAAAATTTTAAGTTTCATGACTTCATCTCTGAATTAAAAAAAAAATCAATATTTTCTTAAATTCTAAAACAAACATTTTAAAATCAAAGAGAAATTGTGAAAAAATTTTTAAGAAAAACTTCACAGGGTCATATATACTCTTTATTTGTCCGGAAGAGACTAAAGTAAAAGTAAATAATACAATCTATACAAATGATGGCAACTCAGCAAGGAAAATTTTAAATGGCATCCTAGATTAGTGTCTGAAATTTGCGATCCTAAAATCTTTCAACGAACTTTTAATGGAGATAATATGGTCTAGAAAATCTTTTTTTAAACATTAATTTACTAATTTTCTTAACTGAAACTTTACAAACAGCAAATAATGTAAAAATATTATTTTTTTTTATTTAAATATGATTATATTTATTTAATTGTTCTGAATATCATTATAAGTCGACAGTTAAAATTAGAAGTTGTGAAAGGTTTTTTTAAGTATTCGGTGCACCAATTTTCGGTGAGATGGCCGAATACCGAATATTCGGTGCATCCCTATCCCTACTAATTCACTACTGTAAAATAAAGTATCGTGTAATGTTCGCATCTTATAATACAGGGTATATACAATGATCCGTTTATATGTTTATGTTAATAAGATAACTGATACTGTATGAACATTACTGAAAAATACCATGTCAAAAATGTTAATAGACCAGTTAAATTTATTTTAGTAAAAGTAATGAATTTACTATAGGAATATACATTTAGAAATTTACTATACATGCACATAAATATTTACTGCATACTTTCATTGCAGGGTTCAGCTGCACTCAAATCTAATTCAAGGCAATTTGCAAATTCCTCAGCTGCGGACCTCCCGCAATTCCTAGCTTGTAAGATAATGGAATTTGAAACTATTCCAAATTATGAATAAAAGCTGTCCCCTTTCCTTTCATCAAAAATTAATTTGAATTCAGAATCCATCTATAAAAAAAATTAATATACAATAAGAGATGCAATTATAATATTAAATACAATTATATTAATAGCTATGATAATAAAAAGATAAAGCAAAAATTTTAAGCATTTTCAGTATGATTGTCACACTACAAAGTATGGATAAACCAAATCTCTTGAATTTCAAAGCATTTTCAATATGCTAGGAACTTGAAAAGCATCCTACCTTTATGAATTTCTAACTTGTGCAAAACTGGTGTTAACTTTGAGAGATTCAGGTAAACTGTAACTTGTATCCAGGGGTGATTCTGAAAAAAAAAATCTTTTGAAATTCACAGAAAATTATTTCAACGGTTACAATAGAGGGCGGGGGATACCACCCTAGGGCTAATTATACGATCCATTGATGAAATTCGCATGTTATATGCAATTCTTTGACAAAATTCCCATTTTATATGCGATTCTTTGATACAATTCGCATTTCCCAGCTATCTTTTGACTAAATTCAATTTTTTTCGCAATCCTTTGACTAAATTCAGGCTTTTTTCCCTCACGCTTTGATGAAATTCAGGCTTTCTTCCATCATCCATTGATGAAATTCAGGCTTTTTTCCGTCATCCTTTGATGAACTTTAGGCTTTTATCCATCATCCTCTGATGAAATTCAGGTATTTTATACAATCCTTTGACAAAATTAGTGTTTTTTTGTAATCCTTTGATGATATTAGCATTTTTGTGTGATCCTTTTACAAAATTTGAGTTTTTTTCAGCAATCTTTGGATGAAAAACACGTTTTTTCAAATGATCTTTTGACGAAATTCACGTTTTTTCCACGTGATCCTTTGACGAAATTCACGTTTTTTCCATGCGATCGTTTGACGAAATTCTCGTTTTCCCCTGTGATCCTTTGACGGAATTTGCCTTTTTCACTGCAATGCTTTGACAAAATTCGCATTGTCCCCATGATGTTTTGATGGAATGGATTTTTTTGGTGCCAATTTGTCAAAATTCATGATTTTTTAATGTCTGAATTTTCAGACGGATGGCCGATATTTTAAAACTTTCATAACCGAAGATTTAAATTTTCGAAAAATTCGGAACAGAATCACCCCTGATTGTATGTTTTTATTTTTATTTGTTTATTTATTTTGCTAATTTATAGGGATACACCGAATAGTAATTTTGGACGAATGTCGAATATTCGGCCTACAGGCGAACCGAATACCGAATATTCGGTTAGCCAAATAATTTTTTATTTCAAAGGCATTAAAATATTAATTTAAAACAAATTACATAATACTTAATACAGAAAATAACATTTGGATAAACAAGAGCTTTTTATAAGTAAACTTTATACTGAAAAAAAATCTACTTTGAGTTACTTAAGAATAGGATAGTTATAATCTTTTTTAATTAATAAAATTTTAAGTTTCATGACTTCATCTCTGAATTAAAAAAAAATCAATATTTTCTTAAATTCTAAAACAAACATTTTAAAATCAAAGAGAAATTGTGAAAAAATTTGGAAGAAAAACTTCACAGGGTCATATATACTCTTTATTTGTCCGGAAGAGACTAAAGTAAAAGTAAATAATACAATCTATACAAATGATGGCAACTCAGCAAGGAAAATTTTAAATGGCATCCTAGATTAGTGTCTGAAATTTGCGATCCTAAAATCTTTCAACGGACTTTTAATGGAGATAATATGGTCTAGAAAATCTTTTTTTAAACATTAATTTACTAATTTTCTTAACTGAAACTTTACAAACAGCAAATAATGTAAAAATATTATTTTTTTTTTATTTAAATATGATTATATTTATTTAATTGTTCTGAATATCATTATAAGTCGACAGTTAAAATTAGAAGTTGTGAAAGGTTTTTTTAAGTATTCGGTGCGCCAATTTTCGGTGAGATGGCCGAATACCGAATATTCGGTGCATCTCTATCCCTACTAATTCACTACTGTAAAATAAAGTATCGTGTAATGTTCGCATCTTATAATACAGGGTATATACAATGATCCGTTTATATGTTTATGTTAATAAGATAACTGATACTGTATGAACATTACTGAAAAATACCATGTCAAAAATGTTAATAGACCAGTTAAATTTATTTTAGTAAAAGTAATGAATTTACTATAGGAATATACATTTAGAAATTTACTATGCATGCACATAAATATTTACTGCATACTTTCATTGCAGGGTTCAGCTGCACTCAAATCTAATTCAAGGCAATTTGCAAATTCCTCAGATGCGGACCTCCCGCAATTGCTAGATTGTAAGATAATGGAATTTGAAACTATTCCAAATTATGAATAAAAGCTGTCCCCTTTCCTTTCATCAAAAATTAATTTGAATTCAGAATCCATCTATAAAAAAATTAATATACAATAAGAGATGCAATTATAATATTAAATACAATTATATTAATAGCTATGATAATAAAAAGATAAAGCAAAAATTTTAAGCATTTTCAGTATGATTGACACACTACAAAGTATGGATAAACCAAATCTCTTGAATTTCAAAGCATATTCGGTTAGCCAAATAATTTTTTATTTCAAAGGCATTAAAGTATTAATTTAAAACAAATTACATAATACTTAATACAGAAAATAACATTTGGATAAACAAGAGCTTTTTATAAGTAAACTTTATACTGAAAAAAAATCTACTTTGAGTTGCTTAAGAATAGGATAGTTATAATCTTTTTTAATTAATAAAATTTTAAGTTTCATGACTTCATCTCTGAATTAAAAAAAAATCAATATTTTCTTAAATTCTAAAACAAACATTTTAAAATCAAAGAGAAATTGTGAAAAAATTTGGAAGAAAAACTTCACAGGGTCATATATACTTTTTATTTGTCCGGGAGAGACTAAAGTAAAAGTAAATAATACAATCTATACAAATGATGGCAACTCAGCAAGGAAAATTTTAAATGGCATCCTAGATTAGTGTCTGAAATTTGCGATCCTAAAATCTTTCAACGAACTTTTAATGGAGATAATATGGTCTAGAAAATCTTTTTTTAAACATTAATTCACTAATTTTCTTAACTGAAACTTTACAAACAGCAAATAATGTAAAAATATTATTTTTTTTATTTAAATATGATTATATTTATTTAATTGTTCTGAATATCATTATAAGTCGACAGTTAAAATTAGAAGTTGTGAAAGGTTTTTTTAAGTATTCGGTGCGCCAATTTTCGGTGAGATGGCCGAATACCGAATATTCGGTGCATCCCTATCCCTACTAATTCACTACTGTAAAATAAAGTATCGTGTAATGTTTGCATCTTATAATACAGGGTATATACAATGATCCGTTTATATGTTTATGTTAATAAGATAACAAATACTGTATGAACATTACTGAAAAATACCATGTCAAAAATGTTAATAGACCAGTTAAATTTATTTTAGTAAAAGTAATGAATTTACTATAGGAATATACATTTAGAAATTTACTATACATGCACATAAATATTTACTGCATACTTTCATTGCAGGGTTCAGCTGCACTCAAATCTAATTCAAGGCAATTTGCAAATTCCTCAGATGCGGACCTCCCGCAATTGCTAGCTTGTAAGATAATGGAATTTGAAACTATTCCAAATTATGAATAAAAGCTGTCCCCTTTCCTTTCATCAAAAATTAATTTGAATTCAGAATCAATCTATAAAAAAATTAATATACAATAAGAGATGCAATTATAATATTAAATACAATTATATTAATAGCTATGATAATAAAAAGATAAAGCAAAAATTTTAAGCATTTTCAGTATGATTGTCACACTACAAAGTATGGATAAACCAAATCTCTTCAATTTCAAAGCATATTCGGTTAGCCAAATAATTTTTTATTTCAAAGGCATTAAAATATTAATTTAAAACAAATTACATAATACTTAATACATAAAATAACATTTGGATAAAAAAGAGCTTTTTATAAGTAAACTTTATACTGAAAAAAAATCTACTTTGAGTTACTGAAGAATAGGATAGTTATAATCTTTTTTAATTAATAAAATTTTAAGTTTCATGACTTCATGTCTGAATTAAAAAAAATCAATATTTTCTTAAATTTTGAAACAAACATTTTAAAATCAAAGAGAAATTGTGAAAAAATTTGGAAGAAAAACTTCACAGGGTCATATATACTCTTTATTTGTCCGGAAGAGACTAAAGTAAAAGTAAATAATATAATATATACAAATGATGGCAACTCAGCAAGGAAAATTTTAAATGGCATCCTAGATCAGTGTCTGAAATTTGCGATCCTAAAATCTTTCAACGAACTTTTAATGGAGATAATATGGTCCAGAAAAACTTTTTTTTAAACATTAATTTACTAATTTTCTTAACTGAAACTTTACAAACAGCAAATAATTTAAAAATATTATTTTTTTATTTAAATATGATTCTATTTATTTAATTGTTCTAAATATCATTATAAGTCGACAGTTAAAATTAGAAGTTGTGCAAGGTTTTTTTAAGTATTCGGTGCGCCAATATTCGGTGAGATGGCCGAATACCGAATATTCGGTGCATCCCTATCCCTACTAAGTCACTACTGTAAAATAAAGTATCGTGTAATGTTTGAATCTTATAATACAGGGTATATACAATGATCCGTTTATATGTTTAAGTTAATAAGATAACAGATACTGTATGAACATTACTGAAATTGCATTTTTTTAGCAATGTCTACATGGGGTGTCCATTACTGGAAAATGACTAATTAAGCGTTCCAGTAATGGACCTAAAAAATAAATGATAATAAACCTAAAAAATAATGAAATTTTGTAAGTGGCCATTAGTATATACATAAAATTTAAAGTTTTCTATTACTATCAGTTATCTATTACTATAAATCAATCACCTTGTGCGAATTTTAATGCATAAGTTAAAACCTTTTACAATGTTCAAATGCACAAATACGTACAATACAATGACACAAAAAACCACATACGGCCGTTTCAAAGAGGATTCTTGAATCCCCTTTCTCAATATGATAAAAATATATTAAAAGATTAAAATAGGGTCAAAGAATCCCTCGGTTATAGTTTTTGTTATTCACCCTCCCCCCCCCCCCACCACACTGAAAAAGAAGATCCAAGAAACCTTGAAACGGCCGTATGTAGTTTTTTGTGTCATGGTATTGTATGTGTTTCAGCGTTCGAAATCCTTGACGTTCCGCTGATCCGAGACCACTAAAAATTCAATCGGACCACTAATTTAAAAAATTTAGTGGTCCGAAGGACCAGTAACTAACAGTAACTTTTTTCCCTCTCTGAAAGGTAAACGTAAATTTTCCCATCCCTGAGAAAACTGCAACCAAGCATTACAATAAGCATAAAATTTGCATAAAAACTTAGTCAGTTAAAATAAATAAACAGAAATAAAATACATAATAATTTCAGTTTTTGTTTATGTACTATTTATTTAATTTTTAGCAAATTATAATTTTACATTTTATTATGCCGAAAATTTTGGGTAACTGAAAGGAAGTTTGGTTTATATTCTCGGAGGAGGAGAGGGGGGGGGGGAGGTTGGTGTCACTCAAAGGGTTAAAGGTACTTATATAATTTTATGTAGAGGGCCAGTTACGATGTCTGCGGACCAGTTCTTGGGACCAGTGATCTTTTTTTTTAATCAATTCTACCGCTGAAAATAGCCAGGGTTGCAAAATCGCTAAAAAAATGTCGTTCATAACAAAAAAGATGATAGACGATCAAGGGAGAATATGCAAGGGATATACGAAAACTCATTCAATTTCATTATAAAAATTAACATAAGGTTAACAGATGATAAGATTAAAAATTCAAAACAGTATTCTTGTATTTAATGACATTTATTATAATACATGTCCCCAAGCAGCATTAGCGATAAATACAAAATATTATTTTGTCTTCAAAAGCATCTTTAAATTAGAAAAAATTTGGTAAAAAAAAAAAAAAAAAAGATCTATTCAATCTATCTTTTAACATGCTCTTACAAACAAAATACCAAAGTTCTCCAAATGTTATTTATGAAAAAAGAGAGAGAAAGAGATGGGGGGGGGGAGCTGGGGGAGCTGTGGCTCCTTCTGGAATATTTCAGACTGGCTCAGCTCCCCGGCAGAAATTCTCGCACCACATCTGTTTACGATACATTGCTGAATTAAAAAATAAAGTATACATTTTCTAGAAAATTCACATAATAAATGACAAAGAAAAGAGAGAGAAAGGGTGGTGAGCACACTTGTTTGTGCCTTCACCCTTTTTCTCATTGTTTATAACCCTCCCGATTTCCAGAAAAAAGGGGGTCTTATATAGGTCTACTACAAATTACCTGCACCGATAACATATTTATAAAGATGAGGCCTCTAAAATTGATTTGGAAGAGATTTGTAAAAAATTTGTAAGAAAACAACAGAAAGCACTTTAATTTTTGGTAAATGGAAGTGAGAGAAGCCTTAAATTCATTTCATTGCCTTTAATTTGAATATTGTATTCGGGATTGCACATAAATTAAGTTTCTATGTATCAAGTATATCTATTAAAAATTATTTTAACTGGATTAAAGAGTTGGTGATCTTTTGATATGCTTCTATTTTATACTTCTGTTTGTGAAACGTGCAACACTATGAAGGAGCCCTCCAAAATGAACGAAATGATCCGCGCCACTAGCTTTCCGCAATATGCCCCGCCTCCCCCTGTTTGTAAAAAGTTCTTACGCAACTGGGGGGAGGGGGGAGAGAGAAATTTGTAAAAAGCAAATAGCATAAAATTTTGTAATGATAATGATACTGAGATTCATATAAATATTAAAATTGATCTAAACCCAATAAAAAACAATGATGTTTTTAAAACAAAATACCAAAATTTTCCAAACGTTATTTCTAAAAAAAGAGAGGGGAAAGGGAATTTGTAAAAAGCAAATAGTAAAGAAATAAACAAAAAATTTTGGGCATGCATGTGGGAGTAAGTAAAAAATGCTGCATGTATGAGCACTGCATGCCCATAAAGCAAAAATTAAAAACAATATTCTTGTATTTAATAACATTTGTTCATGCTTGTCCCCAAGCAGCATTAGCGATAAATACAAAATATTATTTTGTCTTCAAAAACATTGGTAAATTAGAAAAATTTTGGTTAAAAAAAAAAAAAAAAAAAAAAAAAAAAAAAAAAAAGATCTATTTAAAATGTCTTTTAACATTCCGATGAAGCAAGTAATTTTTTTCCCTCTCTGACAGGTAAACTTAAATTTTCTCATCCCTGACAAAAACCGCAACCAAATATTACAATAAGAATAAAAACTTAATCAGTTAAAATAAATAAACGGAAATAAAATACATAATTAATGATTTCAGTTTTTGTTTATGTACTATTTATTTAATTTTTAGGAAATTATAATTTTACATTTGATTATGCCGAAAATTTTGGGTAACTGAAAGGAAGTTTGGTTTCTATTCTCGGAGGAGGAGAGGGGGGGGGGTGTCACTCAAAGGGTTAAAGGTACTTAATATAATTTTATGTAGCGGGCCAATGACGATGTATGCGGACCAGTAAACTCTGATGTTTACTGGTCCTTGGGACCAGTGATTTTTTTTAAATCAGTTCTACCGCTGTGTTTGTGCATTTGGAGATTCTAAAAGGTTTTAGCTTATGTATTTTCGATTACTACTCCAACAAAAATATTCAAAATTTTCATAAAAATTGAAAAATATATAAATTTATTAAATGAAACCAGCTCGTAGAATCTTCATTAAGATTTTCACTGAAAAACTGCATAAACTTTGAAACATTATTTTCTGTTTAATGATTGATTTGATTAAGAGTGTCAACAATAATCCAGATTATAAAACATGCAAGAGGGAGTTTTGAAAAAACAAAATAATGCTAAAAATTTATTGGTTATTTTTTTCTATGAACCGAAAACATTAAAGGGTGTCCACTACTGGCACATCTACCCTACATATTATTCAATCAGCAAGAAATGAAATACATGACAAATGCTAAAGTCAAATGTTATATAATATCAAAATATCTTACAGAAAGAACATGCATAAATTTATACACTTAATAATTTCCAGTACGTATGAAAGCATGTGCAACAGTACAGAATCAAATCCATTTTGTTTTGTTTCTAGATTAAATTAAAGTTTCAAATACTTCATTTTACATTTTACCTTCGAAGCTTTTTATCGGCAAATATTTTTTTTGGTGCATAGGGGTGCACCGAATATTCGGCCTACAGGTGAAGTGAACACCGAATATTTGGCTCATCGAATACTTTTAAATTTCAAAGTTTAAAGGCATTAAAATGATAAATTTTAAAACAATTTTACATAATATATAAAACAGAAACTTTTATTTTAATAAAGAGCTTTTTTCAAGTAAACTTGGTACTTTTCGGTTAGCCGGCCGCCAGTATTATGTATACATAAATATGTATACATACACTATGACGCAAAAGTTTAGACAATGAAGAAATTCTTACATACTTTGAAAAATATTTATTCAATTTTCAAATCACTGCTTGAAATTAATGTGCTGTACATATAAACAATATTTATAACAAAGAAAAGTGGAATTGTGCATATTGCAATAAATTAAATGGTAACAAAAATAAACTGCTGTCTCAAAAGTTTAGACACAAATTAAATAAAATCGAAATAAACAATTTTTAAAACCTGGTTGCGCATCCATGCTTATGTATTACGTCATATACACGAGATTGCATGGAAGAAACTAAATCTTGCATAGTTTGTGGATCGATATCGTACCATGCATTCTCAATAGATGTCTTAAGTTCCTTTTCAGAAGAGTATTGTCTAGCGTTGCTATAAACTTTGCGACACATGGTGCTCCAAAGGTTTTCTATAGGGTTAAGATCTGGGCTACATGCTGGCCAGTCGAGAACTCTTATATTATGGGAATTAAACCAAGATTTTAAATGTTTTGCAGTGTGAATTGAAGCATTGTCTTGCTGAAATTCCCACTGAGGACCCCCTAGAAGCTCAGCAAATGGCAGTAGGTTTTCTTCTAATGTCTGTGTATAATGCTGTGAAGTTTGACGACCACTGGTGAAGGTCAGAGATACTTGTCCATTATAGCAAAAGGCTGCCCAAACCATCACCGAGCCCCCTCCTTGTCTGCGACTAAAGAAACGTCGAGGTTCCTTCCGCAAGTCATGCCAATACGATAAACAACCATCTGGACCATCCAGATTCCACTTTTTTTCATCGCTAAATATGACTGACTGCCATTTCTCTCCATATGACATATGCTTTCGAGCCCACATAAGTCTTTGTAACTTATGATGTGGTTTCAGAGCTGGTTTCTTCTGCATTTTGCTATAAACGATTGTTCCTTTTTCCAAAATTCGTCTACGAATCGTATCCTTTGATACAGAGAGTCCCGATGAGCTTTGAACTCCACGTACACTCATTTGTTGAGTACTCGCTAGTCTTTGTATCAGGCGATCCTCTCGTACATTTGTCACACGTGGCCTCCCAGACCGACATTTTGCTTTATATTCGGAACCACTCGATAAAACTCGATAAATAGATTTTTTTGACCTATTAATAATAGCAGAAATTTCAGAAACGCTCTTCCCTTCACCTTTCAACTGCCAAATCCTTGAAACCTCATTCACTTGAATTTCTTTAGCTCTCAGCATGTCGACAATGAAGCGCAATCGTTTTCAGAACTTAAGTACTCCAAATTTGTGACATCATCGATTCTAAATTTGCATATGCCAGCGAATATTCAAAGAAATTTAGAATAGTGTCTAAACTTTTGCGACAAGCACATTTGAATTTTTATAAAAAAAATTAGTATTATAGCAAATAAAAAGACTGTCTTTTGTACATAGCATTTTAAATCAGTTTTTGAATATATTTACAGGTTTTTGTAATTCTGACGTCATAATTCTACATTTTAAAGCTGAATGACGTCATTGTCTAAACTTTTGCGTCATAGTGTACATGTATGTATAGATACATATTTATATACATATATATATGTGTGTATATATAAAACATATGCATAGATACATAATGTATATATACATATATGTATGTATATATATGTATGTATATATAACACTGGCGCCCAGCTAACCGAAAAGTACCGTAAACTTTATGCTGAAAAAAATTTGTTTTGAGTTATTTAAGAAGAGGATAGTTATAAAAATTTTAAATTTCACGGCTTCTTATGAGAATTAAAACAGATGAATAAAATTTTCTTAAATTCTAAAAGAAGCATTTTAAAATCAAAGAGAAATTGTGAAAATATTGTGCAGGATCATATATTATTTGTTTGTCAGGAAGAGACTAAAGTAAAAGTAAATAAATAATACAATCTATTCAAATTTTATATGGTGGCAACTTAACAAGAATAACTGTTCTACTCCCTTTGATTAAGCAAGGAAGTTTTTTAATGCATTCTACATCAGCGTTTGGAGTGGGAAATCCTTTTCAGAGATTGTAAACGTTGTTCTGAAAATCTTAGAAAGAAACAGATTATTTACAGGAAAATATTCAGAAACTTTCATTTGTACATAATTAATTCCCATGAAAATCCTTGCGATTGGTTAATTTTCTTAAATAATACTTAACAAACAGCAAATAAATAATGTAAAATCATTCTCCTTTATTTAAATATGATTCTGTTTCTAATTATTCTGAATATCTTTTTAAGTTGACTCTTAAACTTAGAAGTTGTATACGGTTTTTAATAAAATGTTTAAAAAGTTTTTTTAGCCGAATACTTCGATATTCGGCATACCGAATAGCTTGATAATCGGCCAAACCGAATATTCGGTAACATGGCCGAATACCAAATAGATACTGAATATTCGGTGCATCCCTATTTGTATCATTAATATTTATTTTAATTCATTAATAAGGAAGATTAAGAACTGGAATAATTCATTATATTTGGCTGAGATAAATACAAAAGAATACAGGATATTCGTGAGATTCAACTCTATGGGTGCGGTTATTTTCGGAGAATAACTAAATATGAGAAAAATTCTCTTATTTTCATTCTATTAAACGTATTTATATAAAAATTGTAATGCACATTATTTTAAGCTTCATAATATGCTATCAATATAAAAACAGAATACTGAATTACAAACCATAAAGGGAAAGTCTTGTTTGTTTCATTTACTTCTTTTAACAAATGTTGCAACTAACTTTAAGAGGGGAGGGGGCGGGGAATCTAAATAAAAATTGGATTTCATAAACGAAGTGAAAATTTAAGCGCCAAGTAAACATTAAGTTGATTACGCGGGTTTCACAGTCTAACGATGGCTATTATCATTTTTATATGAAAAAATAAAGCATTATATATCAAAATTAGTAGTAAAAATAACAGAAAGAACAAATGAAGACAAAAACATTAATGTTACAATCATCAAAATGCCGAATGTGAAACATCGTGTATAGCTAACCCTAATCTTAAGACAACTTACAGAAATTGTGAAAACAATAAAAATATGGGGAAAATTTCGACAACAATAAAATTAATGAACTTACTTTCAAAATTTTCGATGAATTCTTCCAAATTCCACTGCCGAAATATTTCTTTAACATGATCGTCCATTTTCAGCCTTGAGTAGAACAGCAACGATAAAAAAAAAAATATATATATATATAAATAAATAAATAAATAAAAAAAACTCTACGCTTCCGCTTCTGCGATCTCACCTTACGACGGTTTATAAATGTTCTTCCGCGAACACGATAAAAATGTAGTTCGCCACGTTTCATGTAATAAAATATTACTGAAAGGAGTGCTTCGTTCGAAGTAATAACAAATAGAATAATGTGAATAAATTGAACTACCTTGGTGATATTTACTCCATTTAACGAATAAAAAGTAATTTTGTTTGAAATTGAGTATTGGTGGTATTTCAGAATTGAAAGCATTGGGTTTTCATATTTGAAACAAAAAGTTTCAAAACAAAATGAAAACATCGATTTACTTAGATTTGAAAGCGTCATTTTTCTCTCAAGGAGAGAGCCAACCTTGTTAATCACAGATTTTGATTATTTTAATATATGTTGTAGGGTAGAGACCCCTTAGTGTCAGGTTCAATGGATTTTATCCAACGGTCTTTATTTCTTGAGAAACCAGGGGTTCTAATAATAGTACACAACTTAAATACTTACATTGCAACCGCAATGATAGGTTGGTCGTAGCTCAGTTGGTACGGCGCACAGTGGTCCCAAATTGCGATTATGTGGCCAAAAATCAGAAAATCGAAGTTTCGTATTTCGAAATGAAATAAATTCCACAATATTTAGAAATATCTGAATATTTATAGTCTTTAATATTTTTGTTTTATAAGCTCACATGAATTCGCATTGCTTATATGAAGTTAGGAGTTTTGAGTGTTTTCTGCTGTTCAATGAATTTCAGGCAAATTCGTTGCATTCACACCCTAACTAACACATTTTCAGATAGTTTGTCGTTTTTTTCTTTGCACTTCTCTGAAACAACATTAAATTACATATTTAATTTGATTTTTCGATTGCAAAAATCTCAAAAAATAAAAAAAAGAGGATTATTTTTAAAAGTACATAGTTTTAAGGAAATTTTGTACATAAAAAGTGATATATAAAAAAAGTCCTTCTGAATTCCTCGGACTTTTATAGTACAAAATGTAGAATGAACCTTCTAAAATCGTATCCCAAGAGATTTATTGCGACTTTTGCGACTTTTTGAGAACCAGTAGTTTGAAGTTGGATATTGTATACCAATTCTTACCCCCCAAAAATTAAAAACGAAACCAAAAAGTGGAGGGGCGGGGGGGTTGAAGAAGAAAAAAAAATCCATAACTTCGTCAATTCACAAGATATCAAATCCACATGAATTTATTATATATCTTCTTAATATTATCTACAACTTTTATATTGACGAGTTTTTTATAGGACCAATTCTTACAGCAGAAACAAATTTAAAAATACATCGAGATTGAAGAAAAAAATATTGTATTAAAGATTACTCAAATCCAAACTGTTTATTTTCTGACTCATTTTTAAATTCGTTTTTGCTTTCAAACGCATCCAATTGGTAGGTTCTCTTATTCAGAAACTATATAGTGTGCCGTAATGGTCGATTTTTTTATTAGGGCAGAATACATTTTTTAAAATGATATTCAAGTGGGCATTTTGAACCGAAATTTTCAATGCGATTGTGTTGGAAACGAAAAATAGGGTCCTATTGAAAAAATAATTGTTTATAAATCAAGTTTATAAATCAAGTTAATTGAACGCAAAATAAAAACATAGGTCTCTTATAAATGTCTTAAAAAATCACGTCAGCAAGTTTCATGTTTTTCCTTTTAAAATTGAGTCTGAAAATGTGTCTGAAAATTTCGAGTTGTTGAGCATGGAAAAATATTTTTTGAATACTAGCTTTGACATGATTCTGATAAAAGCAGCTCTTATATAAAAATGATATTAAAAACTCGTCAAAAGTGGCCAGATAAAATATTTTAAAGTTGGTTTATCTCTAATCATGATTTAGTTTTTGTTGGTGAAATTAGTACTTAATTTCGAAATCTACCTGCGCCTGTAGGCCGAGCCGGCAGAGATTTTTTTTAAATTCGCGGTGGGGCTTAAGAGTTGGGGATATTTTATATATATATATATATATATATATATTAATTATTTGTTTTTGCAATTTTCCCTTGCTTTTTTCGTTTATATCAAAAATAATATTAAGACTTCACTTTATTTTAAAAAGTACATATTTAAAGTTATATATATATACTAATTTCTACCAACATGCATATATGGGAAATTCAATCAACTGAAAAACATCATTCAATGTTTTAAATTTTCTGATTATTTGGAAAGTATATTTTACCTACTTACAAATAAATTTTTATTAATTTTCACGTATCGTCATATAACTCTATTGTAAAAATATATATATATATATATATATTAACGGTATTTCTTTTCAGTTTATTATATGAACGTTAATTTAATTATATTACTTTATATGAGCATTTAAATTTTAATGAATACTTTTATGTAAACACTTATTTATATGGATTTCATACTCATTTACATTTATTCTCATTAAACAAAGAATCAACCTCGTAATATATTTTAAGGAATATGTACAGTCCATCCGTTGCGCTTTTACTATTCTAGAGAAATGTGTTGACCTGAAACTGGATATTGGTCTAGAAGTATAACCCCCACACTGAGTAGTCAATGGGATCTCTTCATTTCACATCCCCGCTATCCCTATCTCTGATGTTCATTCATCCCATATCTCCGCTTCGTTTGGAAGGGGAGAGCTTTCTACACATTCTCTGAAGAAAACCAAAGAACGTCTGTAATTTCATTGAGAAAACATTAAGAAAAATTAAGAAGCGGAAATTTCAGATGTACTAGAAAATTAGATAGGTAATTTTTTATTTATTATTACCAAAATAAAGTAACAAAGGCAGATTCTTCATTTTTTATTGGAATTTCAATAGTATTATTCTCTGTGTAATAGAGAGAGGCAAAAGAAGGCGGGGGGGGGGGGGTGCGATTTTTTTTAAGTAATCTAATTAATGAATTGAATGATTTTATTATTAATTCATAGTAAATAGATGTCGGAAACTTAAAAAATAGTAATAATATTTTTAGATTTTCCTTGCTATAGGGACAAATGAAACTAGTATGTTGTGGCCATCACAAAACTTTCTTCTATCTCATACTTGTCAATACTTCAAAATTCATTATCACAGTGCATCTATGCTCATCATGAGGATTCAAAAAAGATAAAATTCCGTGCATCAGTTCTTGAGATATTACTGTTCCTGAAATGGTGTAAATCCATCAAAATGCAGCATAGCAGCGCTACCTATTGGGTGATTTACACCAGAACCTAATTATCACCAACTTATGTCAATGTCTAACTGAATATGAAGTTTGGGGAAAATCCGTACAATAGTTCTTGAGATAGAGCTATTGCGCAAATCATGACAAATGCAGCATAACCGCGCCACCTGTTGAGTGATTTACACAACCACATAATCAGTATCAACATTTACCAAGGTGTACTTGAATCTGAAGTTTGATGAAAATTCGTGCATTAGTTCTTGAGATAGAGCTATTGAGGAAATAGTGTAAAATGCAGCATAGCAGCGCCACCTATTGGGCGATATTCACCAACGCGTAGTCAGCATCATTTCATATCAAAGAATAACTGAATCTGAAGTTTGATGAAAATGTGTCCATTAGTTCTTGAGATACAGCGATAGCAGAAATCGTAAAAAATGCTGTATAGCAGCGCCACCTGTTGAGCGATTTACACCAAAATGTACAAAATGTCAATTCATATCAAGGATTAACTGATTCTGAAGTTTGGTGAAAATTGTTGCATTAGTTCTTCAGATACCGCTATAATGGAAATTCTGAATAGTGCAGCATAGCAGCGCCATCTGTTGAGCAGTTTGCACGAAAACACAAACAGCACCAATTTATATCAAAGTATACTTGAATCTGAAGTTTGTTGAAAATCCAAGGATTAGTTGTTGAGATAGAGCTATTGCGGAAATTGTAAAAAAATGCAGTACAGCAGCGCCACCTGTTGAGCGATTTACACCAAAATGTACAAAACTTTAATTTATGTCAAGGACTAACTGAATCTGAAGTTTGATGAAAATCCGTGCATTAGTTCTGGAGATTGAGCTATTGCGGAAATCGTGAAAAAGGCTGCATAGCAGCGGGACCTGTTGAGCGATTTACATCAAAAACTAATCAGCACCAATTTATATCAGGGGTTAACTTAATATAAATTTTTATTAAATTCCGTGCATTAGTTCTTGAGATAGAGCGCTCACAAAATTTGTGTCACATACAGCAGACAGACAGACAGACAAACTAACAGATTCACAGACTCACAGACAGACATTTTGTAAAAACATGTTTTTCGGGTTCGCTGACCCCTAAAACGTGTAAATCCGTCGAAAACCGAAAGTCGAAAATTTTCACGAATCCAATACTTTCTTCTTGTAAAGATAGAAGAAAGTAAAAAGGGGAGATTTCACGTGTATGTGCTCGGGGGGGGGGGGGGGGGTAAATTTAGCTGATTGATAATTTACGTATTTTATTAATTGCTTATACTCTTTATTGTTACTTTGCAATAACATTAAAAAGAGAAAGAAAATGTTTTTTTTATTCAGGGAATAAAAAAACAAGACTTAATTTATATTTTCAGGGAGGGAGGGAGGGAGAGGGGGGTGGGTTTAAAATTTCAGGGGAGACTGAATTAGACGCTTTGACTTAAAAAAGTGAAAATATTCACCATAATCAAAAGTCGAAAATTCTCATTCCTCTAAAAGAAATCCTGTAAAAACAGAAAAATAAAATTTAATAAAATTTGCCCCTCCCCCTCTATTGCGCCCTGAAATTTCCTCCCCCGTAATACCAATTACATTTAGTTTAAATTCACAATGTAATATCGTTTAGAATGTTATACAATTAAAAATGAGTCATATATAACCACTAGGAAAGCCAGAAATGATTTTTGCCCACTTGATCGCGATTTGGGACCACTGTGCGGCGTCCGCTGGCTGATCTGCGGGGCCCGCGTTCGGTACCCGAACGCGCTACATTTTTCTCATTTTTTGTTTTATAAATATACTTGTAATTATTATTTAATAATTTTAATTAAAAATTTTAATATCATACATTAATTATAATGTTAACAAACTTAAATTTATCATTTTTTATTTTTAAACTAATATTTCTTGTCCTTTACAGAGGTTTAAAAAGAAATTGGATCTATTATTGAATGACAAAAATTACAAAATCGTGACAAAATCTGTTGTGGTGCTACCTAGTTATGATTAAATAAAAGAATTTTCAAATAAAATAAAAATAAAAGCAGAAAGAAGATAAAGGGGAAAGCAAAATAATTGAAAGCGCAAGCATACGTATTACAAATTTAAAAATCTTTAATGTGCAAAAAATCGGTTGTCTAATTTTTAATATAATTATGCTTGTTACTTTGAAAACAGAATAATAGTATTATCGCATTGACTTCCTTTGTTAAAGCAATGCGTAAATCATTTTTCTTTAAAATCACGAATTGACGCAATTGTTCAATATCATTGCATCGATAAAGCATATATGAAATACATTTTAAAAGTGATTTTTAAGAAATTAACAGTTTTATGATGTTTTATAAAGCTATTTAGTTAAAAGTAAAAAATTAAATAGGTTAAAATTATAATTGATATACAATATTATAAATTTCAATGGACAACGAGATTATTAATTATACTTACATGTATATTTATAAAACAAAAAATGAGAAAAACAAATGTAGCGCATTCAAGAATCGAACTCGCGCCCTCGAATCAGCCGGCAAACGCCATACCAGCTGAGCTACGACGAACCTATCATTGCGGTTGCAAATTAAGTATTTAAGTTGTGTACTATTATTAGACCCCCCCCCCCCCCCCGGTTTCTCAAGAACTAAGGAGCTTTGGATAAAACCTGTTGAACCTGACACTAAGGGGTCTCTACCCTACAACATATATTAAAATAATCAAAATCTGTGATTAACAAGGTTAACCCTCTCCTTGTCAGTGTGGCATTTTTAAACAATTCTAAAAGTGCTGCCTCGACGTCTTCTGCTTTTCCTTCTCGCTTCCGCTTGCGGCTCAAATTTTTTGAGTTTATAAACCAGCGATGCTGATTTCATTAAGCAGCAGTTTTAACAGAAATGTGTATTGATTTGATTCCGGTCCTCACAATTTGATCAGATTAAGCGGCTGATTTTATTAACAAGTAATTTTATTAAGCGACGGGTACTGTATTCGTAAATTAAATCATAAATATGTAAATAAATATCTTGTAAAAATTATTCTCTAGAAAATCCATGTTTGGTTGATATTAAATTCTACATATTAATTTTAACGTTTTTATGCCGATACATGGTATCCGATGTGTGGTTATTGGGTATCGTTTCGTCATTAGAAAATTTTAAAGGATTATTTAATTCTTTTTAGCGCTTTTTTTTAAGTCGGTTATTTTTTTTTTTTTTTTTTTTTTTTTTTGAAAACATTATTTTATTATAATTCACTAATACCTTCTCCACGGGACAGCTGTTTAACGTAGTAAGAAACACCTGTTACTGACAAAGATTATAATCTTCACGCATTAAATACTTATACCTAAGTATAAGTTATTTAAATGCAAAACGTGTATTCACTTCACAAAAAGATCTCAACGATAGAGCTATATAGATAACTATGTGTATACAGTTGTACGAAAAGTACTACGTGAGATTTGGTGACCGATAAGTTTTTTTAGGTGATAATATAAAAGATTTCTGATTGGCAGACTTAAATAAATTAAACAAGAAAGATAAATCATGCGTCAAGCATAGATTGTGAAGCATTTTCCAACACTCCCGGAATACTTTAATAATATTTCGCTGTTTAATAATGTCACCTAAGTAATAGTTTTAAAAGACGAATATATTTACCCTTTATATCAGCATTATGAATTAAAAAAACTACCTCCTTGAAATTTTTTCTATTGCATTATTATGATACATTAGAAAACACATGCGCTAAAAATAAAAGATTTATTATTTTTTGTTAATTACAGCTAATTACTTAAAATGTTACTCCAAAGTACCGTTGGGTTATAACACTTGGAAAAAATTCGATACCTAGAAAAAAAATTATATCCAATTTTTCCTTATTATTTTAATGTGACTTATTATTTATATATAGGAAGATACATATATGATTGTGATATATATATGACTAGATTATGGTGCTGTTGGTTGATCATCAGTCAGCATTTCGTTATGAGAAGAATATTTTATAGTTGTATCACTATCGCCCGATGGAAAGCATATCTGAGAGAAATTTGCAAACTTTTAGTTGTAGAAGACTCAAAATGATTCATAAAAATGCTAAGAGATAGTTTTAGATTTTTTTCTAATCTGTAATATTTTTAACTTTCATTTGATAGAAATATAATCTTTGTTCCAAAGAAAAAAGAATGGGTTTTTTGCTTTATCATTCGTCAATGTCATACGTAAATCACGATATATCTTGCCCTGTTATTTTCCCTGTCTAGTATCCATGTATCCCTAGTAAATATATACGTTTTCATGCACCATATATATCCAAATGTTAAAAATCTCAGTAAAAGTCTTGTTCAGCGTAATCCTGACGGTACTTATCCCTTTCGAGAGTGGTGTCCTTGAAAATGGACACCTAATTTTAATTCCAAAACTGACAACCGGCACCAAGAATATTGAATCAAAATTTTCTTATTATAATGTACGTGAAAAGAAGCAAGCTCGTATTTTCTAAAAAATTCGTTTATAAATTCCGGTGTCAGTCCATTATTTCATCAGTTTATAAACAGAATTATTCCGCACCGGTAAGGGTTAAGAGTATCACTTTAAAAGTACTCCGTAAATTAATCAAACAGAAAATGTATTTTTCCTTTGCATAACATATTGTCTAGCGGTCTATTTAAAAAAAGAAAAAAATGTATGATAGCCTGACCTTTAAAATTTCAGACCAAAATTAGGGATAAATTGTCAGAAAACAAAATGAAAGTAAATTTGACATATGCACGTGCCAAAATAGGCTAGTAAATAAGTTTCAGCTTCTTAGAACTGCTATTGCTATTTAGAGACTGTCAAAGGAAGTTTTTACTAATGTTTCGTAAATGTATCATTGGGAATGCATGCAATGAGCGTGTTTCAATTTGGATAGAAAACTGTGGTACCATTGGGGCATAAAGGGTTAACGTACACGGACACTTATTACGTATTTGAAAAGCAGGATTCTGTAATTACCGACCACGGCCGGAAATGTACTTTAATTCTTTATCGAAAAATACTTGAATTCTTTTGTACAGCCCTGCATATTATCTGCATATTTTTATACAGGCCATGTGTTAAGCTAAAATTAAACTCACGAAAAAACACGTTAAAAACTACTGAAATTACACTTTTAGAAATTATCATCCATATGCGTTCATTTTGTCATTTATCCAGTTCTTTATGTGACTCTGTACGTGATTTTATTTATATTTTACAAACATCTTTTAGTGTGCTAAATATAGTTCAGATTGAAAATGCATAACTCAATTTAAAACCATTTTAAGCAATCAAAGATCATAATCAATAATGCTTACGAATCCTTTTATGTGGTCCTTTATATGGTCTAAGGCATTTTTATATACTCCGTAATATGCAAAATTTAGTTAAACTTAAATACGCATACCATAACTGAAAACGCATTTCCAGCAATTATCACAAAAATACAGCATACTTCGGATACAGTACAGTATCCAAAATCTTTTATGTGCCCCTGTAAATGAACGACAAATGGTATGCACATCATATTCTATAGGAAGTATCTTGATGTATTAAACCTCAGTAATGTATATCAATTTCAGTATATTTAAAATAGTGTAAAGTAATTAAAATACACTGCAAACAGTTTAACCCCATAGACCACTACGTAATAAAATTATGTTGTGTGGCTCTGTAAATAAATAATAAATTATTTGCGCCCTATATTTCACAGAATGCACGTATTAGTACACTTCATAAATACAGTGGGTGATCGGTTAAATCTCCTGTCCCTGCCGGCGAAGGCACATCACGAGCTAATGCTAATCCTATGGGGAGTAATTTATCTAATATCTCATTTGCATTTCGACATTTTTAATTTTTTTTTTTTTGCATTGAATAGCCGAGGTCCATCTCTACATCGCACCTTCTTTACTTTTTTGATTTTGGTCGCATATATTTTTTATAAAGTTACTTTTACTTTCAAAACCGGTTCTGAAAATGAAAGTGTCATTCTAAAAAAAAAAATCTGCAACCAAAATCGAAAAAGTAAAAAATGTGCAATGTAGAGACTGATCTCGGCTATCCAATGCAATAAAAATTATTTAAAAGTGTCGAAATTTTTTAAAAAGCAAACGAGATATTAAAAAAATCCCTCCCCATATAGGATTAGCATTAGCTGGTGAGTGCCTTCGCCGGCAGGGACAGGAGCCCTAACGAACATAATCCGTTCGAAATAATGTTCGCTAACCGAATTGTTCGTTAACCGATCATAGATTTAGTATTGATTTGTACGGGAATTCAATTAATTCGTTCTTAAAAGCTGAATAATACACAGAAAATAATATATTTTTTTTCCTTTATAACAGAGTTAATATACGTCTTTATTAAATATGGACAGATCGTATGTTGATGGCTTTGTCCGTGTCTTGGCGTATTTTAAAAAAATCCCTGCGTACTCGGCCTACAGCTAGATTTTGAAGTTAAGTACTAATTTCACCAACAAAAACTAAATCAAGATTACAGAAAAACCTACTGTAACAAATTTATGTGGCCGCTTTTGATGAATTTTTAATTTCATTTTTCTGTAAGAGTTAGTTTTCTAGGAATCATATTAAGGCAGTATTAAAAAAAATATATTTTTCCACGCTCAATAACTTTAAATTTTTTAACTCATATTTTCAGACTCATTTTTAAAAGTAAAAACATGAAACTTGCTGATGTGATTTTTTAAAGAGATTTATAAGCGAACTGTGTATTTCTTTTCGTTCAATTAATTAGAACTTGATTTACAAACAATTACTTTCTCAGTACGACCATTTTTTTTTTTAGTTTCCAGCACTATCGCTTTGGGAAATTCGGTTCAAAATGCCCAATTTGACAGCATTTTTTGTAATATATTCTGCTTTTATCAAAATCTCGACCAATACATCACATTATATAGTTTCTGAATAATAGAACCTGCGAATTGGATGTGTTTGAGATAAAAAATAAATTTAATAATGAGTCAGAAAATAAGCTGTTTGGATTTGAGTACACCCTTAATACGATAATTTTTTCGTAAACCCCTATTTTTGATTTTTTTTTTTTTTTTTTTTTTTTTTTTTTTTTTTTTTTTTGCTGTAAGAGTTGGTCTTATCAAAAACTTGTCAATATGAAAGTTGTAGATAACATTGATAACATTGATATAATAAATTCAAGCGAATCTTGTGAATTGTCGAAGTTATGAATTTTTTTCTACTCTAACCCCTTTGCGGCCCTATCAAAAACTTGTCAATACAAAAGTGTAGTTAATATTAAGAAGATTTATAATAAATTTAAGTGAATTTGATATCTTAAGAATTGACGAAGTTATGAATTTTTTTCTCCGTAAAACTTTATTTTTTCACCCTAGACCCAATTTTTAATTTTATCAAAAATCTGTGATACATAATTTTTTGGTTCTTTTCCTAGAAATAATAATAACTTTAAACTGATTTGATACGCATTATAATTAAAAAGTTATGGGGTTTTTTCGGTTTTCACAAAACCCCTCCCTAGTTCCACCCCTTTGGTCCGGACCGTGATTTTTTACCCCTTGATCTTATGTATCAGTTTGGAAGAGATTTGTGCAGAATTATGGAATTTATTGTGTCCATAAAAAAAAGTGAGATTTATAAGGTTTTGAACTGGGCGGTGGTTTTGGGTTCTAGGGGTTATGATCGGCGTAGATTCGCAAAAATTTCCAGAAATTCCAACATAGTGGAGAATATAATAGGTAATATTTCTTACGAAATCTACCTAAAAAATAAATGACATGCCCTTTGTAAAAGGTTTTAGGATTACATTAATTGACTACGGCATTAAATCATATCAATACATCACTTTGACCTTCCAAAAACGTCTTTGTTCTTTAAAAGATCTTGTTTACTGCAGGGGCCATTAAGGTTCAAGTGGAGTTTAGAGATTGTTAATAATTTGTAAACTATATTTCAATTAAAATAATTAATTTCCACTAAAAAAAAAAATTCTTTAAAAGTGACACAAAATATAAAAATGAATGTTTCTAATCTGTTCATTCAATTTTGGGGGTCGTAAGATGTAGATTCTGAACACTCGATAGGACATGAGTTAATTAGGCCATACGTGTACAACTGTTCAAATGTTCTCCAAGTCGGCCATACGTGTACAACTGTTCAAATGTTCTCCAAGTCGACAATAGATGCAATTAATACCTTAATTCTCGCTCCCGTCATATTCACGAGATGTGTCTTTTGTTCAGATTGTTTTATTCCCACTAGTTTTATAAAATAGTGTAATTGTCTTTATTACGGTATCATTTATCTGTCCTTAAAAAAAGTGAATATTTATTTTTCAAAAAAGTGATGTGAACAAGCAATTTTAAATTTTAAACCCTAATTTAATGCGACCGTTAAGGGGTTAAGTACAGTTCTGCAAATCTGAAACACAGAATTGCTCTTCTTGGCTTTGTTTTGTGAGGTGTTCGTTAACCGATCACCTGTTCATTATCTAGACATAAAAATCTCTCGCGAAACTGTTCGTTAATCGATCTGTTCCTAAACCGAACAGTTCTTTAACCGATCACCTATTGTACATACCGATTTCATTATGTTTAAAATGATGCAACATCCTTAAAATGCACTTGAAACGAGTTTTTCCCATTGACAGAAACGAAACGGAATACTTTTTGGCTGTACTAGCCCTGTGGTTATGAGGTTGAATTCTGAATTAATTAGGTGAATAGCTGGGAATTGTTTTAATCCCTTCAGTTTAGATCTAGAATGAATATGCTATGTTTTCCCCCTCGTACTAGGTCAGAGATAGGAAATATAGATAGATTTATAGCAAAAAATTACATTTTTTTTTAATACCATAACAATATCTCAAAAAACTAATTCTATCAAAAACATTGTCAATACAATTGTTGTAGAGCTTAAAATTCTGAATGAAATGAGTACCTACACTTAATATTTTTGTTGGTCACAATTCTACTTCACAGTTTTAGCCCTGTGGTCAGGGATTTGAATTCTGAATTAATTAGGGAAACGCTTGGAATTGCTTTAATCCCTTCAGTTTAGGTCTAGAATGAATATGCTATGTTTTCCCCCTCGTACTAGGTGAGCGTTAGGAAATATGTATAGATTTATAGTAAAAAATACGTTTTTTTTTTATTCCATAACAATATTTCAAAACAACTAATTCTATCAAAAACATTGTCAATACAAATGTTGTAGAGCTTAAAATTCTGAGGGAAATGAGTATCTACACTTAATATTTTTGTTGAATATTAAGGTCACAATTCTACTTCACAGTTTTAGGCCAGTGGTCAGGAGATTGAACTCAGAATTAATTAAAAGAAAATTGGAAACTGTTTTAATCCCTTCGGTTTAGGTCTAGAATGAACGTCTAGTTTTCCTCCTCGTACTAGGTGATCGTTAGAATATGCGTACACATTTATAGTTCAAAAACACTTTTTTTATTACCTTAACAATATCTCAAAACAGCTATCAAAATTCTTTCATAAACATTGTCAATACAAATGTTGTAGAGCTAAAAAGTCTGAATAAAATTATTACAACTCTATCAAAAACATTGTCAATACAAATGTTGTAGAGCTAAAAATTCTGAATAAAATTAATACCCACATTAATATTTTCGTTCAACATTAAGGTCGCTATTCTCTTGCATTTAGGAAAAAGGGACGAGAAAATTCACCAAATATTTTCTACGATAGTAAAATAATGCCAAATATCTGTTTTTCTTTTATCGATAAACAGCATTGTGCGTTACTTTTTATAATTAATTAAAAAAACTTATTTTCAATTTAACTTAACTGATAAGAAACATTTTTCCCGAATACTGACTTTCGGTGGAAGAAGGCATATTAATTGAGATGGCAGACATATAATTTTATAAAACTTCCGGCTCAAAAATTTGAAATTAAATGTGTAATATTTTACTTACTCCATTAAATGTTTGCAGGAAACTGCCCAGTCATTCGGTCGTTTTATAGAAAACAGTTTCATAAGCGCATATACTTTATTGGTTAAGACTCCTGATTTAAAATCTCCATAAGCGCTTCAAACGTAATGACATAAAAATGTATTTTCTGATTTTATTTTCCTAGCGATTAAATTATAAATTGATCGTTTCTGAAAGAAAAAAAAAATTACAATAATTACGCGATTTCGCTGAAAAAAAATCTTGTTTTTCGTTGAAAATTAAATTAAAATCACTTCTGTAGTTATCGAGAGAAAGGTATATGAATGACAGCTGTTTTACATGTCACTTCAATACTGATACCGCCAACCTAAGACCATACTTTTAAAAGAAACATTTTTTCTACGTAAGGATTATAATACTTTTTTCAATATTCCGAACGTTTTAAACTTTTATGAATTTACTTAAGATACTCGTATACTATTCGAAAATAAATTTTATTAAAACCATCTTAATTCTTTTCGTAAAATATCGGAGTGCTATTGGTTTATCTAGAATACCTCTAGCGACAAGGCTTCCTCACACACATTTCTTTGCCCACAACCCCCTCCTGTAATCCTCGCACTTTATTTTCAACCTGCTTAATTTTAATACATACACAGTGTTATTCACTCATATATACGTCATATTAAATACTACCCATATTTCAATCACAATATCGGAAATAATATACAATATTTCCAATAATTTACGGATCATTTTTGAAATATGCTAAAAATCATGAAAAAACTGCACTTTTTAATTTATTAATTTGTTCGTGGCGGGAAAAGCTTAACTTGCAGGAGGGGGAAACTTAGTATGTTCATTTCTGACCTATGTCGAAGGGATTAATACAATCTCTAGCTTTCCCCTAAGTAATTCCGAATTCGGCCATTTTTTCATCCCCTACCACTAGACCCGTAATCAAGAGGTTAAGCCATAATTCTCAAAATATCCAAAATGAAGACCTAAAATAATTACAAAAACATCGTAAATGCCTCAATAAATTTTTAAAAAAATATTAGCGATTTAGGCTAAACTTTGAAGTAGAATTCTGAGCTTAATGTTGAACAAAAATATTAAGTGTGGGCATTCATTTTATTCAGAATTTTAAGCTCTACAAAATTTGTGTAGACAATGTTTTTGATAGAGTTTTTTTTTTTTTTTTTTTTTTTTTTAGATACTAGGAGGCTCCTCTCCCCTGCTCGCTACGCTTACCAATCAACATTTTCTAGCCAACCCCAGACATTATTATTTCACGATTCCATTCTGGATCGCTGGATCGCTTCGCGATCCCTTATTTTCTATGCATTAAATTTTTAGATTCCACTTGGTAAAAATGCACTCCTCCCCAACTCCTCACTATTTTATTTCCTTATCTCCAAGCATATAATCATTAGACCTTACAGAGTTTCATAATTATAAGAATTATTAAATATAAAATAATTAAAAAAAGGTAAAATTTATAATTTATTTGAATAATTACTAATTAACTAAAATTATAATTATATAAAATTATAAATTAATGGAAAATTTTAAATAAAAAATATTGTAAATTTAAAAAATATGTTATATTTAAAAAGTAATAAACTTATTAATGTTATTTGGAATTTTTCTCCTTATCTTTGTAATGAAGTCGCTAATTTGTAGTTATAGTAAATAATCTTGTCATATAAATCCACTCTCCTTTGAAATTTTCACTTCGACGCTTTTTCTCCGCCAACATATATGTGTAAAATTATATATATAGTGTTTCGAATAAAGTATATAGTTAGAGTTTGTGCTTAAAAATAATGTAAATAGTTCTATTAAGCTCTACCCTTAAGCAAATATTAGTTTTTGTTGCATTAAGATATCTCAATTTGTTGATTTCCTGCAAGCAAGTAAACTCCATTGGATTTCAATGGGAGTCTGTGGAAATTTTCCGAAATACTGTAAATAGCGCCTAGTTGGTGTCACTTTTGGCGACAAATTTTAATCGCCGAATTTGGCGATATATCGCCAAGTTGGCGACAAGCATGGTGATGTTTGTTGGCAGAGCCAGGTCCCCTCCCCACTGGTAACCCCCTTATAGCGTCAGAAAGCTCTGGACAATCAGATGCGTTAGATCCATTACTCCATTTCCAAAGCGTTACATTTTTTTTTTATATACAGAAGGATTGCTATGGTATTTTTAAAGAAACCTCTTTTTCGACTATAAATCTGTCCTTATTATCTAACGCTCACCTACAACGAGGAGGAAAACTTAGTATACTAAATGGATTAAAACTATTTCCTGCTATTGCCTAATTAATTCCGAATTCGACCTTTTATTTCTCATCTACCACTGGGCTATACCTGAAAATGAACTATAAAAGCTACAATCTTCATTTTCAATAGGGATCATGCAATGTAAATGTCAATACGCCCATACGGCCGAATACGGACAGATAAACCGACTGCATGAACACTTTTAAACTATATGTTGAAAAATGGTAAAAAGTTGTTTTATAAAGCTGTTACTTAAAAACATATCAGCGGAGTTCGGTGTTAAGGGGAGGTTCTATATACTTCTTTGGCCTAAAATTCACGTGTTTTTTACGATTTTGTTTCAGGCACACAGAAAAAAAGAAAAAAAGAAAAATCATGCGATAAGTATAGATTTTGAAACACTTTCCAACACTTTCAGAATACTTAAACCAAACTTCGCCGTTTAATAGTATAAAAAATATACCAAAATAAACATTTTAGAAAACGCAAAATACAATTTAAAACCAGAATTGAACAATTACTGCTCATATCTGGGAAGGTACAGTCGTGGAAAAAAAAGTAAACACCCCTACTAACTCCTCAACAAATTATCGTAGAAGAAAGTTACTGGTACCGAACGATTAGAAATAAAGTCTTCTTTTATATGATGTATATAAAATTTGCTTAGAGGGCCATCTACAAATTAAAACGAACCATAACTTTGTTTTTTTTTAATAGCAGTACGCAATTCTGACAGTATAAATGAACTCTACACCCTTCAATTAGTCTAAAAAACAATTTTTTATGCAATTCGTACCATAAGTTTCCGAGAAATTAATTATTTTAAAACGAGCGTGTTTTAAGGACTGTATCCAAATTGAAGTTCGGTACTCTATTGTTAACCGAGAGAGCTCCCTTCTTAATCAAGGCACCTTAAGCAGTCAATTAAGCCTGTTAGATTACAGGATAGCCTAAGAAATTTCAAAATATTTAGTCACTTCTATCACAGACTTAAACCATCATTTTGCCGTTTTTTAAGCATAATTTGACAACTACTTGGAAGAAAAATGTGAAGTTTTGGATTTCCATAAAGCAGAACTTAATAAATCTGAATCCATCAAAAAAATTGTAGGTTGCAATTCATAATTTTTTAATATTAATTTCATAATTCATAATTCATATCAGAAAATTTTAAAAATTGCGAATTCAACATAATTATATTTGGTTATATTAGTATTATTGCGACACAAAAAATTAGAATATTAGGATCATAATTTCAGAAGCTATAAATAGAAATATGAAAATATAATTTAACATTAGAAGCACTAAATTTTGAATGTTTATAATTCAAAAACATATCATTCAAATGACTTGAAATTTGGTGTCTAGGCATAGTTTGCACCAAAGATTTGAAATATTTCGTTAAAATTGCTATTGAAAAAAATGAAGTTTGAATTCGTTTTAATATGGAGATGGCCCCATAAGCAAATTTTACATACGTAATTTAAAAGTAGACTTTATTTCCAATCGTTCGGTACCAGTAACTTTTGTCTACGATAATTTGTTGAGAAGTTAGTAGTGGGTGCTACTTTTTTTTTCTACGACTGTACCTCAATTTTATGGACATCTTATATTATGATCTATACGTTTGTATTCATTCCACATAGTATTCTAAAATTTAGTTCAGTAAGAAAAAGCATAACAGAGATTGAAAGTCACGATAAGCAATTTCTATCAATAGACGGAAACGAACTTGAATTCTTTTGCACAGCTCTATATATTATCTACGCATTGTTATAAACGCCATATATTAAGTTTAAATTTAAGGAAGGCAAAAATATGATTAAAACTACTGCAATCACATTTCAAAGAATTACTATCCATAGTCGACCATGCATCCAGTTTTTTGCTTAGGTCTGTATATGATTTTATTTAAATGCTACAAATATCTCTTAATAGTATTCTAAATGTAGCTGAGCTTGAAAATGCGTAACTCAAATTTAAAATCACCTCTAAGCAATTCACGCTTATTCCCAGTATTGCTTAAGAATTCTTTAGTGTAGCCCTGTATATGGTTTACAAAATTTATACACAGAACGTGGTGTGAAAAAATTTAGTTAAACTTAAAATGCATACCATAAATGAAAACGAACTTTCAGCAATGATCCCTAATAGATAATATTTCAGATACAGTATTGTATACGGAATATTTTATATGTCCATGTAAATGAACGATAAATACGATGCATATCTTATTCTATTACAAGCACCTTGTAGTAAATCTCAGTAATTTTATTAATTTCATCTTTTTTGAAATAGTGCAGCATAATTAAAGTGCTCCGTGAACAGTTTTCCCGGTAGACCATTATATAAGAGAACTCTTTTGTGTGACCCTGTAAATGAATGAAAAATGCTTTGCACCAATATTTTACAGAAAGCATCTTTAAGTGCACTTCAGAATTTCTTATAAATTTCATTATGTTTGTAATAGACTAATATAATTAAAATACGCTGCAAACGATGTTTCATCATAGATCATAATATAACGGAATATTTTTCAGTTTTCCTGTATAGCATACTGTAATTGCTACACATACCAAATTTTATAGAAGCCATCTTCTAATGTACCTCAATAATGTACGTAAAGGGTCTAGCCGGATAAGCACAGTGAAATGGCCCCCAAGGGCAATGTTTGAAATAACATGTGTGGTAAAAAGGCTCGCCATGAGAATACTGTATAGAGTGTTTTTAGCCTCTGACCTTGAACTGTCCTTGAGATAACCGGGGAAGTATGCGCCGGAGCTACTATTTTTGAAATACGTTTTTTCAAAATGCAGAAAAGTTAAAAAAATTAAACCAACGCCAATTACTGAAGAATATATTAGTTCACATTGTATATTTTTTTCACATTTTTACACAAATTTTAACATAGAACAATAAACAAAAATATTTAAAAAAATATATTAATGTAGTAATTTTATGTTTACACCAACGAAAAAATTACAGAATAACTCTCAAAGTATGTACTTTTAATTAAAAAAAAAAAAAAAAACTTCGTTAAAATCGAAGATGCGCTTTTTGAGTTATAATAAAATAATGCTAGCAACTTGCTAAAATATTCGAAATTTTTCCTGTTTGCATTTGCAGAACTACGCTACTATGAATGCATTGGTCGATTCGTGGAATTTCCACTCGGGCAGGATGCGGAGTGCGCCAGAATAAGAGAATGTTTCCATACACACCACTTCCCTATAGGTTTGTTTCGTGTTAGGAAACATTCTGTTATTTTAGCGCACTGCGCAGCGCATCCTTCTCCGGTAATAATATCAAGCCAATGGTCCAGTCGATTGTGCAGGTGAAGCTGAATAGGGGCTGTAAATATATAAGGTTATCAACTTTTTGGCAATTTTGGACTCCATCCCAACCTTCGTACGTTATCATTCCTCGAATCCCACCCCTCCTACCTGTTGTTATGAGTGTCTAAAAGTTCTTTTTTCTGTTTTCAATTTTCTTTCTTTTCATACGCTTGCAAAGATATAAAGATATTGTTGTATATTTTTCATTCGCATATTTTACTGATTTAAGTGAAGAAAAGAAACTCATAAAATATCACTGCTATATAAGCAAGTAAGAAAAAGCATGCGTTAAGCATAAATTATGAAACAGTTTCCAAGACTTCCTGAATGCTTTAACAAAACTTCGTTATTTAAGGAAATAAGGTGTATAAGAGAACTAAGTAAACATTTTAGAAAACAAATAAAACTTTTGAAAAACTATTTCTGCAGTTACCGCCCATAGCAAATATGTATTGCAATTCTTTTGAACATCCCTGTATTTTATCTGTAGGTTGATATATATACTATATAATGGGGAAATTTAGTTTAGCAAGAAAACACATAACAGGTTGAAATTTCTCTTTCACCAATTTATACTAATAGAAGGAAACATACTTGTATTAAATGCAGTTCAGCGTAAAAATGCCTAACTCATTTAAAAATCACCTTTAAGCAATTTTCAATCATACCCCACAGTAGCCCATACGAATTCTTTTGTGTTGCCCTGTATATCAATTACACCATTTATACACACCATATACAATGCATAAATATAGTGAAACATAAAAGCACATAACTTAATTAAAAATGCATTTCCAGTAATCATCGCTACTGTACAGTACTTCGGATACAATATAGTATCTGAAATCTTTTGTGTGTTCCTGTAAATGCTATGCACTTCGTATTATCCATGAAATAAGATACAGAAAACCTCAGCGACGTATATCAATTTCATTATACATGAAATAATTTAACATAATTAAAATACGCCGGAAAAAATTCCCTCCACCCCTATATCATTATGTAACGGAATTCTTTTGTGTGGCCCTGTAAATGAATAATAACTATTTTTTGCATCGCATATTTTACAGAAAATACATATTTTAGTGCACTTGATAAATGCCTATCAATTTTATTATGTTTGAAAGCATGTAACATCATTAAAAATCATTTTAAACGATTTTTTCCCATAGACCGTAATGTAGCGGAAAACTTTTGACTGTCCCTGTAAATCAACTAAACATGCTATAAACTTCATTTGAAATAGGGTTCGTGCTATGGTAGAAGACACTAACATCCAAAAATTTCAGAATGATCCGAGTATATTTACGGGAGTTAGAGCGCGTACAGACGGACAGACAAACCGAAGTCACAAACACTTTTCATCTTTGTTGGAAAGTGTTAAAAATAACTTTATATCAAATAACATTTTAAGGAAATTCTGTTTATTTAAAGTTTATAATAATATTTCTTTGTTACATAATGCATTGAACAGTATAATATTGTCTTGCACTTCGTCCTTGCACGGGGTTAAACAAAACATCTTGTAAACAAAACAGGTGTACAACACTCTTCCCCATCTTTTACTAGCAAAAATAACAAGTATCATTTCGAATCTGGTTTCTCTAACAGCGCATATACGCATATGACAGGAGAATATTAATGACGAACGTTGGGTTATTCCATATTTTGAAATGAAATGTTTTATAATCATTCAATGGTTTTAATAATAACTTTGTATTTTCATAAAAAGAAGAAAAAGAAAGAAGATAACAGAAGTAAAGAAAAGATGCCAAAAAAGTATATATATATATATATATATATATATATATATATATATATATATATATATATATATATATATATATATATATATATATATATATTAAATGATAACGAAATCAAGTGACAACCCCCTCTTCTTACAGATATCTTCCGATGTCAATTGTCGGTGTCTGGATCCTAGATTGGTGTCTGGAGTGGGCGATCATTTTCAGCGATTGTAAATGTTGTTCTTAAAATCTTAGCAAAAAACAGATTATTTACTGGACAATGTTCAGGAACTTGCATTTGTACATAATTAATTCCTATTAAAATACTTGTGATTGGTTAATTTTCTTAAATAATACTTAATAAACAGCAAATAAATAATGTAAAAACATTCTCTTTTATTTAAATATATGATTCTGTTTCTAATTATTCTGCATATCTTTATAAGATGACTGTAAAACGTATAAGTGGTATAAGATTTTTTAAAATATGTTTTAAAAGTTTTTTTTAAGTATTCGGTTGGCCGAATATTTCGATATTCGGCCAAACTGAATACTCGGCAGGCCGAATAGTTTGCTATTCGGCCAAGCCGAATATTCGGTGTAGCGAATAGTTTGATATTCGGCCAAACCGAGTATTTGGTAACATGGCCGAATAGGCCGAATACCGAATAGATACCGAATATTTAGTGCATCCCTAGTTTTAACGATTTTTTTTTCTTAAAATACATACTTTGAACGTTATTCTGTAATTTTTTGGTTGGTGTAAATATAAAATCACTACATTAATAATATTTTTAAAAGAAATTTTTGTTTATCTTTTTATGTTAAAATTTGTGTAAAAATGTGAAATATATATATATAATGTGGAATAATATATTCTTCAATAATTGGCGTTGGTTTCATTTTTTTTAACTTTTGTACTTTTTGAGAAAAAGTATTAAAAAATAGTAGCGCCGGCGCATACTTCCCCGATTATATCAAGGCAGTTCAAGGTCAGAGGCTAAAAACATTCTATATAGTATTCTGATGCTGAACCTTATTACCACCCATGTTATTTCAAACATCGGCCTTGGGGTTCCATTTCGGTATGCTTATCCGGCTAGACCCTTTCATTATGCTTAAACTTGTGAAACACCATTAAAGTATACCGCAAATGACTTTTTGCCATAGACCATAATGTAACGGAATACTTTTGAGTGCCCCTGTAAATAAATTATTAATGCTACACGCTTTCTTTTCAATACCAAACATGCTATGGTAAACCTGAATAACGTTTTTTAATTATATGTAAACCCGAGTGTGATGACTTTATCGACTTCTGTGTATCCAGGCTACTATTTTCGAACAGAACACTCCTTGTTTTTTATGAAAAAAATTTTTATCAGCACAAAACAGAACGTACACATTAAGATGACCACAAAGATGACACAAACACACTATTTACAAGTAACTATAAACTTCAGATTTGAGCGCACACACTACTTCTCTATTTATCTTGCACACAAAAATCTTCGCTTTACTATATTATTAAATTGCTTATTTTCCCGGTGCCCGTAACATTTACAAATACTTTCTATGACAACCTTTTAGGTTTATCAAAAACCCGTCGAACACACAGGCTGGCATAAACAATGCCTATACCCTTCACTCTCAAAACAGAATCTCCCCCTTCTACCCTACGCCGGCGTGTCACAGGACCAATGGCGCCAGCTCAGGCTAAAAAAATGCTATCCAGACATCAACCCCCCCCCCCACCCAAGATTGAAAATGTGTGTGTGTGGGAGTGGGGGGGGGATGTCAACATTTTCGTCTGAAAACAAGTCTGGATACTTTTCATACTTCATCATTTAACAATACAAAAGATTAATACCAAATAATAGACATACACACGGAGAGTTATAAAATAAATACTTAATACATTCCGGATACACTAGAAACAGCGTCTGCATTTATCAACTTGGCACCTGGTCGGTGTGAAATCACAATGTCACATTTCCGCATTGTTAATGCCCATCGCTGCAGTTTGGAAGATTCGGGGGCATTTTTGGTGATAAAAGTTAATGGATTGTGATCCGTGATAAGTTCCACAAATAAACCAAAAATCCATGTTTCGAACTTTTTTATATTCCAGATGATCGCATAGGCCTCCCGTTCAATGGTCGGCCAAGCCTGTTGAGCTTTGGTGAGCTTTTGACTGGCGTAGCTTACCGGGTACAGTGCACCGTCTTTTCGCTGTGATAAACACGCGCCGATGCCGACTGAAGATGCGTCGCACTCAATGATAAATGATACTCCCATAACGGGGTTACCTAGACTAGGTGTTTCGATTAGACCTCTTTTCAACTCGTTAAATGCCTGGTCATGCTCGTCTGATCAACACAACTGCTGTGGACTGTTCTGTTTTGTCAGTTCAGTTAGAGGATCTGCCACTTCACCATATTTAGGAATATAGTCTCTATAGTAGTTACAAAGATCAAGGACACTTTTTAACTGTCTCTTTGTTTGAGGTACTGCTAAACTCCGAATGGCCTCCATTTTTCCAGTGTCGGTCCGATGGCTACCTGACCCGATGATATGTCCTAAGTACTTAATCTGAGGTTTTGCGAATTCACACTTTTTTAAGTTGACTGAGAATCGTAACTGTGCTAACTTAGTGAACATTTTTTCTAGATGTATCAGGTGTTTAGGAAATTTTTCAGAATAAACGGCTCTGAACCCGAAGGCCATTACTTTAATGCGATACTGAGTCCTGTGAGTCTTAAAACAGGCTAAATTTTGACTATATTCTTCCAATGGTATGGCCCAATACCCTTTCAGTGCGTCTATTGTGGTTATTACATTGGCCTGCCAATACTGAATAACAGATTGGTCGCGTTTTCCATAGGATAATCTTCAGTTTTCGTGATAGCGTTTAATCCTCGGAAATCCACACAGAGGCGTAAGGCCCCATCCCTCTTCATCACGCACACTACTGGGTGTGGCGCCTCCGCCTCACTCTCTTCAATCAGACCTCATTCCAATAGCTCCTCAATTTGTTTATCTATTTGAGGTTTCAAGGCCTCTGGAATTCGATAAACATAGGGCTTTTTCTTTTCTGCGTCACTTATTCGTATTTTATGCTCTCGTACTTTGGCTATTTGCACTTTTCTAGAAAATAATTCTTTATATTTATACAATAAATCTAACATTTTTTTCCTTCTGTACATTGTCTAAATGACTTAAATCAACTTCCTCTATGTTAAATAGGTCGGAGTTATCTTTCGTACTGGGGGTGGAAGGCACCTCCACTAATTCTTTCTCATGTTCGAAGATTACCCCCACCGCCTGTACCCTAGGAGTAAATTTTCTAATCTTATTCACATGGACATTTCTAACATTTCCGTTTATTAATTTCACTTTGTAAGAATCAGGGTTACAGCGCGCCACTGTTTCGGCTGTTCCAGTCCACCTCGCGTAAAGTTTGTTCGTAGAGTCCGCGATTAGTAAATATACCTAGTCCCCCGGTCTAAATTCCTTGTCAATCTCTCTCCTATTAGCGTACTTCCCATACGAACTTTCCTTAACCTCCGATACTATTGCCGCTTGTTCCGCTTCCCTTTCTAAATTAATTTTTAACTCCTGAAGGTATTCGGTCGCACTCTTTCCTAGATTTATAGGTAGTGGGATTTCGCCTGCCCATGTAGATTTTAATACCGCCAGTGGCCTCCTGGCTTTCCTTCCGTACCTTAATTTGAATAGCGATATTATAGACGTTTTTCACTCTGTTACACCAGGCGTCCTTAACTGTGTGTGGGAAGAACTTGAATATCGTTTAGATGTGTGTAGGGCAACAAATAGAGGCAACATTGAACTGCACTGGACAGGTATGAAACTTGGAGAGATTTTCTTTTATTTGGTAAGATTTCACATTTCCATCTTGTTTCGTTGATTTTCTTTGACCGGTCAAATGTGCACCATGACTTTACGCACTGTATGTTATTGGTGTTTACTAAGGCATATTTGATACTTTAGTTGAAGTGTGGCATTTACGGTTCATTTACAGGTGCACTCAAAAGAATTCCGGTACATGACGGTATATGGAGATAAATCGTTCACGGTGTATTTTAATGATATTACACTATTTTAAACATACTAAAATTTATATATGTAGTAGGCTAATTGAGAAATCCGGCTCTTTGCAAACAGCCTAGGCTCTTTGCAAAGAGCCAGGCTAATTGGAGAATCCATCTCCCTTTTTCCAATTAGCCTGATATTTTTCAGGCTTATTGCAAAGAGCATAGAAAGCGTTAGTCTAATTAAAAATGACCACTTATTAACCGATCAGGGTGATATTTTTAGCTCACAGGCTATCAAAGCCTGAGAGTTTATGTGCCCGCCGATTCAGTATGTACGTGTGTACGTACGTACGTATGTACGTAACGCGATAACTCTTGATAGAAAAATCCGATTTGCTTCAATTTTTTTTCTAGGTTCATTCTGATAAGGTGCTTCCCCGATTAGTTTTTGGGGTTCATTGTTTAAGGATAAAGAGGGAAAAGGGGGGCTAAATTTATATAAATGGGTTTTTCATGCAGAAATATTCGATTTGCTCCAAATTTGGTATACCGGTTTATTGTGTTAAGGGGCTTCCCTGATTAGATTTGGAAACTCATTATTTAAATATAAAGGGGGTCTTCCCCCCTCAATTTAGATAAATCGGTTTTTCATGATGAATTATTCGATTTGCTCCAAATTTGGTATACCGGTTTATTAAGTTAAGGAGCTGCCTTGAATAGATTTGGAGGTTCATTAGTTACATATAAAGGGAGGAAAGGGGGGCTATCCCCACACCGTAATTTAGATAAATGGGTTTTTCATGCAGAAATATGCGATTTGCTATAAATCTATTATACCGGTTAATTATGTTAAGCAGCTTCCCTGATTACATTTGGAAGCTCATTATTTAAATATAAACGGGGGAAAGGGGGGCAATTGCCTCTCCCCTTAATTTAGATAAATGCGTTTTTCATGTAGAATTATTCGATTAGTTCAAATTTGGTATACTGGTTTATAATGTTAAGGAGATGGCTTGATTAGATTTGGAGGTTCATTAGTTAAGTATAAAGGGGGAAAGGGGGGTCTAGCCCGCCCCCCTTATTTTAGGTAAATGCGTTTTTAATGCTAAATTATTCGATTTGCTCCAAATTTGGTATACAGGTTTATTATGTTAAGGAGCTTCCCTGATTAGATTTGGAGGTTCATTAGTTAAGTATAAAGGGAGGAAAGGGGGCTAGACCCCCCCTTAATTTAGATAAATCGGTTTTTCATGCAGAGTTATTCGATTTGCTCCAAATTTCGTATACCGGTTTATTATGTTAAGGCGCTTCCCTGATTAGATTTGGTGGTTCATTAGTTAAGTATAATAGGAGGAAAGGGGGGCTTGACACCCCCCCCCCTTAATTTAGATAAATGGGTTTTTCATGCAGATTTATTCTATCTGCTCCAAATTTCGTATACCGGTTTATTATGTTAAGGAGCTTCCCTGATTAGATTTGGAGGTTCATTAGTTAAGTATAAAGGGAGGAAAGGGGGGCTTACTCAATCCGAAACCTGGTTGTGGTCGGTTTTCGGGTTGACTTCAAATGGAACCTTCAAGTTCGGATCCGGTTGAAAAAAAAAAAACTAAATTAGATAATTATGCATGAAAACCCATTTATCTAAATTAAGGGGAGGGGCAATCGCCCCCCTTTCCCCCCTTTTATACTTAACCAATGAACCTCCAAATCAAATGAAGGAAGCCATATCGTAATAAACTGGTATATCAAATTTGAAGCAAATCGAATAATTCTGTATGAAAAACCCATTTATCTAAATTAAGGGGACACCAGCCCCTGTCCCTCCTTTATACGTAACCAATAAATCTCCAAATCTAATCAAGGCAGCTCCTTAACATAATAAACCGGTATACGAAATTTGGAACAAATCGAATAACTCTTCATGGAAAACCCATTTATCTAAATTAAGGTGGGGGGGGGTGTCTAGCCCCTTTCCTTCCTTTATACTTAATTAATGAACCTCCAAATCTAATCAGGGAAGCTCCTTAACATAATAAACCGGTATACGAAATTTGGAGCAGATCGAATAACTCTGCATGAAAAACCGATTTATCTAAATTAAGAGGGGTAGCCCCCTTTCCTCCCTTTATACTTAAATAATGAGCTTCCAAATCTAAACAGGGAAGCTCCTTAACACAATAAACCGGTATACCAAATTTGGAGCAAATCTAATATTTCTGCATGAAAAACCCATTTATATAAATTAAGGGGAGGGTGGTAGCCCCCCTTTTTCCCCTTTATCCTTAACCAATGAACCCCAAAAACTGATGAGGAAAGCACCTCATCAGAATGAACCTAAAAAAAATTGAAGCAAATCGGATATTTCTATCAAGAGTTATCGCGTTACGTACATACACACGTACATACAAAATCGGCGGGAACATAAGCTCTCAGGCTTTGATAGCCTGTGAGCTAAAAATATCACACCCTGATCGGATAATAAGTGGTCATTTCTCAACTAGCCTAACGCTTTCTAGGCTCTTTGCAATAAGCCTGAACAATATCAGGCTAATTGGATAAAGGGAGATGGATTCGCCAATTAGCCCGGCTCTTTACAAACAGCCTAGGCTTTTTGCAAAGAGCCGGATTTCTCAATTAGCCTACGACATATACATCACGTACAGTGAATATATTGTATACACAGCTCTTAAAATTCATATTCAAATCATTAAAAGATGGAAGCTACTCAGCCCAGTGGTAAAAATGCTAATAAAAAAATTATGAATTCTTAATTTATGTTCGTAGTTTCGAATCTTGCTTTGACCAGATGAGGTCAATATTTCTAAAATTGTTCCAAGTTACTCCACGAACATCGAAAAAGTGACCGGATCGCTTATTTTCATTCAAAAGCAGAGCATGATAATATCAGTGATCAACTCTAAAGGTCTTTCACTTACAGTAAAAATTAAACAGAACTAATTTAGAGAGTTCTAATATTGCAAATCCGACACAAAGAGGTCGTATCATAAGTATGTTAGTTTTCATCCTTTCAACAGCAGTTACATCTTCATCATATGTTTTCAATGACTTAAATGTAGGTAAGGCTTTTAATTTTTTTCTTTTGCTAATAGGTAATGAGTCCTTGTTATCTTTCAAAAACTAATTTGCGTTCTTTCTGATTAGAAAAAAAAATTATTTTTTAAAAAATTTGTTAAAGACCATGCAACAACATAATGCACGCAACATAAATTATTCTTTTTTAGTTAAATATATTTTAAAAGAGATATATGAAAAAGAAATCCTAAACTAGAAAAGTATGTTATCTTCAGTTCGAATCAAAGTAAAAAAACTTTTCTAACAAAAAGTCTTTTTAACATCTATGATTAGGAAACAAAGTGTCAGGTTAGTTCTAAAATTAAAACTTATTCGTAAACTGAGTTTTATCTAATGTTTTATCTAATTGACTTCATTGGTATGTGTTAAACTATATTACCATTAATCTTTTTTTGATATAAAATCCAAACTATCAAAAGAACTTGTTCATTATATTTGAAAAGGATTCGGTAGCGTGCGCTTTTTAGATTAAATTCTCCAAGCGTGAAGTTTCAAGTTCTTCGGAAAATTCACAAGTTTCAACTAAATTTTCTGATAACTTGAAAAAGAAATTTCTTCATTAGTAACTAATAAAAAATATATACATTAAGTTCAAACCACTTTTCTAGAAAATAAAACTTTACTTCGACAATCATTGAAATGTTTAAGTTAAAAGTCTTTTTCATATTCAGCAAAATACTAATTTACCCAATACCGGCAATAAACATCGTTGAAACACAAGGGTACGGTTACAAACAGAACATTCTTTCAGTATATATATATATATATATATACAGGGTGGTCCTAAAATATGTGTCAAAAATGTAAAGGTAGGTAGAGGGGACTTAAATAAGCATATTTCGTATAGGATTGCGTGTGCGGTAATGCCGCCTTGAGCCGGTAGATAGCGCTGATGACTGCGGCGTATAAAAGCGCTTCGCAAGCTGGATTCATCATTTCCCGCACGGATCTCAAACAGCATGCATCGTTTCACCAATGTGGAGCTTGCCGACATGAATGGGGCAAGTATGGGGCTGCACAAGGAAACGGATTAGTTGCTCAGAGGATGTACAGGGAGCGATTCCCGGATAGGAATCAGCCGGATCGTGGAACATTCGAGCGTCTTCATCGGGAGTTACGCACAAGTGGATCGTTTTATGCTTCCAGGCGTGGAGCTGCCATTGGAAGATATCGCAGAACTCCTGCAGTGGAAACCAGAATACTAAACACAGTAGAGGATAATCCTTCGAAAATCTCGAGAGCTGTAGGGCGTGCGTTGTGTGTGAGCCATCAAAGTGTTTTGGGGACTTTACATGAAGACGGAATGCATCCGTATCATTTACAGAGAGTGCAAGCAATGACCCCTGACGATTATCTCCCACGTCTCAACTTTGCTCGTTGGTACCTACAGCAGACTGCAGCCAATCCAACCTCCCAAGCAGATGTTTTATTTACTGATGAGGCGACCTTTACGCAGTCGGGTATGTTTAAAATCTCTAACTCTCACCTGTGGGCTCATGGCAACCCTCATGGCACAATAGCACACGCGTAACAAGAAATGTTAACCATTAATGTTTGGGCAGGCATTGTACACAATAACTTAGTAGGACCGTACATTCTACCTAGTCGTTTAACTAGCCATACATACAATATCTTCCTACAGGAGGTTTTACCTGAACTTCTGGTAGATATTCCTCGAGCCGTTTGCAGACCAATGTGATTCCAGCACGATGGAGCCCCTGCTCACTTCAATCGAGACGTCAGGAATCACCTGGACACTGTCTACGGTCAGCATTGGATAGGACGGGGCGGTCCAGTTCCCTGTCCACCGCGTTTTCCTGATTTAACCTGCTTGGATTTTCTCTTTTGGGGTCATATTAAAAGCCTGGTGTACGAGAGTCCCGTCACGTCTTAAGAAGATCTTGTTGCCCGCTTGTCTGTTGCTGCTTTACATGTGCTAGACATGCCTGACGTCTTTTCTAATGTACGCCGATCTATGCGCCGTCACTGTGAATCTTGTATCGCTGTTGGCAGCCGCTCTTTAGAGCACAACTTGTAAACTGTTAATAAATTTTTGTTTTCTTTTGTCTTTACTTGTCTTTTCAGTTTCCTTTGTTTCCTTGTCTTTTCAGTTTCCTTTGTTTCATACTACTTTATAAGCTAGTGCTTTAATGCGTCATTACCGCACACACATTCCTATCCGAAATATGCTTAATTAGGTCCCCTCTACCTACCTTTACATTTTTATATATATTTTAGGACCACCCTGTATAAATCACTTGTCTCGTAGGAGATATGAGACAAAACTAATTAGCGATCTTTTTGTTTAAAAAAATCTATCAAAATAAGTAGCTATAAAACTTAAAGATAAAAAGCATATTTATATGATAAAACAACGGGACCGATGTGGCACAGTGGTCAGCCTGATGATTTAAAAATGGTTATATGTTTATGTGTTCGAAACCTGCGAGTAATACTAAAGGCATTTCTAAAAAAATTTGAGTATGTTAACGTTTTCACTTGGCATCTTTATAGTCCATGCGACATGTCAATGGCAATATTGGCTATACTTATCCAGTAGATATTGTCCTGAAAATTGATGAATTCTGCTGATCTTAGAAAAAAATTGAATCTTTAACTATACTAATTGACAAAGGCAAGTAGGTGTTTTTTCTAATTAAACAAAGAAAGTTCTAAAAAGAACTAACATGTTAAAAAATATATTTAATTCACACCACTTTTTCTAGAAAATAAAACTTTACTTGTCAGTCATTGAAATAACTAAATTAAAAATAGTTCAGTGTTTAAATAAAGTAAAAGTCGTTTTCAGCTTATGTTTCAGTTAACTTTCTCCCTTGGCAATATTAAACAAAATCATTGTTGTAAAAAAACTAATTCGCGTAAACTCTTTCCAACACATTCAGAATACTATAGCAAAACTTCACAGGTTACTATAAGGTGATAGGTGATGTCTAAATAAACAATTTAGTAAACTCGGAACGTATTTCAAAACAAAAATCTGCTGTTGCGATGAATAGTGATTAAAATGTACGATTTTTTTGTGCAGCCCTGAATATGATCTATATAGACGTATATTATGGCATTATTATACTATATTATTATTACCATATTATTATTAGGATGATTGAAACGAATCCTCTACTAGGCTACACAAGTTACATTCTGTCGTATACTTTACAAAAAAACTATTCAGTATTTTGTCTTGAAATTAAACATAAAAATAAATTATGATCTGCAGATTTACACAATATTATTTTTTTTTACAGAATAACCTTAAAAGATTTATTATTTTTATTTAATTTATTTTGCATGTTTCTCCATTACGGACGCATTTTTGCAAATAAAAAATGAAACGCGTATATTTTCAGAAGAAAAAATAAATCATGGAGTTAGTCATTATAGATAGAATCATGATTAATTAAATAGTTTCACGATTTCATTTTTAAAATACCTTTTTTATGAAAATTATAGGACATTTTTAATGAAAAAGTGGCAACAAAAGAATTGCAAACAAATAAAATTAATTGCTAAATTCGTTATATCATAAATAAAAAATTCCGAGGAAATTCTTAGTCATTTGGTTGAATTTAAATTTCTAAAATTAAAATGCGCCAAAACATAAATAATGTTTTTGCTTAATAAAGATGCAAAAATAATATAAAAAATATTACCACTTTCAAATATTTGTCTTATTAAAGAATGCTTCGCGAAACCAAACAAAGCATGGCTTTTGCTAGTTATATATATGACATAGTGTGGTGAAAGTTAGATCAGTTAAATGCATATCACAGTTGAAAATTTCCGTTTAGTAATTTCTGCCAATAAACGGATGTTGTTGAGAACTTTTGGGAGGCCTGTTTAGGATCTATAGAATTTATACACACCAAGTAATATTTAAAAAACATATTCTTTTTGAAAACGCACTTCCAGCAGTTATTGTCTGTAGGCTTCCATAGTTCATTTATAGTTAATTTTTTTCTGTAGTCAAATTCTTTTGTTTGCCCCTGTTAAAGAACGATAAATTGTATTCACCATTGTCACACCATATTCTATAGTAAGACCCTTGTAATACACCTCAGTGATATATATGCACTGGATGTGATATATACAATGGATGTCATGTATGCAATAAAATATGCCGAATGCTAATAATTTTTTATTTTAAAATATTTTTTTTACCTTTTAAATTTATTTTTATCACCTTTACCAAATGTTAAGGGCTTTGATATATTTTTATTATGTTTTTTAGTTTTACTTTGACATAATAATTATCTTTTTCTTCACATTTAAATACTCTATTAATTTTTGTTGTAAGTAAAACGTTGTTTTTTTCTTTTTGTTTTGATTATTTGTAATAAATCTTTTTAATTTAAGTGATGAAAACTTTTATTTTTTATAAAATAACCTAGCTATTTTAACTTTTCAAGAAAACCCTTGTTCTTAGATGAATTTAAAAAAATCCCTTCCGGCCCGGCCTACAGGCGGAGGTAGATTTCGAAGTTAAGTATACTAATTTCACAAACAAAAACCAAATCATGATTAGAGATAAACCCACTTTAACAATTTTATCTGGCCGCTTTTGACGAGTTTTTATTTCATTTTTATATAATAACTGGTTTTATCAGAATCATGTTAAGGCGGTATTCAAAAAAGACTTTTCCATGCTCAACAACTCGAAATTTTCTGGTATAACCCCAGATTCATTTTTAATAGGAAAAACATGAAACTTGTTGACGTGATTTTTGAAGAGATTTATAAGCGACCTGTGTTTTTAATTTTCGTTCAATTAATTAAAACTTGATATATAAACAATTATTTTCTCAGTAAGACAATATTTTTCGTTTCTAACACAATCACATCGGGAAATTCCGTTCAAAATGCCCGCTTTGACATCATTTTTTGAAATATATTCTGCCTCTGTCAAAAAATCGATCATTTCGGTACATTATATAGTTTCTGAATAAGCGAATCCACCAATTGGATGCGTTTGAGAGAAAAAAATGAATTTAAAAATGAGTCAGAAAATAAGCAGTTTGGATTTGAATACTCTCTTAATACGATGATTTTTCCAACACAATCCGCTTCTGGAAATTCGATTCAAAAGGCCCACTTTGACAGCATGTTTTAAAATATATTCTGCCTCTATCAAAAAATTGACCATTACGGTACATTATATAGTTTCTGAGTAAGAAAAGGTACCAATTGGAAGCCTTTGAAAGTAAAAATGAATTGTAACATGAGTCAGAAAATAAGCAGTTTGGATTTGAATACACCCTTACTAAGATGATTTTTTTCTTCAACCGCTATGTATTTTAAATTTGTTTTTGCTGTAAGAATTGGTACTATCCAAAACTTGTCTATTTAGATGTTGTAGACAATATTAAGAAGATATATGATAAATTCATGGGGATTATATATCTTTTGATTTGACGGAGTTATGGATTTTTTTCTTCTTCAAACGCCCTTTTTGTTTTCGTTTTTAATTTTTTTTTTTTTTTGCGGTACGAATTGGTCCTATCAAAATCTTGTGAATATAAAAGTTGTAGATAATGTTAAGGAGATTCATGATAAAATTAATTGGATTTGATATCTTGAGAACTGACGAAGTTATGAATTTTTTTCTCCCAAAAACCCTATTTTTGCGCCCCTTGAGTCCATTTTTAACTTTATCAAAAATCTGTGATACACAAATTTTCGGCCCTATTTTTAGAAGTAATAAAAACTTTAAACTGATTCGATGTGTACAAAATTTAAGAAGTTATGGGGTTTTTTCGGTTTTCACAAAACCCCTCCCTATTTCCAACCCCTTGGTCCAATTTTGCCCATTAACGAACTTGAATGTGATTTTATGCCCCTTGATTTCAGGTATCAGTTTGGAAGAGATTGATGCAGAGTTGTGGAAGTTATCGTGTCCAGAAGAAAGTGATATAGATAGAGAGATAGATAGATAGATAGATAGATAAAGTTTTTTAGTGAGGGTGGTTTTGGGCTCTAGGAGTCATGATCGGTGTAGATCTGCAAAAATTTTTCAAAAATTCCGACATAGGAACGACGCCAATAGGTACTTTCATACGAAATCTACCTAAAAGAATATTAGTCCAGTCATTTGGTAGAAAATAGGGGAAAGTTTTGATATTTGGTGCCTTTATTTTTTTTGGGTCGCTGAACACGAATCTGAAGTTTGCCAGCAAAATTTATCCCCGGAAACACGTTTTTATGGCAAAAAACGGGAAAAAAACGGGATTTTCTTTGTTTTTTCAAAATAACTTCAAAATTATGCATTTTACGCAAAAGTCCTCAGTACGTAAATTAAAGAGGATAAAATTTCCTACATTTTACGTGCTAAAAGTTTTTTTCTCTGATCAATGGTTTAGCCGTGACAACGCCGCAAAAATGGGAGTGAAAATCAAAAAATTCAGAGAAAACGGGAATTACGCCACTGTACGTAGATATAACATGAAAACTGACCATTTTACACAAGCATTGACTATAAATTATACTAAAGATTATATGAATGACTACATTTTACAATGAAGTTGCTGATAATAAATAGGACGACTCATTATGAATCATTATTTAACTATAAATAAACATGTACATTAGTAAGTTCATTTATTTAAAAAACAAAAAAAAATATTATTTCCGCTTTCTATTACTTGAGGGTCCCTGCTTTTCACCGACATCTACACTATAGAAAATAGACGTATAGAATTAGTGGGTGTTTTTATTACTACCAACAGTATAAAATAAATGTTTTTTTAATAAAAAATATTTGATACCTTCTGGCATGACTTTTTCTAGACATTTTAGTTCAAGTATACCTTTTTTTTTTTTTTTTTTTTTTTTTTTTTTTTAATCAAAGACAGCAGAATTTAAGTTAGTCGCATAAATAAACTTTTGCACCATTATGCAACGGCAACAAGATTTAAAATGTAACGAAAATGTGAATTTGGTTCAAAATATTTTGTTTATAGAGGAAAATTACAATGAAGAGCACATGAAGTTTTGCAAGAGCGAAATGTTTAAATTTATGACCAAATTTGGACAAAAATTGCCAGTTATATGTAGATATATCGGGACAAAATCATTTAAAATATATTACCTGGCTGCAAATTCTGAGTGGTTACAAAATGGATCCAGACAAATTCTGCAAATTCAGATTTGATACAATGCAAAACATAATGTAGGCATTTTCTCGTGATATATTAATCATGATATCTTATGATTCCCTATCTTTACATTAGATTCCTGTTAGGTTTCCTGTAAGGTTTGTGCAGAAATAAATATGAATATACAACAGAATATGCAACACAGCAATTTTCATTAATGCTGTCGAATGTTTGTCCCGTACGTTAAATTTTAGAAAAAGAAATTTTAGAATTTGTTATAATAATACAAAAATAGTTTTATCACTTTAGCTTCCATACCGTTAAGAAAGTATCATTAAAATTATCAAGAAGAACGTAAAATCATGCGTCAATCAGATTATGGGACATTTTTGAACGCATTCGGGCTACTATAATAAAACTTCACAGTTTAATAACGTGAAAAACGATGTCTAAGTAATAATTTGTAAAACATATAACACGTTTGAAAACACAATTTCAACCAAAATCGAAAAATAGCTGAAAATTTTGTACATCCCTGTATATGAACTATAGATTTATCATATAATTCACAATATGCTAAAATTTAGAACTGTTAGTGAACGCATAGCACAGTTGAAAATTCCTCGTTAGCAATTTCCGGTAATAAGCGGGTATATAGATGTCTTGTGCAGCCCTATATATGATTTATAGAATTTATACACGCTAAATAGTATGCAATTTTTAAAATTTAAAAAGTGTTCCACAACTGAAAATGCACTTCCATCAATTATTGTTCATACAGAGAAAAATATAACTGATTTATTTTGTGTGCCCCTGTATATGAAAGATCAATGGCACATCATATTCAATAGTAAGCATCTTATAGAGCACCTCGGAGATATATATCAATTTAAATACTTTTGAAAAGGTGTAACATGAACAAAATACACCACAAACAATTTTTCTCCATAGACCGTAATGTAACATAATTATTTTTAGTGCCCCTGTAAATGGTTGATAAATACTACTCATACCATATTCTATAAGAAATCATCTTATAGTGCACTTCATAGATATGTATATAAATTTCAAAGTGTTTGAAATTATGAAACATTATTGAAAAAAAAAAAAACACAAACGATTTTTCCCCCATAGGCCGTAATATAATGAAATACTTTTGAATGTCCCTGTAACGAAATTATGACTGCTACACGCAACATTTTACAATACCCAACATTCAATAGTTAATATCAATAACATTTTTCAATTTCATGGCGATGAGACTATATTGACACCAAAATTATTATGGCCAGCTAGAATCGATAAATCACTCACCGTGCACTGCCGTAATTCCCGTTTTTTCAGAATTTTTTTTATTTTCACGCCCATTTTTGCGGTGCTGTCACGGCTAAACCATTGATCGGAGAAAAAAACTTTTAATACGTAAAATGTAGGAAATGTTATCTTCTTTAATTTACGTATTGAGAATTTTTGCGTAAAATGCATAATTTTGAAGTTATTTTGAAAAAATAAAGAAAATCCTGTTTTTTTTTTTTCAGTTTTTTGCCAAAACAACATGTTTCCCGGGATAAATTTTGTTGGCAAACTTCAGATTCGTGTTCAACGACCCAATAAACATAAAGGCACCAAATGTCAAAACTTTCCCCTATTTGTCCTTTTTGAGCACCTAATGCCTGGACTATATACTGAATTAACAAAACCATTTTTTGAAAATGTTAAAATTATAAAAAACTTTCAAAAGCAAATATTCATCTTTTACCCATATATTTTTAATTTGAACGACGTAATGAATCTTAACGATTCTTTTTGAACTGTGTTCATCTTGTAACCAATAAAGATTACTAATTAATAATAGACAAGTGAAAAAGCTTATGTGTTTTATTTCAATTTGTTTGAATTCTACCTGTTTGAATATATATTTAGAGAAGAAAAATTTTCATGATTTCTATAATTTGTTAAAATAATGTTTTTTTTTTTTTTATTGCCTTTTCACTTTAATGGCTTAAATTGCAAGTATAAAAAAATATGTGTTTTAAAAGAATTATTTTTAGTAAAATCCTTAATTTCATAAATATATTTTTCCTATTTTCAGTACCTACTATATATATATATATATATATTTCATCTATAAAAAATATATTTTATGAAAAATATAATTATTAAAAAATAACTTTATTCATTTAGGAAAAAATAAATAAACAATTTCATAATGCTTTTTAAAAAATAACTGTTTTAGAATTCACTGTTTTTAAAGAAATACTATATTCAGACTTAATGAGAAAAATAAATTAACATTCATATCAATAATAATACTTTAAAAAAATATATCATTTCCAAAAAACGTAAGTTTTTTTATAAAAAGGGAAAAAAAGAATTATTATAAGATTTCGCATCTTTTTTTTTTATTGTATTTATACTTTTCGAGAAAAAATACGTATCTTCTTTTTAAATATTGTTTTTCTCCAAATATCCTTAATAAAAGAAATCAATTTATTCTTCAAGAAAAAAAAAACCAAAAAGCAAAACTTATTTTAAAATAATGCTTTAAAAAATAACTGTTTTAAAAATATGTTTATTCTTTAAGAGAGAAAATACATTTCTTTTTTTTAATATTGTTTTTTCAGAAAATTCAACGAAAACAAATTTATTCTTCAGGTAAAAAGGAAAAAAAAAATGATTGGTTGCTTAAAATAAATACCGAAAGAAACACTTAAAAAATAAAAATTACATATTGCATTTTTTTTCAACATAGACATTTTTCTCATTAACAAAAATCAAACCTCATTTTTTAAAATTCTACGCATGTTATAATTATTTAGAAACAAGATTTTGATTTTAAAAAACAATTTTACCTGCGAAAAATCGAAGTTGTTATTTCCAAAACACAAGGATGACACAACAAAAAATATTTTCAAATAACCCCCTACAAATAATAACTTATAACAGACGTGACGCTTTCATTATACATACTAGGGCATTGTACCCGGGTTCCCCGGGTTAAAGAATATCGGTGAAAACATTTTTTTTTTAATTGAAAACTAATAATTTGTTTATATGCAATAATATTTTTAATTGCCCACTTACAAAAAAAGCATTTTTCATATAGAAAATACGGATCATACAATCAAATAAATTTTTGAAATTTATCAAAAGCGATATTTTCTTATTAGCCGCATGCTAAGAGTTATTTGGCCAAAATTTTGCTACTTACTGCATCTTTTTATATTCTGATAATTTCAGAGTTTATACATGTCTGTTAAATTTGTGGTTTATTTATATTTATTACTTATTTATTGACAGAGAAGTTTTTTTAATGGATATTAGCCGTAAGAAAATGATTAACTCTTTATTTTGCTTTAAGGGCAAACGGATTAATCTTTTGTAATCGAGCTGTGAGCCATATAGATAAATTAAAAAATATTTCACGCTTTAAAATTGTTGTTAAAACCATAGACAATGAGTAAACTAAGATGAACTTTGCAAACAAATTCCATTTGAAAAAAAAAATCCTATTTGGTGATCTAAAAATTTAAATTGTACGATTGAAAATATGTTAGATTTGTGTTTTTTCAGTATTATTCTTTTATTTGTTTATAAAAGAAGTCTTAATTTCGTTAATTTGTCTTTCATAAATATGTTAAGTTTGTGGTTTTTTAAATATTATTCTTTTACTTGTTTATAAAGGAAGTATTAACTTCGTTATGCAAAAATAGTCAGAATCAAATGCTGAAAAATGTTTGTTGCTTTATGTACAGAATGTTTATTATTATTATGTATTGAAACCAGCACGTGATGAGATAAACTTATAAAAATCATGCTTAAAAATTATTTTAGAAAATATAATGCATCAGTCATTTAAGATACAGTTTTTAAACAAATTGCATTTGAAAGTAAATTTTTTCCCTATGCGACGAAAACTGAAAATGTACGATGGCCAGAAGATTAAAAAATTGCAGTGGCGAAAATTTCAAGACCGAAATTTGATCGTAAAGAGTTGCCATTCGCAAAATGACGTCAGCGTTACCCACAGATACGCTTGTTCTTTATAATATAAATACTTAATCAGTAAAATATAATAAAGATCTGTTATTAGGATGTGGTTATCAATAGAGGCTCTTATACATGGTATTTCGGAATGAAAAACAGCAATTTTCACCTTCTCAAAATTTGCAAGCTCTCATATCCATATTCATCATTTAAAAGAAAAAATTGTATTTTGTTTGATCATTTAAAAATCATTTTAACTCGAAATTTAAAGTCACGATTGCCAGCAACATCTTTTATGTGAACAGAAACACTCTTTACTTGAGACTCTAATCTCAATTCCGCAGAGTAAAAATTTCCGTAATTTATGTTTTTTAGACGCATTTGTGTTAAAATGTTTAGTTTTATCTAAGAAAATGATCGTTTTCTTTTAAATATTACTTCATTTTCACTTAAATAAGCATTTCGCCTAGTGTCTGAAACTTAGTACCAGTACACATGCAGAAGGAAAAACAATATAGAAAATTTATGAGGAAAAATGCGTGTTTTCAAAAGCAGTATGTCATTTTCCGTTATTATGCCCCTAATATAATATTCTTCTCCTAATGGGATTTTGCGCCACTAAACCCTATACAACAATTTTTATCAACAATTTTGCAATTTTATCAGAAAATAGTATGAATAAAGATAAAAATACCTCATTATTTCCCTCTTGTCTGCAATAATGAAAGCTATCTAATTTTCACCATTTTGAAAAAATTTCATAAAATGCTTTTAAAATTAAAATATAAAAGTGGGGATATTTAAAAACAAGTAAGAAAAATCAGGCTTCAAGCATAGATTACGAAACACTTTCCAACACATTCAGAATAATGTAACAAAACTGCACTGTTTAAAAAATTAAAATATTACTTCTAATTCAACCATATGGAAACGCATAATACATTTCAGAACCCAATTTCAGCTGTTCCCATCCACAGTCGGAAAATTATGAAAATTGCAGCCCTATATATGATTTATAAATTTGAATCTATAAGCTACATGCAAGCCAAAATTCAGTTCACTTAAGAGCTACATATACACCAGTTGAAAATTTACCTTCAGCAATTTCCTCTAATAAGAAGAGCGGTACGTGAATACTTTTGTGCAGCCCTGTATTTGAGGTATACACTGCAAATAGAGGCGTCTTAAATTTAGACACTTATGTGTCTAAAAAACTAATTCAGACACTTAAATGTCTGAATGTGAAATTTCAGACATCATAGGTGTCTGAATTTAAGACACATAAGTGTCTTACTATGATCATGGTATAAATGAACTAAAAAAAAATGTCTGAATTCTGGTGACATGTCTGAAATTAAGACATTTAAAGATTAAGACACTTAAGTGCTTGAATTTGATTAGGGCACCAGCAAAGAATGTTTATTAATGGATTAGAGGTGTTTAAAATATGCTTTTTCATACACTAAACGATATTACTTTACAGAAGTAATTTTCTTAAAACATAAAATTTTGTCACAACTGTACTGCACAAGTCTGCTAACCAATTCTTGAAACCAATTTTATCTTTTATTTATTTGTTTATTTTTTTCATTAAAGTAATTAAAAAATTCTTTGCATTAAAATATAAAGTTCTCAAACAAATCATTAGCACTCGTCGTCGTACGCAGGGGAGTACAGGGATCCCCCCTTTTAAATATTTTAAAATACTAAGATATAATAATATATATATAAGCACCGGTAAAAGAAAAAAAATGTAGGGAAGGGTTTAAAAGGGGACCCGATTTTCCAACAAGTGTGCCTGTAGCCCACAACCTAATCCCCTATTTTTAAATGCAGAATACGAATATGGAATATGCTGAGATCTTTTTTAGACTGTATCGAGCAAAACAATATTTAAACATGTCAAATTAAAAAGCAATACAAAAAATTTTAAAGTAAAAAATAAAATAAAATAAATAAATATTCAAAAAGAAACAAAGAACTGGGACTTTTTTAATATTCAGGGGAATCTGACCTCTATAGCCCTTGTTTAAGTTAAATTTGAAGAACATTAACGTAAAAAAAGAAGAAAAAGAAGAAACAGAATTAAAAATGTTTTCATCGAAGAATTCAGAGGGAGGGAGGGGGGTTACCAGGACAAAATTATTTTACGTCTTTTTACTATTAGAGTTTAATTATTCTATAGTCACTTAGAATATTTTTTTTTAAATAAACAGACGTAAAGAAACCAACTAATTTTCAAAATCTGGGAAGTGGTCATGGGCCCCATTAACACCCACCGGGGCCGAAGATTATGTTTAAATAAGGTATCTACTAGACCCTGCCCCCTCGCTAATAGGCGACAATCTAGCGCCTCAAAAAAATTTTCGCTCGGTCAATCACCCATCTCCCCTCCCCCCTATATACTTGCTAGCGCACACGTTCGCACATTACTATTTTACAATTAGATAAGAAAAAATACGAACTGATGCATATGATATGAAAAGTTCGAATTTTTGGGAGATTATACATTTATAAGCCTCCGTTTATTTAAAAATAAAGATTTAAATACAAATATAATTGTAAAACGTATCAAGAAAGTATTATTACATCTCAGCCAATCAGAATACAAGTTTGCATGCGTTCGTTTGTTTCTGCAATTTTGGCGGGCAACGGCTTGTTTTGCTGGCCTCGACGAAGGAGACTGTTTAAGTATACCATTAAAGTAAATTCTGCTTAATTTTCAAAACATTTCATTTCCCGCTGATATAACTTTTAGTATTTAAAGTTTCATCACTTGGTACTTGTGCTGTTTCGTCACTTGTGAGTCACTGAGTCGATGACATCGTTAAAAAAAAAAAAAAAAAAAAAAAAAAAAAAAGCTGACATAGTATATTTTTCGTGTGTGAAGACATGTTTTTTATCTAATTGGAACATTAGGATGTACAGCAATTGATTCTTGGATGTCAAATACAGTGACCATCATCGTGTATATTTGCCTTCATTTCAAAAATGTTCGATAGAACGTTTTTATTACAATTCCGAACAAAGTATTGTTTCGATTACCGCTAGCGTTTTAATTGCTCGGAAAGTACATATAAAATAAATAATTGTGAATTGGTTTTTTCAATACGTGTATTGAAATTTCAACAGATTTTTCAATAATTTTATTTCATCCATTATAAATTAGATTATTTAAAAATTGTAGTTGAAATACAAGAAAAATGTAAATATTAAAAACAAATTGGATTTCCCGTATAAAACATTTTGGATAATCCTCTAAAAGGTAAGTTTGAATAAAACGTCTATTATTTATATTATTTTATCTTAATAATTTGCATTTTTCATAATAGCTTTTTTCTTGTACTCAATAAATATTTTTTGTGTTTAAAGGTTTGTGTGTTCATTTTTGACATTTTCTATGAATGATTATCATTTTCTGTATTAATGAATTTAATTAATATTTCTTTAGATCTTCATTTTATAAATTAAATTTTTATATAGTAAGTATATTGCTTGAATTATTTGTTTTTTTGCTTATGAATCACTCCAAATTTATTGGCATTTCATATTAAACTTTTGCGGATAAAAACCATTACAGAATATAACATAATGCACACATTAAAATAATCATTTTAATAATTGCAATCTTCATTTAAATTACCATTATAACTAATTATGAAAAACTTGTGAAAGTAAGTTCCACTTAAAACTAAACAAATTTTAGTTGCATTAATATGCTAGCTATTTATGTGCCATAAACTATATAAATAATAATTAAAATAAACAAATCTTTGAGATTTGGTGATTATTATTAACATAATCACTATTCAAATCTTTCATTTTTCAATATTTGTCTTTATTAACAATGTATATTTTTCAGCTGTAATTTTATTTCGTGTAGAATAAATTAATTTATAAATCATTATTTACTTTTTCCTTTATCTTATTTAAAAAAGAATATTTATTTAATAATAGGTAAGTAGTTCTTGTGATTATCATCTGATCTATATTTTTACAAAATGTTCATATGGCAATATTGAAAAATCCTAATTTTTATATGATATTGCATATTTAAGTTCTTTCCTTGCAATTTCTAGTTACTACTTACTTTTTGTTATTGGTATAATTTTACATATGAATTTTAATTTTTATTGACTACAGTATCGTTTAATTATTTTACGGAGTTTATATTATCGAAGTAAATGTTTTGATATTACAAATTTAAATTTATGTTTGGGAATTGTTATGAACTCTCTTTTGCTTCAGAAGGTTCAAATGGAGCACAAAAAGAAATCATGGAAGCATCAGATTGAGTTATCATGAACTCCTGAATATTTTATAAAGTTTCAGTTTTTCCAGTGGGAAAGAACTGCATGATGATGCTTTTTTTTTAAATAGTCCTCATAAAAACTTATTTAAAAAAACACTTTGATATATATTTGTTCTGTGTTCAATCTCAATAACATAATTAAATTAAAAGACACGGGACCACTTTGAAAATAAATTATAAGCAAAGCATAAAAATCGGCGTAATTAATCCAATATATTGGATTTTTTTAAGCTCATATATGAGGTAATTTTTTTTTAATCAGGTTGAATAATATGCATAAAAAGAAATGAAAATAATATGAGAAAAAGAAAAACACATGTGTACAAATAATACCCATTTGCGACCCATGAGAGGGCTATTTATTTCTAATGGGTTTTCATTTTTGTAATAAAACTTCTAATCTAAATAAACCAATTATTAAAACACAGTTATACTCTAATGTTCGAGACGATTAATATCAATAATGCCTACTGATTGGTAACAATGATATTTAATATTTTAGGAAGATAGCATGACTTTAAAAAACTATTATTCTCTTGTTTTCGCTGTTTGTATATATTTTTTCATATACATTAATTTCCGGCGTATAAGCCGCAGCAAACTTAAGTCTGTTTCAAACCGGAAATTTTATTTAAAAAATGAAGTCAAATGAATGCTCAGCAGAAGCAAGTTACATCTTATTAAAAAAAAATTCTGGTGGGAAACAGAGTTATCTGAGCCGCGGCTTATACGCCGGAAATTACGGTAATTAATATTTTTTAATTAAAAAATAAATGAAGGTTAAATAAAAATATTTTACTGTGATGTTAATAAAAAATTTTTAATTTTTTTTCCATTCAAAACAATTTTTTATACATATCTGGTGGTAAAAAAATCATGAAACTCTTTAAAAAGAAAGCAATTAAAATTAAATCTGACTTTTATGGGAGAGGGGGGGGGGAGGGGTGTATGTGTGTGTTTGATACTGTGCAACACATATCATTTTTGTTGCATTTCAATTTATGTTGTAACTTATCGTGTATCAATAATTAATTCGTTAACTTGCATGTTTCGATTCATGTGATTAAAGTAATTTTGCAATATATTATTGATTAATGTTAGACGATTTACCTTGAATTAATTTGAAGCAAATTTATTGTTCTGTCACCAAAAATGAATCAATTTTTATGATTTCGGATATATATATACATAAATGAATATACAGTAAAACCTCTGAATAGGGGGGGGCGCGGAATTAATCCGCTATTGTGAAGTAAAAATGTACAGATATATATGTGTTGGGGAATAGGTGTGCCCGCTATTCGGAAACGTTTCTTACGGATGTTTTAGTGTAAATATCTACAGTAAAACCTCTGTAATGGACTCCTCCATCATTTAGCAAAACATATAGCAGGGTTGGGTTGATTCCGGAAGCTAAAGGTGCAAACTGCGCAATGGTCCCTTCCCCGGATATTTTTTTTTTTTTGAGGGGGGCGGAGGGAAGGAATTTGGTATGCAATTTTTCTAAATCTGATATTTTATATCTCTTTCGAAATTGCACCTCTTATTATGAATACTTTTAGCTTTTAGAGTAGTATCGTAGGATTTAAAAGGTGTTCGCTAAAAAAAGGTGACTGCTATTCGGGAACGTTCATTAGCCACCATAACGGACACTCCTGAATGCCGGACACCTCTATTAACGAAAAATAACACTTTTTGCAGACGCAGGATTTCATTAAATCATGAGAAAACTGGGCAGTGCCCCCCCCCCCACACACACACACACACACACCACCACCACCACTACCACCTTCTAAGATTTTAGTGTTCGCGAATTTGGTATGCAATTTTTGTAAAACTTATATTTTGAAACTGTTTCAACATTGTACTCTGATTACAATCAATATTTTGAATTTTTAAGCTATAATAAGATTGAAAACAAAAAATACATTTACCTAAATACTGTAAAATGTCTCAACGGCAAGCAACTTAGGAATGCTGAATTTGTCCGCTATTCGAAGGTGTTTGCTTTTCTGAGGTAAAGATATATATACTTATGTATGAGTTACAGATTGAAAAAGGTGAGTGGTCTATAAATAAAATTGTCCGTTATGAAAGTTTTATGGTAAAACCTTCATAACGGACACTCCCAAAGAAAGACCTCTATTTAGTAAACACATTTTTCAATTCTCACTGCATGCATTGTTGTATACTTTTACCTCAGAAAAGCAGACACTTTCAAATAGCGGACAAATTTCGTGATTCCGAGATGCCCACTATTGAGAGGTTTTCCTGTATTTAGACAAATATATTTGGTACAGATGTCATATTCGCCCCATATTGGCGCGATTTTTTCGGTTGCCAATTTGGCGAAAACATCAACAGCATAAACAACATAATCCGGGTTACCACATCAAGCAAAATAACGACACTTTGGCGCAAGTTAAGTACCCTTTGCCTATATGATTTGGCGTCAGAAAAAAATCGCGCTAATATGGGGCGAATATGACATCTGTTCCATATATTTTTTGTTTTTAATCATATTCTACTCTAGAAGTTAAAAATATTGGTCATAATCAATACAAGGTCGAAAGAGATTTAAATTATCAGCTTTACGAAAATTGCATACCCTATTTGGGGCCCCCTAAATTTAGAAGAAGGGGGGGGGCATGAACCAATTTGCCTATGCATTAATCACGTCCTTCTTCTGTAACAAGCACACCCCTGTTTTGTGGTCAAATATTTTCCCGGCATTGAAGGTGGTCAAATCATGTTTACGCATAATGCTTATTATTATTATTATTATTATTATTATTATTATTTTAAATGTGATAAAAAGTGTCTGCCTGTTGCCAATAAGGGAGAGGTGGGTCAAACATGGACGCGAATCAGACATTTCAAATGTCTGAAATTCAGACGCATACAAGCGTCTTAAAAATTAAGACATTTTAAAATGTCTGAAATTTGAACACTCTGGTTTCAGACACTTAAATGACTGAAATTCAGATACATACAAGTGTCTTAAAAATTAAGACATTTTAAAATGTCTGAAAATTGAACACACCGTTTCAGACACTTAAGGGACTGAATTTCAGACATTTCAGTTTAGAGTGTAGAATTTATATATCAAGGGTAAGATGCAAAAAAATAATTAAATTTAAAAGCGCATACCGAATTTTAAACCGAGCACTCCAGCAATTATTACTCAAAGACAGTACTGTGCTGTAACCGATTTCTTTTGTGTTGCTGTAAATGAATAAAAAAGGCTATGAATGTCCTGTTCTAACGTGATCGTCGTGAAATTCAGTGATTTATATCAGTTTCAATACATATCAAATAGCATAATATCATTAAAATACTCTGCAAACGATTTTTCCCCATATACCGTAATGTAATGGAATACTTTTGAGTGTCCCTGTAAATCAACGATTAATTCTACCTACTTCATATACAATACCAGACATGCTTTGGTGACCCTAAATAACCTTTATCAATTTCATGAAAATCCGAGTATATTTATTGGAGTTATTTCCCATACACCATAATGTAATGGAATGCTTTTGAGTGCCCATGTAAATGAACGATTAATCCTACATACTTCATATACAATGCCAAACATGCTTTAATGACCCTAAATAACCTTTATCAATTTCATGAAAATCCGAGTATATTTACTGGAGTTATTCCCGATATACCGTAATGTAATGGAATACTTTTGAGTGTCCCTGTAAATCAACGATTAATTCTACATACTTCATATACAATACCAGACATGCTTTGGTGACCCTAAATAACCTTTATCAATTTCATGAAAATCCGAGTATATTTACTGGAGTTATTTCCCATATACCATAATGTAATGGAATGTTTTTGAGTGCCCATGTAAAAGAACGATTAATCCTACATACTTCATATACAATGCCAAACATGCTTTGGTGACCCTAAATAACCTTTATCAATTTCATGAAAATCCGAGTGTATTTACTGGAGTTATTTCCCATATACCATAATGTAATGGAACTTTTGAGTGCCCATGTAAATGAATGATTAATCCTACATACTTCATATACAATACCAAACATGCTTTGATGACCCTAAATAACCTTTATCAATTTCATGAAAATCCGAGTATATTTACGGGAGTTATTCCCGATATACCGTAATGTAATGGAATACTTTTGAATGCCCCTGTAAATGAACGATTAATCCTACATACTTCATATACAATACCAAACGTGCTTTGGTGACCCTAAATAACCTTTATTAATTTCATGAAAATCCGAGTATATTTACGGGAGAGCGTGGACAAACGGACAGACGAACAGACGGACTGACGGCCAGACAAACCGAATGCATAAACACTTTTCAACTTTGTTGGAAAGTGTTAAAAAACAGACAGTGCGATCACATCTACAAATGAAGAGCTTTTAGTTTAAAAAAAATATTAGAAAAATTGGTTCAGCAGACAGATTAGGGCAGATGACTAAAAAACGCACTTGTGTTTTAAATATTTAGATTATATAAAATTAGGAAAAATTAAATTAAGCAAATTATGTTATTTTGATAAAATTATAGTAGAATGTCCTAAAGAATAGCATTTTATTATTCGAGAGAATTTTGGATAAAAACTTCAGGAACTTGATATTATTTTAAACCACGAAATATTTATTTGCTTGTCTAACTCGGCGAAGCAGATCCATCCAGGCGAGAATCATCAAGTACTGTAATATAAATTGCTATTATTTGCATGTCACCTCTCTTTTATAAAGACAGTCTAAATTTTTGTAAAACATTGCATTTTATCAGTGTGTGATTTCGATTACATTAATCTCAAAAGAGAAGCATTTTCACCAGTGAAGAATTATCATTTCAGTCATTTCAGTGAAGAATTTCAAAGCAGCTGGGCTGTGAAAATGACGCACTTCTACAAAACATAATTCAAGTTTAAGAATTAAAATACACTCTTTTTAATAAAATGTCGTCATCTGCATCCGCTAAAGCAATCCACTTTTACAATACAGTCTTAAAATTCGTCGATAGAAAAGTATGCGTATGACGTCATTATCACGGAATAATAGACAATATTCTTGACATAGTCCATATTTTAATTGTAATTTTTTTTCAGGTTTTATGAGAAAATGGCAAAAAAAGAAACAGTATCTCCCATTTTCGACTGTTTTCAGTTTACTTTTAGTAGAAATGGGGTACTTTTGTTGCCACGATAAGAAAAATGGTATTAAAAACTACAAAAAAATTAATATCTAAAAAAAATTGCATTTAAAAGGGCATTTTTTTTTCTTATACGACGGTGTAAAAATTTAAACTGTGCGATGTTTAGAAGTTTAAAAATTTGCAGTAGAGAAAATTGCAAAACTAAAATTTTATTTCAAATTTCAAAGTGTTGCCATTCGCAAAATGACGCATGCGTTACGCACAGATATGTTTGTCCTTTATAATACAGACTAGTGTAAATGCCCGTCCCTGGACGGTGGGTAAAAATTGTGTTTTTCACTTAAAACTTAAAAAACTGATTTAAAAAAAAATTGACAATATGGAAGCGTTTAGATGACCAAAGTTTGGCTAGTTTATGTTCTAATAAACACACGATTAGCATTTACAATATTTATGGGTAAACCAGGTTTTCCGGCTAATGTACTACTATAACAAAAGATTTCTTAATAAAACAAAAATTTAATAAATATGCAATAAAAGTGCGTAATTAAAACAGTCTGCTGCAACTATTGAAATAATACTATTTTTTTAATAACACTTTGAAATTGTATTTTATCGTTTACCCCCCCCCCCCCCCACTTCCTCCCCCCTCCAATTTTTTTTAAAATATGTATATTGATTAATAAATAAGTATCTCGAGTTGAATCCCAATCGTCTAATCCCCTAACCTTCTGTCCTCCTGATGCAAAGCTATAAATCAAAAATTATTAATTTTACTTTTCGTATAAACAAATTTTTTACTTTTAAAATATGGAATATGTTTTTTTTTTTTTTTTTTTTTTTTTTTTTAAGTTTAAATTTACATACATCTGTATATAGCAAAGGAAAATATAACTAATGTGTAATTTAAAAATAAGTTACAAAATAATAAGCCTAAAATATTTAAATTGATTACTTTTTTAAAAGAAAGTCAGTTTTATCAATTTTTTGCAGGAAAAAAAAGGGTATTTTAAAAAATACCATATCATTGTTTTCCGTGAATCACTTTATATGAGAAACACATTAAAATTCCTTACATGTCGCAAAGAAAATTTAATATGATTGCAACTTAATACTTGAAATAATCTCAAGTGACACTTGGCGATTTATTTTGGTGGTTTAATGCGATGTGCCTTGCACTGATTTGTTAGGAAGAAGTGCCTACTATTGCTCAATTATTAGGACTTGTAACCTTGAGAAGTAATCGCGGGATTCTTGTTTCTTGTCAACCAGTGGGTGAATGGATCATTTTCCCCTTGAGTCTTTTCCTGGGAGACTGGTAAGATTGATGGATTCGCCCCGCTCAGCGTTACACTGGCTTTTATTATATAGAGATAGTCAGCGAAATTTACGGGGTTTTCAAACAATTTGATTGGTTGAAAATACCTTAACTTTCTAAAGTGCTTATTGGTCGAAAATATTACCATGTTTAAACTACAAGCCCCTCAGTGTGTTCTTTTCAAAAGCAATTTTCTTTCATATAATTTTTAGATGTTTAGCAATACGGTTGCAAGAACCCCTGCAAAGTTTTTCACGACCACACCTGAAAGATCACCCCTCAGATTTTCCATTAGGCAGTAAAAGGTTGTACTTTATCTTCTCAGATCATGATAAGTAAAAGATTGCTATATTCGTTTGAAAGGCATCTCTGTTTTGCTTCAGAAAATAGTTAAAAAAAGTGCATTACCTATTGCAACTTTCAAAATTTTTGAATGCATATATTGGAATTAATAATAAAGAATATATATATTTTTTTCTAAGTTTCAAAAGGGTAACGTTTTTTTTTTTCATTCATTAACAATCATATGATTTCACTGGAAATTTTTTAAGGTAATTAAATTCGGTTGTAAAGAATAATTTTCCTCAACAAAAAAACAAAACAAAAAAAAAACAAAAAAAAAAACAAAAAAAAAAAAAAGATCATTTTAAACCACTCAAACAAAACTCTTATTTATTTTTTTGTTTACAAACTAACAGATGTTGTTATTAAAGAAACTTTGAAATCGAAAGACATTTCTTTGAAAACAGAATAAACCTTTTAAACAATACTATGAAAGATGTATTTGAACCAAATCATCAAACATATGAGTGAGAAAAAAAACGGTTGTTATGTGACAAAAATCGCTTTTAACAGCGAATTTTTACTCAGTTTTAATTTAGAAAAAAGTAAATGGTTAAATTCAAAGAAATATTTTTTTTTAGTTTTATTGTTAGAAATAATATGTTAGAGGGTTTTATTGGGTTTTTAACAATCCATGATATTTTTATTTAATATTCAGTAACTTTTATATCACTTTCTTAACCTTCGTGTTTAAAGAGTTACATTAACATATCAAAACATGTTGTTCAGTTTTTCATTCTCATATAGTTATTTTCCAAAAGAAGACTTGTGAATATTTTTAAAAATGTTTTAACAAAAAGAAAAAATATATATTCAATTACTTGTTTGTTATAATCTCAGAAATGAGTTTAACACATTCTCTGAAACATATGCGAGCGAATGAAAAGCATATCTTTTAATTTTTTAAAAATCTCGCAGACTTATGAACACAAGTTGAATGTTGAATACACGAATTGATGAATGTATGAACGGACAAATGCATTCAATGTGAAATAGTGATTGAAATGATGCTGAGTGTTCAATGTTTTGAATTTCAATTAAAAAAAAGATTAGATTCGAATAAATATTTCTGTATTCTAGTTTTTTAATAAACAATCTGTTACACAAAAAATCAATACATATCGTTTGGAAAAGATATTTTGTGAACAAAAAAATCGAGTTACTAGCATTAAGGATGAAATTAACAGCAAATGTTTATTGAAAAAATTTGGAAAAAGCACAAGCTTGCGAACAAATTCATTAACAATGTGTAAATTCATGATTTTTTTCTGATCACAAGTTAGTTCCAACTTTTAAAACATGACTGATTAACTTAATTTGGAAGAATTGATTTAAGTTTTTTTTCTTTTGAAACATTTTGTTAGAAACTAATGAATGAGTTTAACAAATTTTTTGACTGGAATAATAGAGCGAATACATTTAATGTCAGAACATGTATCTGAATGAAATCGTGAATTCACAGTGTGCAGAAAGCGCGAACTTTTAAATTTATAGTTAGGTTAAATGAAGCAAAAAAGCAAATAGCCAAATAGAAAGACACAGAAAGGAACTTTGAAAGGATAACTTTGTTAAAACTTTTTGATTTGAGAAACACTAGGTTAGACAAAAATTATATATACATTTTGTAAAGATTTTTTCCCAAGCTTTTGATGATTCAAAGAAGCAGACTTATAAATGATGTACATACATGTAAAAAAACTTTATGAACGTTTATGCTTATTTTTACATATAAATATAAACATTGTATTTATATATAATAATACTATTTTTTTATATAAAAGTTAAATCTGTTTGTATATGAAAATAGGTAAATGATTTTTTACACAATAAATTGCATAAATGTTTAAAGAAATACTTGGGTATATCAAACAAAGGATAGGTTATTAGAAAATATGCATGACATGTTTGCTTCTGTCGTCAAACTTATTTTCTCTACCTTGCCAAGGCCCCTATACTCGAAAAGTACCAATTTCATTTAAAATACTAAAACGAAATAAAGAAGTAAAAGAAGAAATGATGCGATAATCAAAATGTTTTATTTAATCACCAAATAATTGTTTCTAATTTGCACACGCGAAATATAAAAGATGCTATTGTTGATTGAAAAATTATGTTACAGAGATTATCGCAAAATATCAAATACTAAGTTATTTTGGCTTTTATCTTTTAAATAGAAAAAAATCCTGAATTATTTTCCTGTTTAAATATGTTTTATTATACTTTAATATTAGTGCGTACATATTTTCTTTGTTCCATGTGCTGTATTTCGGTTTTCTACGAAAACATCCAGCCAGTGAAAATGACGCCCACTGAATTTCCGTGACGTATGTAGATAAATTGTGCTTTTTTATCAGTTTTTTTAATATAATTTTTTAAACGGTTTGGAACTTATTTTTCATAGTAGGTTAGTATATTCATCATAGTATATATCATAGTATATTCAGCAGGTTTACCTCATAGATACCTTCTGCTGGAATCAGAAACAAAATTCGACAAATATTTTTTTTTGAGTTAAGGTTGACGAAAAGTTTTGACGAAAGTTTTAATCCATCGTAACTGTATGTGACTTGAAAGTAATATTGCGCTGTGTATTAACCTTCGCTTCACTCAGACAATTATTTTTTTTCTTCTTAAATAGGGCAGCATTTTTTTTTCAGATAGACCTTAAATGACCATTAATCTTTTTTCTTGTCTTATCTTAGTATCAGTTTCACGATATTTATTGTTAGAATAGAATATCCTTCATTTTAATATAATTTCATGAATGATTCATTTGTAAAAAAGCAGCAATTAGCATAAAACCTTTTGTCTGGTGATATCTATCACTTAATGATGTGATATTGCAGTTTAATATTTATTCTGGTATTTAATGATACAGGAAGTTCCTAATACGTATAAACTTTTAAGTATCAGGTGAATAACTACATAAATTTTACTCACTTTCCATTAAGAATGCGCTGAAGCTGACGTCCTTTTTCAAGTTCTCTTCGGTACGTATTTTTGAAGTAACTTTGAGGTATTTATTTATGTTAGTTAATAGAATTTATTATTTTTTTCAAAGTAGTTAAATGTATTTGATTTTATTACATTAGATTGTAACAAATAACAAATGTATTTGATTTTATTACATTAATAGATTGACATATTTTACAATTTATTTTACTCACGTTATACGCTTAACTGCCAACTCTTACACTTTTCTGTACCACAAAAATTTAATAGAAATTTCTGCCTTATTTAATCGGTAGATTGCGGCGCTTAAACAAGATAAAATTTACTATTAAATTTTTGTGGTACAAAAACTCGTAAGCTATGTATACGTAATACTAAAAGTTCCAAAATCAACGAGAATTTAATATGACAATTTAATATTTTAAACTTTTGTTTCATTGTGTTCGAAAGCAAGTCTATATACATTATTTTTAGGGTTTCGTTCGAGGCTAACGAAAAAGACAGGCTACCGCGGTGCATCCCGCGTGTCTTTTTTTACAGACCGCTAGCGTGACGTGATGCTCTTTTCACACATCTTCATTGGTGCATTCGAGCATCATGTGACTCCAGCGGTCTGTAAAAAATAAAACACATGGAATGCACCGCGGTAGCCTGTCTTTCTCCTTAGTCTCGGTTTCGTTCAAGTGACGAAACCCATTCGTCTCACTCCTCTATTTGCCTGTCTGTCACAGAGTTTATTCTCAGAAATTGTATAAGTTAAAGACTTGGAATTTTGAATACTTATAGCTCAATACCTCAAATTACGGTCAAATCATAAAATTTTGAAATTGTATTATACTATTTTAATGAAATGAATTCATTTGAAGACATCCAACCATTTAAGCGATTTAGATTTTAAAAGAGAACCTTAATTTAAGTCTTTTCTGGGCAGGCTAGATAGCTCCGTGGTACGTTATTTGCCTGGTGACCAAAAGGTTCCCGGTTCGATGCTCGGAGTCGGAGCTTGAAATATTTTTCCCGGAATGCATTTCATTATCTAATAGATTCAAATTTACAAAATTTTTGTAATTTTTTTTGCCATTTTAAGGCCATTTGTAAAATATTTTATCAATTATTTTGCAATTAAAAATATTATTTTCTTTTTGAGAAACAGCGAAATTTCAAATTGACCACATTTTATTTTCCGATGGATTTAATTAAAAGAAATTTCGTATTTTTTTTTCCATTTTAAGGGTTCTTTTTAAGTTAAAATTAACCCTTAAATGCATGATGATTTATTTTGTTTCAAAAAATTTATATATGATTCTCTGAAAGGTTTAAAAGACACGAAAAAAAAAAAAAAAATCAGAGATACATTTTTCATATAATACGTCAACCTTTTCTTATGTTGCACATCTGCAATACAAGTAAAAACTAAAATATTGCAAATCTATACTAATATTATAAAGAAGTAAAGTTTGTTTATTTGTAGGAGGTAAGCTCTGGAACTACCGAACCGATTCCTAAAGTAATGATAGCAAAATGATGATGTTAGTCAAACTTAGAACATAGGCTATATCTTATGTCCGTGCCACTGGCCAAAAGGGGGTGCAAGAGCAAAAAACGTTCTAAAAATGCGATTTTTGTGTTATACAAGAAATCTGGAATGGTAGTTACTTATAAGATAAAAATGATCTCTAAGAAAATTTCTTTAAAAAATCGAAATTTAAAAGGTGTGAAAATGCGCGAAGAGTGTTCTAAAAACGTTCTAAATTGCGATTTCTACGCAATCTCAGAAACTACCCAACCGATTTCAAAAGTAATGGTTGGAAATTGATGATGATAGTTCTTGCTCCAACATAGGCTCTATTTCATGTCGGTGTCACTGTCACCTAGGGGTTGCAGAAGCAAAAAAATTCTAAATTGCGATTTTTGTGTTACTGAAGGGCCTACAATCTTTAAAATTAGGCAGGACATTTATTTATAAGATACAAATTATCTCTAGGAAATTTTCCTAAAAAATCGAAATTTAAAAGGGGTGAAAATGAGCGAAAAGCGTTCTAAGAAACGTTTTAAATTGCGATTTCTGAGCAATCTGAGGATGTACCGAACGGATTTAAAAATTAATGGTGTGAAAGCGATGGTGACATCCCTCGCTCCAACATAGGCTGTATTTCAGGCCGGTGCCATTACCCCAAAGGGCGTGCAGGAGCAAAAAACGATCTAAATTGCGTTTTTTGTAATACTACAGGAGCTAGCAACTTGTAATTAGGCATGGTAGTTACTTATAAGATATAAATGATCTCTAAGAACATTTCCTAAATAATTCGAAATTTAAAAGGAGTGAAAATGGACGAAAAACGTTCTAAATGGCGATTTCTACGCGATCTCAGAAAGTACCCAACCAATTTCAAAAGTAATGGTTGGAAATTGATGATGACAGCCCTTGCTCCAATACTGGATCTATGTCATGTCGGCGTCACTACCACCTTGCAATTGCATTTTAAAAAACGTTCTAAATTGTGATTTTTGTGATACTGAAAAGGCTAGCACCTTGAAATTTGGCATGGTAATTACTTATGAGATGTAAATATTCTCTGAGAACAGTTTCTTAATAATTTGAAATTTAAACGGGGTGAAAATGAACAAAAAGCGTTCGAAAGACGTTCTAAATTACGATTTCTACGCAATCTCAGGAAATATAAACCGATTTCAGAAGTAATGGTTTCAAATGATGGTGACAGTTCCCGCTCCAATATAGTCTATATTTTTTTGTCAGTACCACCTGGGGGGTTACAGGAGAAAAAATTTCTAAATTGCGTTTTTGTGTTACTGAGGGTGCCTAACATTTAAAACGGAAATTACTTCAAAAACGCAAATGCTTTCTAAGAATTGTCGAAAGAAAATTCCAAATTTAAAAGGATGAAGTTACCAAAAAGATTTCGATAAGACTTTTAAATAACGACTTTCATGCAATCGTATGAAATACGAAACCGGTTTCAAACATAATGGTTGCAAATTTGTGGTGATAGAACCTGCTCAAACATCAGCTATATTTTATGTTGGTGCCATAACCCCTAAAGGGTTGCAGGAGCAAACAACTTTCTAAATTGCGATTTCTGCGGTACTGAAGAGGCTAGAAAATTTAAATATAGCACGGTAGTTGCTAATAAAATATAAATGTCCTCTAAGAACAGTCGAAAATAAATTCGAAATTAAAAAGGGGTGAAGCTCCAGGGAAGTAGCGAAAAGCATTCTAAAAATGTCCTAAATTATGATTTCTATGGAATCTCAGGAAATAATAAACCGATTACAAAAATTATTGGTTGCGAATCAAGGATGATAAACCCTGATCTTACACGAGCTATATTTTATGCCGGTGTCACTACCACCTGGTTGGCAGGAAGAACAAAAAAGCCATAAAAAAATCTAAATTCCGTTTTCTATAGAATATTAGGAAATACTATTCTATTTCAAGGTTAATGTTGGCAAATTAATGGTCACATTCTCTCTTTCAACATTTTTCGAGACATTCTATTTCAACTCTGTTTCTCCATTTTATGTAGGTGCCACTGACAGATGCAGATTTTTTTTTCTTTGTCGGATGAGTAAGTGCTGATATTTGGATATTAGGATAACTTAAAATTCCTCCCCAAACTGACGCTCACAGTATAATATGAAATCTAAGATATAAAATAATCATGATACAGCACAATCAATGGAAAATTTCAAAATAAAATTAATGAGACAATTTGGGTTCAGAGCCCCCCTGAAAAAATGTATCTTTGAAATAAATTACAAGAATAAGGAGTAATTCTAAAAAAATAATTTATGCATTTAAGGGTTAAGTTTTACAAATATATATATATCAAATAAGGTATTTAGATTAATACTTATTAAAATATTTACTAACTAGCAAACCCTGCGGCTTTGCTCGCGTAATAGTTAAAATATGCCAAGTGATATTTGCATGACTATTTTTTTTATTAGAAGAACACTTTTTGGAATAATTCAAATATTACAAATTAAGCCACAGTTTAACTAAACTTCATTATAAAACTGCAATAGACAAAAATGAGATTTTAATTAAGAAGAACTAAAACTAAATCTAAATAAATGATTATTTAGAAAATATTTTGAAACTTTTATGCTCATTTCATACGCTCATTTCAGTATTCATTTGAAGTTTTGAATTTTTTAGAAACCATCTTAACACATTTACATCTTAAAATTAACCATCATGTCAAATTCCAAGCTTCTTGTCTAACAGTCTACCACCAGAGAGGTGGTATATGAGGGGATGTTCTTATATACTAAATGCAAAATATCTACTACAGTTAGGAATTAAAACAGTTTTCATATACTCTGTAAACGGGTAGTGCTCTGTACTTACTCTGTATCTACCCCTGTATCTTCCCCTGTATCTGCTTTGTACACCACAGTAAATCGGTCATCTTTAACTTGAGTAGCCTGATATAGTCCATAAATTTTAAAAAAAAGTTCATTTTTTAGATTCATAATTATATATAATTAGTTTAATTTCACTTTAAAATGTCTAGCAAAAAAAATCTGGAGTTGGAGTTGGAGTCGGTTTGTTTTATAGCGACTCCAACTCCGACTCTTTTGCTCACAAATGGGTCCGACTCTGACTCCGAAACCCTGATTTTTTGAGCTTATATCAAGTGAAAAATTGCGGTTCTCATTTTTTCTGCACTAACTCCCTTCTCGCGCATGGACTATATGCTGCGCGGACTTAGTAAAATTTTAATGTAATTAGAAGGAAAGAAAAAATAATTAAACAATCGCAATTTTGAAGCTCGATAAAGAAAAAAAAATAGAGATAAACAATATTTTTCTTTAATTTATTAAAACCAAAATCAATTCTTAAAGATTCTTTTAATAAACGTACAATATCGATATTACCCCCCCCCCCCCAAAAAAAAAGCCGTCCCGACATAACCCAAAAGAAATAAAGTGCATGGCTAACCCAGTTCGAGTCTCCCGGTGCGGTCCGAATTACCAGAAAAAAAGAGTAAGGCTGCATGTAGGCGCGTGTTTTGCCATCCTTCTCCAGTTTTCGTGGAAAATCTTTTATTCTGGATGGTTCTGAAGTTTATTCACAAAAGAATGAGGGGAATCAACAATGGGTCAGGAGATAAGGAGTTGGACTCTACTTGAAGGAAAGGTTCCTCTTTTGCACGACATCAGTCCCTTTCCTTTTAAAGTCATTAAAAATCTAAGACACTGCGTGGCCACAACAAATGACGCAGACACTGAAACAGTTTAGAAGGATGGTCCGTTCGCAGCTTAACCCTGACTCCATCATGGCTCAAGTTCAGGACAGATAGGGGAAATTGAGCTGAGCCACCGTACAACCTTTTGCGCACTTCTAACCCTAATAACATTTTTATTATAAAACTTTAAAACTTTTCATTGCAAATATACTTTAAAATTGTCCAAATACAGAAATTTTCCGTTCCGCCCCCCTCCCCCCCCCCCGCGCGTCTCCAAAGTTAAGATGCATTTTAAATACAGTTTTTTCTTATTAAACATGTTAAAAATTTATAAATGGCAAATAGAATTTGCCCTCACCAAAAATTTCCTGAGCTCCTTCAGGCTGGTTACGACTTTGTTCAAGTCAGCATAAAAAAATCTAAATTCAGGTCCAACTTGGTCTGTCCCATCGCGAGTCAAATGACAAAATGCTCGGCGGGGAGCGGAAGGGGTGTAGGCGATCCAGATCTGGGTACATGTATAGTAGACCTCTAAAATAACCTAGTCCCCTCCAAAGCAAAATTCTGGGTGCGCCACTGATCGCTTCCATAGTCAGCCCTGAGATTTTTTTTTTTTTTTTTTTTTTTTTTGCTTTACATTTAAGAATGAGTTTAAAATGTGTCAGAAAGTTTCGCGCTTATTGAACAGTACACTTGAGAACCGATTTAAATGTAAATGTGCCGCTGGACCCGATGCTAGTTTGACAACGCCAATACAAAATATAGCATGTTCAGTAGGGTGGGCCGAAAAAAACTTTTTTTGGAATTTCGATGATGGGTAGTGCGGAAAAGTGGCCACTAGTGGCACCAAGTTCAGACAAAAAATTTGAGATTTTTAGGACAATTCCTATATTTGCCGCTTTTGGCTTGAAGTTTTGCTAAAATGCTGATTTTTGAACTTTTTTAGCAAAAATTTTAAAAATGTTAAATTAAACGTATTTTAATCGTATTTACTTGAAAAGGCATATTTAATGTTCCAAATGTATAAATAAGCTCTGTTAATGTATTATTTAATTGCTATGTGTATTTTAAATTAGACGATTTTTATAGCCTTTTCGCGTTTAAGGGAGCAAAAGTTGCATGTATTGTTTGAATCTTTCAACGGTTTCTCTCTTTTGTCTTGTTTATGTCCCTTGGTCTTCCTTATTTTTTTCGATGCTTTAAGGGTCATATATTTGGATGATGGACAGCAGAATCCCTCAGAAACAGACCTGGAAGGAGAGAAGGGGGTGAGGCGAGAACTTAGCGAATGCAGTGACTCATCGCGATGTTGGGGGAGTGAAGGAAGAAATACAAGAGGGGAGAAAGTGCGATAAGGGATGCCTATTATTTTCAGTGCTCAGTTTCCCTGAGACATGACGGACACTGTGTGAGACAGGAATATGCGTTTAGGAGTGTTTGGCTTTGTAAGCCTGGTTCAAATTCAGATTCAATCGAACTGCTTGCTTGAAAACTCCCACTACTTGAATCTTCCAACAATATAACTGTCTTCCATCTGGATCTAACTCCACTCGTAGAAGGCTTTGTCGCAGAACCACTATTCCTCGTTGAAATTGTATCCCTTTTCATTTTCAGCGATATTTTCTTTGCGAGAGTTTTGCTTGTTTTTAAATCAATATTTCCGATAAACATTTTTCGAACAGTTCTTTGATCCTTCAAGAACTTCACCTCCCGATGTGGAACTTTACGTCTGATGTCGCAGCTACAATTGTTCAAGCCTCTACACTTACAAGCCGCAATGTCAAAGAGAGAGGTTTCCGCATTTCGTACGAAATCTTCGCGGATCGCCTTGCCCTTAACGCCCGTATGATTATAAGATTTCTCCCATGATCTACATTCAGTGTAATAGTTTTTAATCTTTCCTTTAATTGTTCGTTGGGAAACCACTGGTATGGAAGATTTTATCCAGATTTCGGAAACTTTTTCACCTACCATTTTAATAATATCATCCACTGGTTGAAGATAAGTATCTCGATTTTCTTCTATATTGCTTCGCAACCAATAGTAGTGGCGCATGATGTCAGCATTAGTTGGCAATTGCAAGTCTTTCAATTTGCACGGTGCCCCAAAATGTCTACTTTTCACGCTATCGCATGCCTTTACATAATCATGAACTTTCGCACTACCCATTTCTAAACTCGTCGTAATAAAACGCACAAAACACAGTAAAGGCACGTTAAACGATCCAAAAAGCAATGTATTGAACAAGAAAAAGGTTTTACTTTTACACTGAACAAATGTCACAGGGAAACCGAGCACTCAAAAATAATAAGCATCTCTTATCGCACTTTCTCCCCTCTTGTATTTCCTCCTTCACTCCCCCAACATCACAGTGAGTCACTGCATTCGCTTAAGTTCTCGCCTCACCCCCTTCTCTCCTTCCAGATCTGTTTCTGAGGGATTCTGCTGTCTGTCACCCAAATATATGACCCTTAAAGCATCGAAAAAAATAAGGAAGACCAAGGGACATAAACAAGACAAAAGAGAGAAACCGTTGAAAGAGTCAAACAATACATGCAACTTTTGCTCACATAAACGCGAAAAGGCTATAAAAATCGTTTAATTTAAAATACACATAGCAATTAAATAATACATTATTACAGCTTATTTATGCATTTGAAACATTAAATATGCCTTTTCAAGTAAATACGATTAAAATAAGTTTAATTTAACATTTTTAAAATTTTTGCTAAAAAAGTTCAAAAATCAGCATTTTAGCAAAACTTCAAGCCAAAGGCGGCAAATATAGGAATTATCCTAAAAATCTCAAATTTTTTGTGTGAACTTGGTGCCACTAGTGGCCACTTTTCCGCACTACCCATCATCGAAAATCAAAAAAAAGTTTTTTTCGGCCCACCCTAATGTTCAGGGTAGATATCGGCATCGGACAGTTAACATTGTGTCTGAGTCCAGAATTAATTTTTTCAGCAGACTCTGGTCGGGCCTGGATTAGGCTTACACTATTTTTTTTTCTGCATAGACGAACCGGCACGTAACTGGACTTGATTATTGTTCCCATGATGATACATGCAGGAAATAGCCTTTGTAAAAATAGTAACAAACATAATGGAATCAATGGAATTACCTGAAGCTGATTTTCAAGTCCCCTGCTCAACAACGGGAAACTTTCTGCCAAATTTTCTGACGCATTTTTAACTATAAAGTCACAAAATTAACATTTATGGGATTGAAACGATTTGTAAACGCATAGCATTTTCTATTTTTTTTAAATAAATAGATTTCTTTTTAATTACTTTTTGAGTTATAAGCGATTTTTGTCACGTGATGACAACTTTTTTCCATTCTAGTTCTATCGCTCCGGAAAATTTGATTTAAAAGCTAATTTTAATTGTATCTTCTTAAAAATCTTACGCCTTTATTAAAAAAATGGAAAACGTTATTTGATTACACAGTTTCTTAATAAGAATAACTGCCTTTTTTATACGTTGTTGAACAAAAATGAATTAAGAAATTTATCTCAAAGTGGCTCCTTTTGATTTAGCGAAGAGTCTTAATAAATTACAAAGAAAGTTTTCAAAAATCAACTTTTCACTATACAAATTCAAAAATTGTGATTTTCTTTTGCCCTCTTTTTTTTCTTTTATTCAACACTGCATTAATTTTTTGAATGAATATTTAATTAAACGTTAAAAAGGTTGAAATTCTAAGTAATGATTAATGTTGCTATTGTGTATTTTTTCTTGTGAACATATTGTAATCTATTATACACTGTAAAATTTGCCCATATATATGTATGGAGTATTCTTAAAAAAAAAAAAAAAAAAAAAAAAAAATCTTAATTGTATGTTAAGAAAGATGGGATTTTTTGTAGAAATTGAGTCGCGCTGCACCTGGTTCTATTTAATTTCGTTTTTGCAAGGGTCTTTTTCCTGCCCTTTTATCATTGATTCTTGTATGAACTGGGTCTTGAACTATAAATATAAACGTAGCAGCATACCGACATACAAACAAACATACAAAAGTTTTAATTTTTACACAGATCGTTTTTCTATAGCTTTTGTTCGGGCCTGCCATTAATTTCCAGTCTCCGGTTAGTCCGAGACCGGAAATTCCGGCCCGTGCTCACCTCTAGCTCTGAGCCAAACTTTTCTTTCTGCTGATTCTACGCGTGACAACGTCAAAATAAATTGCGAAAAAAAGTTATTAAATTAAAGCAATAAAATATGTGCATACAAAATAATTAAAATAAGTTTTAATATATTGTTTTGATTTTTAAAAAAATTACAAACAATAATTATTAAATATAGTGTGTAATTATTTGTATAACGAAATATTTCTTAAGTGGAATTTTTAAATTACTTTTAATGAAATATTTTATAAATATGTATGTATGATTTTTTTTGTAATTATGAGAAAATTCATTTTTGTACAATATAGTACATCTTTTAGCATACATTATATATATCAGCGAAGTTAGCTTTTATTATTTAAATGTAAATAATGTAGCTAAATTTAAATATTAATATTTAAAGTAGTTGTCTATTATTTTATTTCATTAGATTACTATTCTCATTAAATTATTAATAGCGATTGCTTTCAAATTACTATTTTGAAATTAAATTGATTTTAAATTTTATAAAAATTACTCTCGTGTTCTGTAACATTAGAACATTTTTCTATCCCCCCCCCCCTGCCCCCCGAAACTTTCTTCTCGTTATGTTTTCTTGTTTTGTTTATTTATGCTTACTTTTAAACAGGTGAAATAAAACATATATTTTTGTAGAAAACCTCGATTATTCCGCAACCCACCAGTAGATTGCGACCCATAGGTTGAGAACCGCTTCTTTATAGTATAGTTAAACTAGTGGATCCGATCTGGACCTCCCAGGTCACAGAATACAGGCAAAACTTTTTTTTTAATTGAAAAGGATAATATATTTTTTACATTTAATATTTAGTTTTTAAATAGATGAAATAAAATATATATTTTTGTAGCAAACCTCGATTATTCCGCAACATACCAGTGAGTCCCGACTTATAGGTTCGAACCGCTTCTTTATAGCATAGATAGAGAAAGAGACTAGAGGACCCGACCCGGGGTTCCCGGGTTGCAGAATACAGGCGAAACTTTTTTTTTAATTGAAAAGACTAAAAATTTTTTACATATAATATTTAATTTTTAAACAGATGAAATAAAAGATATATTTTTGTACCAAACCTCGATTATTCCGCAAACCACCAGTGGGTTGCGACCCATAGGTTGAGAACCGCTTCTTTATAGTATATTAGAGAAATAGACTAGTGAATACGACCCGGGCCTCACGGGTTACAGAATACAGGCGAAACCTTTGTTTTAATTGAATAGACTAATAGATTTTAACATTTAATATTTAGTTTTTAAACAAAGTAAATCAAAGAAATATCTTTGTAGCAAACCTCGATTATTCCTCAACCCACCAGTGGGTTGCGACCCATAGGTTGAGAACCTCTTCTTTATAGTATAATTACAGAAATAGACTAGTGGATCCGACCCGGGCCTCCAGGGTTACAGAATACAGGCAACACTTTTGTTTTAATTGAATAGACTAATAGATTTTAAATATTTAATATTTAGTTTTAAACAAAGTAAATCAAAGACATATCTTTGTAGCAAACGTCGATTATTCCACAACCCACCAGTGGATTGCGACCCATAGGTTGAGAACCGCATCCTTATAGTATAATTAGAGGAATAGACTAGTGGATCCGACCTGGGCCTCCCGGGTTACAGAATGTAGGCGAAACATTTATTTAATTGAAAATATTAATAATTTTTTACATTTAATATTTAGTTTTTAAATAGATGAAATAACAGATATATTTTTGTAGCAAACCTCGATTATTCCGCAACCCATCAGTGGATCACTACCAAATTGTTGGGAACCGCTTCTTTATAGAATAGATAGAGAGATAAATTAAGGGATCCGACCCGGGATTCCCGGGATACAGAATACAGACGAAACATTTTTTTTAATTGAAAAGATTAATAGATTTTTTACATTTAAAATTTAGTTTTTAAATAGATGAAATAAAAGATATATTTTTGTAGCAAACCTCGATTATTCCGCAACCCACCAGTGGGTCACTACCCATTTGTTTTGAACCGATTCTTTATAGTATAGATAGAAAGATAATCTAAGGTTTCCGACCCGAGCTTCCCGGGCTACAAAATACAAGCGAAACTTTTTTTTAAATTGAATAGACTAATAGATTTTGTAAATTTAATATTTAGTTTTTAAACTGAGTAAATCAAAGAAATATCTTTATAACAAACTTCGATTATTCCGTCCCCCACCATTGGGTTTCGACCCATAGGTTGAGAACCGCTTCTTTATAGTATAGTTAGAGAGATAGACTAGGGGATCTTACCCGGGTTTCCCGGGTTACAGAATACAGGCGAAACATTTATTTAATTGAAAAGATTAATAATTTTTTACATTTAATATTTAGTTTTTAAATACATGAAATAACAGATATATTTTTGTAGAGAACATCGATTATTCCGCAACCCACCAGTGAGTCACTACCCATTGGTTGGGAACCGCTTATTTATAGTATAAATAGAGAGATAAACTAAGGGATCCGACCCGAACTTCCAGGGCTACAGAATACAGGCGAAACTTTTTTTTAAATTGAATAGACTAATAGATTTTGTACATTTAATATTTAGTTTTTAAACTGAGTAAATCAAAGAAATATCTTTATAGCAAACCTCGATTATTCCGCAGCCCACAAGTGGATTGCGACCCATAGGTTGAGAACCGCTTCTTTATAGTATAGTCAGAGAATTATAGTAGTGGATCCGACCCGGGCCTCCCGGGTTACAGAATATAGGCGAAACTTTTATTTAATTGAAAATACTTTTAATTTTTTACATTTAATATTCAGTTTTTAAATAAATGAAATAAAAGATATATTTTTGTAGCAAACCTCGATTATTCGGCAACATACCACTGGGTCTTGACCAATAGGTTGGAATCGCTTCTTTATAGTATAGATAGAGAGATAGACTATGGGATCTTACCCGAGTTTCTCATGTTTATGCATATAGGTGAAACTTTTTTTTAATTGAAAATACTAATAGATTTATTATATTTAATATTTAGTTTTTAAACAGATGAAATAAAATATATATTTTTGTAGCAAACCTCGATTATTCCGCAAACCACCAGTGGGTGGCGACCCATAGGTTGAGAACCGCTTCTTTATAGTATAGATAGAGAGATAAACTAAGGGATCCGACCCGGGATTCCGAAACTTTTTTTTTATTGAAAAGACTAATAGATTTTTTGCATTTAATATTTAGTTTTTAAATAGATGAAATAAAAGATATATTTTAGAAGCAAACCTCGACTATTCGTCAACCTACCTGTGGGTTGCGATCTATACGTTGGAGTCGCTTTTTTATAGTATATATAGAGAGATAGACTATGGGATCTTATCCGGGCTTCCCGGGTTACTGAATATAGGTGAACCTTTTTTTTTAATTGAAAAGACTAATAGATTTATTACATTTAATATTTAGTTTTTAAACAGATGAAATAAAAGATATATTTTTGTAGAAAACCTCGATTATTCCGTAACCCACCAGTAGATTGCGACCCATATATTTTTTACATTTAATATTTAGTTTTCAAATAGATGAAATAAAATATATATTTTTGTAGCAAACCTCGATTATTCCGCACCATTCCAGTGGGTCCCGACTTATAGGTTCGATCCGCTTCGTTATAGCATAGATAGAGAAATAGACTAGAGGAACCGACCCGGGCTTCCCGGGTTGCTGAATACAGGCGAAACTTTTTTTTAAATTGAAAATACTTTTAATTTTTTACATTTAATATTCAGTTTTTAAATAGATGAAATAAAAGATATATTTTTGTAGCAAACCTCGATTATTCGGCAACATACCACTGGGTCTTGACCAATAGGTTGGAATCGCTTCTTTATAGTATAGATAGAGAGATAGACTATGGGATCTTACCCGAGCTTCCCATGTTTATGCACACTGCAAATAGAAGCGTCTTAAATTTAGACACATATGTGACTGAAAAAGAATTTTAGACACTTAAGTGTCTTAATCTGAAAATTAAGACACTATAGATGTCTTAATTTAAGATACATAAGCGTCTTACTATGACCATGGTGTAAACGAACTGAGAATAATGTCTAAAATATCCGCAAACGTCTTATTTTAAGACACTTCATTGCTTTAAACGTGTCTTAATTTTTGATTCTTCCGACGCAATAACCACCAGGGGGCACTAGCACTCCCAGTTGCGCATGCGTTTTAGATGTCTTCGTTCGAAGTGGTATACGTTGTAATTCAAACAAAGTTTGTTTTTATGTACGCGTGTATTTTAATTCGTTTTTTGCGAAATGTGAAGTACTGTGATTTTAATTCGTATTAACTTGGATTATGTATTTATTGAATACATACATCTGACGTGTGTGCTCGGCATCAAATGTCTCTTAGAAGCTGTCGTCGATACAAGGGCGGGATAGACACAGAACAGAAGTAGACGAAGGTTGAAGATTACACCCGGAAATTCTACAAAGCGTGTGCAATGGGCTTAGTGTTAACTCGTATCAATTTATATCAATAATATTGTGTTATTCATCTTCGTCCTGTCGAAGCTGGCAAAAAAAAAAGAAACTTTTGTCTGGCGGGTCCTGTTTTTAGGATGAAACATCTCATCCTTTAAATATGGCTAGTCGGATGTATTATGGATTACCTTTTAAACTGATGAAAGTCTTTCTCCCTCACTGTGGTTGTGGTAGTTTTTAAAATTTCAAATCGAGGAATATTTCTTACCTCTTGCAGCAACTCAAGTAAGTTTCTTTATAGTAGTAAAATTAGTGTATTTTATGATTTTATTTATTGTACTAAACAAAATCCTGCATGAAATTTAATTAGTTTTGAATCTGTTCGCAAAAAACCCCACTAATTCTAGAAGTATATATTTTTAAACTTATGACGTTCTTTTTTATTACGAATTATATATTCAATGTCAGTTCTTAGTTTAAATGGATAATTTTTATCTCGCAGTAAATGACGGCCACAAGGAAGTAAAGATAAAAAAAAACTTTGAAAGATGACCTAATGCTTTCTTACTTCCTGGCATAAAACCGCAGATTAAAAAAAGATAAAGTAAATGAGACTCGTCTATTATATGAAGCTGCCTGTAAAAATATACATATGTATTTGATTTGCAATCAACTCTAATACTGATTTTTTTATTATTTTTAATAAAAAAGTAATTTGAAATTTATAATGGGAAAAAGTAAAAACCTCTAACTAGATTTCGTATTTAAAAGTGTGGTAACTTTATTTATATGCACTTATACGAAAAATACAAAAATGACAGATGTTACTGTATATATTTAAGACGAAAGAAGTTTGGAAATCATAAGTTATTTTTTCCTCATGTTTTTAATATAGAATATGTACTTGTTTTTATTGATAGTTGAATAGCTTTTGTGAGTACCCTCTGATCTACATAAAAACTTGCCCATGTGGAAATATAAATTTTTTAAAAACATAATTTTTAAATAAGTATTTTCATTTTTTGGGGGGGAGGGGGGGGATTTTGCATGAATTTTTGTAAAGCTGATATCTTAAATCTTGCACTGATTATAATGAAAGTTTTGAACTTTTAGAGTAGGACAAGTTTAAAAACGCAAATATATTTAACAAAATACCAAAGTCATTTTTTCCCCAATGTTATTAAAGTAGAATATTTATTTATTTATTTTCATTATTCATAGTTAAATGGCTGTTGTGATTATCAAGTGATGTATATGTAAAATTGCCTATGTGGCAATATATTTTTTTATATTTTCATTTTTTTTTGGGGGGGGGGGGGATTTTTGCAATTTTCGTACATCTGATATTTTAAATCTTTTTCCACATTCAACCGAGTATAATAAATATTTTGAACTTTTAGAGTAGGACAAGATTATAAAATATATATATATATATATTTATCTATGTACCTTAAAAGCCCTTAATAGCGAACACTTCGGGAACGCGGAATTTGTCCGATAATTGGAGATGTCTACTTTTTTGAGGTAAAAATATACAAATATGTATGTCTGCTGATTAAAAAAGTATTCGTTAAATAGAGGTGTTCGCTATTCGAGAATGTTCATTAACCTCCACAACGGATACTCCCGAATATCGGACATCTCAATTTAGACAACTATAATGCAGGGTTGCGTTTTTTGCAAAAGTACTTCTTGATTAAAGGAAGGGCAAACTGGGAAGTGCCCCGTCCCCCTACGACTGTAGTGCCCCCAAATTTGATGTGCAATATTTGTAAAGCTTATATTTTAAATCTGTTTCGAAATTGTACTGATTATAATCAATATTTTGAACTTTTAAAGTAAAATAAGGTTAAAAACAAAATAAATTTAAAAAAATCTAATATTTAGATAAATATTTTTTGTTTTTTAATCTTGTTCTACTCCTGAAGTTCAAGATATTGATTATAATCAGTACAATGTCGTAAAAGATTTAAATTATCAACGTAACGAAAATTGTATACCAAAACTGAGAGCACCAAAAAAATCAGGCTGTATTGGGGGGGGGGGGGAGGGGCAGGACCACAGCCAAATATTTTTCCAGGATTCAACGTGGTCAAACATGGCTACGTATGATGCTTACAAAAAAAATGGATGCGATTCAGACGTTTGAAGTGTCTGAAATTCAGACGCAAAAAGTGTCTGAAAAAATTCAGACATTTTAAAATGTCTGAAAATTGAACACTCCATTTCAGACACTTAAGTGTCTGAATTTCAGACATTTTAATTTAGAGTGCATATAGGTGAAACTTTTTTTTAATTGAAAATACTAATAGATTTATTATATTTAATATTTAGTTTTTAAACAGATGAAATAAAATATATATTTTTGTAGCAAACCTCGATTATTCCGCAAAACACCAGTGGGTGGCGATCCATAGGTTGAGAACCGCTTCTTTATAGTATATTAGAGAAATAGACTAGTGAATACGATCCAGGCCTCCCGGGTTACAGAATACAGGCGAGACTTTTGTTTTAATTGAATAGACTAATAGATTTTAACATTTAATATTTAGTTTTTAAACAAAGTAAATCAAAGAAATATCTTTGTAGCAAACCTCGATTATGCCTCAACCCACCAGTGGGTTGCGACCCATAGGTTGAGAACCTCTTCTTTATAGTATAATTACAGAAATAGAGAAGTGGATCCGACCCGGTCCTCCAGAGTTACAGAATACAGGCAAAACTTTTGTTTTAATTGAATAGACTAATAGGTTTTAAAAATTTAATATTTAGTTTTAAACAAAGTAAATCAAAGAAATATCTTTGTAGCAAACCTCGATTATTCCTCAACCCACCAGTGGATTGCGACCCATAGGTTGAGAACCGCATCTTTATAGTATAATTAGAGAAATAGACTAATGGATCCGACCTGGGCCTCCCGGGTTACAGAATGTAGGCGAATCATTTATTTAATTGAAAAGATTAATAGATTTTTTACATTTAAAATTTAGTTTTTAAATAGATGAAATAAAAGATATATTTTTGTAGCAAACCTCGATTATTCCGCAACTCACCAGTGGGTCACTACCCATTCGTTTTGAACCGCTTCTTTATAGTATAGATAGAAAGATAATCTAAGGTTTCCGACCCGAGCTTCCCGGGCTACAAAATACAGGCGAAACTTTTTTTTAAATTGAATAGACTAATAGATTTTGTACATTTAATATTTAGTTTTTAAACTGAGTAAATCAAAGAAATATCTTTATAACAAACCTCGATTATTCCGCAACCCACCAGTGGATTGCAACCCATAGGTTGAGAACACCTTATTTATAGTATAGTCAGAGAAATATAGTAGTGGATCCTACCCGGGCTTCCCGGGTTACAGAATATAGGCGAAACTTTTATTTAATTGAAATACATTTAATTTTTTACATTTAATATTCAGTTTTTAAATAGATGAAATAAATGATATATTTTTGTAGCAAACCTTGATTATTCGGCAACCTACCAGTGGGTCGCGACCTATAGGTTGGAATCGCTTCTTTATAGTATAGATAGAGAGATAGACTAGGGGATCTTACCCGAGCTTCCCGGGTTACTGAATATAACTGAAACATTTTTTTTATTTGAAAAGACTAATAGATTTATTACATTTAATATTTAGTTTTTAAACAGAGGAAATAAAAGATATATTTTTGTAGAGAACCTCGATTATTCCGCAACCCACCAGTGGGTCACTACCCATTGTTTGGGAACCGCTTATTTAAAGTATAGATAGAGAGATAAACTAAGGGATACGACCCGGGCTTAGCGGGTTACAGAATATAGGCGAAATTCTTTTTAATTGAAAAGACTAATAATTTTTTACATTTAATATTTAGTTTTTAAATAGTTGAAATAAAAGATTTATTTTTGTAGCAAACCTCGATTATTCCGCAACCCACCATCATATCACTACCCATTGGTTGGGAACCGCTTCTTTTTAGTATAGATAGAGAGATAAACTAAGGGCTCCGACCCGGGATTCCGAAACTTTATTGAAAAGACTAATAGATTTTTTGCATTTAATATTTAGTTTTTAAATAGATGAAATAAAAGATATATTTTAGAAGCAAACCTCGACTATTCGTCAACCTACCTGTGGGTTGCGACCTATAGGTTGGAGTCGCTTCTTTATAGTATATATAGAGAGATAGACTATGGGATCTTATCCGGGCTTCCCGGGTTACTGAATATAGGTGAACCTTTTTTTTAATGGAAAAGACTAATAGATTTATTACATTTAATATTTAGTTTTAAACAGATGAAATAAAAGATATATTTTTGTAGAAAACCTCGATTATTCCGCAACCCACCAGTAGATTGCGACCCATAGGTTGAGAACCGCTTCTTTTTGGTATAGTTAAACTAGTGGATCCGATCCGGACCTCCCGGGTTACAGAATACAGGCAAGACTTTTTTTTTTTAATTGAAAAGGCTAATATATTTTTTACATTTAATATTTAGTTTTCAAATAGATGAAATAAAATATATATTTTTGTAGCAAAGATCGATTATTCCGCACCATACCAGTGGGTCCCGACTTATAGATTCGAACCGCTTCGTTATAGCATAGATAGAGAAAGAGACAAGAGGAACCGACCCGGGCTTCTCGGGTTGCTGAATACAGGCGAAACTTTTTTTTTAATTGAAAAGACTAAAAATTTTTTACATTTAATATTTAATTTTTAAACACATGAAATAAAAGATATATTTTTGTAGCAAACCTCGATTATTCGGCAACATACCACTGGGTCTTGACCAATAGGTTGGTATCGTTTCTTTATAGTATAGATAGAGAGATAGACTATGGGATCTTACCCTGGCTTCCCAGGTTAATGCATATAGGTGAAACTTTTTTTAATTGACAAGACTAATAGATTTGTTATATTTAATATTTAGTTTTTAAACAGATGAAATAAAAGATATATTTTTGTAGCAAACCTCGATTATTCCGCAAACCACCAGTGGGTTGCGACCCATAGGTTGAGAACCGCTTTTTTATAGTATATTAGAGAAATAGACTAGTAAATACGACCCGGGCCTCCCGGGTTACAGAATACAGGCGAAACTTTTGTTTTAATTGAATAGACTAATAGATTTTAACATTTAATATTTAGTTTTTAAACAAAGCAATTCAAAGAAATATCTTTGTAGAAAATCTCGATTATTCCTCAACCCACCAGTGGGTTGCGACCCATAGGTTGAGAACATCTTCTTTATAGTATAATTACAGAAATAGACTAGAGGATCCGACCCGGGCCTCCAGGGTTACAGAATACAGGCAAAACTTTTGTTTTAATTGAATAGACTAATAGATTTAAAAAATTTAATTTTTAGTTTTTAAACAAAGTAAATCAAAGACATATCTTTGTAGCAAACCTCGATTATTCCTCAACCCACCAGTGGATTGCGACCCATAGGTTGAGAACTGCATCTTTATAGTATAATTAGAGAAATAGACTAGTGGATCCGACCTGGGCCTCCCGGGTTACAGAATGTAGGCGAAACATTTATTTAATTGAAAAGATTAATATATTTTTTACATTTAAAATTTAGTTTTTAAATAGATGAAATAAAAGATATTTTTTTGTAGCAAACCTCGATTATTCCGCAACCCACCAGTGGGTCACTACCCATTCGTTTTGAACCTCTTCTTTATAGTATAGATAGAAAGATAATCTAAGGTTTCCGACCCGAGCTTCCCGGGCTACAAAATACAGGCGAAATTTTTTTTTAATTGAATAGACTAATAGATTTTGTACATTTAATATTTAGTTTTTAAAATGAGTAAATCAAAGAAATATCTTTATAACAAACCTCGATTATTCCGCAACCCACCAGTGGATTGCAACCCATAGGTTGAGAACCCCTTATTTATAGTATAGTCACAGAAATACAGGGTGATTCAGCTCGTCGGTGACAAACTTTAAGGATCGATAGAGCACACCTAGACGAACATTTTTGAATAGGGAATGTAGGGTCCCTGACGCGATGGTAAGGCGCTAGGCGCTTTCGAAAATTTGGGTGCCGAAATTCGAAACGTCATAAAAACTAGGGAAATGGTTAGATTTTCTTGCTTGTTGCGTCGAAATGATTCTGTTTGTTTAGACTTTCTTCAGTACCAATTTGATAAGCGTATCTCTTAAAACATGGATAGGGGGCGCTGCAGACTTTGGAGAGCTAGACAACAACTTTAAGCCCGTTATTTTGATAATTTAACACATGCTCGCCAAAGTTTATACTCTAACTTAAAGTTTGAACCCAAAAGTAGAGCCCTGCAAAAAGCGTAAGAGCCGGAATAAAATGTCAAAGTACAGGGTGGTCGAAACTCGAAGGCTCCTAAGAGATAAACAAACAGATTTCTTGACTCATGGCATGCATTTTCATGATTCTGTTTGCTGGGGCTCTCTGAAACTCAGTTGAACGGTACAAAAAGAAACATCGATAGGGGGCGCTTTGGGCAAAAAACATAATTCGTTGACATTTCGGACGCTAACTGGAAACGGGGCGCTACGATCAGTTAGTAATAATGAAAACACATTTTCTACCTCTGCTCAACACTTCTGAATAAATTTAGACCAAAAACATCAATGATACTGGAAATTTATTTACAAAAAATAACACTACAGAAGATGCTCGAAATTTCGACCTTGGGCCATGATGCAGGCTTCGCACCTCCGTCGCATTGAGGAGTGTGTGTTTCCAACAATGCCAGGAGTATCTCTGATCTGCCCTGCAGCTGCCACAATGCGCGCCACAAGTTCTTCAGCACTGCTGACAGGTGTATGGTATACCTCGGCCTTCAGGTAACCCCAAAGGAAGAAATCCAAGCAGGTGAGGTCTGGTGATCGGGCAGGCCAGTGAACTGGACCCCCACGCCCGATCCACCGCTGGCCATACCTTGCGTTTAGATGGAGACGCACGTCGTTCGTGTAATGTGCCGGAGCTCCATCGTGCTGGAACCACATCTGGCGACGCGAACCTTCGGGTACGTGCGCCTCATCCAGAAGCTGCGGCAGCACTTGATCCAGGAAAATCAGGTAATTTCCACCTGTCAGCCGTTCAGGTAACAAATAAGGGCCAATGAGGCAATCCCCCAGAATGCCGGCCCACACATTTACTGAGAAACGCTCCTGGGCTGCTCGGCTTCTGGTTTCATGTGGATTTTCATCACACCACACATGACTGTTGTGGGCGTTCCACATTCCCTCCCGGCTGAAGGTGGACTCGTCCGTAAACAAAATGCTGTTTACAAAACGGGGATCCCTGGATCTCATCGCCAAGTACCATCTTGAGAATTCCACTCGAGGGCCAAAATCCTGCTCTCTGAGCAACTGCACCCGCTGGATGTGGTAGGGGTGCAGATTCCAGGAACGTAAGATGCGCCACGCAGTTGCTTGCGAAATGCCAACATGTCTGGCGATATCTCTCGTGCTAACACCTGGGTTGTCCTCAACCAGGTTAAGCACAGCCTCTTCGTTGTCGGGGGTGCTCACTGATCGCTCCCGTTCAGGCCTGCCTCCGTCGAAAGATCCCGTTGTGGACAACCTCTGGTGTACTCGAGCGAAGAAGGCATGGCAGGGGATTTGCCTGTTGGGGTAACGCTCGGCGTACAACCGCTGAGCGGCTCGTCCATTACAACCAGCAGCGCCATACGCCAAATGCATGTCAGCCAATTCAGAGTTTGTGTACCGTTCCATCCTACTACCGATCTGCAGACAAGTAACCCGAAGCTTAAGTAGGTACCGCACGTTCAAAAGACGTGTCTGCGCATACAACTACGTCATCTCGCGTTGTCGTCTACGCATTACGTATCTTTTGCATATCGATATGGTACGATATCTTTTGCATAAATCAGCAAAAAGCACCTTATGTAAATTTTATTGCGCGCATTGTGCATGATTGAAACCAGCTATGTTTGTTAAAAAAAACAAACAAACTGCAGTTTTAATAGCTTCTTATGATAAGTAAATTACTCTCTTGTTTTGTTTCTAACTGATCGTAGCGCCCCGTTTCCAGTTAGCGTCCGAAATGTCAACGAATTATGTTTTTTGCCCAAAGCGCCCCCTATCGATGTTTCTTTTTGTACCGTTCAACTGAGTTTCAGAGAGCCCCAGCAAACAGAATCATGAAAATGCATGCCATAAGTCAAGAAATCTGTTTGTTTATCTCCTAGGAGCCTTCGAGTTTCGACCACCCTGTACTTTGACATTTTATTCCGGCTCTTACGCTTTTTGCAGGGCTCTACTTTTGGGTTCAAACTTTAAGTTAGAGTATAAACTTTGGCGAGCATGTGTTAAATTATCAAAATAACGGGCTTAAAGTTGTTGTCTAGCTCTCCAAAGTCTGCAGCGCCCCCTATCCATGTTTTAAGAGATACGCTTATCAAATTGGTACTGAAGAAAGTCTAAACAAACAGAATCATTTCGACGCAACAAGCAAAAAAATCTAACCATTTCCCTAGTTTTTATGACGTTTCGAATTTCGGCACCCAAATTTTCGAAAGCGCCTAGCGCCTTACCATCGCGTCAGGGACCCTACATTCCCTATTCAAAAATGTTCGTCTAGGTGTGCTCTATCGATCCTTAAAGTTTGTCACCGACGAGCTGAATCACCCTGTATAGTAGTGGATTCCACCCGGGACTCCCGGGTTACAGAATATGGACGAAACTTTTATTTAATTGAAAATACTTTTAATTTTTTACATTTAATATTTAGTTTTTAAATAGATGAAATAAAAGATGTAGTTTTGTAGCAAACCTCAATTATTCCGCAACCCACCATTGGGTTTCGACCGATAGGTTGAGAACCGCTTCTTTATAGTATAGTTAGAGAGATAATCAAGGGGATCTTACCCGGGTTTCCCGGGTTACAGAATACAGGCGAAACTTTTTTTTAATTGAAAAGACTAATAGATTTTTTACATTTAATATTTAGTTTTTAAATAGATGAAATAAAAGATATATTTTTGTAGCAAACCTCGATTTTTCCGCAACCCACCCAGTGGATCACTACCCATTCGTTGGGAACCGCTTCTTTACAGTATAGATAGAAAGATAAACTAAGGGATCCGACCCGGGCTTCCCGGGTTACAGAATACAGGCGAAACTTTTTTTTAATTGAAAAGACTAATAGATTTTTTACATTTAATATTTAGTTTTTAAATAGATGAAATAAAAGATATATTTTTGTAGCAAACCTCGATTTTTCCGCAACCCACCAGTGGATCACTACCCATTGGTTGGGAACAGCTTATTTATAGTATAAATAGAGAGATAAACTAAGGGATCCGACCCGGTCTTTCCGGGTTACAGAATACAGGTGAAACTTTTTTTTTTTTTTAAAGACTATTAGATTTATTACATTTAATATTTAGTTTTTAAACAGATGAAATAAAAGATATATTTTAGTAGCAAACCTCGACTATTCGTAAACTTACGAGTGGGTTGCGACCTATAGGTTGGAATCGCTTCTTTATAGTTTATATAGAGAGATATACTATGGGAACTTACCCGGTTTTCCCGGGTTACTGGACATAGGTGAAACTTTTTTTTTAATTGAAAAGTCAAATAGATTTATTACATTTAATATTTAGTTTTTAAACAGATGAAATAAAAGATATATTTTTGTAGAAAACCTCGATTATTCCACAACCCACCAGTGGGTTGCGACCCATAGGTTGAGAACCGCTTCTTTATAGTATATTAGAGAAATAGACTAATGAATACGACCCGGGCCTCCCGGGTTACAGAATACAGGCGAAACTTTTGTTTTAATTGAATAGACTAATAGATTTTAACATTTAATATTTAGTTTTTAAACAATGTAAGTGAAAGAAATATCTTTGTAGAAAACCTCGATTATTCCGGAACCCACCAGTGGATTGCAACCCATAGGTTGAGAACGCCTTATATATAGTATAGTCACGGAAATATAGTAGTGGATTACACCCGGGCGTCCCGGGTTACAGAATATAGGCGAAACTTTTATTTAATTGAAAATACTTTTAATTTTTTACATTTAATATTTAGTTTTTAAATAGATGAAATAAAAGATATATTTTTGTAGCAAACCTCGATTATTCCGCAACCCACCATTGGGTTTCGACCCATAGGTTGAGAACCGTTTCTTTATAGTATAGTTAGAGAGATAGACTAGGAGATCTTACCCGAGTTTCCCGGGTTACAGAATACAGGCGAAACTTTTTTTTAATTGAAAAGACTAATAGATTTTTTACATTTAATATTTAGTTTTTAAATAGATGAAATAAAAGGTATATTTTTGTAGCAAACCACGATTTTTCCGCAACCCACCAGTGGATCACTACAAATTCGTTGGGAGCCGCTTCTTTATAGTATAGATAGAAAGATAAACTAAGGGATCCGACCCGGGCTTCCCGGGTTACAGAATACAGGCGAAACTTTTTTATAAATTGAGTAGACTAATAGAATTTTTACATTTAATATTCAGTTTTAAAACTGAGTAAATCAAAGAAATATCTTTATAGCAAACCTCGATTATTCCGCAACCCACAAGTGGATTGCGACCCATAGGTTGAGAACCGATTCTTTATAGTATAGTCAGAGAAATATGGTAGTGGATCCGACCCGGGCCTCCCGGGTTACAGAATGTAGGCGAAACTTTTATTTACTTGAAAATACTTTTAATTTTTTACATTTAATATTTAGTTTTTAAATAGATGAAATAAAAGATATATTTTTGTAGCAAACCTCGATTATTCGGCAACCTACCAGTGGGTCGCGACCTATAGGTTGGAATCGCTTCTTTATAGTATAGATAGAGAGATAGACTATGGGAGCTTACCCGAGCTTCCCGGGTTACTGATTATAGGTGAAACTTTTTTTTTATTTAAAAAGACTAATAGATTTATTACATTTAATATTTAGTTTTTAAACAGATGAAATAAAAGATATATTTTTGTAGAGAACCTTGATTATTCCGCAACCCACCAGTGGGTCACTACCCATTGTTTGGGAACCGCTTCTTTATAGTATAGATAGAGAGATAGACTATGGGATCTTACCCGGGCTTCCCGGGTTACTGAATATAGGTGAAACTTTTTTTTTACTGAAAAGACTAATAGATTTTTTACATTTAATATTTAGTTTTTAAATAGATGAAATAAAAGATATATTTTTGTAGCAAACCTCGATTATTCCGCAACCCACCATCTTATCACTACCCATTGGTTGGGAACCGCTTCTTTTTAGTATAGATAGAGAGATAAACTAAGGGATCCGACCCGGGATTCCGAAACCTTTTTTTAATTGAAAAGACCAATAGATTTTTTACATTTAATATTTAGTTTTTAAACTGAGTAAATCAAAGAAATATCTTTTATAAAAAACATCGATTATTCCGCAACCCACCAGTGGATTGCAACCCATAGGTTGAGAACCCCTTATTTATAGTATAGTCAGAGAAATATAGTAGTGGATCCCACCCGGGCCTCCCGGGTTACAGAATATAGGCGAAACTTTTATTTAATTGGAAATACTTTTAATTTTTTACATTTAATATTTAGTTTTTAAATAGATGAAATAAAAGATATATTTTTGTAGAGAACCTCGATTATTCCGCAACCCACCAGTGGGTCACTACCCATTTGTTTTGAACCGCTTCTTTATAGTATAGATAGAAAGATAATCTAAGGTTTCCGACCCGAGCTTCCCGGGCTACAGAATACAGGCGAAACTTTTTTTTTTAATTGAATAGACTAATAGATTTTTTACATTTAATATATAGTTTTTAAACTGAGTAAATCAAAGAAATATCTTTATAACAAACCTCGATTATTCCGCAACCCATAGGTTGAGAACCCCTTATTTATAGTATAGTTAGAGAAATATATTAGTGGATCCCAACCGGGCCTCCCGGGTTACAGAATATAGGCGAAACTTTTATTTAATTGAAAATACATTAAATTTTTTGCATTTAATATTTAGTTTTTAAATAGATGAAATAAAAGATATATTTTTGTAGCAAACCTCGATTATTCCGCAACCCAAAAGTGGGTCACTACCCATTCGTTTTGAACCGCTTCTTTATAGTATAGATAGAAAGATAATCTAAGGTTTCCGACCCGAGCTTCCCGGGTTACAGAATACAGGCGAAACTTTTTTATAAATTGAATAGACTAATAGATTTTTTACATTTAACATTTAGTTTTTAAATAGGTGAAATAAAAGATATATTTTTGTAGCAAACCTCGATTATTCGGCAACCTACCAGTGGGTCGAGACCTATAGGTTGGAATCGCTTCTTTATAGTATAGATAGAGAGATAGACTAGGGGATCTTACCCGAGGTAACCGGGTTACTGAATATAGGTGAAACTTTTTTTTAATTGAAAAGACTAATAGATTTTTTACATTTAATATTTAGTTTTTAAATAGGTGAAATAAAAGATATATTTTTGTAGCAAACCTCGATTATTCGGCAACCTACCAGTGGGTCGCGACCTATAGGTTGGAATCGCTTCCTTATAGTATAGATTGAGAGATAGACTAGGGGATCTTTACCGGGCTTCCCGGGTTACAGAATATAGGCGAAACTTTTATTTAATTGAAAATCCTTTTAATTTTTTACATTTAATATTTAGTTTTTAAATAGATGAAATAAAAGATATATTTTTGTAGAGAACCTCGATTATTCCGCAACCCACCAGTGGGTCACTACCCATTTGTTTTGAACCGCTTCTTTATAGTATAGATAGAAAGTTAATCTAAGGTTTCCGACCCGAGCTTCCCGGGCTACAGAATACAGGCGAAACTTTTTTTTAAATTAAATAGACTAATAGATTTTTTCCATTTAATATATAGTTTTTAAACTGAGTAAATCAAAGAAATATCTTTATAACAAACCTCGATTATTCCGAAACCCACCGTGAATTGAAACCCATAGGTTGAGAACCCTTTATTTATAGTATAGTCAGAGAAATATAGTAGTGGATCCCACCCGGGCCTCCCGGGTTACAGAATATAGGCGAAACTTTTATTTAATTGAAAATACATTAAATTTTTTACATTTAATATTTAGTTTTTAAATAGATGAAATAAAAGATATATATTTGGTAGCAAACCTCGATTTTTCCGCAACCCACCAGTGGATCACTACCCATTCGTTGGGAACCGCTTCTTTATAGTATAGATAGAAAGATAAACTAAGGGATCCGACCCGGGCTTCCCGGGTTACAGAATACAGGCGAAACTTTTTTATAATTTGAATAGACTAATAGATTTTTTACATTTAATATTTAGTTTTTAAACAGATGAAATAAAAGTTATATTTTTGTAGAGAACCTCGATTATTCCGCAACCCACCAGTGGGTCACTACCCATTGTTTGGGAACCGCTTATTTAAAGTATAGATAGAGAGATAAACTAAGGGATACGACACGGGCTTCCCGGGTTAGAGAATATAGGTGAAACTTTTATTTAATTGAAAATATTAATAATTTTTTACATTTAATATTTAGTTTTTAAATAGTTGAAATAAAAGATTTATTTTTGTAGCAAACCTCGATTATTCCGCAACCCACCATCGGATCACTACCCATTGGTTCGGAACCGCTTCTTTTTAGTATAGATAGAGAGATAAACTAAGGGATACGAGCCGGGATTCCGAAATTTTTTTTAATTGAAAAGACCAATATATTTTTTACATTTAATATTTAGTTTTTAAACTGAGTAAATCAAAGAAATATCTCTATAACAAACCTCGATTATTCCGCAACCCACCAGTGGATTGCAACCCATAGGTTGAGAACCCCTTATTTATAGTATAGTCAGAGAAATATAGTAGTGGATCCCACCCGGGCCTCCCGGGTTACAGAATATAGGCGAAACTTTTATTTAATTGAAAATACATTAAATTTTTTACATTTAATATTTAGTTTTTAAATAGATGAAATGAAAGATATATTTTTGTAGGGAACCTCGTTTATTCCGCAACCCACCAGTGGGTCACTACCCATATTTTGGGAACAGCTTATTTATAGTATAAATAGAGAGATCAACTAAGGGATACGACCCGGGATTCCGAAATTTTTTTTAATTGAAAAGACCAATATATTTTTTACATTTAATATTTAGTTTTTAAACTGAGTAAATCAAAGAAATATCTCTATAACAAACCTCGATTATTCCGCAACCCACCAGTGGATTGCAACCCATAGGTTGAGAACCCCTTATTTATAGTATATTCAGAGAAATATAGTAGTGGATCCCACCCGGGCCTCCCGGGTTACAGAATATAGGCGAAACTTTTATTTAATTGAAAATACATTAAATTTTTTACATTTAATATTATTTTTTAAACAGATGAAATAAAAGATATATTTTTGTAGAGAAGCTCGATTATTCCGCAACCCACCAGTGGGTCAATACCCATTTGTTTTGAACCGCTTCTTTATAGTATAGATAGAAAGATAATCTAAGGTTTCCGACCCGAGCTTCCCGGGCTACAGAATACAGGCGAAACTTTTTTTTAAATTGAATAGACTAATACATTTTTTCCATTTAATATATAGTTTTTAAACTGAGTAAATCAAAGAAATATCTTTATAACAAACCTCGATTATTCCGAAACCCACCGTGAATTGAAACCCATAGGTTGAGAACCCCTTATTTATAGTATAGTCAGAGAAATATAGTAGTGGATCCCACCCGGGCCTCCCGGGTTACAGAATATAGGCGAAACTTTTATTTAATTGAAAATACATTAAATTTTTTACATTTAATATTTAGTTTTTAAATAGATGAAATAAAAGATATATTTTTGTAGCAAACCTCGATTATTCCGCAACCCACCAGTGGGTCACTACCCATTCGTTTTGAACCGCTCCTTTATAGTATACATACAAAGATAATCTAAGGTTTCCGACCCGAGCTTCCCGGGATACGGAATACAGGCGAAACTTTTTTTTTATTGAAAAGACTAATAGATTTTTTGCATTTAATATTTAGTTTTTAAATAGATGAAATAAAAGATATATTTTAGTAGCAAACCTCGACTATTCGGCAAGCTACCAGTGGTTTGCGACCTATAGGTTGGAATCGCTTCTTTATAGTATAGATAGAGAGATAGACTATGGGATCTTACCCGGGCTTCCCGGGTTACTGAATATAGGTGAAACTTTTTTTTTATTGAAAAGACTAATAAATTTTTTACATTTAATATTTAGTTTTTAAATAGATGAAATAAAAGATATATTTTTGTAGCAAACCTCGATTTTTCCGCAACCCACCAGTGGATCACTACCCATTCGTTGGGAACCTTTTATTTATAGTATAGATAGAAAGATAAACTAAGGGATCCGACCCGGGCTTCCCGGGTTACAGAATACAGGCGAAACGTTTTTATAAATTGAATAGACTAATAGATTTTTTACATTTAATTTTTAGTTTTTAAATAGGTGAAATAAAAGATATATTTTTGTAGCAAACCTCGATTATTCGGCAACCTACCAGTGGGTCGCGACCTATAGGTTGGAATCGCTTCTTTATAGTATAGATAGAGAGATAGACTAGGGGATCTTACCCGAGGTTCCCGGGTTACTGAATATAGGTGAAACTTTTTTTTAATTGAAAAGACTAATAGATTTATTACATTTAATATTTAGTTTTTAAACAGATGAAATAAAAGTTATATTTTTGTAGAGAACCTCGATTATTCCGCAACCCACCAGTGGGTCACTACCCATTGTTTGAGAACCGCTTATTTAAAGTATAGATAGAGAGATAAACTAAGGGATACGACACGGGCTTCCCGGGTTACAGAATATAGGTGAAACTTTTATTTAATTGAAAATATTAATAATTTTTTACATTTAATATTTAGTTTTTAAATAGTTGAAATAAAAGATTTATTTTTGTAGCAAACCTCGATTATTCCGCAACCCACCATCGGATCACTACCCATTGGTTCGGAACCGCTTCTTTTTAGTATAGATAGAGTGATAAACTAAGGGATACGAGCCGGGATTCCGAAATTTTTTTTAATTGAAAAGACCAATATATTTTTTACATTTAATATTTAGTTTTTAAACTGAGTAAATCAAAGAAATATCTCTATAACAAACCTCGATTATTCCGCAACCCACCAGTGGATTGCAACCCATAGGTTGAGAACCCCTTATTTATAGTATAGTCAGAGAAATATAGTAGTGGATCCCAACCGGGCCTCCCGGGTTACAGAATATAGGCGAAACTTTTATTTAATTGAAAATACATTAAATTTTTTACATTTAATATTTAGTTTTTAAATAGATGAAATAAAAGATATATTTTTGTAGGGAACCTCGTTTATTCCGCAACCCACCAGTGGGTCACTACCCATTGGTTGGGAACAGCTTATTTATAGTATAAATAGAGAGATAAACTAAGGGATACGACCCGGGATTCCGAAATTTTTTTTAATTGAAAAGACCAATATATTTTTTACATATAATATTTAGTTTTTAAACTGAGTAAATCAAAGAAATATCTCTATAACAAACCTCGATTATTCCGCAACCCACCAGTGGATTGCAACCCATAGGTTGAGAACCCCTTATTTATAGTATATTCAGAGAAATATAGTAGTGGATCCCACCCGGGCCTCTCGGGTTACAGAATATAGGCGAAACTTTTATTTAATTGAAAATACATTACATTTTTTACATTTAATATTTAGTTTTTAAACAGATGAAATAAAAGATATATTTTTGTAGAAAACCTCGATTATTCCGTAACCCACCAGTAGATTGCGACCCATAGGTTGAGAACCGCTTCTTTATAGTATAGTTAAACTAGTGGATCCGATCCGGACCTCCCGGGTTACAGAATACAGGCAAAACTTTTTTTTTTTAAATAAGAAGGCTAATATATTTTTTACATTTAATATTTAGTTTTCAAATAGATGAAATAAAATATATATTTTTGTAGCAAACCTCGATTATTCCGCACCATACCAGTGGGTCCCGACATATAGGTTCGAACCGCTTCGTTATAGCATAGATAGAGAAAGAGACTAGAGGAACCGACCCGAGCTTCCCGGGCTACAAAATACAGGCGAAATTTTTTTTTAATTGAATAGACTAATAGATTTTGTACATTTAATATTTAGTTTTTAAAATGAGTAAATCAAAGAAATATCTTTATAACAAACCTCGATTATTCCGCAACCCACCAGTGGATTGCAACCCATAGGTTGAGAACCCCTTATTTATAATATAGTCACAGAAATACAGGGTGATTCAGCTCGTCGGTGACAAACTTTAAGGATCGATAGAGCACACCTAGACGAACATTTTTGAATAGGGAATGTAGGGTCCCTGACGCGATGGTAAGGCGCTAGGCGCTTTCGAAAATTTGGGTGCCGAAATTCGAAACGTCATAAAAACTAGGGAAATGGTTAGATTTTCTTGCTTGTTGCGTCGAAATGATTCTGTTTGTTTAGACTTTCTTCAGTACTAATTTGATAAGCGTATCTCTTAAAACATGGATAGGGGGCGCTGCAGACTTTGGAGAGCTAGACAACAACTTTAAGCCCGTTATTTTGATAATTTAACACATGCTCGCCAAAGTTTATACTCTAACTTAAAGTTTGAACCCAAAAGTAGAGCCCTGCAAAAAGCGTAAGAGCCGGAATAAAATGTCAAAGTACAGGGTGGTCGAAACTCGAAGGCTCCTAAGAGATAAACAAACAGATTTCTTGACTCATGGCATGCATTTTCATGATTCTGTTTGCTGGGGCTCTCTGAAACTCAGTTGAACGGTACAAAAAGAAACATCGATAGGGGGCGCTTTGGGCAAAAAACATAATTCGTTGACATTTCGGACGCTAACTGGAAACGGGGCGCTACGATCAGTTAGTAATAATGAAAACACATTTTCTACCTCTGCTCAACACTTCTGAATAAATTTAGACCAAAAACATCAATGATACTGGAAATTTATTTACAAAAAATAACACTACAGAAGATGCTCGAAATTTCGACCTTGGGCCATGATGCAGGCTTCGCACCTCCGTCGCATTGAGGAGTGTGTGTTTCCAACAATGCCAGGAGTATCTCTGATCTGCCCTGCAGCTGCCACAATGCGCGCCACAAGTTCTTCAGCACTGCTGACAGGTGTATGGTATACCTCGGCCTTCAGGTAACCCCAAAGGAAGAAATCCAAGCAGGTGAGGTCTGGTGATCGGACAGGCCAGTGAACTGGACCCCCACGCCCGATCCACCGCTGGCCATACCTTGCGTTTAGATGGAGACGCACGTCGTTCGTGTAATGTGCCGGAGCTCCATCGTGCTGGAACCACATCTGGCGACGCGAACCTTCGGGTACGTGCGCCTCATCCAGAAGCTGCGGCAGCACTTGATCCAGGAAAATCAGGTAATTTCCACCTGTCAGCCGTTCAGGTAACAAATAAGGGCCAATGAGGCAATCCCCCAGAATGCCGGCCCACACATTTACTGAGAAACGCTCCTGGGCTGCTCGGCTTCTGGTTTCATGTGGATTTTCATCACACCACACATGACTGTTGTGGGCGTTCCACATTCCCTCCCGGCTGAAGGTGGACTCGTCCGTAAACAAAATGCTGTTTACAAAACGGGGATCCCTGGATCTCATCGCCAAGTACCATCTTGAGAATTCCACTCGAGGGCCAAAATCCTGCTCTCTGAGCAACTGCACCCGCTGGATGTGGTAGGGGTGCAGATTCCGGGAACGTAAGATGCGCCACGCAGTTGCTTGCGAAATGCCAACATGTCTGGTGATATCTCTCGTGCTAAGACCTGGGTTGTCCTCAACCAGGTTAAGCACAGCCTCTTCGTTGTCGGGGGTGCTCACTGATCGCTCCCGTTCAGGCCTGCCTCCGTCGAAAGATCCCGTTGTGGACAACCTCTGGTGTACTCGAGCGAAGAAGGCATGGCAGGGGATTTGCCTGTTGGGGTAACGCTCGGCGTACAACCGCTGAGCGGCTCGTCCATTACAACCAGCAGCGCCATACGCCAAATGCATGTCAGCCAATTCAGAGTTTGTGTACCGTTCCATCCTACTACCGATCTGCAGACAAGTAACCCGAAGCTTAAGTAGGTACCGCACGTTCAAAAGACGTGTCTGCGCATACAACTACGTCATCTCGCGTTGTCGTCTACGCATTACGTATCTTTTGCATATCGATATGGTACGATATCTTTTGCATAAATCAGCAAAAAGCACCTTATGTAAATTTTATTGCGCGCATTGTGCATGATTGAAACCAGCTATGTTTGTTAAAAAAAACAAACAAACTGCAGTTTTAATAGCTTCTTATGATAAGTAAATTACTCTCTTGTTTTGTTTCTAACTGATCGTAGCGCCCCGTTTCCAGTTAGCGTCCGAAATGTCAACGAATTATGTTTTTTGCCCAAAGCGCCCCCTATCGATGTTTCTTTTTGTACCGTTCAACTGAGTTTCAGAGAGCACCAGCAAACAGAATCATGAAAATGCATGCCATAAGTCAAGAAATCTGTTTGTTTATCTCCTAGGAGCCTTCGAGTTTCGACCACCCTGTACTTTGACATTTTATTCCGGCTCTTACGCTTTTTGCAGGGCTCTACTTTTGGGTTCAAACTTTAAGTTAGAGTATAAACTTTGGCGAGCATGTGTTAAATTATCAAAATAACGGGCTTAAAGTTGTTGTCTAGCTCTCCAAAGTCTGCAGCGCCCCCTATCCATGTTTTAAGAGATACGCTTATCAAATTGGTACTGAAGAAAGTCTAAACAAACAGAATCATTTCGACGCAACAAGCAAAAAAATCTAACCATTTCCCTAGTTTTTATGACGTTTCGAATTTCGGCACCCAAATTTTCGAAAGCGCCTAGCGCCTTACCATCGCGTCAGGGACCCTACATTCCCTATTCAAAAATGTTCGTCTAGGTGTGCTCTATCGATCCTTAAAGTTTGTCACCGACGAGCTGAATCACCCTGTATAGTAGTGGATTCCACCCGGGACTCCCGGGTTACAGAATATGGACGAAACTTTTATTTAATTGAAAATACTTTTAATTTTTTACATTTAATATTTAGTTTTTAAATAGATGAAATAAAAGATGTAGTTTTGTAGCAAACCTCAATTATTCCGCAACCCACCATTGGGTTTCGACCGATAGGTTGAGAACCGCTTCTTTATAGTATAGTTAGAGAGATAATCAAGGGGATCTTACCCGGGTTTCCCGGGTTACAGAATACAGGCGAAACTTTTTTTTAATTGAAAAGACTAATAGATTTATTACATTTAATATTTAGTTTTTAAATAGATGAAATAAAAGATATATTTTTGTAGCAAACCTCGATTTTTCCGCAACCCACCAGTGGATCACTACCCATTCGTTGGGAACCGCTTCTTTACAGTATAGATAGAAAGATAAACTAAGGGATCCGACCCGGGCTTCCCGGGTTACAGAATACAGGCGAAACTTTTTTTTAATTGAAAAGACTAATAGATTTTTTACATTTAATATTTAGTTTTTAAATAGATGAAATAAAAGATATATTTTTGTAGCAAACCTCGATTTTTCCGCAACCCACCAGTGGATCACTACCCATTGGTTGGGAACAGCTTATTTATAGTATAAATAGAGAGATAAACTAAGGGATCCGACCCGGTCTTTCCGGGTTACAGAATACAGGTGAAACTTTTTTTTTTTTTTAAAGACTATTAGATTTATTACATTTAATATTTAGTTTTTAAACAGATGAAATAAAAGATATATTTTAGTAGCAAACCTCGACTATTCGTAAACTTACCAGTGGGTTGCGACCTATAGGTTGGAATCGCTTCTTTATAGTTTATATAGAGAGATATACTATGGGAACTTACCCGGTTTTCCCGGGTTACTGGACATAGGTGAAACTTTTTTTTTAATTGAAAAGTCAAATAGATTTATTACATTTAATATTTAGTTTTTAAACAGATGAAATAAAAGATATATTTTTGTAGAAAACCTCGATTATTCCACAACCCACCAGTGGGTTGCGACCCATAGGTTGAGAACCGCTTCTTTATAGTATATTAGAGAAATAGACTAATGAATACGACCCGGGCCTCCCGGGTTACAGAATACAGGCGAAACTTTTGTTTTAATTGAATAGACTAATAGATTTTAACATTTAATATTTAGTTTTTAAACAATGTAAGTGAAAGAAATATCTTTGTAGAAAACCTCGATTATTCCGCAACCCACCAGTGGATTGCAACCCATAGGTTGAGAACGCCTTATATATAGTATAGTCACGGAAATATAGTAGTGGATTACACCCGGGCGTCCCGGGTTACAGAATATAGGCGAAACTTTTATTTAATTGAAAATACTTTTAATTTTTTACATTTAATATTTAGTTTTTAAATAGATGAAATAAAAGATATATTTTTGTAGCAAACCTCGATTATTCCGCAACCCACCATTGGGTTTCGACCCATAGGTTGAGAACCATTTCTTTATAGTATAGTTAGAGAGATAGACTAGGAGATCTTACCCGGGTTTCCCGGGTTACAGAATACAGGCGAAACTTTTTTTTAATTGAAAAGACTAATAGATTTTTTACATTTAATATTTAGTTTTTAAATAGATGAAATAAAAGGTATATTTTTGTAGCAAACCACGATTTTTCCGCAACCCACCAGTGGATCACTACAAATTCGTTGGGAGCCGCTTCTTTATAGTATAGATAGAAAGATAAACTAAGGGATCCGACCCGGGCTTCCCGGGTTACAGAATACAGGCGAAACATTTTTATAAATTGAGTAGACTAATAGAATTTTTACATTTAATATTCAGTTTTAAAACTGAGTAAATCAAAGAAATATCTTTATAGCAAACCTCGATTATTCCGCAACCCACAAGTGGATTGCGACCCATAGGTTGAGAACCGATTCTTTATAGTATAGTCAGAGAAATATGGTAGTGGATCCGACCCGGGCCTCCCGGGTTACAGAATGTAGGCGAAACTTTTATTTACTTGAAAATACTTTTAATTTTTTACATTTAATATTTAGTTTTTAAATAGATGAAATAAAAGATATATTTTTGTAGCAAACCTCGATTATTCGGCAACCTACCAGTGGGTCGCGACCTATAGGTTGGAATCGCTTCTTTATAGTATAGATAGAGAGATAGACTAGGGGAGCTTACCCGAGCTTCCCGGGTTACTGATTATAGGTGAAACTTTTTTTTATTTAAAAAGACTAATAGATTTATTACATTTAATATTTAGTTTTTAAACAGATGAAATAAAAGATATATTTTTGTAGAGAACCTCGATTATTCCGCAACCCACCAGTGGGTCACTACCCATTGTTTGGGAACCGCTTCTTTATAGTATAGATAGAGAGATAGACTATGGGATCTTACCCGGGCTTCCCGGGTTACTGAATATAGGTGAAACTTTTTTTTTACTGAAAAGACTAATAGATTTTTTACATTTAATATTTAGTTTTTAAATAGATGAAATAAAAGATATATTTTTGTAGCAAACCTCGATTATTCCGCAACCCACCATCTTATCACTACCCATTGGTTGGGAACCGCTTCTTTTTAGTATAGATAGAGAGATAAACTAAGGGATCCGACCCGGGATTCCGAAACCTTTTTTTAATTGAAAAGACCAATAGATTTTTTACATTTAATATTTAGTTTTTAAACTGAGTAAATCAAAGAAATATCTTTTATAAAAAACATCGATTATTCCGCAACCCACCAGTGGATTGCAACCCATAGGTTGAGAACCCCTTATTTATAGTATAGTCAGAGAAATATAGTAGTGGATCCCACCCGGGCTTCCCGGGTTACAGAATATAGGCGAAACTTTTATTTAATTGGAAATACTTTTAATTTTTTACATTTAATATTTAGTTTTTAAATAGATGAAATAAAAGATATATTTTTGTAGAGAACCTCGATTATTCCGCAACCCACCAGTGGGTCACTACCCATTTGTTTTGAACCGCTTCTTTATAGTATAGATAGAAAGATAATCTAAGGTTTCCGACCCGAGCTTCCCGGGCTACAGAATACAGGCGAAACTTTTTTTTTTAATTGAATAGACTAATAGATTTTTTACATTTAATATATAGTTTTTAAACTGAGTAAATCAAAGAAATATCTTTATAACAAACCTCGATTATTCCGCAACCCATAGGTTGAGAACCCCTTATTTATAGTATAGTTAGAGAAATATAGTAGTGGATCCCAACCGGGCCTCCCGGGTTACAGAATATAGGCGAAACTTTTATTTAATTGAAAATACATTAAATTTTTTGCATTTAATATTTAGTTTTTAAATAGATGAAATAAAAGATATATTTTTGTAGCAAACCTCGATTATTCCGCAACCCACCAGTGGGTCACTACCCATTCGTTTTGAACCGCTTCTTTATAGTATAGATAGAAAGATAATCTAAGGTTTCCGACCCGAGCTTCCCGGGTTACAGAATACAGGCGAAACTTTTTTATAAATTGAATAGACTAATAGATTTTTTACATTTAACATTTAGTTTTTAAATAGGTGAAATAAAAGATATATTTTTGTAGCAAACCTCGATTATTCGGCAACCTACCAGTGGGTCGAGACCTATAGGTTGGAATCGCTTCTTTATAGTATAGATAGAGAGATAGACTAGGGGATCTTACCCGAGTTAACCGGGTTACTGAATATAGGTGAAACTTTTTTTTAATTGAAAAGACTAATAGATTTTTTACATTTAATATTTAGTTTTTAAATAGGTGAAATAAAAGATATATTTTTGTAGCAAACCTCGATTATTCGGCAACCTACCAGTGGGTCGCGACCTATAGGTTGGAATCGCTTCTTTATAGTATAGATTGAGAGATAGACTAGGGGATCTTTACCGGGCTTCCCGGGTTACAGAATATAGGCGAAACTTTTATTTAATTGAAAATCCTTTTAATTTTTTACATTTAATATTTAGTTTTTAAATAGATGAAATAAAAGATATATTTTTGTAGAGAACCTCGATTATTCCGCAACCCACCAGTGGGTCACTACCCATTTGTTTTGAACCGCTTCTTTATAGTATAGATAGAAAGTTAATCTAAGGTTTCCGACCCGAGCTTCCCGGGCTACAGAATACAGGCGAAACTTTTTTTTAAATTAAATAGACTAATAGATTTTTTCCATTTAATATATAGTTTTTAAACTGAGTAAATCAAAGAAATATCTTTATAACAAACCTCGATTATTCCGAAACCCACCGTGAATTGAAACCCATAGGTTGAGAACCCTTTATTTATAGTATAGTCAGAGAAATATAGTAGTGGATCCCACCCGGGCCTCCCGGGTTACAGAATATAGGCGAAACTTTTATTTAATTGAAAATACATTAAATTTTTTACATTTAATATTTAGTTTTTAAATAGATGAAATAAAAGATATATTTTGGTAGCAAACCTCGATTTTTCCACAACCCACCAGTGGATCACTACCCATTCGTTGGGAACCGCTTCTTTATAGTATAGATAGAAAGATAAACTAAGGGATCCGACCCGGGCTTCCCGGGTTACAGAATACAGGCGAAACTTTTTTATAAATTGAATAGACTAATAGATTTTTTACATTTAATATTTAGTTTTTAAACAGATGAAATAAAAGTTATATTTTTGTAGAGAACCTCGATTATTCCGCAACCAACCAGTGGGTCACTACCCATTGTTTGGGAACCGCTTATTTAAAGTATAGATAGAGAGATAAACTAAGGGATACGACACGGGCTTCCCGGGTTACAGAATATAGGTGAAACTTTTATTTAATTGAAAATATTAATAATTTTTTACATTTAATATTTAGTTTTTAAATAGTTGAAATAAAAGATTTATTTTTGTAGCAAACCTCGATTATTCCGCAACCCACCATCGGATCACTACCCATTGGTTCGGAACCGCTTCTTTTTAGTATAGATAGAGAGATAAACTAAGGGATACGAGCCGGGATTCCGAAATTTTTTTTAATTGAAAAGACCAATATATTTTTTACATTTAATATTTAGTTTTTAAACTGAGTAAATCAAAGAAATATCTCTATAACAAACCTCGTTTATTCCGCAACCCACCAGTGGATTGCAACCCATAGGTTGAGAACCCCTTATTTATAGTATAGTCAGAGAAATATAGTAGTGGATCCCACCCGGGCCTCCCGGGTTGCAGAATATAGGCGAAACTTTTATTTAATTGAAAATACATTAAATTTTTTACATTTAATATTTAGTTTTTAAATAGATGAAATGAAAGATATATTTTCGTAGGGAACCTCGTTTATTCCGCAACCCACCAGTGGGTCACTACCCATTGTTTGGGAACAGCTTATTTATAGTATAAATAGAGAGATCACCTAAGGGATACGACCCGGGATTCCGAAATTTTTTTTAATTGAAAAGACCAATATATTTTTTACATTTAATATTTAGTTTTTAAACTGAGTAAATCAAAGAAATATCTCTATAACAAACCTCGATTATTCCGCAACCCACCAGTGGATTGCAACCCATAGGTTGAGAACCCCTTATTTATAGTATATTCAGAGAAATATAGTAGTGGATCCCACCCGGGCCTCCCGGGTTACAGAATATAGGCGAAACTTTTATTTAATTGAAAATACATTAAATTTTTTACATTTAATATTTAGTTTTTAAACAGATGAAATAAAAGATATATTTTTGTAGAGAAGCTCGATTATTCCGCAACCCACCAGTGGGTCACTACCCATTTGTTTTGAACCGCTTCTTTATAGTATAGATAGAAAGATAATCTAAGGTTTCCGACCCGAGCTTCCCGGGCTACAGAATACAGGCGAAACTTTTTTTTAAATTGAATAGACTAATAGATTTTTTCCATTTAATATATAGTTTTTAAACTGAGTAAATCAAAGAAATATCTTTATAACAAACCTCGATTATTCCGAAACCCACCGTGAATTGAAACCCATAGGTTGAGAACCCCTTATTTATAGTATAGTCAGAGAAATATAGTAGTGGATCCCACCCGGGCCTCCCGGGTTACAGAATATAGGCGAAACTTTTATTTAATTGAAAATACATTAAATTTTTTACATTTAATATTTAGTTTTTAAATAGATGAAATAAAAGATATATTTTTGTAGCAAACCTCGATTATTCCGCAACCCACCAGCGGGTCACTACCCATTCGTTTTCAACCGCTCCTTTATAGTATACATACAAAGATAATCTAAGGTTTCCGACCCGAGCTTCCCGGGCTACGGAATACAGGCGAAACTTTTTTTTTATTGAAAAGACTAATAGATTTTTTGCATTTAATATTTAGTTTTTAAATAGATGAAATAAAAGATATATTTTAGTAGCAAACCTCGACTATTCGGCAAGCTACCAGTGGTTTGCGACCTATAGGTTGGAATCGCTTCTTTATAGTATAGATAGAGAGATAGACTATGGGATCTTACCCGGGCTTCCCGGGTTACTGAATATAGGTGAAACTTTTTTTTTATTGAAAAGACTAATAAATTTTTTACATTTAATATTTAGTTTTTAAATAGATGAAATAAAAGATATATTTTTGTAGCAAACCTCGATTTTTCCGCAACCCACCAGTGGATCACTACCCATTCGTTGGGAACCTTTTATTTATAGTTTAGATAGAAAGATAAACTAATGGATCCGACCCGGGCTTCCCGGGTTACAGAATACAGGCGAAACTTTTTTATAAATTGAATAGACTAATAGATTTTTTACATTTAATTTTTAGTTTTTAAATAGGTGAAATAAAAGATATATTTTTGTAGCAAACCTCGATTATTCGGCAACCTACCAGTGGGTCGCGACCTATAGGTTGGAATCGCTTCTTTATAGTATAGATAGAGAGATAGACTAGGGGATCTTACCCGAGGTTCCCGGGTTACTGAATATAGGTGAAACTTTTTTTTAATTGAAAAGACTAATAGATTTATTACATTTAATATTTAGTTTTTAAACAGATGAAATAAAAGTTATATTTTTGTAGAGAACCTCGATTATTCCGCAACCCACCAGTGGGTCACTACCCATTGTTTGGGAACCGCTTATTTAAAGTATAGATAGAGAGATAAACTAAGGGATACGACACGGGCTTCCCGGGTTACAGAATATAGGTGAAACTTTTATTTAATTGAAAATATTAATAATTTTTTACATTTAATATTTAGTTTTTAAATAGTTGAAATAAAAGATTTATTTTTGTAGCAAACCTCGATTATTCCGCAACCCACCATCGGATCACTACCCATTGGTTCGGAACCGCTTCTTTTTAGTATAGATAGAGTGATAAACTAAGGGATACGAGCCGGGATTCCTAAATTTTTTTTAATTGAAAAGACCAATATATTTTTTACATTTAATATTTAGTTTTTAAACTGAGTAAATCAAAGAAATATCTCTATAACAAACCTCGATTATTCCGCAACCCACCAGTGGATTTCAACCCATAGGTTGAGAACCCCTTATTTATAGTATAGTCAGAGAAATATAGTAGTGTATCCCACCCGGGCCTCCCGGGTTACAGAATATAGGCGAAACTTTTATTTAATTGAAAATACATTAAATTTTTTACATTTAATATTTAGTTTTTAAATAGATGAAATAAAAGATATATTTTTGTAGGGAACCTCGTTTATTCCGCAACCCACCAGTGGGTCACTACCCATTCGTTGGGAACAGCTTATTTATAGTATAAATAGAGAGATAAACTAAGGGATACGACCCGGGATTCCGAAATTTTTTTTAATTGAAAAGACCAATATATTTTTTACATATAATATTTAGTTTTTAAACTGAGTAAATCAAAGAAATATCTCTATAACAAACCTCGATTATTCCGCAACCCACCAGTGGATTGCAACCCATAGGTTGAGAACCCCTTATTTATAGTATATTCAGAGAAATATAGTAGTGGATCCCACCCGGGCCTCCCGGGTTACAGAATATAGGCGAAACTTTTATTTAATTGAAAATACATTACATTTTTTACATTTAATATTTAGTTTTTAAACAGATGAAATAAAAGATATATTTTTGTAGAAAACCTCGATTATTCCGTAACCCACCAGTAGATTGCGACCCATAGGTTGAGAACCGCTTCTTTATAGTATAGTTAAACTAGTGGATCCGATCCGGACCTCCCGGGTTACAGAATACAGGCAAAACTTTTTTTTTTTTAAATGAAAAGGCTAATATATTTTTTACATTTAATATTTAGTTTTCAAATAGATGAAATAAAATATATATTTTTGTAGCAAACCTCGATTATTCCGCACCATACCAGTGGGTCCCGACATATAGGTTCGAACCGCTTCGTTATAGCATAGATAGAGAAAGAGACTAGAGGAACCGACCCGGGCTTCCCGGGTTGCTGAATACAGGCGAAACTTTTTTTTTATTGAAAAGGCTAAAAATTTTTTACATTTAATATTTAATTTTTAAACACATGAAATAAAAGATATATTTTTGTAGCAAACCTCGATTATTCGGCAACATACCACTGGGTCTTGACCAATAGGTTGGTATCGTTTCTTTATAGTATAGATAGAGAGATAGACTATGGGATCTTACCCGGGCTTCCCAGGTTAATGCATATAGGTGAAACTTTTTTTAATTGACAAAACTAATAGATTTATTATATTTAATATTTAGTTTTTAAACAGATGAAATAAAAGATATATTTTTGTAGCAAACCTCGATTATTCCGCAAACCACCAGTGGGTTGCGACCCATAGGTTGAGAACCGCTTCTTTATAGTATATTAGAGAAATAGACTAGTAAATACGACCCGGGCTCCCGGGTTACAGAATACAGGCGAAACTTTTGTTTTAATTGAATAGACTAATAGATTTTAACATTTAATATTTAGTTTTTAAACAAAGTAATTCAAAGAAATATCTTTGTAGAAAATCTCGATTATTCCTCAACCCACCCGTGGGTTGCGACCCATAGGTTGAGAACCTCTTCTTTATAGTATAATTACAGAAATAGACTAGTGGATCCGACCCGGGCTTCCAGGGTTACAGAATACAGGCAAAACTTTTGTTTTAATTGAATAGACTAATAGATTTAAAAAATTATATTTTTAGTTTTTAAACAAAGTAAATCAAAGACATATCTTTGTAGCAAACCTCGATTATTCCTCAACCCACCAGTGGATTGCGACCCATAGGTTGAGAACCGCATCTTTATAGTATAATTAGAGAAATAGACTAGTGGATCCGACCTTGGCCTCCCGGGTTACAGAATGTAGGCGAAACATTTATTTAATTGAAAAGATTAATAGATTTTTTACATTTAAAATTTAGTTTTTAAATAGATGAAATAAAAGATATATTTTTGTAGAGAAGCTCGATTATTCCGCAACCCACCAGTGGGTCACTACCCATTTGTTTTGAACCGCTTCTTTATAGTATAGATAGAAAGATAATCTAAGGTTTCCGACCCGAGCTTCCCGGGCTACAGAATACAGGCGAAACTTTTTTTTAAATTGAATAGACTAATAGATTTTTTCCATTTAATATATAATTTTTAAACTGAGTAAATCAAAGAAATATCTTTATAACAAACCTCGATTATTCCGAAACCCACCGTGAATTGAAACCCATAGGTTGAGAACCCCTTATTTATAGTATAGTCAGAGAAATATAGTAGTGGATCCCACCCGGGCCTCCCGGGTTACAGAATATAGGCGAAACTTTTATTTAATTGAAAATACATTAAATTTTTTATATTTAATATTTAGTTTTTAAATAGATGAAATAAAAGATGTAGTTTTGTAGCAAACCTCGATTATTCCGCAACCCACCATTGGGTTTCGACCGATAGGTTGAGAACCGCTTCTTTATAGTATAGTTAGAGAGATAATCAAGGGGATCTTACCCGGGTTTCTCGGGTTACAGAATACAGGCGAAACTTTTTTTTTATTGAAAAGACTAATAGATTTTTTACATTTAATATTTAGTTTTTAAATAGATGAAATAAAACATATATTTTTGTAGCAAACCTCGATTTTTCCGCAACCCACCAGTGGATCACTACCCATTCGTTGTGAACCGCTTCTTTATAGTATAAATAGAGAGATAAACTAAGGGATCCGACCCGGGCTTTCCGGGTTACAGAATACAGGCGAAACTTTTTTTTTTTTTTTTTGAAAAGACTATTAGATTTATTACATTTAATATTTAGTTTTTAAATAGATGAAATAAAAGATACATTTTAGTAGCAAACCTCGACTATTCGTCAACCTACCAGTGGGTTGCGACCTATAGGTTGGAATCGCTTCTTTATAGTATATATAGAGAGATATACTATGGGATCTTACCTGGTCTTCCCGGGTTACTGGATATAGGTGAAACTTTTTTTTTTAATTGAAAAGACAAATAGATTTATTACATTTAATATTTAGTTTTTAAACAGATGAAATAAAAGATATATTTTTGTAGAAAACCTCGATTATTCCGCAACCCACCAGTGGGTTGCGACCCATAGGTTGAGAACCGCTTCTTTATAGTATATTAGAGAAATAGACTAGTGAATACGACCCGGGTCTCCCGGGTTACAGAATACAGGCGAAACTTTTGTTTTAATTGAATAGACTAATAGATTTTAACATTTAATATTTAGTTTTTAAACAATGTAAGTCAAAGAAATATCTTTGTAGAAAACCTCGATTATTCCGCAACCCACCAATGGATTGCAACCCATAGGTTGAGAACGCCTTATTTATAGTATAGTCACGGAAATATAGTAGTGGATTCCACCCGGGCGTCCCGGGTTACAGAATGTAGGCGAAACTTTTATTTAATTGAAAATACTTTTAATTTTTTACATTTAATATTTAGTTTTTAAATAGATGAAATAAAAGATATATTTTTGTAGCAAACCTCGATTATTCGGCAACCTACCAGTGGGTCGCGACCTATAGGTTGGAATCGCTTCTTTATAGTATAGATAGAGAGATAGACTAGGGGATCTTACCCGAGCTTCCCGGGTTACTGATTATAGGTGAATCTTTTTTTTAATTAAAAAGACTAATAGATTTATTACATTTAATATTTAGTTTTTAAACAGATGAAATAAAAGATATATTTTTGTAGAGAACCTCGATTATTCCGCAACCCACCATCGTATCACTACCCATTGGTTGGGAACCGCTTCTTTTTAGTATAGATAGAGAGATAAACTAAGGGATCCGACCCGGGATTCCAAAACCTTTTTTTAATTGAAAAGACCAATAGATTTTTTACATTTAATATTTAGTTTTTAAACTGAGTAAATCAAAGAAATATCTTTTATAAAAAACATCGATTATTCCGCAACCCACCAGTGGATTGCAACCCATAGGTTGAGAACCCCTTATTTATAGTATAGTCAGAGAAATATAGTAGTGGATCCCTCCCGGGTTACAGAATATAGGCGAAACTTTTATTTAATTGAAAATACTTTTAATTTTTTACATTTAATATTTAGTTTTTAAATAGATGAAATAAAAGATATATTTTCGTAGAGAACCTCGATTATTCCGCAACCCACCAGTGGGTCACTACCCATTTGTTTTGAACCGCTTCTTTATAGTATAGATAGAAAGATAATCTAAGGTTTCCGACCCGAGCTTCCCGGGCTACAGAATACAGGCGAAACTTTTTTTTTAATTGAATAGACTAATAGATTTTTTACATTTAATATATAGTTTTTAAACTGAGTAAATCAAAGAAATATCTTTTTAACAAACCTCGATTATTCCGCAACCCACCAGTGGATTGCAACCCATAAGTTGAGAACCCCTTATTTATAGTATAGTTAGAGAAATATAGTAGTGGATCCCACCCGGCCTCCCGGGTTACAGAATATAGGCGAAACTTTTATTTAATTGAAAATACATTAAATTTTTTGCATTTAATATTTAGTTTTTAAATAGATGAAATAAAAGATATATTTTTGTAGCAAACCTCGATTATTCCGCAACCCACCAGTGGGTCACTACCCATTCGTTTTGAACCGCTTCTTTATAGTATAGATAGAAAGATAATCTAAGGTTTCCGACCCGAGCTTCCCGGGTTACAGAATACAGGCGAAACTTTTTTATAAATTCAATAGACTAATAGATTTTTTACATTTAACATTTAGTTTTTAAATAGGTGAAATAAAAGATACATTTTTGTAGCAAACCTCGATTATTCGGCAACCTACCAGTGGGTCGAGACCTATAGGTTGGAATCGCTTCTTTATAGTATAGATAGAGAGATAGACTAGGGGATCTTACCCGAGGTAACCGGGTTACTGAATATAGGTGAAACTTTTTTTTAATTGAAAAAACTAATAGATTTATTACATTTAATATTTAGTTTTTAAACAGATGAAATAAAAGATATATTTTTGTAGAAAACCTCGATTATTCCACAACCCACCAGTGGGTTGCGACCCATAGGTTGAGAACCGCTTCTTTATAGTATATTAGAGAAATAGACTAATGAATACGACCCGGGCCTCCCGGGTTACAGAATACAGGCGAAACTTTTGTTTTAATTGAATAGACTAATAGATTTTAACATTTAATATTTAGTTTTTAAACAATGTAAGTCAAGGAAATATCTTTGTAGAAAACCTCGATTATTCCGCAACCCACCAGTGGATTGCAACCCATAGGTTGAGAACGCCTTATATATAGTATAGTCACGGAAATATAGTAGTGGATTACACCCGGGCGTCCCGGGTTACAGAATATAGGCGAAACTTTTATTTAATTGAAAATACTTTTAATTTTTTACATTTAATATTTAGTTTTTAAACAGATGAAACAAAAGATATATTTTTGTAGCAAACCTCGATTATTCCGCAACCCACCATTGGGTTTCGACCCATAGGTTGAGAACCGTTTCTTTATAGTATAGTTAGAGAGATAGACTAGGAGATCTTACCCGGGTTTCCCGGGTTACAGAATACAGGCGAAACTTTTTTTTAATTGAAAAGACTAATAGATTTTTTACATTTAATATTTAGTTTTTAAATAGATGAAATAAAAGGTATATTTTTGTAGCAAACCTCGATTTTTCCGCAACCCACCAGTGGATCACTATAAATTCGTTGGGAGCCGCTTCTTTATAGTATAGATAGAAAGATAAACTAAGGGATCCGACCCGGGCTTCCCGGGTTACAGAATACAGGCGAAACTTTTTTATAAATTGAGTAGACTAATAGAATTTTTACATTTAATATTCAGTTTTAAAACTGAGTAAATCAAAGAAATATCTTTATAGCAAACCTCGATTATTCCGCAACCCACAAGTGGATTGCGACCCATAGGTTGAGAACCGATTCTTTATAGTATAGTCAGAGAAATATGGTAGTGGATCCGACCCGGGCCTCCCGGGTTACAGAATATAGGCGAAACTTTTATTTACTTGAAAATACTTTTAATTTTTTACATTTAATATTTAGTTTTTAAATAGATGAAATAAAAGATATATTTTTGTAGCAAACCTCGATTATTCCGCAACCCACCAGTGGGTCACTACCCATTCGTTTTGAACCGCTTCTTTATAGTATAGATAGAAAGATAATCTAAGGTTTCCGACCCGAGCTTCCCGGGTTACAGAATACAGGCGAAACTTTTTTATAAATTCAATAGACTAATAGATTTTTTACATTTAACATTTAGTTTTTAAATAGGTGAAATAAAAGATACATTTTTGTAGCAAACCTCGATTATTCGGCAACCTACCAGTGGGTCGAGACCTATAGGTTGGAATCGCTTCTTTATAGTATAGATAGAGAGATAGACTAGGGGATCTTACCCGAGGTAACCGGGTTACTGAATATAGGTGAAACTTTTTTTTAATTGAAAAAACTAATAGATTTATTACATTTAATATTTAGTTTTTAAACAGATGAAATAAAAGATATATTTTTGTAGAAAACCTCGATTATTCCACAACCCACCAGTGGGTTGCGACCCATAGGTTGAGAACCGCTTCTTTATAGTATATTAGAGAAATAGACTAATGAATACGACCCGGGCCTCCCGGGTTACAGAATACAGGCGAAACTTTTGTTTTAATTGAATAGACTAATAGATTTTAACATTTAATATTTAGTTTTTAAACAATGTAAGTCAAAGAAATATCTTTGTAGAAAACCTCGATTATTCCGCAACCCACCAGTGGATTGCAACCCATAGGTTGAGAACGCCTTATATATAGTATAGTCACGGAAATATAGTAGTGGATTACACCCGGGCGTCCCGGGTTACAGAATATAGGCGAAACTTTTATTTAATTGAAAATACTTTTAATTTTTTACATTTAATATTTAGTTTTTAAACAGATGAAACAAAAGATATATTTTTGTAGCAAACCTCGATTATTCCGCAACCCACCATTGGGTTTCGACCCATAGGTTGAGAACCGTTTCTTTATAGTATAGTTAGAGAGATAGACTAGGAGATCTTACCCGGGTTTCCCGGGTTACAGAATACAGGCGAAACTTTTTTTTAATTGAAAAGACTAATAGATTTTTTACATTTAATATTTAGTTTTTAAATAGATGAAATAAAAGGTATATTTTTGTAGCAAACCTCGATTTTTCCGCAACCCACCAGTGGATCACTATAAATTCGTTGGGAGCCGCTTCTTTATAGTATAGATAGAAAGATAAACTAAGGGATCCGACCCGGGCTTCCCGGGTTACAGAATACAGGCGAAACTTTTTTATAAATTGAGTAGACTAATAGAATTTTTACATTTAATATTCAGTTTTAAAACTGAGTAAATCAAAGAAATATCTTTATAGCAAACCTCGATTATTCCGCAACCCACAAGTGGATTGCGACCCATAGGTTGAGAACCGATTCTTTATAGTATAGTCAGAGAAATATGGTAGTGGATCCGACCCGGGCCTCCCGGGTTACAGAATATAGGCGAAACTTTTATTTACTTGAAAATACTTTTAATTTTTTACATTTAATATTTAGTTTTTAAATAGATGAAATAAAAGATATATTTTTGTAGCAAACCTCGATTATTCGGCAACCTACCAGTGGGTCGCGACCTATAGGTTGGAATCGCTTCTTTATAGTATAGATAGAGAGATAGACTAGGGGAGCTTACCCGAGCTTCCCGGGTTACTGATTATAGGTGAAACATTTTTTTAATTAAAAAGACTAATAGATTTATTACATTTAATATTTAGTTTTTAAACAGATGAAATAAAAGATATATTTTTGTAGAGAACCTCGATTATTCCGCAACCCACCAGTGGGTCACTACCCATTGTTTGGGAACCGCTTCTTTATAGTATAGATAGAGATATAGACTATGGGATCTTACCCGGGCTTCCCGGGTTACTGAATATAGGTGAAACTTTTTTTTTACTGAAAAGACTAATAGATTTTTTACATTTAATATTTAGTTTTTAAATAGATGAAATAAAAGATATATTTTTGTAGCAAACCTCGATTATTCCGCAACCCACCATCTTATCACTACCCATTGGTTGGGAACCGCTTCTTTTTAGTATAGCTAGAGAGATAAACTAAGGGATCCGACCCGGGTTTCCGAAACCTTTTTTTAATTGAAAAGACCAATAGATTTTTTACATTTAATATTTAGTTTTTAAACTGAGTAAATCAAAGAAATATCTTTTATAAAAAACATCGATTATTCCGCAACCCACCAGTGGATTGCAACCCATAGGTTGAGAACCCCTTATTTATAGTATAGTCAGAGAAATATAGTAGTGGATCCCACCCGGGCCTCCCGGGTTACAGAATATAGGCGAAACTTTTATTTAATTGGAAATACTTTTAATTTTTTACATTTAATATTTAGTTTTTAAATAGATGAAATAAAAGATATATTTTTGTAGAGAACCTCGATTATTCCGCAACCCACCAGTGGGTCACTACCCATTTGTTTTGAACCGCTTCTTTATAGTATAGATAGAAAGATAATCTAAGGTTTCCGACCCGAGCTTCCCGGGCTACAGAATACAGGCGAAACTTTTTTTTTTAATTGAATAGACTAATAGATTTTTTACATTTAATATATAGTTTTTAAACTGAGTAAATCAAAGAAATATCTTTATAACAAACCTCGATTATTCCGCAACCCATAGGTTGAGAACCCCTTATTTATAGTATAGTTAGAGAAATATAGTAGTGGATCCCAACCGGGCCTCCCGGGTTACAGAATATAGGCGAAACTTTTATTTAATTGAAAATACATTAAATTTTTTGCATTTAATATTTAGTTTTTAAATAGATGAAATAAAAGATATATTTTTGTAGCAAACCTCGATTATTCCGCAACCCACCAGTGGGTCACTACCCATTCGTTTTGAACCGCTTCTTTATAGTACAGATAGAAAGATAATCTAAGGTTTCCGACCCGAGCTTCCCGGGTTACAGAATACAGGCGAAACTTTTTTATAAATTGAATAGACTAATAGATTTTTTACATTTAACATTTAGTTTTTAAATAGGTGAAATAAAAGATATATTTTTGTAGCAAACCTCGATTATTCGGCAACCTACCAGTGGGTCGAGAACTATAGGTTGGAATCGCTTCTTTATAGTATAGATAGAGAGATAGACTAGGGGATCTTACCCGAGGTAACCGGGTTACTGAATATAGGTGAAAATTTTTTTTAATTGAAAAGACTAATAGATTTATTACATTTAATATTTAGTTTTTAAACAGATGAAATAAAAGATATATTTTTGTAGAGAACCTCGATTATTCCGCAACCCACCAGTGGGTCACTACCCATTGTTTGGGAACCGCTTATTTAAAGTATAGATAGAGAGATAAACTAAGGGATACGACACGGGCTTCCCGGGTTACAGAATATAGGCGAAATACTTTTTAATTGAAAAGACTAATAATTTTTTACATTTAATATTTAGTTTTTAAATAGTTGAAATAAAAGATTTATTTTTGTAGCAAACCTCGATTATTCGGCAACCTACCAGTGGGTCGCGACCTATAGGTTGGAATCGCTTCTTTATAGTATAGATTGAGAGGTAGACTAGGGGATCTTAACCGGGCTTCCCGGGTTACTGAATATAGGTGAAACTTTTTTTTTATTGAAAAGACTAATAGATTTTTTACATTTAATATTTAGTTTTTAAATAGATGAAATAAAAGATATATTTTGGTAGCAAACCTCGGTTTTTCCGCAACCCACCAGTGGATCACTACCCATTCGTTGGGAACCGCTTCTTTATAGTATAGATAGAAAGATAAACTAAGGGATCCGACCCGGGCTTCCCTGGTTACAGAATACAGGCGAAACTTTTTTATAAATTGAATAGACTAATAGATTTTTTACATTTAATATTTAGTTTTTAAATAGGTGAAATAAAAGATATATTTTTGTAGCAAACCTCGATTATTCGGCAACCTACCAGTGGGTCGCGACCTATAGGTTGGAATCGCTTCTTTATAGTATAGATTGAGAGATAGACTAGGGGATCTTTACCGGGCTTCCCGGGTTACAGAATATAGGCGAAACTTTTATTTAATTGAAAATCCTTTTAATTTTTTACATTTAATATTTAGTTTTTAAATAGATGAAATAAAAGATATATTTTTGTAGAGAACCTCGATTATTCCGCAACCCACCAGTGGGTCACTACCCATTTGTTTTGAACCGCTTCTTTATAGTATAGATAGAAAGTTAATCTAAGGTTTCCGACCCGAGCTTCCCGGGCTACAGAATACAGGCGAAACTTTTTTTTAAATTAAATAGACTAATAGATTTTTTCCATTTAATATATAGTTTTTAAACTGAGTAAATCAAAGAAATATCTTTATAACAAACCTCGATTATTCCGAAACCCACCGTGAATTGAAACCCATAGGTTGAGAACCCCTTATTTATAGTATAGTCAGAGAAATATAGTAGTGGATCCCACCCGGGCCTCCCGGGTTACAGAATATAGGCGAAACTTTTATTTAATTGAAAATACATTAAATTTTTTACATTTAATATTTAGTTTTTAAATAGATGAAATAAAAGATATATTTTGGTAGCAAACCTCGATTTTTCCGCAACCCACCAGTGGATCACTACCCATTTGTTGGGAACCGCTTCTTTATAGTATAGATAGAAAGATAAACTAAGGGATCCGACCCGGGCTTCCCGGGTTACAGAATACAGGCGAAACTTTTTTATAAATTGAATAGACTAATAGATTTTTTACATTTAATATTTAGTTTTTAAACAGATGAAATAAAAGTTATATTTTTGTAGAGAACCTCGATTATTCCGCAACCCAAACAGTGGGTCACTACCCATTGTTTGGGAACCGCTTATTTAAAGTATAGATAGAGAGATAAACTAAGGGATACGACACGGGCTTCCCGGGTTACAGAATATAGGTGAAACTTTTATTTAATTGAAAATATTAATAATTTTTTACATTTAATATTTAGTTTTTAAATAGTTGAAATAAAAGATTTATTTTTGTAGCAAACCTCGATTATTCCGCAACCCACCATCGGATCACTACCCATTGGTTCGGAACCGCTTCTTTTTAGTATAGATAGAGAGATAAACTAAGGGATACGAGCCGGGATTCCGAAATTTTTTTTAATTGAAAAGACCAATATATTTTTTACATTTAATATTTAGTTTTTAAACTGAGTAAATCAAAGAAATATCTCTATAACAAACCTCGATTATTCCGCAACCCACCAGTGGATTGCAACCCATAGGTTGAGAACCCCTTATTTATAGTATAGTCAGAGAAATATAGTAGTGGATCCCACCCGGGCCTCCCGGGTTACAGAATATAGGCGAAACTTTTATTTAATTGAAAATACATTAAATTTTTTACACTTAATATTTAGTTTTTAAATAGATGAAATGAAAGATATATTTTTGTAGGGAACCTCGTTTATTCCGCAACCCACCAGTGGGTCACTACCCATTGTTTGGGAACAGCTTATTTATAGTATAAATAGAGAGATAAACTAAGGGATACGACCCGGGATTCCGAAATTTTTTTTAATTGAAAAGACCAATATATTTTTTACATTTAATATTTAGTTTTTAAACTGAGTAAATCAAAGAAATATCTCTATAACAAACCTCGATTATTCCGCAACCCACCAGTGGATTGCAACCCATAGGTTGAGAACCTCTTATTTATAGTATATTCAGAGAAATATAGTAGTGGATCCCACCCGGGCCTTCCGGGTTACAGAATATAGGCGAAACTTTTATTTAATTGAAAATACATTAAATTTTTTACATTTAATATTTAGTTTTTAAACAGATGAAATAAAAGATATATTTTTGTAGAGAAGCTCGATTATTCCGCAACCCACCAGTGGGTCACTACCCATTTGTTTTGAACCGCTTCTTTATAGTATAGATAGAAAGATAATCTAAGGTTTCCGACCCGAGCTTCCCGGGCTACAGAATACAGGCAAACTTTTTTTTAAATTGAATAGACTAATAGATTTTTTCCATTTAATATATAGTATTTAAACTGAGTAAATCAAAGAAATATCTTTATAACAAACCTCGATTATTCCGAAACCCACCGTGAATTGAAACCCATAGGTTGAGAACCCCTTATTTATAGTATAGTCAGAGAAATATAGTAGTGGATCCCACCCGGGCCTCCCGGGTTACAGAATATAGGCGAAACTTTTATTTAATTGAAAATACATTAAATTTTTTACATTTAATATTTAGTTTTTAAATAGATGAAATAAAAGATATATTTTTGTAGCAAACCTCGATTATTCCGCAACCCACCAGTGGGTCACTACCCATTCGTTTTGAACCGCTCCTTTATAGTATACATACAAAGATAATCTAAGGTTTCCGACCCGAGCTTCCCGGGCTACGGAATACAGGCGAAACTTTTTTTTTATTGAAAAGACTAATAGATTTTTTGCATTTAATATTTAGTTTTTAAATAGATGAAATAAAAGATATATTTTAGTAGAGAACCTCGATTATTCCGCAACCCAAACAGTAGGTCACTACCCATTGTTTGGGAACCGCTTATTTAAAGTATAGATAGAGAGATAAACTAAGGGATACGACACGGGCTTCCCGGGTTACAGAATATAGGTGAAACTTTTATTTAATTGAAAATATTAATAATTTTTTACATTTAATATTTAGTTTTTAAATAGTTGAAATAAAAGATTTATTTTTGTAGCAAACCTCGATTATTCCGCAACCCACCATCGGATCACTACCCATTGGTTCGGAACCGCTTCTTTTTAGTATAGATAGAGAGATAAACTAAGGGATACGAGCCGGGATTCCGAAATTTTTTTTAATTGAAAAGACCAATATATTTTTTACATTTAATATTTAGTTTTTAAACTGAGTAAATCAAAGAAATATCTCTATAACAAACCTCGATTATTCCGCAACCCACCAGTGGATTGCAACCCATAGGTTGAGAACCCCTTATTTATAGTATAGTCAGAGAAATATAGTAGTGGATCCCACCCGGGCCTCCCGGGTTACAGAATATAGGCGAAACTTTTATTTAATTGAAAATACATTAAATTTTTTACACTTAATATTTAGTTTTTAAATAGATGAAATGAAAGATATATTTTTGTAGGGAACCTCGTTTATTCCGCAACCCACCAGTGGGTCACTACCCATTGTTTGGGAACAGCTTATTTATAGTATAAATAGAGAGATAAACTAAGGGATACGACCCGGGATTCCGAAATTTTTTTTAATTGAAAAGACCAATATATTTTTTACATTTAATATTTAGTTTTTAAACTGAGTAAATCAAAGAAATATCTCTATAACAAACCTCGATTATTCCGCAACCCACCAGTGGATTGCAACCCATAGGTTGAGAACCTCTTATTTATAGTATATTCAGAGAAATATAGTAGTGGATCCCACCCGGGCCTTCCGGGTTACAGAATATAGGCGAAACTTTTATTTAATTGAAAATACATTAAATTTTTTACATTTAATATTTAGTTTTTAAACAGATGAAATAAAAGATATATTTTTGTAGAGAAGCTCGATTATTCCGCAACCCACCAGTGGGTCACTACCCATTTGTTTTGAACCGCTTCTTTATAGTATAGATAGAAAGATAATCTAAGGTTTCCGACCCGAGCTTCCCGGGCTACAGAATACAGGCGAAACTTTTTTTTAAATTGAATAGACTAATAGATTTTTTTCCATTTAATATATAGTATTTAAACTGAGTAAATCAAAGAAATATCTTTATAACAAACCTCGATTATTCCGAAACCCACCGTGAATTGAAACCCATAGGTTGAGAACCCCTTATTTATAGTATAGTCAGAGAAATATAGTAGTGGATCCCACCCGGGCCTCCCGGGTTACAGAATATAGGCGAAACTTTTATTTAATTGAAAATACATTAAATTTTTTACATTTAATATTTAGTTTTTAAATAGATGAAATAAAAGATATATTTTTGTAGCAAACCTCGATTATTCCGCAACCCACCAGTGGGTCACTACCCATTCGTTTTGAACCGCTCCTTTATAGTATACATACAAAGATAATCTAAGGTTTCCGACCCGAGCTTCCCGGGCTACGGAATACAGGCGAAACTTTTTTTTTTATTGAAAAGACTAATAGATTTTTTGCATTTAATATTTAGTTTTTAAATAGATGAAATAAAAGATATATTTTAGTAGCAAACCTCGACTATTCGGCAAGCTACCAGTGGTTTGCGACCTATAGGTTGGAATCGCTTCTTTATAGTATAGATAGAGAGATAGACCATGGGATCTTACCCGGGCTTCCCGGGTTACTGAATATAGGTGAAACTTTTTTTTTATTGAAAAGACTAATAAATTTTTTACATTTAATATTTAGTTTTTAAATAGATGAAATAAAAGATATATTTTTGTAGCAAACCTCGATTTTTCCGCAACCCACCAGTGGATCACTACCCATTCGTTGGGAACCTTTTATTTATAGTATAGATAGAAAGATAAACTAAGGGATCCGACCCGGGCTTCCCGGGTTACAGAATACAGGCGAAACTTTTTTATAAATTGAATAGACTAATAGATTTTTTACATTTAATTTTTAGTTTTTAAATAGGTGAAATAAAAGATATATTTTTGTAGCAAACCTCGATTATTCGGCAACCTACCAGTGGGTCGCGACCTATAGGTTGGAATCGCTTCTTTATAGTATAGATAGAGAGATAGACTAGGGGATCTTACCCGAGGTTCCCGGGTTACTGAATATAGGTGAAACTTTTTTTTAATTGAAAAGACTAATAGATTTATTACATTTAATATTTAATTTTTAAACAGATGAAATAAAAGTTATATTTTTGTAGAGAACATCGATTATTCCGCAACCCACCAGTGGGTCACTACCCATTGTTTGAGAACCGCTTATTTAAAGTATAGATAGAGAGATAAACTAAGGGATACGACACGGGCTTCCCGGGTTACAGAATATAGGTGAAACTTTTATTTAATTGAAAATGTTAATAATTTTTTACATTTAATATTTAGTTTTTAAATAGTTGAAATAAAAGATTTATTTTTGTAGCAAACCTCGATTATTCCGCAACCCACCATCGGATCACTACCCATTGGTTCGGAACCGCTTCTTTTTAGTATAGATAGAGTGATAAACTAAGGGATACGAGCCGGGATTCCGAAATTTTTTTTAATTGAAAAGACCAATATATTTTTTACATTTAATATTTAGTTTTTAAACTGAGTAAATCAAAGAAATATCTCTATAACAAACCTCGATTATTCCGCAACCCACCAGTGGATTGCAACCCATAGGTTGAGAACCCCTTATTTATAGTATAGTCAGAGAAATATAGTAGTGGATCCCACCCGGGCCTCCCGGGTTACAGAATATAGGCGAAACTTTTATTTAATTGAAAATACATTAAATTTTTTACATTTAATATTTAGTTTTTAAATAGATGAAATAAAAGATATATTTTTGTAGGGAACCTCGTTTATTCCGCAACCCACCAGTGGGTCACTACCCATTGGTTGGGAACAGCTTATTTATAGTATAAATAGAGAGATAAACTAAGGGATACGACCCGGGATTCCGAAATTTTTTTTAATTGAAAAGACCAATATATTTTTTACATTTAATATTTAGTTTTTAAACTGAGTAAATCAAAGAAATATCTCTATAACAAACCTCGATTATTCCGCAACCCACCAGTGGATTGCAACCCATAGGTTGAGAACCCCTTATTTATAGTATATTCAGAGAAATATAGTAGTGGATCCCACCCGGGCCTCCCGGGTTACAGAATATAGGCGAAACTTTTATTTAATTGAAAATACATTACATTTTTTACATTTAATATTTAGTTTTTAAACAGATGAAATAAAAGATATATTTTTGTAGAAAACCTCGATTATTCCGTAACCCACCAGTAGATTGCGACCCATAGGTTCAGAACCGCTTCTTTATAGTATAGTTAAACTTGTGGATCCGATCCGGACCTACCGGGTTACAGAATACAGGCAAAACATTTTTTTTTTAATTGAAAAGGCTAATATATTTTTTACATTTAATATTTAGTTTTCAAATAGATGAAATAAAATATATATTTTTGTAGCAAACCTCGATTATTCCGCACCATACCAGTGGGTCCCGACTTATAGGTTCGAACCGCTTCGTTATAGCATAGATAGAGAAAGAGACTAGAGGAACCGACCCGGGCTTCCCGGGTTGCTGAATACAGGCGAAACTTTTTTTTTAATTGAAAATACTTTTAATTTTTTACATTTAATATTCAGTTTTTAAATAGAGGAAATAAAAGATATATTTTTGTAGCAAACCTCGATTATTCGGCAACATGCCACTGGGTATTGACCAATAGGTTGGAATCGCTTCTTTATAGTATAGATAGAGAGATAGACTATGGGATCTTACCCGTGCTTCCCATGTTTATGCATATAGGTGAAACTTTTTTTTAATTGAAAATACTAATAGATTTATTATATTTAATATTTAGTTTTTAAACAGATGAAATAAAATATATGTTTTTGTAGCAAACCTCGATTATTCCGCAAAACACCAGTGGGTGGCGACCCATAGGTTGAGAACCGCTTCTTTATAGTATATTAGAGAAATAGACTAGTGAATACGACACAGGCCTCCCGGGTTACAGAATACAGGCGAGACTTTTGTTTTAATTGAATAGACTAATAGATTTTAACATTTAATATTTAGTATTTAAACAAAGTAAATCAAAGAAATATCTTTGTAGCAAACCTCGATTATTCCTCAACCCACCAGTGGATTGCGACCCATAGGTTGAGAACCTCTTCTTTCTAGTATAATTACAGAAATAGAGAAGTGGATCCGACCCGGTCCTCCAGAGTTACAGAATACAGGCAAAACGTTTGTTTTAATTGAAAAGACTAATTGATTTTAAAAATTTAATATTTAGTTTTAAACAAAGTAAATCAAAGACATATCTTTGTAGCAAACCTCGATTATTCCTCAACCCACCAGTGGATTGCGACCCATAGGTTGAGAACCGCATCTTTATAGTATAATTAGAGAAATAGACTAATGGATCCGACCTGGGCCTCCCGGGTTACAGAATGTAGGCGAATCATTTATTTAATTGAAAAGATTAATAGATTTTTTTACATTTAAAATTTAGTTTTTAAATAGATGAAATAAAAGATATATTTTTGTAGCAAACCTCGATTATTCCGCAACTCACCAGTGGGTCACTACCCATTCGTTTTGAACCGCTTCTTTATAGTATAGATAGAAAGATAATCTAAGGTTTCCGACCCGAGCTTCCCGGGCTACAAAATACAGGCGAAACTTTTTTTTAAATTGAATAGACTAATAGATGTTGTACATTTAATATTTAGTTTTTAAACTGAGTAAATCAAAGAAATATCTTTATAACAAACCTCGATTGTTCCGCAAACCACCAGTGGATTGCAACCCATAGGTTGAGAATCCCTTATTTATAGTATATTCAGAGAAATATAGTAGTGGATCCCACCCGGGCCTTCCGGGTTACAGAATATAGGCGAAACTTTTATTTAATTGAAAATACATTAAATTTTTTACATTTAATATTTAGTTTTTAAACAGATGAAATAAAAGATATATTTTTGTAGAGAAGCTCGATTATTCCGCAACCCACCAGTGGGTCACTACCCATTTGTTTTGAACCGCTTCTTTATAGTATAGATAGAAAGATAATCTAAGGTTTCCGACCCGAGCTTCCCGGGCTACAGAATACAGGCGAAACTTTTTTTTAAATTGAATAGACTAATAGATTTTTTCCATTTAATATATAGTATTTAAACTGAGTAAATCAAAGAAATATCTTTATAACAAACCTCGATTAATCCGAAACCCACCGTGAATTGAAACCCATAGGTTGAGAACCCCTTATTTATAGTATAGTCAGAGAAATATAGTATTGGATCCCACCCGGGCCTCCCGGGTTACAGAATATAGGCGAAACTTTTATTTAATTGAAAATACATTAAATTTTTTACATTTAATATTTAGTTTTTAAATAGATGAAATAAAAGATATATTTTTGTAGCAAACCTCGATTATTCCGCAACCCACCAGTGGGTCACTACCCATTCGTTTTGAACCGCTCCTTTATAGTATACATACAAAGATAATCTAAGGTTTCCGACCCGAGCTTCCCGGGCTACGGAATACAGGCGAAACTTTTTTTTTATTGAAAAGACTAATAGATTTTTTGCATTTAATATTTAGTTTTTAAATAGATGAAATAAAAGATATATTTTAGTAGCAAACCTCGACTATTCGGCAAGCTACCAGTGGTTTGCGACCTATAGGTTGGAATCGCTTCTTTATAGTATAGATAGAGAGATAGACCATGGGATCTTACCCGGGCTTCCCGGGTTACTGAATATAGGTGAAACTTTTTTTTTTATTGAAAAGACTAATAAATTTTTTACATTTAATATTTAGTTTTTAAATAGATGAAATAAAAGATATATTTTTGTAGCAAACCTCGATTTTTCCGCAACCCACCAGTGGATCACTACCCATTCGTTGGGAACCTTTTATTTATAGTATAGATAGAAAGATAAACTAAGGGATCCGACCCGGGCTTCCCGGGTTACAGAATACAGGCGAAACTTTTTTATAAATTGAATAGACTAATAGATTTTTTACATTTAATTTTTAGTTTTTAAATAGGTGAAATAAAATATATATTTTTGTAGCAAACCTCGATTATTCGGCAACCTACCAGTGGGTCGCGACCTATAGGTTGGAATCGCTTCTTTATAGTATAGATAGAGAGATAGACTAGGGGATCTTAGCCGAGGTTCCCGGGTTACTGAATATAGGTGAAACTTTTTTTTAATTGAAAAGACTAATAGATTTATTACATTTAATATTTAGTTTTTAAACAGATGAAATAAAAGTTATATTTTTGTAGAGAACCTCGATTATTCCGCAACCCACCAGTGGGTCACTACCCATTGTTTGAGAACCGCTTCTTTATAGTATAGATAGAGAGATAGACTATGGGATCTTACCCGGGCTTCCCGGGTTACTGAATATAGGTGAAACTTTTTTTTTATTGAAAAGACTAATAGATTTTTTACATTTAATATTTAGTTTTTAAATAGATGAAATAAAAGATATATTTTTGTAGCAAACCTCGATTATTCCGCAACCCACCATCGTATCACTACCCATTGGTTGGGAACCGCTTCTTTTTAGTATAGATAGAGAAATATAGTAGTGGATCCCTCCCGGGTTACAGAATATAGGCGAAACTTTTATTTAATTGAAAATACTTTTAATTTTTTACATTTAATATTTAGTTTTTAAATAGATGAAATAAAAGATATATTTTCCTAGAGAACCTCGATTATTCCGCAACCCACCAGTGGGTCACTACCCATTTGTTTGAACCGCTTCTTTATAGTATAGATAGAAAGATAATCTAAGGTTTCCGACCCGAGCTTCCCGGTCTACAGAATACAGGCGAAACTTTTTTTTTAATTGAATAGACTAATAGATTTTTTACATTTAATATATAGTTTTTAAACTGAGTAAATCAAAGAAATATCTTTATAACAAACCTCGATTATTCCGCAACCCACCAGTGGATTGCAACCCATAAGTTGAGAACCCCTTATTTATAGTATAGTTAGAGAAATATAGTAGTGGATCCCACCCGGGCCTCCCGGGTTACAGAATATAGGCGAAACTTTTATTTAATTGAAAATACATTAAATTTTTTGCATTTAATATTTAGTTTTTAAATAGATGAAATAAATATATATTTTTGTAGCAAACCTCGATTATTCCGCAACCCACCAGTGGGTCACTACCCATTCGTTTTGAACCGCTTCTTTATAGTATAGATAGAAAGATAATCTAAGGTTTCCGACCCGAGCTTCCCGGGTTACAGAATACAGGCGAAACTTTTTTATAAATTGAATAGACTAATAGATTTTTTACATTTAACATTTAGTTTTTAAATAGGTGAAATAAAAGATATATTTTTGTAGCAAACCTCGATTATTCGGCAACCTACCAGTGGGTCGAGACCTATAGGTTGGAATCGCTTCTTTATAGTATAGATAGAGAGATAGACTAGGGGATCTTACCCGAGGTAACCGGGTTACTGAATATAGGTGAAGCTTTTTTTTTAATTGAAAAAACTAATAGATTTATTACATTTAATATTTAGTTTTTAAACAGATGAAATAAAAGATATATTTTTGTAGAGAACCTCGATTATTCCTCAACCCACCAGTGGGTCACTACCCATTGTTTGGGAACCGCTTATTTAAAGTATAGATAGAGAGATAAACTAAGGGATACGACACGGGACTCCCGGGTTACAGAATATAGGCGAAATACTTTTTAATTGAAAAGACTAATAATTTTTTACATTTAATATTTAGTTTTTAAATAGTTGAAATAAAAGATTTATTTTTGTAGCAAACCTTGATTATTCGGCAACCTACCAGTGGGTCGCGACCTATAGGTTGGAATCGCTTCTTTATAGTATAGATTGAGAGATAGACTAGGGGATCTTAACCGGGCTTCCCGGGTTACTGAATATAGGTGAAACTTTTATTTAATTGAAAATATTAATAATTTTTTACATTTAATGTTTAGTTTTTAAATAGTTGAAATAAAAGATTTATTTTTGTAGCAAACCTCGATTATTCCGCAACCCACCATCGGATCACTACCCATTGGTTCGGAACCGCTTCTTTTTAGTATAGATAGAGAGATAAACTAAGGGATACGACCCAGGATTCCGAAATTTTTTTTAATTGAAAAGACCAATATATTTTTTACATTTAATATTTAGTTTTTAAACTGAGTAAATCAAAGAAATATCTCTATACCAAACCTCGATTATTCCGCAACCCACCAGTGGATTGCAACCCATAGGTTGAGAACCCCTTATTTATAGTATAGTCAGAGAAATATAGTAGTGGATCCCACCCGGGCCTCCCGGGTTACATAATATAGGCGAAACTTTTACTTAATTGAAAATACATTAAATTTTTTACATTTAATATTTAGTTTTTAAATAGATGAAATAAAAGATATATTTTTGTAGCAAACCTCGATTATTCCGCAACCCACCAGTGGGTCACTACCCATTCGTTTTTAACCGCTTCTTTATAGTATAGATAGAAAAATAATCTAAGGTTTACGACCCGAGCTTCCCGGGCTACGGAATACAGGCGAAACTTTTTTTTTAATTGAATAGACGAATAGATTATTTACATTTAATATTTAGTTTTTAAACTGAGTAAATCAAAGAAATATCTTTATAACAAACCTCGATTATTCCGCAACCCACCAGTGGATTGCAACCCATAGGTTGAGAACCCCTTATTTATAGAATAGTCAGAGAAATATAGTAGTGAATCCCACCCGGGCCTCCCGGGTTACAGAATATAGGCGAAACTTTTATTTAATTGAAAATACTTTTAATTTTTTACATTTAATATTTAGTTTTTAAATAGATGAAATAAAAGATATATTTTTGTAGGGAACCTCGTTTATTCCGCAACCCACCAGTGGGTCACTACCCATTCGTTTTGAACCGCTTCTTTATAGTATAGATAGAAAGATAATCTAAGGTTTCCGACCCGAGCTTCCCGGGCTACGGAATACAGGCGAAACTTTTTTTTTATTGAAAAGACTAATAGATTTTTTGCATTTAATATTTAGTTTTTAAATAGATGAAATAAAAGATATATTTTAGTAGCAAACCTCGACTATTCGGCAACCTACCAGTGGGTTGCGACCTATAGGTTGGAATCGCTTCTTTATAGTATAGATAGAGAGATAGACTATGGGATCTTACCCGGGCTTCCCGGGTTACTGAATATAGGTGAAACTTTTTTTTTATTGAAAAGACTAATAGATATTTTACATTTAATATTTAGTTTTTAAATAGATGAAATAAAAGATATATTTTTGTAGCAAACCCCGATTTTTCCGCAACCCACCAGTGGATCACTACCCATTCGTTGGGAACCGCTTCTTTATAGTATAGATAGAAAGATAAACTAAGGGATCCGACCCGGGCTTCCCGGGTTACAGAATACAGGCGAAACTTTTTTATAAATTGAATAGACTAATAGATTTTTTACATTTAATATTTAGTTTTTAAATAGGTGAAATAAAAGATATATTTTTGTAGCAAACCTCGATTATTCGGCAACCTACCAGTGGGTCGCGACCTATAGGTTGGAATCGCTTCTTTATAGTATAGATTGAGAGATAGACTAGGGGATCTTAACCGGGCTTCCCGGGTTACAGAATATAGGCGAAACTTTTATTTAATTGAAAATCCTTTTAATTTTTTACATTTAATATTTAGTTTTTAAATAGATGAAATAAAAGATATATTTTTGTAGAGAACCTCGATTATTCCGCAACCCACCAGTGGGTCACTACCCATTTGTTTTGAACCGCTTCTTTATAGTATAGATAGAAAGATAATCTAAGGTTTCCGACCCGAGCTTCCCGGGCTACAGAATACAGGCGAAACTTTTTTTTAAATTGAATAGACTAATAGATTTTTTCCATTTAATATATAGTTTTTAAACTGAGTAAATCAAAGAAATATCTTTATAACAAACCTCGATTATTCCGAAACCCACCGTGAATTGAAACCCATAGGTTGAGAACCCCTTATTTGTAGTATAGTCAGAGAAATATAGTAGTGGATCCCACCCGGACCTCCCGGGTTACAGAATATAGGCGAAACTTTTATTTAATTGAAAATACATTAAATTTTTTTACATTTAATATTTAGTTTTTAAATAGATGAAATAAAAGATATATTTTTGTAGCAAACCTCGATTATTCCGCAACCCACCAGTGGGTCACTACCCATTTGTTTTGAACCGCTTCTTTATAGTATAGATAGAAAGATAATCTAAGGTTTCCGACCCGAGCTTCCCGGGCTACAGAATACAGGCGAAACTTTTTTTTTAATTGAATAGACTAATAGATTTTTTACATTTAATATATAGTTTTTAAACTGAGTAAATCAAAGAAATATCTTTATAACAAACCTCGATTATTCCGCAACCCACCAGTGGATTGCAACCCATAAGTTGAGAACCCCTTATTTATAGTATAGTTAGAGAAATATAGTAGTGGATCCCACCCGGGCCTCCCGGGTTACAGAATATAGGCGAAAATTTTATTTAATTGAAAATACATTAAATTTTTTGCATTTAATATTTAGTTTTTAAATAGATGAAATAAAAGATATATTTTTGTAGCAAACCTCGATTATTCCGCAACCCACCAGTGGGTCACTACCCATTCGTTTTGAACCGCTTCTTTATAGTATAGATAGAAAGATAATCTAAGGTTTCCGACCCGAGCTTCCCGGGTTACAGAATACAGGCGAAACTTTTTTATAAATTGAATAGACTAATAGATTTTTTACATTTAACATTTAGTTTTTAAATAGGTGAAATAAAAGATATATTTTTGTAGCAAACCTCGATTATTCGGCAACCTACCAGTGGGTCGCGACCTATAGGTTGGAATCGCTTCTTTATAGTATAGATAGAGAGATAGACTAGGGGATCTTACCCGAGGTAACCGGGTTACTGAATATAGGTGAAACTTTTTTTTAATTGAAAAGACTAATAGATTTATTACATTTAATATTTAGTTTTTAAATAGATCAAATAAAAGATATATTTTTGTAGCAAACCTCGATTTTTCCGCAACCCTCCAGTGGATCACTACACATTCGTTGGGAACCTTTTCTTTATAGTATAGATAGAAAGATAAACTAAGGGATCCGACCCGGGCTTCCCGGGTTACAGAATACAGGCGAAACTTTTTTATAAATTGAATAGTCTAATAGATTTTTTACATTTAATATTTAGTTTTTAAATAGGTGAAATAAAAGATATATTTTTGTATCAAACCTCGATTATTCGGCAACCTACCAGTGGGTCGCGACCTATAGGTTGGAATCGCTTCTTTATTGTATACATAGAGAGATAGACTAGGGGATCTTACCCGAGGTTCCCGGGTTACTGAATATAGGTGAAACTTTTTTTTAATTGAAAAGACTAATAGATTTATTACATTTAATATTTAGTTTTTAAACAGATGAAATAAAAGATATATTTTTGTAGAGAACCTCGATTATTCCGCAACCCACCAGTGGGTCACTACCCATTGTTTGGGAACCGCTTATTTAAAGTATAGATAGAGAGATAAAATAAGGGATACGACACGGGCTTCCCGGGTTACAGAATATAGTCGAAATACTTTTTAATTGAAAAGACTAATAATTTTTTACATTTAATATTTAGTTTTTAAATAGTTGAAATAAAAGATTTATTTTTTTAGCAAACCTCGATTATTCGGCAACCTACCAGTGGGTCGCGACCTATAGGTTGGAATCGCTTCTTTATAGTATAGATTGAGAGATAGACTAGGGGATCTTAACCGGGCTTCCCGGGTTACTGAATATAGGTGAAACTTTTATTTAATCGAAAATATTAATAATTTTTTACATTTAATATTTAGTTTTTAAATAGTTGAAATAAAAGATTTATTTTTGTAGCAAACCTCGATTATTCCGCAACCCACCATCGGATCACTACCCATTGGTTCGGAACCGCTTCTTTTTAGTATAGATAGAGAGATAAACTAAGGGATACGACCCGGGATTCCGAAATTTTTTTTAATTGAAAAGACCAATATATTTTTTACATTTAATATTTAGTTTTTAAACTGAGTAAATCAAAGAAATATCTCTATAACAAACCTCGATTATTCCGCAACCCACCAGTGGATTGCAACCCATAGGTTGAGAACCCCTTATTTATAGTATAGTCAGAGAAATATAGTAGTGGATCCCACCCTGGCCTCCCGGGTTACAGAATATAGGCGAAACTTTTATTTAATTGAAAATACATTAAATTTTTTACATTTAATATTTAGTTTTTAAATAGATGAAATAAAAGATATATTTTTGTAGGGAACCTCGTTTATTCCGCAACCCACCAGTGGGTCACTACCCATTCGTTTTGAACCGCTTCTTTATAGTATAGATAGAAAAATAATCTAAGGTTTACGACCCGAGCTTCCCGGGCTACGGAATACAGGCGAAACTTTTTTTTTTAATTGAATAGACTAATAGATTATTTACATTTAATATTTAGTTTTTAAACTGAGTAAATCCAAGAAATATCTTTATAACAAACCTCGATTATTCCGCAACCCATAGGTTGAGAACCCCTTATTTATAGAATAGTCAGAGAAATATAGTAGTGAATCCCACCCGGGCCTCCCGGGTTAAAGAATATAGGCGAAACTTTTATTTAATTGAAAATACTTTTAATTTTTTACATTTAATATTTAGTTTTTAAATAGATGAAATAAAAGATATATTTTTGTAGGGAACCTCGGTTATTCCGCAACTCACCAGTGGGTCACTACCCATTGGTTGGGAACAGCTTATTTATAGTATAAATAGAGAGATAAACTAAGGGATCCGACCCGGGCTTTCCGGGTTACAGAATACAGGCGAAACTTTTTTTTTATTGAAAAGACTAATAGATTTTTTGCATTTAAAATTTAGTTTTTAAATAGATGAAATAAAAGATATATTTTAGTAGCAAACCTCGACTATTCGGCGACCTACCAGTGGGTTGCGACCTATAGGTTGGAATCGCTTCTTTATAGTATAGATAGAGAGATAGACTACACTGTAAAAAAAAATCTGTGAAGTTACTAAAGTTTTTCTAGGAAACTGGGATTCCTAGAACTTTTCATGTAACGGCAACAACAAAATTGCATGTAACAGACACTCTTTTGCGCCGAAAATCAAAAAATCTGTAAGGTTACTAAGAATTTTTTTGGAAACTGGGATTCCGAGAACTTTTCATGTAACTGCAGCCAGGGTTACAAATAAAAGTTAAGTAAGATTACTGAAATTTTAGCAGATTCATTTGTAAAGCTACAGATTTTTGTAGCTTTACAAAAACTAGTTTTGTAGATTTGCAGCTTTTTTCGTACAGTTACAGGTGAAAGTTTAGTAAGCATGTAACTTTACATCTGTAGAACTACAGATTTTTTTTTTACAGTGTATGGGATCTTACCCGGGCTTCCCGGTTACTGAATATAGGTGAAACTTTTTTTTTATTGAAAAGACTAGTAGATTTTTTACATTTAATATTTAGTTTTTAAATAGGTGAAATAAAAGATATATTATTGTAGCAAACCTCGATTATTCGGCAACCTACCAGTGGGTCGCGACCTATAGGTTGGAATCGCTTCTTTATAGTATAGATCGAGAGATAGACTAGGGGATCTTAACCGGGCTTCCCGGGTTACAGAATATAGGCGAAACTTTTATTTAATTGAAAATCCTTTTAATTTTTTACATTTAATATTTAGTTTTTAAATAGATGAAATAAAAGATATATTTTTGTAGAGAACCTCGATTATTCCGCAACCCACCAGTGGGTCACTACCCATTTGTTTTGAACCGCTTCTTTATAGTATAGATAGAAAGATAATCTAAGGTTTCCGACCCGAGCTTCCCGGGCTACAGAATACAGGCGAAACTTTTTTTAAATTGAATAGACTAATAGATTTTTTCCATTTAATATATAGTTTTTAAACTGAGTAAATCAAAGAAATATCTTTATAACAAACCTTGATTATTCCGAAACCCACCGTGAATTGAAACCCATAGGTTGAGAACCCCTTATTTATAGTATAGTCAGAGAAATATAGTAGTGGATCCCACCCGGGCCTCCCGGGTTACACAATATAGGCGAAACTTTTATTTAATTGAAAAGACTAATAGATTTTTTGCATTTAATATTTAGTTTTTAAATAGATGAAATAAAAGATATATTTTAGTAGCAAACCTCGACTATTCGGCAAGCTACCAGTGGGTTGCGACCTATAGGTTGGAATCGCTTCTTTATAGTATAGATAGAGAGATAGACTAGGGGATCTTACCCGAGGTTCCCGGGTTACTGAATATAGGTGAAACTTTTTTTTAATTGAAAAGACTAATAGATTTATTACATTTAATATTTAGTTTTTAAACAGATGAAATAAAAGATATATTTTTGTAGAGAACCTCGATTATTCCGCAACCCACCAGTGGGTCACTACCCATTGTTTGGGAACCGCTTATTTAAAGTATAGATAGAGAGATAAACTAAGGGATACGACACGGGCTTCCCGGGTTACAGAATATAGGTGAAACTTTTATTTAATTGAAAATATTAATAATTTTTTACATTTAATATTTAGTTTTTAAATAGTTGAAATAAAAGATTTATTTTTGTAGCAAACCTCGATTATTCCGCAACCCACCATCGGATCACTACCCATTGGTTCGGAACCGCTTCTTTTTAGTATAGATAGAGAGATAAACTAAGGGATACGACCCGGGATTCCGAAATTTTTTTTAATTGAAAAGACCAATATATTTTTTACATTTAATATTTAGTTTTTAAACTGAGTAAATCAAAGAAATATCTCTATAACAAACCTCGATTATTCCGCAACCCACCAGTGGATTGCAACCCATAGGTTGAGAACCCCTTATTTGTAGTATAGTCAGAGAAATATAGTAGTGGATCCCACCCGGGCCTCCCGGGTTACAGAATATAGGCGAAACTTTTATTTAATTGAAAATACATTAAATTTTTTACATTTAATATTTAGTTTTTAAATAGATGAAATAAGAGATATATTTTTGTAGCAAACCTCGATTATTCCGCAACCCACCAGTGGGTCACTACCCATTCGTTTTGAACCGCTTCTTTATAGTATAGATAGAAAGATAATCTAAGGTTTACGACCCGAGCTTCCCGGGCTACGGAATACAGGCGAAACTTTTTTTTTTTAATTGAATAGACTAATAGATTATTTACATTTAATATTTAGTTTTTAAACTGAGTAAATCAAAGAAATATCTTTATAACAAACCTCGATTATTCCGCAACCCACCAGTGGATTGCAACCCATAGGTTGAGAACCCCTTATTTATAGAATAGTCAGAGAAATATAGTAGTGAATCCCACCCGGGCCTCCCGGGTTACAGAATATAGGCGAAACTTTTATTTAATTGAAAATACTTTTAATTTTTTACATTTAATATTTCGTTTTTAAATAGATGAAATAATAGATATATTTTTGTAGGGAACCTCGTTTATTCCGCAACCCACCAGTGGGTCACTACCCATTTGTTTTGAACCGCTTCTTTATAGTATAGATAGAAAAATAATCTAAGGTTTCCGACCCGAGCTTCCCGGGCTACAGAATACAGGCGAAACTTTTTTTTAAATTGAATAGACTAATAGATTTTTTCCATTTAATATATAGTTTTTAAACTGAGTAAATCAAAGAAATATCTTTATAACAAACCTCGATTATTCCGAAACCCACCGTGAATTGAAACCCATAGGTTGAGAACCCCTTATTTGTAGTATAGTCAGAGAAATATAGTAGTGGATCCCACCCGGACCTCCCGGGTTACAGAATATAGGCGAAACTTTTATTTAATTGAAAATACATTAAATTTTTTACATTTAATATTTAGTTTTTAAATAGATGAAATAAAAGATATATTTTTGTAGCAAACCTCGATTATTCCGCAACCCACCAGTGGGTCACTACCCATTCGTTTTGAACCGCTTCTTTATAGTATAGATAGAAAGATAATCTAAGGTTTCCGGCCCGAGCTTCCCGGGCTACGGAATACAGGCGAAACATTTTTTTTATTGAAAAGACTAATAGATTTTTTGCATTTAATATTTAGTTTTTAAATAGATGAAATAAAAGATATATTTTAGTAGCAAACCTCGACTATTCGGCAAGCTACCAGTGGGTTGCGAAGGTTGGAATCGCTTCTTTATAGTATAGATAGAGAGATAGAATATGGGATCTTACCCGGGCTTCCCGGGTTACTGAATATAGGTGAAACTTTTTTTTTATTGAAAAGACTAATAAATTTTTTACATTTAATATTTAGTTTTTAAATAGATGAAATAAAAGATATATTTTTGTAGCAAACCTCGATTTTTCCGCAACCCACCAGTGGATCACTACCCATTCGTTGGGAACCTTTTCTTTATAGTATAGATAGAAAGATAAACTAAGGGATCCGACCCGGGCTTCCCGGGTTACAGAATACAGGCGAAACTTTTTTATAAATTGAATAGACTAATAGATTTTTTACATTTAATATTTAGTTTTTAAATAGGTGAAATAAAAGATATATTTTTGTAGCAAACCTCGATTATTCGGCAACCTACCAGTGGGTCGCGACCTATAGGTTGGAATCGCTTCTTTATTGTATACATAGAGAGATAGACTAGGGGATCTTACCCAAGGTTCCCGGGTTACTGAATATAGGTGAAACTTTTTTTTAATTGAAAAGACTAATAGATTTATTACATTTAATATTTAGTTTTTAAACAGATGAAATAAAAGATATATTTTTGTAGAGAACCTCGATTATTCCGCAACCCACCGGTGGGTCACTACCCATTGTTTGGGAACCGCTTATTTAAAGTATAGATAGAGAGATAAAATAAGGGATACGACACGGGCTTCCCGGGTTACAGAATATAGTCGAAATACTTTTTAATTGAAAAGACTAATAATTTTTTACATTTAATATTTAGTTTTTAAATAGTTGAAATAAAAGATTTATTTTTTTAGCAAACCTCGATTATTCGGCAACCTACCAGTGGGTCGCGACCTATAGGTTGGAATCGCTTCTTTATAGTATAGATTGAGAGATAGACTAGGGGATTTTAACCGGGCTTCCCGGGTTACTGAATATAGGTGAAACTTTTATTTAATTGAAAATATTAATAATTTTTTACATTTAATATTTAGTTTTTAAATAGTTGAAATAAAAGATTTATTTTTGTAGCAAACCTCGATTATTCCGCAACCCACCATCGGATCACTACCCATTGGTTCGGAACCGCTTCTTTTTAGTATAGATAGAGAGATAAACTAAGGGATACGACCCAGGATTCCGAAATTTTTTTTAATTGAAAAGACCAATATATTTTTTACATTTAATATTTAGTTTTTAAACTGAGTAAATCAAAGAAATATCTCTATAACAAACCTCGATTATTCCGCAACCCACCAGTGGATTGCAACCCATAGGTTGAGAACCCCTTATTTATAGTATAGTCAGAGAAATATAGTAGTGGATCCCACCCGGGCCTCCCGGGTTACAGAATATAGGCGAAACTTTTATTTAATTGAAAATACATTAAATTTTTTACATTTAATATTTAGTTTTTAAATAGATGAAATAAAAGATATATTTTTGTAGGGAACCTCGTTTATTCCGCAACCCACCAGTGGGTCACTACCCATTCGTTTTGAACCGCTTCTTTATAGTATAGATAGAAAAATAATCTAAGGTTTACGACCCGAGCTTCCCGGGCTACGGAATACAGGAGAAACTTTTTTTTTAATTGAATAGACTAATAGATTATTTACATTTAATATTTAGTTTTTAAACTGAGTAAATCCAAGAAATATCTTTATAACAAACCTCGATTATTCCGCAACCCATAGGTTGAGAACCCCTTATTTATAGAATAGTCAGAGAAATATAGTAGTGAATCCCACCCGGGCCTCCCGGGTTACAGAATATAGGCGAAACTTTTATTTAATTGAAAATACTTTTAATTTTTTACATTTAATATTTAGTTTTTAAATAGATGAAATAAAAGATATATTTTTGTAGCAAACCTCGATTATTCGGCAACCTACCAGTGGGTCGCGACCTATAGGTTGGAATCGCTTCTTTATAGTATAGATTGAGAGATAGACTAGGGGATCTTAACCGGGCTTCCCGGGTTACAGAATATAGGCGAAACTTTTATTTAATTGAAAATCCTTTTAATTTTTTACATTTAATAATTAGTTTTTAAATAGATGAAATAAAAGATATATTTTTGTAGAGAACCTCGATTATTCCGCAACCAACCAGTGGGTCACTACCCATTCGTTTTGCACCGCTTCTTTATAGTATAGATAGAAAGATAATCTAAGGTTTCCGACCCGAGCTTCCCGGGCTACGGAATACAGGCGAAACTTTTTTTTTTAATTGAATAGACTAATGGATTTTTTACATTTAATATTTAGTTTTTAAACTGAGTAAATCAAAGAAATATCTTTATAACAAACCTCGATTATTCCGCAACCCACCAGTGGATTGCAACCCATAGGTTGAGAACCCCTTATTTATAGAATAGTCAGAGAAATATAGTAGTAGATCCCACCCGGGCCTCCCGGGTTACAGAATATAGGCGAAACTTTTATTTAATTGAAAATACATTAAATTTTTTACATTTAATATTTAGTTTTTAAATAGATGAAATAAAAGATATATTTTTGTAGCAAACCTCGATCATTCCGCAACCCACCAGTGGGTCACTACCCATTCGTTTTTAACCGCTTCTTTATAGTATAGATAGAAAGATAATCTAAGGTTTCCGACCCGAGCTTCCCGGGCTACGGAATACACGCGAAACTTTTTTTTTAATTGAATAGACTAATAGATTTTTTACATTTAATATTTAGTTTTTAAATAGGTGAAATAAAAGATATATTTTTGTAGCAAACCTCGATTATTCGGCAACCTACCAGTGGGTCGCGACCTATAGGTTGGAATCGCTTCTTTATAGTATAGATAGAGAGATAGACTAGTGGATCTTACCCGAGGTTCCCGGGTTACTGAATATAGATGAAACTTTTTTTTAATTGAAAAGACTAATAGATTTATTACATTTAATATTTAGTTTTTAAACAGATGAAATAAAAGATATATTTTTGTAGAGAACCTCGATTATTCCGCAACCCACCAGTGGGTCACTACCCATTGTTTGGGAACCGCTTATTTAAAGTATAGATAGAGAGATAAACTAAGGGATACGACACGGTCTTCCCGGGTTACAGAATATAGGTGAAACTTTTATTTAACCCTCCGACTACCAGACGGGTCCAATGGACCCGATGGGTACATTCGAAATATTTATTCTAACCAGAAATTTCTTTAAAATAAACTAAATATGTAAACCAGACAATAATGAGTTAAGTAAATAAGTTCAATAGTTTTAAATAAGAATTCTGATGTGTAATATTTTTATAAAACTTGAGTAAAATTTTCGGTAGTTCTAGGGTTAATTGAAAATATTAATAATTTTTTACATTTAATATTTAGTTTTTAAATAGTTGAAATAAAAGATTTATTTTTGTAGCAAACCTCGATTATTCCGCAACCCACCATCGTATCACTACCCATTGGTTGGGAACCGCTTCTTTTTAGTATATATAGAGAGATAAACTAAGGGATCCGACCCGGGATTCCGAAACCTTTTCTTAATTGAAAAGACCAATAGATTTTTTACATTTAATATTTAGTTTTTAAACTGAGTAATTTAAATAAATATCTTTATAAAAAACATCGATTATTCCGCAACCCACCAGTGGATTGCAATCCATAGGTTGAGAACCCCTTATTTATAGTATAGTCAGAGAAATATAGTAGTGGATCCCACCCGGGCCTCCCGGGTTACAGAATATAGGCGAAACTTTTATTTAATTGAAAATACTTTTAATTTTTTACATTTAATATTTAGTTTTTAAATAGATGAAATAAAAGATATATTTTTGTAGAGAACCTCGATTATTCCGCAACCCACCAGTGGGTCACTACCCATTTGTTTTGAACCGCTTCTTTATAGTATAGATAGAAAGATAATCTAAGGTTTCCGACCCGAGGTTCCCGGGCTACAGTATACAGGCGAAACTTTTTTTTTTTTTTTTTGAAAAGACTATTAGATTTATTACATTTAATATTTAGTTTTTAAACAGATGAAATAAAAGATATATTTTAGTAGCAAGCCTCGATTATTCGGCAACCTACCATCGTATCACTACCCATTGGTTGGGAACCGCTTCTTTTTAGTATATATAGAGAGATAAACTAAGGGATCCGACCCGGGATTCCGAAACCTTTTTTTAATTGAAAAGACCAATAGATTTTTTACATTTAATATTTAGTTTTTAAACTGAGTAATTTAAATAAATATCTTTATAAAAAACATCGATTATTCCGCAACCCACCAGTGGATTGCAATCCATAGGTTGAGAACCCCTTATTTATAGTATAGTCAGAGAAATATAGTAGTGGATCCCACCCGGCCCTCCCGGGTTACAGAATATAGGCGAAACTTTTATTTAATTGAAAATACTTTTAATTTTTTACATTTAATATTTAGTTTTTAAATAGATGAATTAAAAGATATATTTTTGTAGAGAACCTCGATTATTCCGCAACCCACCAGTGGGTCACTACCCATTGGTCGGGAACAGCTTATTTATAGTATAAATAGAGAGATAAACTAAAGGATCCGACCCGGGCTTTCCGGGTTACAGAATACAGGCGAAACTTTTTTTTTTTTTGAAAAGACTATTAGATTTATTACATTTAATATTTAGTTTTTAAACAGATGAAATAAAAGATATATTTTAGTAGCAAGCCTCGATTATTCGGCAACCTACCAGTGGGTCGCGACCTATAGGTTGGAATCGCTTCTTTATAGTATAGATAGAGAGATAGACTAGGGGATCTTACCCGAGCTTCCCGGGTTACTTAATATAAGTGAAACATTTTTTTAATTGAAAAGACTAATAGATTTATTACATTTAATATTTAGTTTTTAAACAGATGAAATAAAAGATATATTTTTGTAGAGAACCTCGATTATTCCGCAACCCACCAGTGGGTCACTACCCATTGTTTGGGAACCGCTTATTTGAAGTATAGATAGAGAGATAAACTAAGGGATACGACCCGGGCTTAGCGGGTTACAGAATATAGGCGAAATTCTTTTTAATTGAAAAGACTAATAATTTTTTACATTTAATATTTAGTTTTTAAATAGTTGAAATAAAAGATTTATTTTTGTAGCAAACCTCGATTATTCCGCAACCCACCATCATATCGCTACCCATTGGTTTGGAACCGCTTCTTTTTAGTATAGATAGAGAGATAAACTAAGGGATCCGACCCGGGATTCCGAAACTTTTTTTTTTATTGAAAAGACTAATAGATTTTTTGCATTTAATATTTAGTTTTTAAGTAGATGAAATAAAAGATATATTTTAGTAGCAAGCCTCGATTATTCGGCAACCTACCAGTGGGTTGCGACCTATAGGTTGGAATCGCTTCTTTATAGTATAGATAGAGAGATAGACTATGGGATCTTACCCGGGCTTCCCGGGTTACTGAATATAGGTGAAACTTTTTTTTTATTGAAAAGACTAATAGATTTTTTACAGTTAATATTTAGTTTTTAAATAGATGAAATAAAAGATATATTTTTGTAGCAAACCTCGATTTTTCCGCAACCCACCAGTGGATCACTACCCATTCGTTGGTAACCGCTTCTTTATAGTATAGATAGAAAGATAAACTAAGGGATCCGACCCGGGCTTCCCGGGTTACAGAATACAGGCGAAACTTTTTTATAAATTGAATAGACTAATAGATTTTTTACATTTAATATTTAGTTTTTAAATAGGTGAAATAAAAGATATATTTTTGTAGCAAACCTCGATTATTCGGCAACCTACCAGTGGGTCGCGACCTATAGGTTGGAATCGCTTCTTTATAGTATAGATTGAGAGATAGACTAGGGGATCTTAACCGGGCTTCCCGGGTTAAGAATATAGGCGAAACTTTTATTTAATTGAAAATCCTTTTAATTTTTTACATTTAATATTTAGTTTTTAAATAGATGAAATAAAAGATATATTTTTGTAGAGAACCTCGATTATTCCGCAACCCACCAGTGGGTCACTACCCATTTGTTTTGAACCGCTTCTTTATAGTATAGATAGAAAGATAATCTAAGGTTTCCGACCCGAGCTTCCCGGGCTACAGAATACAGGCGAAACTTTTTTTAAAATTGAATAGACTAATAGATTTTTTCCATTTATTATATAGTTTTTAAACTGAGTAAATCAAAGAAATATCTTTATAACAAACCTCGATTATTCCGAAACCCACCGTGAATTGAAACCCATAGGTTGAGAACCCCTTATTTATAGTATAGTCAGAGAAATATAGTAGTGGATCCCACCCGGGCCTCCCGGGTTACAGAATATAGGCGAAACTTTTATTTAATTGAAAATACTTTTAATTTTTTACATTTAATATTTAGTTTTTAAATAGATGAAATAAAAGATATATTTTTGTAGCAAACCTCGATTATTCCGCAACCCACCAGTGGGTCACTACCCATTCGTTTTGAACCGCTTCTTTATAGTATAGATAGAAAGATAATCTAAGGTTTCCGACCCGAGCTTCCCGGGCTACGGAATACAGGCGAAACTTTTTTTTTAATTGAATAGACTAATAGATTTTTTACATTTAATATTTAGTTTTTAAACTGAGTAAATCAAAGAAATATCTTTATAACAAACCTCGATTATTCCGCAACCCACCAGTGGATTGCAACCCATAGGTTGAGAACCCCTTATTTATAGAATAGTCAGAGAAATATAGTAGTGAATCCCACCCGGGCCTCCCGGATTACAGAATATAGGCGAAACTTTTATTTAATTGAAAATACTTTTAATTTTTTACATTTAATATTTAGTTTTTAAATAGATGAAATAAAAGATATATTTTTGTAGCAAACCTCGATTTTTCCGCAACCCACCAGTGGATCACTACCCATTGGTTGGGAACCGCTTCTTTATAGTATAGATAGAAAGATAAACTAAGGGATCCGACCCGGGCTTCCCGGGTTACAGAATACAGACGAAACTTTTTTATAAATTGAATAGACTAATAGATGTTTTACATTTAATATTTAGTTTTTAAATAGGTGAAATAAAAGATATATTTTTGTAGCAAACCTCGATTATTCGGCAATCTACCAGTGGGTCGCGACCTATATGTTGGAATCGCTTCTTTATAGTATAGATAGAGAGATAGACTAGGGGATCTTACCCGAGGTTCCCGGGTTACTGAATATAGGTGAAACTTTTTTTTAATTGAAAAGACTAATAGATTTATTACATTTAATATTTAATTTTTAAACAGATGAAATAAGAGATATATTTTTGTAGAGAACCTCGATTATTCCGCAACCCACCAGTGGGTCACTACCCATTGTTTGGGAACCGCTTATTTAAAGTATAGATAGAGAGATAAACTAAGGGATACGACACGGGCTTCCCGGGTTACAGAATATAGGTGAAACTTTTATTTAATTGAAAATATTAATAATTTTTTACATTTAATATTTTGTTTTTAAATAGTTGAAATAAAAGATTTATTTTTGTAGCAAACCTCGATTATTCCGCAACCCACCATCGTATCACTACCCATTGGTTGGGAACCGCTACTTTTTAGTATATATAGAGAGATAAACTAAGGGATCCGACCCGGGATTCCGAAACCTTTTTTTAATTGAAAAGACCAATAGATTTTTTACATTTAATATTTAGTTTTTAAACTGAGTAAATTAAAGAAATATCTTTATAAAAAACATCGATTATTCCGCAACCCACCAGTGGATTGCAACCCATAGGTTGAGAACCCCTTATTTATAGTATAGTCAGAGAAATATAGTAGTGGATCCCACCCGGGCCTCCCGGGTTACAGAATATAGGCGAAACTTTTATTTAATTGAAAATACTTTTAATTTTTTACATTTAATATTTAGTTTTTAAATAGATGAAATAAAAGATATACTTTTGTAGAGAACCTCGATTATTCCGCAACCCACCAGTGGGTCACTACCCATTTGTTTTGAACCGCTTCTTTATAGTATAGATAGAAAGATAATCTAAGGTTTCCGACCCGAGCTTCCCGGGCTACAAAATACAGGCGAAACTTTTTTTTAAATTGAATAGACTAATAGATGTTGTACATTTAATATTTAGTTTTTAAACTGAGTAAATCAAAGAAATATCTTTATAACAAACCTCGATTGTTCCGCAAACCACCAGTGGATTGCAACCCATAGGTTGAGAATCCCTTATTTATAGTATATTCAGAGAAATATAGTAGTGGATCCCACCCGGGCCTTCCGGGTTACAGAATATAGGCGAAACTTTTATTTAATTGAAAATACATTAAATTTTTTACATTTAATATTTAGTTTTTAAACAGATGAAATAAAAGATATATTTTTGTAGAGAAGCTCGATTATTCCGCAAGCCACCAGTGGGTCACTACCCATTTGTTTTGAACCGCTTCTTTATAGTATAGATAGAAAGATAATCTAAGGTTTCCGACCCGAGCTTCCCGGGCTACAGAATACAGGCGAAACTTTTTTTTAAATTGAATAGACTAATAGATTTTTTCCATTTAATATATAGTATTTAAACTGAGTAAATCAAAGAAATATCTTTATAACAAACCTCGATTAATCCGAAACCCACCGTGAATTGAAACCCATAGGTTGAGAACCCCTTATTTATAGTATAGTCAGAGAAATATAGTAGTGGATCCCACCCGGGCCTCCCGGGTTACAGAATATAGGCGAAACTTTTATTTAATTGAAAATACATTAAATTTTTTACATTTAATATTTAGTTTTTAAATAGATGAAATAAAAGATATATTTTTGTAGCAAACCTCGATTATTCCGCAACCCACCAGTGGGTCACTACCCATTCGTTTTGAACCGCTCCTTTATAGTATACATACAAAGATAATCTAAGGTTTCCGACCCGAGCTTCCCGGGCTACGGAATACAGGCGAAACTTTTTTTTTATTGAAAAGACTAATAGATTTTTTGCATTTAATATTTAGTTTTTAAATAGATGAAATAAAAGATATATTTTAGTAGCAAACCTCGACTATTCGGCAAGCTACCAGTGGTTTGCGACCTATAGGTTGGAATCGCTTCTTTATAGTATAGATAGAGAGATAGACCATGGGATCTTACCCGGGCTTCCCGGGTTACTGAATATAGGTGAAACTTTTTTTTTTATTGAAAAGACTAATAAATTTTTTACATTTAATATTTAGTTTTTAAATAGATGAAATAAAAGATATATTTTTGTAGCAAACCTCGATTTTTCCGCAACCCACCAGTGGATCACTACCCATTCGTTGGGAACCTTTTATTTATAGTATAGATAGAAAGATAAACTAAGGGATCCGACCCGGGCTTCCCGGGTTACAGAATACAGGCGAAACTTTTTTATAAATTGAATAGACTAATAGATTTTTTACATTTAATTTTTAGTTTTTAAATAGGTGAAATAAAATATATATTTTTGTAGCAAACCTCGATTATTCGGCAACCTACCAGTGGGTCGCGACCTATAGGTTGGAATCGCTTCTTTATAGTATAGATAGAGAGATAGACTAGGGGATCTTACCCGAGGTTCCCGGGTTACTGAATATAGGTGAAACTTTTTTTTAATTGAAAAGACTAATAGATTTATTACATTTAATATTTAGTTTTTAAACAGATGAAATAAAAGTTATATTTTTGTAGAGAACCTCGATTATTCCGCAACCCACCAGTGGGTCACTACCCATTGTTTGAGAACCGCTTCTTTATAGTATAGATAGAGAGATAGACTATGGGATCTTACCCGGGCTTCCCGGGTTACTGAATATAGGTGAAACTTTTTTTTTATTGAAAAGACTAATAGATTTTTTACATTTAATATTTAGTTTTTAAATAGATGAAATAAAAGATATATTTTTGTAGCAAACCTCGATTATTCCGCAACCCACCATCGTATCACTACCCATTGGTTGGGAACCGCTTCTTTTTAGTATAGATAGAGAAATATAGTAGTGGATCCCTCCCGGGTTACAGAATATAGGCGAAACTTTTATTTAATTGAAAATACTTTTAATTTTTTACATTTAATATTTAGTTTTTAAATAGATGAAATAAAAGATATATTTTCCTAGAGAACCTCGATTATTCCGCAACCCACCAGTGGGTCACTACCCATTTGTTTGAACCGCTTCTTTATAGTATAGATAGAAAGATAATCTAAGGTTTCCGACCCGAGCTTCCCGGTCTACAGAATACAGGCGAAACTTTTTTTTTAATTGAATAGACTAATAGATTTTTTACATTTAATATATAGTTTTTAAACTGAGTAAATCAAAGAAATATCTTTATAACAAACCTCGATTATTCCGCAACCCACCAGTGGATTGCAACCCATAAGTTGAGAACCCCTTATTTATAGTATAGTTAGAGAAATATAGTAGTGGATCCCACCCGGGCCTCCCGGGTTACAGAATATAGGCGAAACTTTTATTTAATTGAAAATACATTAAATTTTTTGCATTTAATATTTAGTTTTTAAATAGATGAAATAAATATATATTTTTGTAGCAAACCTCGATTATTCCGCAACCCACCAGTGGGTCACTACCCATTCGTTTTGAACCGCTTCTTTATAGTATAGATAGAAAGATAATCTAAGGTTTCCGACCCGAGCTTCCCGGGTTACAGAATACAGGCGAAACTTTTTTAAAAATTGAATAGACTAATAGATTTTTTACATTTAACATTTAGTTTTTAAATAGGTGAAATAAAAGATATATTTTTGTAGCAAACCTCGATTATTCGGCAACCTACCAGTGGGTCGAGACCTATAGGTTGGAATCGCTTCTTTATAGTATAGATAGAGAGATAGACTAGGGGATCTTACCCGAGGTAACCGGGTTACTGAATATAGGTGAAGCTTTTTTTTTAATTGAAAAAACTAATAGATTTATTACATTTAATATTTAGTTTTTAAACAGATGAAATAAAAGATATATTTTTGTAGAGAACCTCGATTATTCCTCAACCCACCAGTGGGTCACTACCCATTGTTTGGGAACCGCTTATTTAAAGTATAGATAGAGAGATAAACTAAGGGATACGACACGGGACTCCCGGGTTACAGAATATAGGCGAAATACTTTTTAATTGAAAAGACTAATAATTTTTTACATTTAATATTTAGTTTTTAAATAGTTGAAATAAAAGATTTATTTTTGTAGCAAACCTTGATTATTCGGCAACCTACCAGTGGGTCGCGACCTATAGGTTGGAATCGCTTCTTTATAGTATAGATTGAGAGATAGACTAGGGGATCTTAACCGGGCTTCCCGGGTTACTGAATATAGGTGAAACTTTTATTTAATTGAAAATATTAATAATTTTTTACATTTAATGTTTAGTTTTTAAATAGTTGAAATAAAAGATTTATTTTTGTAGCAAACCTCGATTATTCCGCAACCCACCATCGGATCACTACCCATTGGTTCGGAACCGCTTCTTTTTAGTATAGATAGAGAGATAAACTAAGGGATACGACCCAGGATTCCGAAATTTTTTTTAATTGAAAAGACCAATATATTTTTTACATTTAATATTTAGTTTTTAAACTGAGTAAATCAAAGAAATATCTCTATACCAAACCTCGATTATTCCGCAACCCACCAGTGGATTGCAACCCATAGGTTGAGAACCCCTTATTTATAGTATAGTCAGAGAAATATAGTAGTGGATCCCACCCGGGCCTCCCGGGTTACATAATATAGGCGAAACTTTTACTTAATTGAAAATACATTAAATTTTTTACATTTAATATTTAGTTTTTAAATAGATGAAATAAAAGATATATTTTTGTAGCAAACCTCGATTATTCCGCAACCCACCAGTGGGTCACTACCCATTCGTTTTTAACCGCTTCTTTATAGTATAGATAGAAAAATAATCTAAGGTTTACGACCCGAGCTTCCCGGGCTACGGAATACAGGCGAAACTTTTTTTTTAATTGAATAGACGAATAGATTATTTACATTTAATATTTAGTTTTTAAACTGAGTAAATCAAAGAAATATCTTTATAACAAACCTCGATTATTCCGCAACCCACCAGTGGATTGCAACCCATAGGTTGAGAACCCCTTATTTATAGAATAGTCAGAGAAATATAGTAGTGAATCCCACCCGGGCCTCCCGGGTTACAGAATATAGGCGAAACTTTTATTTAATTGAAAATACTTTTAATTTTTTACATTTAATATTTAGTTTTTAAATAGATGAAATAAAAGATATATTTTTGTAGGGAACCTCGTTTATTCCGCAACCCACCAGTGGGTCACTACCCATTCGTTTTGAACCGCTTCTTTATAGTATAGATAGAAAGATAATCTAAGGTTTCCGACCCGAGCTTCCCGGGCTACGGAATACAGGCGAAACTTTTTTTTTATTGAAAAGACTAATAGATTTTTTGCATTTAATATTTAGTTTTTAAATAGATGAAATAAAAGATATATTTTAGTAGCAAACCTCGACTATTCGGCAACCTACCAGTGGGTTGCGACCTATAGGTTGGAATCGCTTCTTTATAGTATAGATAGAGAGATAGACTATGGGATCTTACCCGGGCTTCCCGGGTTACTGAATATAGGTGAAACTTTTTTTTTATTGAAAAGACTAATAGATATTTTACATTTAATATTTAGTTTTTAAATAGATGAAATAAAAGATATATTTTTGTAGCAAACCCCGATTTTTCCGCAACCCACCAGTGGATCACTACCCATTCGTTGGGAACCGCTTCTTTATAGTATAGATAGAAAGATAAACTAAGGGATCCGACCCGGGCTTCCCGGGTTACAGAATACAGGCGAAACTTTTTTATAAATTGAATAGACTAATAGATTTTTTACATTTAATATTTAGTTTTTAAATAGGTGAAATAAAAGATATATTTTTGTAGCAAACCTCGATTATTCGGCAACCTACCAGTGGGTCGCGACCTATAGGTTGGAATCGCTTCTTTATAGTATAGATTGAGAGATAGACTAGGGGATCTTAACCGGGCTTCCCGGGTTACAGAATATAGGCGAAACTTTTATTTAATTGAAAATCCTTTTAATTTTTTACATTTAATATTTAGTTTTTAAATAGATGAAATAAAAGATATATTTTTGTAGAGAACCTCGATTATTCCGCAACCCACCAGTGGGTCACTACCCATTTGTTTTGAACCGCTTCTTTATAGTATAGATAGAAAGATAATCTAAGGTTTCCGACCCGAGCTTCCCGGGCTACAGAATACAGGCGAAACTTTTTTTTAAATTGAATAGACTAATAGATTTTTTCCATTTAATATATAGTTTTTAAACTGAGTAAATCAAAGAAATATCTTTATAACAAACCTCGATTATTCCGAAACCCACCGTGAATTGAAACCCATAGGTTGAGAACCCCTTATTTGTAGTATAGTCAGAGAAATATAGTAGTGGATCCCACCCGGACCTCCCGGGTTACAGAATATAGGCGAAACTTTTATTTAATTGAAAATACATTAAATTTTTTTACATTTAATATTTAGTTTTTAAATAGATGAAATAAAAGATATATTTTTGTAGCAAACCTCGATTATTCCGCAACCCACCAGTGGGTCACTACCCATTTGTTTTGAACCGCTTCTTTATAGTATAGATAGAAAGATAATCTAAGGTTTCCGACCCGAGCTTCCCGGGCTACAGAATACAGGCGAAACTTTTTTTTTAATTGAATAGACTAATAGATTTTTTACATTTAATATATAGTTTTTAAACTGAGTAAATCAAAGAAATATCTTTATAACAAACCTCGATTATTCCGCAACCCACCAGTGGATTGCAACCCATAAGTTGAGAACCCCTTATTTATAGTATAGTTAGAGAAATATAGTAGTGGATCCCACCCGGGCCTCCCGGGTTACAGAATATAGGCGAAAATTTTATTTAATTGAAAATACATTAAATTTTTTGCATTTAATATTTAGTTTTTAAATAGATGAAATAAAAGATATATTTTTGTAGCAAACCTCGATTATTCCGCAACCCACCAGTGGGTCACTACCCATTCGTTTTGAACCGCTTCTTTATAGTATAGATAGAAAGATAATCTAAGGTTTCCGACCCGAGCTTCCCGGGTTACAGAATACAGGCGAAACTTTTTTATAAATTGAATAGACTAATAGATTTTTTACATTTAACATTTAGTTTTTAAATAGGTGAAATAAAAGATATATTTTTGTAGCAAACCTCGATTATTCGGCAACCTACCAGTGGGTCGCGACCTATAGGTTGGAATCGCTTCTTTATAGTATAGATAGAGAGATAGACTAGGGGATCTTACCCGAGGTAACCGGGTTACTGAATATAGGTGAAACTTTTTTTTAATTGAAAAGACTAATAGATTTATTACATTTAATATTTAGTTTTTAAATAGATCAAATAAAAGATATATTTTTGTAGCAAACCTCGATTTTTCCGCAACCCTCCAGTGGATCACTACCCATTCGTTGGGAACCTTTTCTTTATAGTATAGATAGAAAGATAAACTAAGGGATCCGACCCGGGCTTCCCGGGTTACAGAATACAGGCGAAACTTTTTTATAAATTGAATAGTCTAATAGATTTTTTACATTTAATATTTAGTTTTTAAATAGGTGAAATAAAAGATATATTTTTGTATCAAACCTCGATTATTCGGCAACCTACCAGTGGGTCGCGACCTATAGGTTGGAATCGCTTCTTTATTGTATACATAGAGAGATAGACTAGGGGATCTTACCCGAGGTTCCCGGGTTACTGAATATAGGTGAAACTTTTTTTTAATTGAAAAGACTAATAGATTTATTACATTTAATATTTAGTTTTTAAACAGATGAAATAAAAGATATATTTTTGTAGAGAACCTCGATTATTCCGCAACCCACCAGTGGGTCACTACCCATTGTTTGGGAACCGCTTATTTAAAGTATAGATAGAGAGATAAAATAAGGGATACGACACGGGCTTCCCGGGTTACAGAATATAGTCGAAATACTTTTTAATTGAAAAGACTAATAATTTTTTACATTTAATATTTAGTTTTTAAATAGTTGAAATAAAAGATTTATTTTTTTAGCAAACCTCGATTATTCGGCAACCTACCAGTGGGTCGCGACCTATAGGTTGGAATCGCTTCTTTATAGTATAGATTGAGAGATAGACTAGGGGATCTTAACCGGGCTTCCCGGGTTACTGAATATAGGTGAAACTTTTATTTAATCGAAAATATTAATAATTTTTTACATTTAATATTTAGTTTTTAAATAGTTGAAATAAAAGATTTATTTTTGTAGCAAACCTCGATTATTCCGCAACCCACCATCGGATCACTACCCATTGGTTCGGAACCGCTTCTTTTTAGTATAGATAGAGAGATAAACTAAGGGATACGACCCGGGATTCCGAAATTTTTTTTAATTGAAAAGACCAATATATTTTTTACATTTAATATTTAGTTTTTAAACTGAGTAAATCAAAGAAATATCTCTATAACAAACCTCGATTATTCCGCAACCCACCAGTGGATTGCAACCCATAGGTTGAGAACCCCTTATTTATAGTATAGTCAGAGAAATATAGTAGTGGATCCCACCCGGGCCTCCCGGGTTACAGAATATAGGCGAAACTTTTATTTAATTGAAAATACATTAAATTTTTTACATTTAATATTTAGTTTTTAAATAGATGAAATAAAAGATATATTTTTGTAGGGAACCTCGTTTATTCCGCAACCCACCAGTGGGTCACTACCCATTCGTTTTGAACCGCTTCTTTATAGTATAGATAGAAAAATAATCTAAGGTTTACGACCCGAGCTTCCCGGGCTACGGAATACAGGCGAAACTTTTTTTTTAATTGAATAGACTAATAGATTATTTACATTTAATATTTAGTTTTTAAACTGAGTAAATCCAAGAAATATCTTTATAACAAACCTCGATTATTCCGCAACCCATAGGTTGAGAACCCCTTATTTATAGAATAGTCAGAGAAATATAGTAGTGAATCCCACCCGGGCCTCCCGGGTTAAAGAATATAGGCGAAACTTTTATTTAATTGAAAATACTTTTAATTTTTTACATTTAATATTTAGTTTTTAAATAGATGAAATAAAAGATATATTTTTGTAGGGAACCTCGGTTATTCCGCAACTCACCAGTGGGTCACTACCCATTGGTTGGGAACAGCTTATTTATAGTATAAATAGAGAGATAAACTAAGGGATCCGACCCGGGCTTTCCGGGTTACAGAATACAGGCGAAACTTTTTTTTTATTGAAAAGACTAATAGATTTTTTGCATTTAAAATTTAGTTTTTAAATAGATGAAATAAAAGATATATTTTAGTAGCAAACCTCGACTATTCGGCGACCTACCAGTGGGTTGCGACCTATAGGTTGGAATCGCTTCTTTATAGTATAGATAGAGAGATAGACTACACTGTAAAAAAAAATCTGTGAAGTTACTAAAGTTTTTCTAGGAAACTGGGATTCCTAGAACTTTTCATGTAACGGCAACAACAAAATTGCATGTAACAGACACTCTTTTGCGCCGAAAATCAAAAAATCTGTAAGGTTACTAAGAATTTTTTTGGAAACTGGGATTCCGAGAACTTTTCATGTAACTGCAGCCAGGGTTACAAATAAAAGTTAAGTAAGATTACTGAAATTTTAGCAGATTCATTTGTAAAGCTACAGATTTTTGTAGCTTTACAAAAACTAGTTTTGTAGATTTGCAGCTTTTTTCGTACAGTTACAGGTGAAAGTTTAGTAAGCATGTAACTTTACATCTGTAGAACTACAGATTTTTTTTTTACAGTGTATGGGATCTTACCCGGGCTTCCCGGTTACTGAATATAGGTGAAACTTTTTTTTTATTGAAAAGACTAGTAGATTTTTTACATTTAATATTTAGTTTTTAAATAGGTGAAATAAAAGATATATTATTGTAGCAAACCTCGATTATTCGGCAACCTACCAGTGGGTCGCGACCTATAGGTTGGAATCGCTTCTTTATAGTATAGATCGAGAGATAGACTAGGGGATCTTAACCGGGCTTCCCGGGTTACAGAATATAGGCGAAACTTTTATTTAATTGAAAATCCTTTTAATTTTTTACATTTAATATTTAGTTTTTAAATAGATGAAATAAAAGATATATTTTTGTAGAGAACCTCGATTATTCCGCAACCCACCAGTGGGTCACTACCCATTTGTTTTGAACCGCTTCTTTATAGTATAGATAGAAAGATAATCTAAGGTTTCCGACCCGAGCTTCCCGGGCTACAGAATACAGGCGAAACTTTTTTTAAATTGAATAGACTAATAGATTTTTTCCATTTAATATATAGTTTTTAAACTGAGTAAATCAAAGAAATATCTTTATAACAAACCTTGATTATTCCGAAACCCACCGTGAATTGAAACCCATAGGTTGAGAACCCCTTATTTATAGTATAGTCAGAGAAATATAGTAGTGGATCCCACCCGGGCCTCCCGGGTTACACAATATAGGCGAAACTTTTATTTAATTGAAAAGACTAATAGATTTTTTGCATTTAATATTTAGTTTTTAAATAGATGAAATAAAAGATATATTTTAGTAGCAAACCTCGACTATTCGGCAAGCTACCAGTGGGTTGCGACCTATAGGTTGGAATCGCTTCTTTATAGTATAGATAGAGAGATAGACTAGGGGATCTTACCCGAGGTTCCCGGGTTACTGAATATAGGTGAAACTTTTTTTTAATTGAAAAGACTAATAGATTTATTACATTTAATATTTAGTTTTTAAACAGATGAAATAAAAGATATATTTTTGTAGAGAACCTCGATTATTCCGCAACCCACCAGTGGGTCACTACCCATTGTTTGGGAACCGCTTATTTAAAGTATAGATAGAGAGATAAACTAAGGGATACGACACGGGCTTCCCGGGTTACAGAATATAGGTGAAACTTTTATTTAATTGAAAATATTAATAATTTTTTACATTTAATATTTAGTTTTTAAATAGTTGAAATAAAAGATTTATTTTTGTAGCAAACCTCGATTATTCCGCAACCCACCATCGGATCACTACCCATTGGTTCGGAACCGCTTCTTTTTAGTATAGATAGAGAGATAAACTAAGGGATACGACCCGGGATTCCGAAATTTTTTTTAATTGAAAAGACCAATATATTTTTTACATTTAATATTTAGTTTTTAAACTGAGTAAATCAAAGAAATATCTCTATAACAAACCTCGATTATTCCGCAACCCACCAGTGGATTGCAACCCATAGGTTGAGAACCCCTTATTTGTAGTATAGTCAGAGAAATATAGTAGTGGATCCCACCCGGGCCTCCCGGGTTACAGAATATAGGCGAAACTTTTATTTAATTGAAAATACATTAAATTTTTTACATTTAATATTTAGTTTTTAAATAGATGAAATAAGAGATATATTTTTGTAGCAAACCTCGATTATTCCGCAACCCACCAGTGGGTCACTACCCATTCGTTTTGAACCGCTTCTTTATAGTATAGATAGAAAGATAATCTAAGGTTTACGACCCGAGCTTCCCGGGCTACGGAATACAGGCGAAACTTTTTTTTTTTAATTGAATAGACTAATAGATTATTTACATTTAATATTTAGTTTTTAAACTGAGTAAATCAAAGAAATATCTTTATAACAAACCTCGATTATTCCGCAACCCACCAGTGGATTGCAACCCATAGGTTGAGAACCCCTTATTTATAGAATAGTCAGAGAAATATAGTAGTGAATCCCACCCGGGCCTCCCGGGTTACAGAATATAGGCGAAACTTTTATTTAATTGAAAATACTTTTAATTTTTTACATTTAATATTTCGTTTTTAAATAGATGAAATAATAGATATATTTTTGTAGGGAACCTCGTTTATTCCGCAACCCACCAGTGGGTCACTACCCATTTGTTTTGAACCGCTTCTTTATAGTATAGATAGAAAAATAATCTAAGGTTTCCGACCCGAGCTTCCCGGGCTACAGAATACAGGCGAAACTTTTTTTTAAATTGAATAGACTAATAGATTTTTTCCATTTAATATATAGTTTTTAAACTGAGTAAATCAAAGAAATATCTTTATAACAAACCTCGATTATTCCGAAACCCACCGTGAATTGAAACCCATAGGTTGAGAACCCCTTATTTGTAGTATAGTCAGAGAAATATAGTAGTGGATCCCACCCGGACCTCCCGGGTTACAGAATATAGGCGAAACTTTTATTTAATTGAAAATACATTAAATTTTTTACATTTAATATTTAGTTTTTAAATAGATGAAATAAAAGATATATTTTTGTAGCAAACCTCGATTATTCCGCAACCCACCAGTGGGTCACTACCCATTCGTTTTGAACCGCTTCTTTATAGTATAGATAGAAAGATAATCTAAGGTTTCCGGCCCGAGCTTCCCGGGCTACGGAATACAGGCGAAACATTTTTTTTATTGAAAAGACTAATAGATTTTTTGCATTTAATATTTAGTTTTTAAATAGATGAAATAAAAGATATATTTTAGTAGCAAACCTCGACTATTCGGCAAGCTACCAGTGGGTTGCGAAGGTTGGAATCGCTTCTTTATAGTATAGATAGAGAGATAGAATATGGGATCTTACCCGGGCTTCCCGGGTTACTGAATATAGGTGAAACTTTTTTTTTATTGAAAAGACTAATAAATTTTTTACATTTAATATTTAGTTTTTAAATAGATGAAATAAAAGATATATTTTTGTAGCAAACCTCGATTTTTCCGCAACCCACCAGTGGATCACTACCCATTCGTTGGGAACCTTTTCTTTATAGTATAGATAGAAAGATAAACTAAGGGATCCGACCCGGGCTTCCCGGGTTACAGAATACAGGCGAAACTTTTTTATAAATTGAATAGACTAATAGATTTTTTACATTTAATATTTAGTTTTTAAATAGGTGAAATAAAAGATATATTTTTGTAGCAAACCTCGATTATTCGGCAACCTACCAGTGGGTCGCGACCTATAGGTTGGAATCGCTTCTTTATTGTATACATAGAGAGATAGACTAGGGGATCTTACCCAAGGTTCCCGGGTTACTGAATATAGGTGAAACTTTTTTTTAATTGAAAAGACTAATAGATTTATTACATTTAATATTTAGTTTTTAAACAGATGAAATAAAAGATATATTTTTGTAGAGAACCTCGATTATTCCGCAACCCACCGGTGGGTCACTACCCATTGTTTGGGAACCGCTTATTTAAAGTATAGATAGAGAGATAAAATAAGGGATACGACACGGGCTTCCCGGGTTACAGAATATAGTCGAAATACTTTTTAATTGAAAAGACTAATAATTTTTTACATTTAATATTTAGTTTTTAAATAGTTGAAATAAAAGATTTATTTTTTTAGCAAACCTCGATTATTCGGCAACCTACCAGTGGGTCGCGACCTATAGGTTGGAATCGCTTCTTTATAGTATAGATTGAGAGATAGACTAGGGGATTTTAACCGGGCTTCCCGGGTTACTGAATATAGGTGAAACTTTTATTTAATTGAAAATATTAATAATTTTTTACATTTAATATTTAGTTTTTAAATAGTTGAAATAAAAGATTTATTTTTGTAGCAAACCTCGATTATTCCGCAACCCACCATCGGATCACTACCCATTGGTTCGGAACCGCTTCTTTTTAGTATAGATAGAGAGATAAACTAAGGGATACGACCCAGGATTCCGAAATTTTTTTTAATTGAAAAGACCAATATATTTTTTACATTTAATATTTAGTTTTTAAACTGAGTAAATCAAAGAAATATCTCTATAACAAACCTCGATTATTCCGCAACCCACCAGTGGATTGCAACCCATAGGTTGAGAACCCCTTATTTATAGTATAGTCAGAGAAATATAGTAGTGGATCCCACCCGGGCCTCCCGGGTTACAGAATATAGGCGAAACTTTTATTTAATTGAAAATACATTAAATTTTTTACATTTAATATTTAGTTTTTAAATAGATGAAATAAAAGATATATTTTTGTAGGGAACCTCGTTTATTCCGCAACCCACCAGTGGGTCACTACCCATTCGTTTTGAACCGCTTCTTTATAGTATAGATAGAAAAATAATCTAAGGTTTACGACCCGAGCTTCCCGGGCTACGGAATACAGGAGAAACTTTTTTTTTAATTGAATAGACTAATAGATTATTTACATTTAATATTTAGTTTTTAAACTGAGTAAATCCAAGAAATATCTTTATAACAAACCTCGATTATTCCGCAACCCATAGGTTGAGAACCCCTTATTTATAGAATAGTCAGAGAAATATAGTAGTGAATCCCACCCGGGCCTCCCGGGTTACAGAATATAGGCGAAACTTTTATTTAATTGAAAATACTTTTAATTTTTTACATTTAATATTTAGTTTTTAAATAGATGAAATAAAAGATATATTTTTGTAGCAAACCTCGATTATTCGGCAACCTACCAGTGGGTCGCGACCTATAGGTTGGAATCGCTTCTTTATAGTATAGATTGAGAGATAGACTAGGGGATCTTAACCGGGCTTCCCGGGTTACAGAATATAGGCGAAACTTTTATTTAATTGAAAATCCTTTTAATTTTTTACATTTAATAATTAGTTTTTAAATAGATGAAATAAAAGATATATTTTTGTAGAGAACCTCGATTATTCCGCAACCAACCAGTGGGTCACTACCCATTCGTTTTGCACCGCTTCTTTATAGTATAGATAGAAAGATAATCTAAGGTTTCCGACCCGAGCTTCCCGGGCTACGGAATACAGGCGAAACTTTTTTTTTTAATTGAATAGACTAATGGATTTTTTACATTTAATATTTAGTTTTTAAACTGAGTAAATCAAAGAAATATCTTTATAACAAACCTCGATTATTCCGCAACCCACCAGTGGATTGCAACCCATAGGTTGAGAACCCCTTATTTATAGAATAGTCAGAGAAATATAGTAGTAGATCCCACCCGGGCCTCCCGGGTTACAGAATATAGGCGAAACTTTTATTTAATTGAAAATACATTAAATTTTTTACATTTAATATTTAGTTTTTAAATAGATGAAATAAAAGATATATTTTTGTAGCAAACCTCGATCATTCCGCAACCCACCAGTGGGTCACTACCCATTCGTTTTTAACCGCTTCTTTATAGTATAGATAGAAAGATAATCTAAGGTTTCCGACCCGAGCTTCCCGGGCTACGGAATACACGCGAAACTTTTTTTTTAATTGAATAGACTAATAGATTTTTTACATTTAATATTTAGTTTTTAAATAGGTGAAATAAAAGATATATTTTTGTAGCAAACCTCGATTATTCGGCAACCTACCAGTGGGTCGCGACCTATAGGTTGGAATCGCTTCTTTATAGTATAGATAGAGAGATAGACTAGTGGATCTTACCCGAGGTTCCCGGGTTACTGAATATAGATGAAACTTTTTTTTAATTGAAAAGACTAATAGATTTATTACATTTAATATTTAGTTTTTAAACAGATGAAATAAAAGATATATTTTTGTAGAGAACCTCGATTATTCCGCAACCCACCAGTGGGTCACTACCCATTGTTTGGGAACCGCTTATTTAAAGTATAGATAGAGAGATAAACTAAGGGATACGACACGGTCTTCCCGGGTTACAGAATATAGGTGAAACTTTTATTTAACCCTCCGACTACCAGACGGGTCCAATGGACCCGATGGGTACATTCGAAATATTTATTCTAACCAGAAATTTCTTTAAAATAAACTAAATATGTAAACCAGACAATAATGAGTTAAGTAAATAAGTTCAATAGTTTTAAATAAGAATTCTGATGTGTAATATTTTTATAAAACTTGAGTAAAATTTTCGGTAGTTCTAGGGTTAATTGAAAATATTAATAATTTTTTACATTTAATATTTAGTTTTTAAATAGTTGAAATAAAAGATTTATTTTTGTAGCAAACCTCGATTATTCCGCAACCCACCATCGTATCACTACCCATTGGTTGGGAACCGCTTCTTTTTAGTATATATAGAGAGATAAACTAAGGGATCCGACCCGGGATTCCGAAACCTTTTCTTAATTGAAAAGACCAATAGATTTTTTACATTTAATATTTAGTTTTTAAACTGAGTAATTTAAATAAATATCTTTATAAAAAACATCGATTATTCCGCAACCCACCAGTGGATTGCAATCCATAGGTTGAGAACCCCTTATTTATAGTATAGTCAGAGAAATATAGTAGTGGATCCCACCCGGGCCTCCCGGGTTACAGAATATAGGCGAAACTTTTATTTAATTGAAAATACTTTTAATTTTTTACATTTAATATTTAGTTTTTAAATAGATGAAATAAAAGATATATTTTTGTAGAGAACCTCGATTATTCCGCAACCCACCAGTGGGTCACTACCCATTTGTTTTGAACCGCTTCTTTATAGTATAGATAGAAAGATAATCTAAGGTTTCCGACCCGAGGTTCCCGGGCTACAGTATACAGGCGAAACTTTTTTTTTTTTTTTTGAAAAGACTATTAGATTTATTACATTTAATATTTAGTTTTTAAACAGATGAAATAAAAGATATATTTTAGTAGCAAGCCTCGATTATTCGGCAACCTACCATCGTATCACTACCCATTGGTTGGGAACCGCTTCTTTTTAGTATATATAGAGAGATAAACTAAGGGATCCGACCCGGGATTCCGAAACCTTTTTTTAATTGAAAAGACCAATAGATTTTTTACATTTAATATTTAGTTTTTAAACTGAGTAATTTAAATAAATATCTTTATAAAAAACATCGATTATTCCGCAACCCACCAGTGGATTGCAATCCATAGGTTGAGAACCCCTTATTTATAGTATAGTCAGAGAAATATAGTAGTGGATCCCACCCGGCCCTCCCGGGTTACAGAATATAGGCGAAACTTTTATTTAATTGAAAATACTTTTAATTTTTTACATTTAATATTTAGTTTTTAAATAGATGAATTAAAAGATATATTTTTGTAGAGAACCTCGATTATTCCGCAACCCACCAGTGGGTCACTACCCATTGGTCGGGAACAGCTTATTTATAGTATAAATAGAGAGATAAACTAAGGGATCCGACCCGGGCTTTCCGGGTTACAGAATACAGGCGAAACTTTTTTTTTTTTTTAAAAGACTATTAGATTTATTACATTTAATATTTAGTTTTTAAACAGATGAAATAAAAGATATATTTTAGTAGCAAGCCTCGATTATTCGGCAACCTACCAGTGGGTCGCGACCTATAGGTTGGAATCGCTTCTTTATAGTATAGATAGAGAGATAGACTAGGGGATCTTACCCGAGCTTCCCGGGTTACTTAATATAAGTGAAACATTTTTTTAATTGAAAAGACTAATAGATTTATTACATTTAATATTTAGTTTTTAAACAGATGAAATAAAAGATATATTTTTGTAGAGAACCTCGATTATTCCGCAACCCACCAGTGGGTCACTACCCATTGTTTGGGAACCGCTTATTTGAAGTATAGATAGAGAGATAAACTAAGGGATACGACCCGGGCTTAGCGGGTTACAGAATATAGGCGAAATTCTTTTTAATTGAAAAGACTAATAATTTTTTACATTTAATATTTAGTTTTTAAATAGTTGAAATAAAAGATTTATTTTTGTAGCAAACCTCGATTATTCCGCAACCCACCATCATATCGCTACCCATTGGTTTGGAACCGCTTCTTTTTAGTATAGATAGAGAGATAAACTAAGGGATCCGACCCGGGATTCCGAAACTTTTTTTTTTATTGAAAAGACTAATAGATTTTTTGCATTTAATATTTAGTTTTTAAGTAGATGAAATAAAAGATATATTTTAGTAGCAAGCCTCGATTATTCGGCAACCTACCAGTGGGTTGCGACCTATAGGTTGGAATCGCTTCTTTATAGTATAGATAGAGAGATAGACTATGGGATCTTACCCGGGCTTCCCGGGTTACTGAATATAGGTGAAACTTTTTTTTTATTGAAAAGACTAATAGATTTTTTACAGTTAATATTTAGTTTTTAAATAGATGAAATAAAAGATATATTTTTGTAGCAAACCTCGATTTTTCCGCAACCCACCAGTGGATCACTACCCATTCGTTGGTAACCGCTTCTTTATAGTATAGATAGAAAGATAAACTAAGGGATCCGACCCGGGCTTCCCGGGTTACAGAATACAGGCGAAACTTTTTTATAAATTGAATAGACTAATAGATTTTTTACATTTAATATTTAGTTTTTAAATAGGTGAAATAAAAGATATATTTTTGTAGCAAACCTCGATTATTCGGCAACCTACCAGTGGGTCGCGACCTATAGGTTGGAATCGCTTCTTTATAGTATAGATTGAGAGATAGACTAGGGGATCTTAACCGGGCTTCCCGGGTTAAGAATATAGGCGAAACTTTTATTTAATTGAAAATCCTTTTAATTTTTTACATTTAATATTTAGTTTTTAAATAGATGAAATAAAAGATATATTTTTGTAGAGAACCTCGATTATTCCGCAACCCACCAGTGGGTCACTACCCATTTGTTTTGAACCGCTTCTTTATAGTATAGATAGAAAGATAATCTAAGGTTTCCGACCCGAGCTTCCCGGGCTACAGAATACAGGCGAAACTTTTTTTAAAATTGAATAGACTAATAGATTTTTTCCATTTATTATATAGTTTTTAAACTGAGTAAATCAAAGAAATATCTTTATAACAAACCTCGATTATTCCGAAACCCACCGTGAATTGAAACCCATAGGTTGAGAACCCCTTATTTATAGTATAGTCAGAGAAATATAGTAGTGGATCCCACCCGGGCCTCCCGGGTTACAGAATATAGGCGAAACTTTTATTTAATTGAAAATACTTTTAATTTTTTACATTTAATATTTAGTTTTTAAATAGATGAAATAAAAGATATATTTTTGTAGCAAACCTCGATTATTCCGCAACCCACCAGTGGGTCACTACCCATTCGTTTTGAACCGCTTCTTTATAGTATAGATAGAAAGATAATCTAAGGTTTCCGACCCGAGCTTCCCGGGCTACGGAATACAGGCGAAACTTTTTTTTTAATTGAATAGACTAATAGATTTTTTACATTTAATATTTAGTTTTTAAACTGAGTAAATCAAAGAAATATCTTTATAACAAACCTCGATTATTCCGCAACCCACCAGTGGATTGCAACCCATAGGTTGAGAACCCCTTATTTATAGAATAGTCAGAGAAATATAGTAGTGAATCCCACCCGGGCCTCCCGGATTACAGAATATAGGCGAAACTTTTATTTAATTGAAAATACTTTTAATTTTTTACATTTAATATTTAGTTTTTAAATAGATGAAATAAAAGATATATTTTTGTAGCAAACCTCGATTTTTCCGCAACCCACCAGTGGATCACTACCCATTGGTTGGGAACCGCTTCTTTATAGTATAGATAGAAAGATAAACTAAGGGATCCGACCCGGGCTTCCCGGGTTACAGAATACAGGCGAAACTTTTTTATAAATTGAATAGACTAATAGATTTTTTACATTTAATATTTAGTTTTTAAATAGGTGAAATAAAAGATATATTTTTGTAGCAAACCTCGATTATTCGGCAATCTACCAGTGGGTCGCGACCTATATGTTGGAATCGCTTCTTTATAGTATAGATAGAGAGATAGACTAGGGGATCTTACCCGAGGTTCCCGGGTTACTGAATATAGGTGAAACTTTTTTTTAATTGAAAAGACTAATAGATTTATTACATTTAATATTTAATTTTTAAACAGATGAAATAAAAGATATATTTTTGTAGAGAACCTCGATTATTCCGCAACCCACCAGTGGGTCACTACCCATTGTTTGGGAACCGCTTATTTAAAGTATAGATAGAGAGATAAACTAAGGGATACGACACGGGCTTCCCGGGTTACAGAATATAGGTGAAACTTTTATTTAATTGAAAATATTAATAATTTTTTACATTTAATATTTTGTTTTTAAATAGTTGAAATAAAAGATTTATTTTTGTAGCAAACCTCGATTATTCCGCAACCCACCATCGTATCACTACCCATTGGTTGGGAACCGCTACTTTTTAGTATATATAGAGAGATAAACTAAGGGATCCGACCCGGGATTCCGAAACCTTTTTTTAATTGAAAAGACCAATAGATTTTTTACATTTAATATTTAGTTTTTAAACTGAGTAAATTAAAGAAATATCTTTATAAAAAACATCGATTATTCCGCAACCCACCAGTGGATTGCAACCCATAGGTTGAGAACCCCTTATTTATAGTATAGTCAGAGAAATATAGTAGTGGATCCCACCCGGGCCTCCCGGGTTACAGAATATAGGCGAAACTTTTATTTAATTGAAAATACTTTTAATTTTTTACATTTAATATTTAGTTTTTAAATAGATGAAATAAAAGATATACTTTTGTAGAGAACCTCGATTATTCCGCAACCCACCAGTGGGTCACTACCCATTTGTTTTGAACCGCTTCTTTATAGTATAGATAGAAAGATAATCTAAGGTTTCCGACCCGAGCTTCCCGGGCTACAGAATACAGGCGAAACTTTTTTTTAAATTGAATAGACTAATAGATTTTTTACATTTAATATATAGTTTTTAAACTGAGTAAATCAAAGAAATATCTTTATAACAAACATCGATTATTCCGCAACCCACCAGTGGATTGCAACCCATAGGTTGAGTACCCCTTATTTATAGTATAGTCAGAGAAATATAGTAGTGGATCCCACCCGGGCCTCCCGGGTTACAGAATATAGGCGAAACTTTTATTTAATTGAAAATACTTTTAATTTTTTACATTTAATATTTAGTTTTTAAATAGATGAAATAAAAGATATATTTTTGTAGAGAACCTCGATTATTCCGCAACCCACCAGTGGGTCACTACCCATTGGTTGGGAACAGCTTATTTATAGTATAAATAGAGAGATAAACTAAGGGATCCGACCCGGGCTTTCCGGGTTACAGAATACAGGCGAAACTTTTTTTCTTTTTTGAAAAGACTATTAGATTTCTTACATTTAATATTTAGTTTTTAAACAGATGAAATAAAAGATATATTTTAGTAGCAAGCCTCGATTACTCGGCAACCTACCAGTGGGTCGCGACCTATAGGTTGGAATCGCTTCTTTATAGTATAGATAGAGAGATAGACTAGGGGATCTTACCCGAGCTTCCCGGGTTACTTAATATAAGTGAAACATTTTTTTAATTGAAAAGACTAATAGATTATTACATTTAATATTTAGTTTTTAAACAGATGAAATAAAAGATATATTTTTGTAGAGAACCTCGATTGTTCCGCAACCCACCAGTGGGTCACTACCCATTGTTTGGGAACCGCTTATTTAAAGTATAGATAGAGAGATAAACTAAGCGATACGACCCGGGCTTAGCGGGTTACAGAATATAGGCGAAATTCTTTTTAATTGAAAAGACTAATAATTTTTTACATTTAATATTTAGTTTTTAAATAGTTGAAATAAAAGATTTATTTTTGTAGCAAACCTCGATTATTCCGCAACCCACCATCATATCGCTACCCATTGGTTTGGAACCGCTTCTTTTTAGTATAGATAGAGAGATAAACTAAGGGATCCGACCCGGGATTCCGAAACTTTTTTTTTATTGAAAAGACTAATAGATTTTTTGCATTTAATATTTAGTTTTTAAATAGATGAAATAAAAGATATATTTTAGAAGCAAACCTCGACTATTCGTCAACCTACCTTTGGGTTGCGACCTATAGGTTGGAGTCGCTTCTTTATAGTATATATAGAGAGATAGACTGTGGGAACTTATCCGGGCTTCCCGGGTTACTGAATATAGGTGAACCATTTTGTTAATTGAAAAGACTAATAGATTTTTTACATTTAATATTTAGTTTTTAAATAGATGAAATAAAAGATATATTTTCGTAGAGAACCTCGATTATTCCGCAACCCACCAGTGGGTCACTACCCATTTGTTTGAACCGCTTCTTTATAGTATAGATAGAAAGATAATCTAAGGTTTCCGACCCGAGCTTCCCGGTCTACAGAATACAGGCGAAACTTTTTTTTTAATTGAATAGACTAATAGATTTTTTACATTTAATATATAGTTTTTAAACTGAGTAAATCAAAGAAATATCTTTATAACAAACCTCGATTATTCCGCAACCCACCAGTGGATTGCAACCCATAAGTTGAGAACCCCTTATTTATAGTATAGTTAGAGAAATATAGTAGTGGATCCCACCCGGGCCTCCCGGGTTACAGAATATAGGCGAAACTTTTATTTAATTGAAAATACATTAAATTTTTTGCATTTAATATTTAGTTTTTAAATAGATGAAATAAAAGATATATTTTTGTAGCAAACCTCGATTATTCCGCAACCCACCAGTGGGTCACTACCCATTCGTTTTGAACCGCTTCTTTATAGTATAGATAGAAAGATAATCTAAGGTTTCCGACCCGAGCTTCCCGGGTTACAGAATACAGGCGAAACTTTTTTATAAATTGAATAGACTAATAGATTTTTTACATTTAACATTTAGTTTTTAAACTGAGTAAATCAAAGAAATATCTTTATAACAAACCTCGATTATTCCGCAACCCACCAGTGGATTGCAACCCATAGGTTGAGAACCCCTTATTTATAGAATAGTCAGAGAAATATAGTAGTGAATCCCACCCGGGCCTCCCGGGTTACAGAATATAGGCGAAACTTTTATTTAATTGAAAATACTTTTAATTTTTTACATTTAATATTTAGTTTTTAAATAGATGAAATAAAAGATATATTTTTGTAGGGAACCTCGTTTATTCCGCAACCCACCAGTGGGTCACTACCCATTCGTTTTGAACCGCTTCTTTATAGTATAGATAGAAAGATAATCTAAGGTTTCCGACCCGAGCTTCCCGGGCTACGGAATACAGGCGAAACTTTTTTTTTATTGAAAAGACTAATAGATTTTTTGCATTTAATATTTAGTTTTTAAATAGATGAAATAAAAGATATATTTTAGTAGCAAACCTCGACTATTCGGCAACCTACCAGTGGGTTGCGACCTATAGGTTGGAATCGCTTCTTTATAGTATAGATAGAGAGATAGACTATGGGATCTTACCCGGGCTTCCCGGGTTACTGAATATAGGTGAAACTTTTTTTTTATTGAAAAGACTAATAGATATTTTACATTTAATATTTAGTTTTTAAATAGATGAAATAAAAGATATATTTTTGTAGCAAACCCCGATTTTTCCGCAACCCACCAGTGGATCACTACCCATTCGTTGGGAACCGCTTCTTTATAGTATAGATAGAAAGATAAACTAAGGGATCCGACCCGGGCTTCCCGGGTTACAGAATACAGGCGAAACTTTTTTATAAATTGAATAGACTAATAGATTTTTTACATTTAATATTTAGTTTTTAAATAGGTGAAATAAAAGATATATTTTTGTAGCAAACCTCGATTATTCGGCAACCTACCAGTGGGTCGCGACCTATAGGTTGGAATCGCTTCTTTATAGTATAGATTGAGAGATAGACTAGGGGATCTTAACCGGGCTTCCCGGGTTACAGAATATAGGCGAAACTTTTATTTAATTGAAAATCCTTTTAATTTTTTACATTTAATATTTAGTTTTTAAATAGATGAAATAAAAGATATATTTTTGTAGAGAACCTCGATTATTCCGCAACCCACCAGTGGGTCACTACCCATTTGTTTTGAACCGCTTCTTTATAGTATAGATAGAAAGATAATCTAAGGTTTCCGACCCGAGCTACAGAATACAGGCGAAACTTTTTTTTAAATTGAATAGACTAATAGATTTTTTCCATTTAATATATAGTTTTTAAACTGAGTAAATCAAAGAAATATCTTTATAACAAACCTCGATTATTCCGAAACCCACCGTGAATTGAAACCCATAGGTTGAGAACCCCTTATTTGTAGTATAGTCAGAGAAATATAGTAGTGGATCCCACCCGGACCTCCCGGGTTACAGAATATAGGCGAAACTTTTATTTAATTGAAAATACATTAAATTTTTTTACATTTAATATTTAGTTTTTAAATAGATGAAATAAAAGATATATTTTTGTAGCAAACCTCGATTATTCCGCAACCCACCAGTGGGTCACTACCCATTTGTTTTGAACCGCTTCTTTATAGTATAGATAGAAAGATAATCTAAGGTTTCCGACCCGAGCTTCCCGGGCTACAGAATACAGGCGAAACTTTTTTTTTAATTGAATAGACTAATAGATTTTTTACATTTCATATATAGTTTTTAAACTGAGTAAATCAAAGAAATATCTTTATAACAAACCTCGATTATTCCGCAACCCACCAGTGGATTGCAACCCATAAGTTGAGAACCCCTTATTTATAGTATAGTTAGAGAAATATAGTAGTGGATCCCACCCGGGCCTCCCGGGTTACAGAATATAGGCGAAAATTTTATTTAATTGAAAATACATTAAATTTTTTGCATTTAATATTTAGTTTTTAAATAGATGAAATAAAAGATATATTTTTGTAGCAAACCTCGATTATTCCGCAACCCACCAGTGGGTCACTACCCATTCGTTTTGAACCGCTTCTTTATAGTATAGATAGAAAGATAATCTAAGGTTTCCGACCCGAGCTTCCCGGGTTACAGAATACAGGCGAAACTTTTTTATAAATTGAATAGACTAATAGATTTTTTACATTTAACATTTAGTTTTTAAATAGGTGAAATAAAAGATATATTTTTGTAGCAAACCTCGATTATTCGGCAACCTACCAGTGGGTCGCGACCTATAGGTTGGAATCGCTTCTTTATAGTATAGATAGAGAGATAGACTAGGGGATCTTACCCGAGGTAACCGGGTTACTGAATATAGGTGAAACTTTTTTTTAATTGAAAAGACTAATAGATTTATTACATTTAATATTTAGTTTTTAAATAGATCAAATAAAAGATATATTTTTGTAGCAAACCTCGATTTTTCCGCAACCCTCCAGTGGATCACTACCCATTCGTTGGGAACCTTTTCTTTATAGTATAGATAGAAAGATAAACTAAGGGATCCGACCCGGGCTTCCCGGGTTACAGAATACAGGCGAAACTTTTTTATAAATTGAATAGACTAATAGATTTTTTACATTTAATATTTAGTTTTTAAATAGGTGAAATAAAAGATATATTTTTGTATCAAACCTCGATTATTCGGCAACCTACCAGTGGGTCGCGACCTATAGGTTGGAATCGCTTCTTTATTGTATACATAGAGAGATAGACTAGGGGATCTTACCCGAGGTTCCCGGGTTACTGAATATAGGTGAAACTTTTTTTTAATTGAAAAGACTAATAGATTTATTACATTTAATATTTAGTTTTTAAACAGATGAAATAAAAGATATATTTTTGTAGAGAACCTCGATTATTCCGCAACCCACCAGTGGGTCACTACCCATTGTTTGGGAACCGCTTATTTAAAGTATAGATAGAGAGATAAAATAAGGGATACGACACGGGCTTCCCGGGTTACAGAATATAGTCGAAATACTTTTTAATTGAAAAGACTAATAATTTTTTACATTTAATATTTAGTTTTTAAATAGTTGAAATAAAAGATTTATTTTTTTAGCAAACCTCGATTATTCGGCAACCTACCAGTGGGTCGCGACCTATAGGTTGGAATCGCTTCTTTATAGTATAGATTGAGAGATAGACTAGGGGATCTTAACCGGGCTTCCCGGGTTACTGAATATAGGTGAAACTTTTATTTAATTGAAAATATTAATAATTTTTTACATTTAATATTTAGTTTTTAAATAGTTGAAATAAAAGATTTATTTTTGTAGCAAACCTCGATTATTCCGCAACCCACCATCGGATCACTACCCATTGGTTCGGAACCGCTTCTTTTTAGTATAGATAGAGAGATAAACTAAGGGATACGACCCGGGATTCCGAAATTTTTTTTAATTGAAAAGACCAATATATTTTTTACATTTAATATTTAGTTTTTAAACTGAGTAAATCAAAGAAATATCTCTATAACAAACCTCGATTATTCCGCAACCCACCAGTGGATTGCAACCCATAGGTTGAGAACCCCTTATTTATAGTATAGTCAGAGAAATATAGTAGTGGATCCCACCCGGGCCTCCCGGGTTACAGAATATAGGCGAAACTTTTATTTAATTGAAAATACATTAAATTTTTTACATTTAATATTTAGTTTTTAAATAGATGAAATAAAAGATATATTTTTGTAGGGAACCTCGTTTATTCCGCAACCCACCAGTGGGTCACTACCCATTCGTTTTGAACCGCTTCTTTATAGTATAGATAGAGAAATAATCTAAGGTTTACGACCCGAGCTTTCCGGGCTACGGAATACAGGCGAAACTTTTTTTTTTAATTGAATAGACTAATAGATTATTTACATTTAATATTTAGTTTTTAAACTGAGTAGATCCAAGAAATATCTTTATAACAAACCTCGATTATTCCGCAACCCATAGGTTGAGAACCCCTTATTTATAGAATAGTCAGAGAAATATAGTAGTGAATCCCACCCGGGCCTCCCGGGTTAAAGAATATAGGCGAAACTTTTATTTAATTGAAAATACTTTTAATTTTTTACATTTAATATTTAGTTTTTAAATAGATGAAATAAAAGATATATTTTTGTAGGGAACCTCGGTTATTCCGCAACTCACCAGTGGGTCACTACCCATTGGTTGGGAACAGCTTATTTATAGTATAAATAGAGAGATAAACTAAGGGATCCGACCCGGGCTTTCCGGGTTACAGAATACAGGCGAAACTTTTTTTTTATTGAAAAGACTAATAGATTTTTTGCATTTAAAATTTAGTTTTTAAATAGATGAAATAAAAGATATATTTTAGTAGCAAACCTCGACTATTCGGCGACCTACCAGTGGGTTGCGACCTATAGGTTGGAATCGCTTCTTTATAGTATAGATAGAGAGATAGACTACACTGTAAAAAAAAATCTGTGAAGTTACTAAAGTTTTTCTAGGAAACTGGGATTCCTAGAACTTTTCATGTAACGGCAACAACAAAATTGCATGTAACAGACACTCTTTTGCGCCGAAAATCAAAAAATCTGTAAGGTTACTAAGAATTTTTTTGGAAACTGGGATTCCGAGAACTTTTCATGTAACTGCAGCCAGGGTTACAAATAAAAGTTAAGTAAGATTACTGAAATTTTAGCAGATTCATTTGTAAAGCTACAGATTTTTGTAGCTTTACAAAAACTAGTTTTGTAGATTTGCAGCTTTTTTCGTACAGTTACAGGTGAAAGTTTAGTAAGCATGTAACTTTACATCTGTAGAACTACAGATTTTTTTTTTACAGTGTATGGGATCTTACCCGGGCTTCCCGGTTACTGAATATAGGTGAAACTTTTTTTTTATTGAAAAGACTAGTAGATTTTTTACATTTAATATTTAGTTTTTAAATAGGTGAAATAAAAGATATATTATTGTAGCAAACCTCGATTATTCGGCAACCTACCAGTGGGTCGCGACCTATAGGTTGGAATCGCTTCTTTATAGTATAGATCGAGAGATAGACTAGGGGATCTTAACCGGGCTTCCCGGGTTACAGAATATAGGCGAAACTTTTATTTAATTGAAAATCCTTTTAATTTTTTACATTTAATATTTAGTTTTTAAATAGATGAAATAAAAGATATATTTTTGTAGAGAACCTCGATTATTCCGCAACCCACCAGTGGGTCACTACCCATTTGTTTTGAACCGCTTCTTTATAGTATAGATAGAAAGATAATCTAAGGTTTCCGACCCGAGCTTCCCGGGCTACAGAATACAGGCGAAACTTTTTTTAAATTGAATAGACTAATAGATTTTTTCCATTTAATATATAGTTTTTAAACTGAGTAAATCAAAGAAATATCTTTATAACAAACCTCGATTATTCCGAAACCCACCGTGAATTGAAACCCATAGGTTGAGAACCCCTTATTTATAGTATAGTCAGAGAAATATAGTAGTGGATCCCACCCGGGCCTCCCGGGTTACACAATATAGGCGAAACTTTTATTTAATTGAAAAGACTAATAGATTTTTTGCATTTAATATTTAGTTTTTAAATAGATGAAATAAAAGATATATTTTAGTAGCAAACCTCGACTATTCGGCAAGCTACCAGTGGGTTGCGACCTATAGGTTGGAATCGCTTCTTTATAGTATAGATAGAGAGATAGACTAGGGGATCTTACCCGAGGTTCCCGGGTTACTGAATATAGGTGAAACTTTTTTTTAATTGAAAAGACTAATAGATTTATTACATTTAATATTTAGTTTTTAAACAGATGAAATAAAAGATATATTTTTGTAGAGAACCTCGATTATTCCGCAACCCACCAGTGGGTCACTACCCATTGTTTGGGAACCGCTTATTTAAAGTATAGATAGAGAGATAAACTAAGGGATACGACACGGGCTTCCCGGGTTACAGAATATAGGTGAAACTTTTATTTAATTGAAAATATTAATAATTTTTTACATTTAATATTTAGTTTTTAAATAGTTGAAATAAAAGATTTATTTTTGTAGCAAACCTCGATTATTCCGCAACCCACCATCGGATCACTACCCATTGGTTCGGAACCGCTTCTTTTTAGTATAGATAGAGAGATAAACTAAGGGATACGACCCGGGATTCCGAAATTTTTTTTAATTGAAAAGACCAATATATTTTTTACATTTAATATTTAGTTTTTAAACTGAGTAAATCAAAGAAATATCTCTATAACAAACCTCGATTATTCCGCAACCCACCAGTGGATTGCAACCCATAGGTTGAGAACCCCTTATTTGTAGTATAGTCAGAGAAATATAGTAGTGGATCCCACCCGGGCCTCCCGGGTTACAGAATATAGGCGAAACTTTTATTTAATTGAAAATACATTAAATTTTTTACATTTAATATTTAGTTTTTAAATAGATGAAATAAGAGATATATTTTTGTAGCAAACCTCGATTATTCCGCAACCCACCAGTGGGTCACTACCCATTCGTTTTGAACCGCTTCTTTATAGTATAGATAGAAAGATAATCTAAGGTTTACGACCCGAGCTTCCCGGGCTACGGAATACAGGCGAAACTTTTTTTTTTTAATTGAATAGACTAATAGATTATTTACATTTAATATTTAGTTTTTAAACTGAGTAAATCAAAGAAATATCTTTATAACAAACCTCGATTATTCCGCAACCCACCAGTGGATTGCAACCCATAGGTTGAGAACCCCTTATTTATAGAATAGTCAGAGAAATATAGTAGTGGATCCCACCCGGACCTCCCGGGTTACAGAATATAGGCGAAACTTTTATTTAATTGAAAATACTTTTAATTTTTTACATTTAATATTTCGTTTTTAAATAGATGAAATAATAGATATATTTTTGTAGGGAACCTCGTTTATTCCGCATCCCACCAGTGGGTCACTACCCATTTGTTTTGAACCGCTTCTTTATAGTATAGATAGAAAGATAATCTAAGGTTTCCGACCCGAGCTTCCCGGGCTACAGAATACAGGCGAAACTTTTTTTTAAATTGAATAGACTAATAGATTTTTTCCATTTAATATATAGTTTTTAAACTGAGTAAATCAAAGAAATATCTTTATAACAAACCTCGATTATTCCGAAACCCACCGTGAATTGAAACCCATAGGTTGAGAACCCCTTATTTGTAGTATAGTCAGAGAAATATAGTAGTGGATCCCACCCGGACCTCCCGGGTTACAGAATATAGGCGAAACTTTTATTTAATTGAAAATACATTAAATTTTTTACATTTAATATTTAGTTTTTAAATAGATGAAATAAAAGATATATTTTTGTAGCAAACCTCGATTATTCCGCAACCCACCAGTGGGTCACTACCCATTCGTTTTGAACCGCTTCTTTATAGTATAGATAGAAAGATAATCTAAGGTTTCCGGCCCGAGCTTCCCGGGCTACGGAATACAGGCGAAACATTTTTTTTATTGAAAAGACTAATAGATTTTTTGCATTTAATATTTAGTTTTTAAATAGATGAAATAAAAGATATATTTTAGTAGCAAACCTCGACTATTCGGCAAGCTACCAGTGGGTTGCGAAGGTTGGAATCGCTTCTTTATAGTATAGATAGAGAGATAGACTATGGGATCTTACCCGGGCTTCCCGGGTTACTGAATATAGGTGAAACTTTTTTTTTATTGAAAAGACTAATAAATTTTTTACATTTAATATTTAGTTTTTAAATAGATGAAATAAAAGATATATTTTTGTAGCAAACCTCGATTTTTCCGCAACCCACCAGTGGATCACTACCCATTCGTTGGGAACCTTTTCTTTATAGTATAGATAGAAAGATAAACTAAGGGATCCGACCCGGGCTTCCCGGGTTACAGAATACAGGCGAAACTTTTTTATAAATTGAATAGACTAATAGATTTTTTACATTTAATATTTAGTTTTTAAATAGGTGAAATAAAAGATATATTTTTGTAGCAAACCTCGATTATTCGGCAACCTACCAGTGGGTCGCGACCTATAGGTTGGAATCGCTTCTTTATTGTATACATAGAGAGATAGACTAGGGGATCTTACCCGAGGTTCCCGGGTTACTGAATATAGGTGAAACTTTTTTTTAATTGAAAAGACTAATAGATTTATTACATTTAATATTTAGTTTTTAAACAGATGAAATAAAAGATATATTTTTGTAGAGAACCTCGATTATTCCGCAACCCACCGGTGGGTCACTACCCATTGTTTGGGAACCGCTTATTTAAAGTATAGATAGAGAGATAAAATAAGGGATACGACACGGGCTTCCCGGGTTACAGAATATAGTCGAAATACTTTTTAATTGAAAAGACTAATAATTTTTTACATTTAATATTTAGTTTTTAAATAGTTGAAATAAAAGATTTATTTTTTTAGCAAACCTCGATTATTCGGCAACATACCAGTGGGTCGCGACCTATAGGTTGGAATCGCTTCTTTATAGTATAGATTGAGAGATAGACTAGGGGATTTTAACCGGGCTTCCCGGGTTACTGAATATAGGTGAAACTTTTATTTAATTGAAAATATTAATAATTTTTTACATTTAATATTTAGTTTTTAAATAGTTGAAATAAAAGATTTATTTTTGTAGCAAACCTCGATTATTCCGCAACCCACCATCGGATCACTACCCATTGGTTCGGAACCGCTTCTTTTTAGTATAGATAGAGAGATAAACTAAGGGATACGACCCAGGATTCCGAAATTTTTTTTAATTGAAAAGACCAATATATTTTTTACATTTAATATTTAGTTTTTAAACTGAGTAAATCAAAGAAATATCTCTATAACAAACCTCGATTATTCCGCAACCCACCAGTGGATTGCAACCCATAGGTTGAGAACCCCTTATTTATAGTATAGTCAGAGAAATATAGTAGTGGATCCCACCCGGGCCTCCCGGGTTACAGAATATAGGCGAAACTTTTATTTAATTGAAAATACATTAAATTTTTTACATTTAATATTTAGTTTTTAAATAGATGAAATAAAAGATATATTTTTGTAGGGAACCTCGTTTATTCCGCAACCCACCAGTGGGTCACTACCCATTCGTTTTGAACCGCTTCTTTATAGTATAGATAGAAAAATAATCTAAGGTTTACGACCCGAGCTTCCCGGGCTACGGAATACAGGAGAAACTTTTTTTTTAATTGAATAGACTAATAGATTATTTACATTTAATATTTAGTTTTTAAACTGAGTAAATCCAAGAAATATCTTTATAACAAACCTCGATTATTCCGCAACCCATAGGTTGAGAACCCCTTATTTATAGAATAGTCAGAGAAATATAGTAGTGAATCCCACCCGGGCCTCCCGGGTTACAGAATATAGGCGAAACTTTTATTTAATTGAAAATACTTTTAATTTTTTACATTTAATATTTAGTTTTTAAATAGATGAAATAAAAGATATATTTTTGTAGCAAACCTCGATTATTCGGCAACCTACCAGTGGGTCGCGACCTATAGGTTGGAATCGCTTCTTTATAGTATAGATTGAGAGATAGACTAGGGGATCTTAACCGGGCTTCCCGGGTTACAGAATATAGGCGAAACTTTTATTTAATTGAAAATCCTTTTAATTTTTTACATTTAATAATTAGTTTTTAAATAGATGAAATAAAAGATATATTTTTGTAGAGAACCTCGATTATTCCGCAACCAACCAGTGGGTCACTACCCATTCGTTTTGCACCGCTTCTTTATAGTATAGATAGAAAGATAATCTAAGGTTTCCGACCCGAGCTTCCCGGGCTACGGAATACAGGCGAAACTTTTTTTTTTAATTGAATAGACTAATGGATTTTTTACATTTAATATTTAGTTTTTAAACTGAGTAAATCAAAGAAATATCTTTATAACAAACCTCGATTATTCCGCAACCCACCAGTGGATTGCAACCCATAGGTTGAGAACCCCTTATTTATAGAATAGTCAGAGAAATATAGTAGTAGATCCCACCCGGGCCTCCCGGGTTACAGAATATAGGCGAAACTTTTATTTAATTGAAAATACATTAAATTTTTTACATTTAATATTTAGTTTTTAAATAGATGAAATAAAAGATATATTTTTGTAGCAAACCTCGATCATTCCGCAACCCACCAGTGGGTCACTACCCATTCGTTTTGAACCGCTTCTTTATAGTATAGATAGAAAGATAATCTAAGGTTTCCGACCCGAGCTTCCCGGGCTACGGAATACACGCGAAACTTTTTTTTTAATTGAATAGACTAATAGATTTTTTACATTTAATATTTAGTTTTTAAACTGAGTAAATCAAAGAAATATCTTTATAACAAACCTCGATTATTCCGCAACCCACCAGTGGATTGCAACCCATAGGTTGAGAACCCCTTATTTATAGAATAGTCAGAGAAATATAGTAGTGAATCCCACCCGGGCCTCCCGGATTACAGAATATAGGCGAAACTTTTATTTAATTGAAAATACTTTTAATTTTTTACATTTAATATTTAGTTTTTAAATAGATGAAATAAAAGATATATTTTTGTAGCAAACCTCGATTTTTCCGCAACCCACCAGTGGATCACTACCCATTCGTTGGGAACCGCTTCTTTATAGTATAGATAGAAAGATAAACTAAGGGATCCGACCCGGGCTTCCCGGGTTACAGAATACAGGCGAAACTTTTTTATAAATTGAATAGACTAATAGATTTTTTACATTTAATATTTAGTTTTTAAATAGGTGAAATAAAAGATATATTTTTGTAGCAAACCTCGATTATTCGGCAACCTACCAGTGGGTCGCGACCTATAGGTTGGAATCGCTTCTTTATAGTATAGATAGAGAGATAGACTAGTGGATCTTACCCGAGGTTCCCGGGTTACTGAATATAGATGAAACTTTTTTTTAATTGAAAAGACTAATAGATTTATTACATTTAATATTTAGTTTTTAAACAGATGAAATAAAGATATATTTTTGTAGAGAACCTCGATTATTCCGCAACCCACCAGTGGGTCACTATCCATTGTTTGGGAACCGCTTATTTAAAGTATAGATAGAGAGATAAACTAAGGGATACGACACGGGCTTCCCGGGTTACAGAATATAGGTGAAACTTTTATTTAACCCTCCGACTACCAGACGGGTCCAATGGACCCGATGGGTACATTCGAAATATTTATTCTAACCAGAAATTTCTTTAAAATAAACTAAATATGTAAACCAGACAATAATGAGTTAAGTAAATAAGTTCAATAGTTTTAAATAAGAATTCTGATGTGTAATATTTTTATAAAACTTGAGTAAAATTTTCGGTAGTTCTAGGGTTAATTGAAAATATTAATAATTTTTTACATTTAATATTTAGTTTTTAAATAGTTGAAATAAAAGATTTATTTTTGTAGCAAACCTCGATTATTCCGCAACCCACCATCTTATCACTACCCATTGGTTGGGAACCGCTTCTTTTTAGTATATATAGAGAGATAAACTAAGGGATCCGACCCGGGATTCCGAAACCTTTTCTTAATTGAAAAGACCAATAGATTTTTTACATTTAATATTTAGTTTTTAAACTGAGTAATTTAAATAAATATCTTTATAAAAAACATCGATTATTCCGCAACCCACCAGTGGATTGCAATCCATAGGTTGAGAACCCCTTATTTATAGTATAGTCAGAGAAATATAGTAGTGGATCCCACCCGGGCCTCCCGGGTTACAGAATATAGGCGAAACTTTTATTTAATTGAAAATACTTTTAATTTTTTACATTTAATATTTAGTTTTTAAATAGATGAAATAAAAGATATATTTTTTTAGAGAACCTCGATTATTCCGCAACCCACCAGTGGGTCACTACCCATTTGTTTTGAACCGCTTCTTTATAGTATAGATAGAAAGATAATCTAAGGTTTCCGACCCGAGGTTCCCGGGCTACAGTATACAGGCGAAACTTTTTTTTTTTTTTTTGAAAAGACTATTAGATTTATTACATTTAATATTTAGTTTTTAAACAGATGAAATAAAAGATATATTTTAGTAGCAAGCCTCGATTATTCGGCAACCTACCATCGTATCACTACCCATTGGTTGGGAACCGCTTCTTTTTAGTATATATAGAGAGATAAACTAAGGGATCCGACCCGGGATTCCGAAACCTTTTTTTAATTGAAAAGACCAATAGATTTTTTACATTTAATATTTAGTTTTTAAACTGAGTAATTTAAATAAATATCTTTATAAAAAACATCGATTATTCCGTAACCCACCAGTGGATTGCAATCCATAGGTTGAGAACCCCTTATTTATAGTATAGTCAGAGAAATATAGTAGTGGATCCCACCCGGGCCTCCCGGGTTACAGAATATAGGCGAAACTTTTATTTAATTGAAAATACTTTTAATTTTTTACATTTAATATTTAGTTTTTAAATAGATGAATTAAAAGATATATTTTTGTAGAGAACCTCGATTATTCCGCAACCCACCAGTGGGTCACTACCCATTGGTCGGGAACAGCTTATTTATAGTATAAATAGAGAGATAAACTAAGGGATCCGACCCGGGCTTTCCGGGTTACAGAATACAGGCGAAACTTTTTTTTTTTTTGAAAAGACTATTAGATTTATTACATTTAATATTTAGTTTTTAAACAGATGAAATAAAAGATATATTTTAGTAGCAAGCCTCGATTATTCGGCAACCTACCAGTGGGTCGCGACCTATAGGTTGGAATCGCTTCTTTATAGTATAGATAGAGAGATAGACTAGGGGATCTTACCCGAGCTTCCCGGGTTACTTAATATAAGTGAAACATTTTTTTAATTGAAAAGACTAATAGATTTATTACATTTAATATTTAGTTTTTAAACAGATGAAATAAAAGATATATTTTTGTAGAGAACCTCGATTATTCCGCAACCCACCAGTGGGTCACTACCCATTGTTTGGGAACCGCTTATTTGAAGTATAGATAGAGAGATAAACTAAGGGATACGACCCGGGCTTAGCGGGTTACAGAATATAGGCGAAATTCTTTTTAATTGAAAAGACTAATAATTTTTTACATTTAATATTTAGTTTTTAAATAGTTGAAATAAAAGATTTATTTTTGTAGCAAACCTCGATTATTCCGCAACCCACCATCATATCGCTACCCATTGGTTTGGAACCGCTTCTTTTTAGTATAGATAGAGAGATAAACTAAGGGATCCGACCCGGGATTCCGAAACTTTTTTTTTTATTGAAAAGACTAATAGATTTTTTGCATTTAATATTTAGTTTTTAAGTAGATGAAATAAAAGATATATTTTAGTAGCAAGCCTCGATTATTCGGCAACCTACCAGTGGGTTGCGACCTATAGGTTGGAATCGCTTCTTTATAGTATAGATAGAGAGATAGACTATGGGATCTTACCCGGGCTTCCCGGGTTACTGAATATAGGTGAAACTTTTTTTTTATTGAAAAGACTAATAGATTTTTTACAGTTAATATTTAGTTTTTAAATAGATGAAATAAAAGATATATTTTTGTAGCAAACCTCGATTTTTCCGCAACCCACCAGTGGATCACTACCCATTCGTTGGTAACCGCTTCTTTATAGTATAGATAGAAAGATAAACTAAGGGATCCGACCCGGGCTTCCCGGGTTACAGAATACAGGCGAAACTTTTTTATAAATTGAATAGACTAATAGATTTTTTACATTTAATATTTAGTTTTTAAATAGGTGAAATAAAAGATATATTTTTGTAGCAAACCTCGATTATTCGGCAACCTACCAGTGGGTCGCGACCTATAGGTTGGAATCGCTTCTTTATAGTATAGATTGAGAGATAGACTAGGGGATCTTAACCGGGCTTCCCGGGTTAAGAATATAGGCGAAACTTTTATTTAATTGAAAATCCTTTTAATTTTTTACATTTAATATTTAGTTTTTAAATAGATGAAATAAAAGATATATTTTTGTAGAGAACCTCGATTATTCCGCAACCCACCAGTGGGTCACTACCCATTTGTTTTGAACCGCTTCTTTATAGTATAGATAGAAAGATAATCTAAGGTTTCCGACCCGAGCTTCCCGGGCTACAGAATACAGGCGAAACTTTTTTTAAAATTGAATAGACTAATAGATTTTTTCCATTTATTATATAGTTTTTAAACTGAGTAAATCAAAGAAATATCTTTATAACAAACCTCGATTATTCCGAAACCCACCGTGAATTGAAACCCATAGGTTGAGAACCCCTTATTTATAGTATAGTCAGAGAAATATAGTAGTGGATCCCACCCGGGCCTCCCGGGTTACAGAATATAGGCGAAACTTTTATTTAATTGAAAATACTTTTAATTTTTTACATTTAATATTTAGTTTTTAAATAGATGAAATAAAAGATATATTTTTGTAGCAAACCTCGATTATTCCGCAACCCACCAGTGGGTCACTACCCATTCGTTTTGAACCGCTTCTTTATAGTATAGATAGAAAGATAATCTAAGGTTTCCGACCCGAGCTTCCCGGGCTACGGAATACAGGCGAAACTTTTTTTTTAATTGAATAGACTAATAGATTTTTTACATTTAATATTTAGTTTTTAAACTGAGTAAATCAAAGAAATATCTTTATAACAAACCTCGATTATTCCGCAACCCACCAGTGGATTGCAACCCATAGGTTGAGAACCCCTTATTTATAGAATAGTCAGAGAAATATAGTAGTGAATCCCACCCGGGCCTCCCGGATTACAGAATATAGGCGAAACTTTTATTTAATTGAAAATACTTTTAATTTTTTACATTTAATATTTAGTTTTTAAATAGATGAAATAAAAGATATATTTTTGTAGCAAACCTCGATTTTTCCGCAACCCACCAGTGGATCACTACCCATTGGTTGGGAACCGCTTCTTTATAGTATAGATAGAAAGATAAACTAAGGGATCCGACCCGGGCTTCCCGGGTTACAGAATACAGGCGAAACTTTTTTATAAATTGAATAGACTAATAGATTTTTTACATTTAATATTTAGTTTTTAAATAGGTGAAATAAAAGATATATTTTTGTAGCAAACCTCGATTATTCGGCAATCTACCAGTGGGTCGCGACCTATATGTTGGAATCGCTTCTTTATAGTATAGATAGAGAGATAGACTAGGGGATCTTACCCGAGGTTCCCGGGTTACTGAATATAGGTGAAACTTTTTTTTAATTGAAAAGACTAATAGATTTATTACATTTAATATTTAATTTTTAAACAGATGAAATAAAAGATATATTTTTGTAGAGAACCTCGATTATTCCGCAACCCACCAGTGGGTCACTACCCATTGTTTGGGAACCGCTTATTTAAAGTATAGATAGAGAGATAAACTAAGGGATACGACACGGGCTTCCCGGGTTACAGAATATAGGTGAAACTTTTATTTAATTGAAAATATTAATAATTTTTTACATTTAATATTTAGTTTTTAAATAGTTGAAATAAAAGATTTATTTTTGTAGCAAACCTCGATTATTCCGCAACCCACCATCGTATCACTACCCATTGGTTGGGAACCGCTACTTTTTAGTATATATAGAGAGATAAACTAAGGGATCCGACCCGGGATTCCGAAACCTTTTTTTAATTGAAAAGACCAATAGATTTTTTACATTTAATATTTAGTTTTTAAACTGAGTAAATTAAAGAAATATCTTTATAAAAAACATCGATTATTCCGCAACCCACCAGTGGATTGCAACCCATAGGTTGAGAACCCCTTATTTATAGTATAGTCAGAGAAATATAGTAGTGGATCCCACCCGGGCCTCCCGGGTTACAGAATATAGGCGAAACTTTTATTTAATTGAAAATACTTTTAATTTTTTACATTTAATATTTAGTTTTTAAATAGATGAAATAAAAGATATACTTTTGTAGAGAACCTCGATTATTCCGCAACCCACCAGTGGGTCACTACCCATTTGTTTTGAACCGCTTCTTTATAGTATAGATAGAAAGATAATCTAAGGTTTCCGACCCGAGCTTCCCGGGCTACAGAATACAGGCGAAACTTTTTTTTAAATTGAATAGACTAATAGATTTTTTACATTTAATATATAGTTTTTAAACTGAGTAAATCAAAGAAATATCTTTATAACAAACATCGATTATTCCGCAACCCACCAGTGGATTGCAACCCATAGGTTGAGTACCCCTTATTTATAGTATAGTCAGAGAAATATAGTAGTGGATCCCACCCGGGCCTCCCGGGTTACAGAATATAGGCGAAACTTTTATTTAATTGAAAATACTTTTAATTTTTTACATTTAATATTTAGTTTTTAAATAGATGAAATAAAAGATATATTTTTGTAGAGAACCTCGATTATTCCGCAACCCACCAGTGGGTCACTACCCATTGGTTGGGAACAGCTTATTTATAGTATAAATAGAGAGATAAACTAAGGGATCCGACCCGGGCTTTCCGGGTTACAGAATACAGGCGAAACTTTTTTTCTTTTTTGAAAAGACTATTAGATTTCTTACATTTAATATTTAGTTTTTAAACAGATGAAATAAAAGATATATTTTAGTAGCAAGCCTCGATTACTCGGCAACCTACCAGTGGGTCGCGACCTATAGGTTGGAATCGCTTCTTTATAGTATAGATAGAGAGATAGACTAGGGGATCTTACCCGAGCTTCCCGGGTTACTTAATATAAGTGAAACATTTTTTTAATTGAAAAGACTAATAGATTATTACATTTAATATTTAGTTTTTAAACAGATGAAATAAAAGATATATTTTTGTAGAGAACCTCGATTGTTCCGCAACCCACCAGTGGGTCACTACCCATTGTTTGGGAACCGCTTATTTAAAGTATAGATAGAGAGATAAACTAAGCGATACGACCCGGGCTTAGCGGGTTACAGAATATAGGCGAAATTCTTTTTAATTGAAAAGACTAATAATTTTTTACATTTAATATTTAGTTTTTAAATAGTTGAAATAAAAGATTTATTTTTGTAGCAAACCTCGATTATTCCGCAACCCACCATCATATCGCTACCCATTGGTTTGGAACCGCTTCTTTTTAGTATAGATAGAGAGATAAACTAAGGGATCCGACCCGGGATTCCGAAACTTTTTTTTTATTGAAAAGACTAATAGATCTTTTGCATTTAATATTTAGTTTTTAAATAGATGAAATAAAAGATATATTTTAGAAGCAAACCTCGACTATTCGTCAACCTACCTTTGGGTTGCGACCTATAGGTTGGAGTCGCTTCTTTATAGTATATATAGAGAGATAGACTGTGGGATCTTATCCGGGCTTCCCGGGTTACTGAATATAGGTGAACCATTTTGTTAATTGAAAAGACTAATAGATTTATTACATTTAATATTTAGTTTTTAAACAGATGAAATAAAAGATATGTTTTTGTAGAAAACCTCGATTATTCCGCAACCCACCAGTAGATTGCGACCCATAGGTTGAGAACCGCTTCTTTATAGTATAGTTAAACTAGTGGATCCGATCCGGACCTCCCGGGTTACAGAATACAGGCAAAACTTTTTTTTTTTAATTGAAGAGGCTAATATATTTTTTACATTTAATATTTAGTTTTCAAATAGATGAAATAAAATATATATTTTTGTAGCAAACCTCGATTATTCCGCACCATACCAGTGGGTCCCGACTTATAGGTTCGAACCGCTTCGTTATAGCATAGATAGAGAAAGAGACTAGAGGAACCGACCCGGGCTTCCCGGGTTGCTGAATACAGGCGAAACTTTTTTTTTAATTGAAAAGACTAAAAATTTTTTACATTTAATATTTAATTTTTAAACACATGAAATAAAAGATATATTTTTGTAGCAAACCTCGATTATTCGGCAACATACCACTGGGTCTTGACAAATAGGTTGGTATCGTTTCTTTATAGTATAGATAGAGAGATAGACTATGGGATCTTACCCGGGCTTCCCAGGTTAATGCATATAGGTGAAACTTTTTTTAATTAACAAGACTAATAGATTTATTATATTTAATATTTAGTTTTTAAACAGATGAAATAAAAGATATATTTTTGTAGCAAACCTCGATTTTTCCGCAAACCACCAGTGGGTTGCGACCCATAGGTTGAGAACCTCTTCTTTATAGTATAATTACAGAAATAGACTAGTGGATCCGACCCGGGCCTCCAGGGTTACAGAATACAGGCAAAACTTTTGTTTTAATTGAATAGACTAATAGATTTTAAAAATTTAATTTTTAGTTTTTAAACAAAGTAAATCAAAGACATATCTTTGTAGCAAACCTCGATTATTCCTCAACCCACCAGTGGATTGCGACCCATAGGTTGAGAACCGCATCTTTATAGTATAATTAAAGAAATAGACTAGTGGATCCGACCTGGGCCTCCCGAGTTACAGAATATAGGCGAAACATTTATTTAATTGAAAAGATTAATAGATTTTTTACATTTAAAATTTAGTTTTTAAATAGATGAAATAAAAGATATATTTTTGTAGCAAACCTCGATTATTCCGCAACCCACCAGTGGGTCACTACCCATTCGTTTTGAACCGCTTCTTTATAGTATAGATAGAAAGATAATCTAAGGTTTCCGACCCGAGCTTCCCGGGCTACAAAATACAGGCAAATCTTTTTTTTAAATTGAATAGACTAATAGATTTTGTACATTTAATATTTAGTTTTTAAACTGAGTAAATCAAAGAAATATCTTTATAACAAACCTCGATTATTCCGCAACCCACCAGTGGATTGCAACCCATAGGTTGAGAACCCCTTATTTATAGAATAGTCAGAGAAATATAAAAGTGGATCCCACCCGGGCCTCCCGGGTTACAGAATATAGGCGAAACTTTTATTTAATTGAAAATACATTAAATTTTTTACATTTAATATTTAGTTTTTAAATAGATGAAATAAAAGATATATTTTTGTAGCAAACGTCGATTATTCCGCAACCCACCAGTGGGTCACTACCCATTCGTTTTGAACCGCTTCTTTATAGTATAGATAGAAAGATAATCTAAGGTTTCCGACCCGAGCTTCCCGGGAGACGGAATACAAGCGAAACTTTTTTTTTAATTGAATAGACTAATAGATTTTTTACATTTAATATTTAGTTTTTAAACTGAGTAAATCAAAGAAATATCTTTATAACAAACCTCGATTATTCCGCAACCCACCAGTGGATTGCAACCCATAGGTTGAGAACCCCTTATTTATAGAATAGTCAGAGAAATATAGTAGTGAATCCCACCCGGGCCTCCCGGATTACAGAATATAGGCGAAACTTTTATTTAATTGAAAATACTTTTAATTTTTTACATTTAATATTTAGTTTTTAAATAGATGAAATAAAAGATATATTTTTGTAGCAAACCTCGATTTTTCCGCAACCCACCAGTGGATCACTACCCATTGGTTGGGAACCGCTTCTTTATAGTATAGATAGAAAGATAAACTAAGGGATCCGACCCGGGCTTCCCGGGTTACAGAATACAGGCGAAACTTTTTTATAAATTGAATAGACTAATAGATTTTTTACATTTAATATTTAGTTTTTAAATAGGTGAAATAAAAGATATATTTTTGTAGCAAACCTCGATTATTCGGCAATCTACCAGTGGGTCGCGACCTATATGTTGGAATCGCTTCTTTATAGTATAGATAGAGAGATAGACTAGGGGATCTTACCCGAGGTTCCCGGGTTACTGAATATAGGTGAAACTTTTTTTTAATTGAAAAGACTAATAGATTTATTACATTTAATATTTAATTTTTAAACAGATGAAATAAAAGATATATTTTTGTAGAGAACCTCGATTATTCCGCAACCCACCAGTGGGTCACTACCCATTGTTTGGGAACCGCTTATTTAAAGTATAGATAGAGAGATAAACTAAGGGATACGACACGGGCTTCCCGGGTTACAGAATATAGGTGAAACTTTTATTTAATTGAAAATATTAATAATTTTTTACATTTAATATTTAGTTTTTAAATAGTTGAAATAAAAGATTTATTTTTGTAGCAAACCTCGATTATTCCGCAACCCACCATCGTATCACTACCCATTGGTTGGGAACCGCTACTTTTTAGTATATATAGAGAGATAAACTAAGGGATCCGACCCGGGATTCCGAAACCTTTTTTTAATTGAAAAGACCAATAGATTTTTTACATTTAATATTTAGTTTTTAAACTGAGTAAATTAAAGAAATATCTTTATAAAAAACATCGATTATTCCGCAACCCACCAGTGGATTGCAACCCATAGGTTGAGAACCCCTTATTTATAGTATAGTCAGAGAAATATAGTAGTGGATCCCACCCGGGCCTCCCGGGTTACAGAATATAGGCGAAACTTTTATTTAATTGAAAATACTTTTAATTTTTTACATTTAATATTTAGTTTTTAAATAGATGAAATAAAAGATATACTTTTGTAGAGAACCTCGATTATTCCGCAACCCACCAGTGGGTCACTACCCATTTGTTTTGAACCGCTTCTTTATAGTATAGATAGAAAGATAATCTAAGGTTTCCGACCCGAGCTTCCCGGGCTACAGAATACAGGCGAAACTTTTTTTTAAATTGAATAGACTAATAGATTTTTTACATTTAATATATAGTTTTTAAACTGAGTAAATCAAAGAAATATCTTTATAACAAACATCGATTATTCCGCAACCCACCAGTGGATTGCAACCCATAGGTTGAGTACCCCTTATTTATAGTATAGTCAGAGAAATATAGTAGTGGATCCCACCCGGGCCTCCCGGGTTACAGAATATAGGCGAAACTTTTATTTAATTGAAAATACTTTTAATTTTTTACATTTAATATTTAGTTTTTAAATAGATGAAATAAAAGATATATTTTTGTAGAGAACCTCGATTATTCCGCAACCCACCAGTGGGTCACTACCCATTGGTTGGGAACAGCTTATTTATAGTATAAATAGAGAGATAAACTAAGGGATCCGACCCGGGCTTTCCGGGTTACAGAATACAGGCGAAACTTTTTTTCTTTTTTGAAAAGACTATTAGATTTCTTACATTTAATATTTAGTTTTTAAACAGATGAAATAAAAGATATATTTTAGTAGCAAGCCTCGATTACTCGGCAACCTACCAGTGGGTCGCGACCTATAGGTTGGAATCGCTTCTTTATAGTATAGATAGAGAGATAGACTAGGGGATCTTACCCGAGCTTCCCGGGTTACTTAATATAAGTGAAACATTTTTTTAATTGAAAAGACTAATAGATTATTACATTTAATATTTAGTTTTTAAACAGATGAAATAAAAGATATATTTTTGTAGAGAACCTCGATTGTTCCGCAACCCACCAGTGGGTCACTACCCATTGTTTGGGAACCGCTTATTTAAAGTATAGATAGAGAGATAAACTAAGCGATACGACCCGGGCTTAGCGGGTTACAGAATATAGGCGAAATTCTTTTTAATTGAAAAGACTAATAATTTTTTACATTTAATATTTAGTTTTTAAATAGTTGAAATAAAAGATTTATTTTTGTAGCAAACCTCGATTATTCCGCAACCCACCATCATATCGCTACCCATTGGTTTGGAACCGCTTCTTTTTTGTATAGATAGAGAGATAAACTAAGGGATCCGACCCGGGATTCCGAAACTTTTTTTTTATTGAAAAGACTAATAGATTTTTTGCATTTAATATTTAGTTTTTAAATAGATGAAATAAAAGATATATTTTAGAAGCAAACCTCGACTATTCGTCAACCTACCTTTGGGTTGCGACCTATAGGTTGGAGTCGCTTCTTTATAGTATATATAGAGAGATAGACTGTGGGATCTTATCCGGGCTTCCCGGGTTACTGAATATAGGTGAACCATTTTGTTAATTGAAAAGACTAATAGATTTATTACATTTAATATTTAGTTTTTAAACAGATGAAATAAAAGATATGTTTTTGTAGAAAACCTCGATTATTCCGCAACCCACCAGTAGATTGCGACCCATAGGTTGAGAACCGCTTCTTTATAGTATAGTTAAACTAGTGGATCCGATCCGGACCTCCCGGGTTACAGAATACAGGCAAAACTTTTTTTTTTTAATTGAAGAGGCTAATATATTTTTTACATTTAATATTTAGTTTTCAAATAGATGAAATAAAATATATATTTTTGTAGCAAACCTCGATTATTCCGCACCATACCAGTGGGTCCCGACTTATAGGTTCGAACCGCTTCGTTATAGCATAGATAGAGAAAGAGACTAGAGGAACCGACCCGGGCTTCCCGGGTTGCTGAATACAGGCGAAACTTTTTTTTTAATTGAAAAGACTAAAAATTTTTTACATTTAATATTTAATTTTTAAACACATGAAATAAAAGATATATTTTTGTAGCAAACCTCGATTATTCGGCAACATACCACTGGGTCTTGACCAATAGGTTGGTATCGTTTCTTTATAGTATAGATAGAGAGATAGACTATGGGATCTTACCCGGGCTTCCCAGGTTAATGCATATAGGTGAAACTTTTTTTAATTAACAAGACTAATAGATTTATTATATTTAATATTTAGTTTTTAAACAGATGAAATAAAAGATATATTTTTGTAGCAAACCTCGATTTTTCCGCAAACCACCAGTGGGTTGCGACCCATAGGTTGAGAACCTCTTCTTTATAGTATAATTACAGAAATAGACTAGTGGATCCGACCCGGGCCTCCAGGGTTACAGAATACAGGCAAAACTTTTGTTTTAATTGAATAGACTAATAGATTTTAAAAATTTAATTTTTAGTTTTTAAACAAAGTAAATCAAAGACATATCTTTGTAGCAAACCTCGATTATTCCTCAACCCACCAGTGGATTGCGACCCATAGGTTGAGAACCGCATCTTTATAGTATAATTAAAGAAATAGACTAGTGGATCCGACCTGGGCCTCCCGAGTTACAGAATATAGGCGAAACATTTATTTAATTGAAAAGATTAATAGATTTTTTACATTTAAAATTTAGTTTTTAAATAGATGAAATAAAAGATATATTTTTGTAGCAAACCTCGATTATTCCGCAACCCACCAGTGGGTCACTACCCATTCGTTTTGAACCGCTTCTTTATAGTATAGATAGAAAGATAATCTAAGGTTTCCGACCCGAGCTTCCCGGGCTACAAAATACAGGCAAATCTTTTTTTTAAATTGAATAGACTAATAGATTTTGTACATTTAATATTTAGTTTTTAAACTGAGTAAATCAAAGAAATATCTTTATAACAAACCTCGATTATTCCGCAACCCACCAGTGGATTGCAACCCATAGGTTGAGAACCCCTTATTTATAGAATAGTCAGAGAAATATAAAAGTGGATCCCACCCGGGCCTCCCGGGTTACAGAATATAGGCGAAACTTTTATTTAATTGAAAATACATTAAATTTTTTACATTTAATATTTAGTTTTTAAATAGATGAAATAAAAGATATATTTTTGTAGCAAACCTCGATTATTCCGCAACCCACCAGTGGGTCACTACCCATTCGTTTTGAACCGCTTCTTTATAGTATAGATAGAAAGATAATCTAAGGTTTCCGACCCGAGCTTCCCGGGAGACGGAATACAGGCGAAACTTTTTTTTTAATTGAATAGACTAATAGATTTTTTACATTTAATATTTAGTTTTTAAACTGAGTAAATCAAAGAAATATCTTTATAACAAACCTCGATTATTCCGCAACCCACCAGTGGATTGCAACCCATAGGTTGAGAACCCCTTATTTATAGAATAGTCAGAGAAATATAAAAGTGGATCCCACCAGGGCCTCCCGGGTTACAGAATATAGGCGAAACTTTTATTTAATTGAAAATACATTAAATTTTTTACATTTAATTTTTAGTTTTTAAATAGATGAAATAAAAGATATATTTTTGTAGCAAACCTCGATTATTCCGCAACCCACCAGTGGGTCACTACCCATTCGTTTTGAACCGCTTCTTTATAGTATAGATAGAAAGATAATCTAAGGTTTCCGACCCGAGCTTCCCGGGCTACGGAATACAGGCGAAACTTTTTTTTTAATTGAATAGACTAATAGATTTTTTACATTTAATATTTAGTTTTTAAACTGAGTAAATCAAAGAAATATCTTTATAACAAACCTCGATTATTCCGCAACCCACCAGTGGATTGCAACCCATAGGTTGAGAACCCCTTATTTATAGAATAGTCAGAGAAATATAGTAGTGAATCCCACCCGGGCCTCCCGGATTACAGAATATAGGCGAAACTTTTATTTAATTGAAAATACTTTTAATTTTTTACATTTAATATTTAGTTTTTAAATAGATGAAATAAAAGATATATTTTTGTAGCAAACCTCGATTTTTCCGCAACCCACCAGTGGATCACTACCCATTGGTTGGGAACCGCTTCTTTATAGTATAGATAGAAAGATAAACTAAGGGATCCGACCCGGGCTTCCCGGGTTACAGAATACAGGCGAAACTTTTTTATAAATTGAATAGACTAATAGATTTTTTACATTTAATATTTAGTTTTTAAATAGGTGAAATAAAAGATATATTTTTGTAGCAAACCTCGATTATTCGGCAATCTACCAGTGGGTCGCGACCTATAGGTTGGAATCGCTTCTTTATAGTATAGATAGAGAGATAGACTAGGGGATCTTACCCGAGGTTCCCGGGTTACTGAATATAGGTGAAACTTTTTTTTAATTGAAAAGACTAATAGATTTATTACATTTAATATTTAATTTATAAACAGATGAAATAAAAGATATATTTTTGTAGAGAACCTCGATTATTCCGCAACCCACCAGTGGGTCACTACCCATTGTTTGGGAACCGGTTATTTAAAGTATAGATAGAGAGATAAACTAAGGGATACGACACGGGCTTCCCGGGTTACAGAATATAGGTGAAACTTTTATTTAATTGAAAATATTAATAATTTTTTACATTTAATATTTAGTTTTTAAATAGTTGAAATAAAAGATTTATTTTTGTAGCAAACCTCGATTATTCCGCAACCCACCATCGTATCACTACCCATTGGTTGGGAACCGCTACTTTTTAGTATATATAGAGAGATAAACTAAGGGATCCGACCCGGGATTCCGAAACCTTTTTTTAATTGAAAAGACCAATAGATTTTTTACATTTAATATTTAGTTTTTAAACTGAGTAAATTAAAGAAATATCTCTATAAAAAACATCGATTATTCCGCAACCCACCAGTGGATTGCAACCCATAGGTTGAGAACCCCTTATTTATAGTATAGTCACAGAAATATAGTAGTGGATTCCACCCGGGCCTCCCGGGTTAGAGAATATGGGCGAAACTTTTATTTAATTGAAAATACTTTTAATTTTTTACATTTAATATTTAGTTTTTAAATAGATGAAATAAAAGATATATTTTTGTAGCAAACCTCGATTATTCGGCAACCTACCAGTGGGTCGCGACCTATAGGTTGGAATCGCTTCTTTATAGTATAGATAGAGAGATAGACTAGGGGATCTTACCCGAGGTTCCCGGGTTACTGAATATAGGTGAAACTTTTTTTATTTGAAAAGACTAGTAGATTTATTACATTTAATATTTAGTTTTTAAACAGATGAAATAAAAGATATATTTTTGTAGAGAACCTCGATTATTCCGCAACCCACCAGTGGGTCACTACCCATTGTTTGGGAACCGCTTATTTAAAGTATAGATAGAGAGATAAACTAAGGGATACGACACGGGCTTCCCGGGTTACAGAATATAGGTGAAACTTTTATTTAATTGAAAATATTAATAATTTTTTACATTTAATATTTAGTTTTTAAATAGTTGAAATAAAAGATTTATTTTTGTAGCAAACCTCGATTATTCCGCAACCCACCATCGTATCACTACCCATTGGTTGGGAACCGCTTCTTTTTAGTATAGATAGAGAGATAAACTAACGGATCCGACCCGGGATTCCGAAACCTTTTTTTAATTGAAAAGACCAATAGATTTTTTACATTTAATATTTAGTTTTTAAACTGAGTAAATCAAAGAAATATCTTTATAACAAACCTCGATTATTCCGCAACCCACCAGTGGATTGCAACCCATAGGTTGAGAACCCCTTATTTATAGTATAGTCAGAGAAATATAGTAATGGATCCCACCCGGGCCTCCCGGGTTTCAGAATATAGGCGGAACTTTTATTTAATTGAAAATACATTAAATTTTTTGCATTTAATATTTAGTTTTTTAAATAGATGAAATAAAAGATATATTTTTGTAGCAAATCTCGATTATTCCGCAACCCACCAGTGGGTCACTACCCATTCGTGTTGTACCGCTTCTTTATAGTATAGATAGAAAGATAATCTAAGGTTTCCGACCCGAGCTTCCCGGGCTACGGAATACACTCGAAATTTTTTTTTTAATTGAATAGACTAATAGATTTTTTACATTTAATATTTAGTTTTTAAACTGAGTAAATCAAAGAAATATCTTTATAACAAACCTCGATTATTCCGCAACCCACCAGTGGATTGCAAACCATAGGTTGAGAACCCCTTATTTATAGAATAGTCAGAGAAATATAGTAGTGAATCCCACCCGGGCCTCCCGGGTTACAGAATATAGGCGAAACTTTTATTTAATTGAAAATACTTTTAATTTTTTACATTTAATATTTAGTTTTTAAATAGATGAAATAAAAGATATATTTTTGTAGAGAACCTCGTTTATTCCGCAACCCACCAGTGGGTCACTACCCATTGGTTGGGAACAGCTTATTTATAGTATAGATAGAAAGATAAACTAAGGGATCCGACCCGGGCTTCCCGGGTTACAGAATACAGGCGAAACTTTTTTATAAATTGAATAGGCTAATAGATTTTTTACATTTAATATTTAGTTTTTAAATAGGTGAAATAAAAGATATATTTTTGTAGCAAACCTCGATTATTCGGCAACCTACCAGTGGGTCGCGACCTATAGGTTGGAATCGCTTCTTTATAGTATAGATAGAGAGATAGACTAGGGGATCTTACCCGGGCTTCCCGGGTTACTGAATATAGGTGAAACTTTTTTTTTTATTGAAAAGACTAATAGATTTATTACATTTAATATTTAGTTTTTAAACAGATGAAATAAATGATATATTTTTGTAGAGAACCTCGATTATTCCGCAACCCACCAGTAGGTCACTACCCATTGTTTGGGAACCGCTTATTTAAAGTATAGATAGAGAGATAAACTAAGGAATACGACCCGGGCTCCCCGTGTTACAGAATACAGGCGAAATTTTTTTTTAATTGAAAAGACTAATAGATTTATTACATTTAATATTTAGTTTTTAAATAGTTGAAATAAAAAATTTATTTTTGTAGCAAACCTCGATTATTCCGCAACCCACCATCGGATCACTACCCATTGGTTCGGAACCGCTTCTTTTTAGTATAGATAGAGAGATAAACTAAGGGATACGACCCGGGATTCCGAAACTTTTTTTTAATATAAAAGACCAATATATTTTTTACATTTAATATTTAGTTTTTAAACTGAGTAAATCAAAGAAATATCTTTATATCAAACCTCGATTATTCCGCAACCCACCAATGGATTGCAACCCATAGGTTGAGAAACCCTTATTTATCGTATAGTCAGAGAAATATAGTAGTGGATCACACCCGGGCCTCCCGGGTTACAGAATATAGGCGAAACTTTTATTTAATTGAAAATACTTTTAATTTTTTACATTTAATATTTAGTTTTTAAATAGATGAAATAAAAGATATATTTTTGTAGCAAACCTCGATTATTCCGAAACCCACCAGTGGGTCACTACTCATTCGTTTTGAACCGCTTCTTTATAGTATAGATTGATAGAAAATCTAAGGTTTCCGACCCGAGCTTCCCGGGCTACAAAATACAGGCGAAACTTTTTTTTAAATTGAATAGACTAATAGATTTTGTACATTTAATATTTAGTTTTTAAACTGAGTAAATCAAAGAAATATCTTTATAGCAAACCTCGATTATTCCGCAACCCACAAGTGGATTGCGACCCATAGGTTGAGAACCGCTTCTTTTTAGTATAGTCAGAGAAATATAGTAGTGGATCCGACCCGGGCCTCCCGGGTTACTGAATATAGGCGAAACTTTTATTTAATTGAAAATACTTTTAATTTTTTACATTTAATATTTAGTTTTTAAATAGATGAAATAAAAGATATATTTTTGTAGCAGACCTCGATTATTCGGCAACCTACCAGTGTGTCGCGACCTATAGGTTGGAATCGCTTCTTTGTAGTATAGATAGAGAGATAGACTAGGGGATCTTACCCGGGCTTCCCGGGTTACTGAATATAGGTGAAACTTTTTTTTATTGAAAAGACTAATAAATTTATTACATTTAATATTTAGTTTTTAAACAGATGAAATAAAAGATATATTTTTGTAGAGAACCTCGATTATTCCGCAACCCACCAGTGGGTCACTACCCATTGTTTGGGAACCGCTTATTTAAAGTATAGATAGCGAGATAAACTAAGGAATACGACCCGGGCTCCCCGGGTTACAGAATACAGGCGAAATTTTTTTTAATTGAAAAGACTAATAGATTTATTACATTTAATATTTAGTTTTTAAATAGATGAAATAAAAGATACATTTTTGTAGCAAACCTCGATTATTCGGCAACCTACTAGTGGGTCGCGATCTATAGGTTGGCATCGCTTCTTTATAGTTGTCTGAGCGAAGCGAAATCTAATACTCAAAGCAATATTACAGCTACGATTGATATTAAGGCCATGTCCTACTGAAAAAAAAAGCCCCAATAAAAATTTTCGTCAAGCATAACTCAAAAAATATTTGCCGGATTTCCTTTCTGATTGCACCAGAAGGTACCTATGAGGGTCGCCTACTGAATGCACCTACTATGAAAAATAAGTTCCAAACCACTTAAATATTATTTAAAAAATCTGATAAAAAAGCAAAATTTATCTGCATACGTCACAGATATTTGTTGTGCGTCACTTTCACTGGTAGATGTTTTCGTAGACAACTGGTTTGAAGGCATGGAGTAAATAATAATAAAAAAACGCACGCAGTAATAATGAAGTGCCATAAAAATTTCAATTTAATTAAACAGGAAAAGAAATCTGTTATTATATTAAAAAGAAAAAAGGCATAAAGACTTGATATTTTGCGATAATCTTTCAATAGCATTTTTTAATCGCCAAAAGCATATTTTATATTTCGCTTGTGAAAATTAGAAACAATTATATGACGTTTAATAAAATATTTTGCTTTAGAGCATTATTTTTTCTTATTTTCTTTTTTTTATGGTTTCGTACATCTGACAAAACCTTATTCGTCTCGCGGCTCTGTCTGTCTGTCTGTCTGTCCGTCTGCCACAAAGCCCGTTCTCAGAAACTATACATGTTGGAGACTTGAAATTTTGCATACTTATTGCTGAACACCACATATCATACGACAAATCATAAAATTTTGAAAAAGTCGTACATTTAATCCTTTGGGCTCCACATATGTATTTTAAACAATTCTTTCTAAGTGAGCCCTAATTAGGTTGGAGGCGTGAAATTTTACATACTTATAGCTGAACACCTCACATCAAATGACAAACTGTAAAATTTTGAAAAAGTCGTTCATTTAACACTTTGAGCACCCAAATGTGTATTTTAAACAATTCTTTCTAAGTGAGCCCTAATTAGTTTGGAGGCGTGAAATTTTGCATACTTATAGCTGAACATCTCACATCAAATGAAAACTATAAATTTTTGAAAAAGTCGTTCATTTAACCCTTTGAGCTCCCACATATGTATTTTAAACAATTCTTTCTAAGTGAGCCCTAATTAGGTTGGAGGCGTGAAATTTTACATACTTATAGCTGAACACCTCACATCAAATGACAAACTATAAAATTTTGAAAAAGTCGTTCATTTAACACTTTGAGCACCCAAATGTGTATTTTAAACAATTCTTTCTAAGTGAGCCCTAATTAGGTTGGAGGCGTGAAATTTTGCATACTTATAGCTGAACACCTCACATTAAATGAAAAACTATAAAATTTTGAAAAAGTCGTACATTTAACCCTTCGGGCTCCCACATGTGTACTTTAAACAATTCTTTCTAAGTGAGTACCTAATTAGGTTGGAGGCGTGAATTTTGGCATATTTATAGCTGATCACATCACATCAAACTACATATCATAAAATTTTGAAAAAGTCGTACATTTAACCCTTTGAGCTCCCACATGGGTACTTTAAGCGATTCTTTCTAAGTGAATACCTAATTAGGTTGGAGGCGTGAAAGTTTGCATACTTATAGCTGAACACCTCGTATCAAATGACAAACCATAAAATTTTGAAAAAGCCGTACATTTAACCCTTTGAGCTCCCACATGTGTATTTTAAACAATTCTTTCTAAGTGAGCCCCTACTTAGGTTGGAGGCGTGAAATTTTGCATAATTATAGCAGAACACCTGAGGCCAGGCGACAAATCATAAAATCTTGAAAAAGTCTTACGTTTAATCCATTGAGCTACCACATATGTATTTTAAGCAATTTTTTCTAAGAGAGCCCCTAATTAAGTTGGAGACATGAATTTTTGCATACGTATAGATGAATATCTTAGACCACACGGCAAATCATAAAATTTTCAAAAAGTCTAACATTATTTACTCCTCCGGGACTTGGGTATTTTAAGCAATTTTTCTAACCTCCGCTCTTTTCACCCGGGGAGCACTTTTCAACCTTTTGCCGACACCCCTTTGACCATTCATTCATATTATGCACCATAGCCTTACATATTTTAGTCCCAATTTTTACCGCCAGAGGCTACTTCTTATCTCGGGTGCTATCGGCCCAATCCCTTCGACTAATATATCTATGGATAATCTATAAAACGGAGTTTTGTTCGGATAGAGGTTTGTTTAGAATAGAGTGCGCCCCTGGTTGCGGAATGTGGAACTAAGAGTTTTTTCAAAAGGATAAAGTGTTTTGAAAGGAATATTAAACGAAACCCTCTGTGCAATCAGTGATCACACTTACCTACTTGTTTACTATAGTTATGCATACTATAAAGTGCGTATAAAGGCTATAGTTCATATACAGGGCTACAAAAATGAATTCGTAAAGGTTACTGAGTATGAGCATAAATTGCTTAAAGGTGGGTTTTAAAGGAGTTATTCATTTTTACGCCGAACTGAATTTAGTGTATTAAGAAATATTTGTAGAATATAGATAAAATGATTTACAGGGCCACGCAAAGAGTTGGATACATGGCCGTCTATGGGTGATAATTTCTGGAAATGTGATTTCAGTAGTTTTAAGCGTGTTTTAGTTTGAATTAAATTTTAGCTAAATAGTGGCATGTAATAAAGGTACTATGTAAACTACAGGGCTGTAAAAAAGTATTCAAGTATGTTTTTATATATTAGTATAAATTGCTGAAAGATGAATTTCAACCTGTTATGCATTTTCTTGCTAAACTAAATTTTCCCATTATATAGTGTATATATTAACATACAGATCGAATACAGCTCTGTTCAAAAGAATTGGAATACATACTTGGCTATGGGCGGTAACTACTGAAATCAGATTTCTAAATGTTTACTTAGTTATCTTATTTACCTTATTTCCCTAAGTAACGAAGTTTCGTTAAAGATTTCAGGGAGTGTTGGAAAGAGTTTCATAATCTATGCTGTACGCATGATTTTTCTTACTTGTTTTAATGTTTGTTTTATGTGTTATGTTAAATTATGAAATTAATTTTTCAGAACAAACATTCTTGAAATTCTGGGCAACGCCGGAAACTTTAGTTTGTAACAGATAAATGGCTTCTGTATTTGTATATCTATGCTAATATTATAAAGCGACCTATACTACTAAAATCTGTGCGCGTATGTTTGTAACCACAAAAACTCGGAAACCAAAGGGCGCAGGGTTACGAAATTTTGCACATTGGTTGCTGGTAGGAGGCCCATGAATGATTGGGGCAAAAAATTCGAAAAAGCCTTATATTTAACCCTCTGGGCTCCAACTTGTGTATTTTAATCTTTTTGTTCTAACTGAGCCCTAATTAAGTTTAAGACTTGAAATTTCGTATACTTATAGCTGAGCAGCTCACATCATAATACAAATCATAAAATTTTGAAAAAGTCCTATATTTAACCCTCTGGGCTCCAACTTGTGTATTTTAATCTTTTTGTTCTAACTGAACCCGTAATTAAGTTTAAGACTTGAAATTTTGCATACTTATAGCTGAACTCTGTTCAGCTATAAGTATCACACGACAAATCATACAATTTTGAAAAAGTCTTATATTTAACCCTCTGGCCTCTAACTTGTGTATTTTATTCTTTTTGTTCTAACTGAGCTCCTAATTAAGTTTAAGTCTTGAAATTTTGCATGCTTATAGCTGAACACCTCACATCAAACGACAAATCCTAAAATTTAGAAAATGTCTTATTTTTAACCCTTTGGGCTCCAACTTGTGTATTGTAATCTTTTTGTTCTAACTGAGCTCCTAATTAAGTTTAAGACATGAAATTTTGTATACTTATAGCTGAACACCTCACATCAAACAACAAGTCATAAAATTTTGAAAAAGTCTTATATTTAGCCCTCTGGGCTCTAACTTGTGTATTTTAATCTTTTTGTTCTAACTGAGACCCTAATTAAGTATAAGACTTAAAATTTTGTACACTTATAGCTGAACACCTCACATCAAACGACAAATCATAAAATTTTGAAAAAGTCTTATATTTAAACCTCTAGGCTCTAACTTGTGTATTTTAAGTTTTTTTTTCTAACTGAGCCCTATTTAAGTTGAAGACTTGAAATTTTGCATACGTATAGCAGAACACTTGCGATCACACGAAAAATCTTAAAATTTTCAAAAAGTCTTATATTTATTTATCCACCGTGTTCTAACTTGTGTATTTTAAGCAATTTTTCTAACCTCCCCCCATTGCACCCGACGGTAGTTTTCTAACTTTTGCCGACACCACTTTGACCCCTCTTTGATATTATGCACATAGTCTTACATATTTCAGTTTCATTTTTTACCGCCAGGGGGCGCCTACCTATTTCGGGTGCTATAGAATCTATCCCCTCGACTAATATACCTACGGATAGGTTGTAAAACGGAGTTTCGTTCGGATAGAGGTTTGTGTAGAATAGAGTGCAACCCCCGGTTAAGAAATGTGGAACTAACAGATTTCGCAAAAGGATAAAGTGTTTTGAAAGAATATTAATCGAAACCCTCTGTGTGATCTGTGATCACACTTAACCACTTGTTTTTTAATGCAGAGAAAAATACAAGAGGAATTTATAATCACTGTTGTCACATCGACAAAGCAATTTTGGAACCTCTTCAACCATATCCAGATCAGAGGAGACAACTTATAGATGGCAGTGATAGATCGCCAGCTCATTTTAACGAACACATAAGGTCATATAACAGTGCGTTGTCTTTTGCCTCTATGGGTGCTCATGTTACACCGCCCGAGGTACTGGCCCGTATTGTTTTAGAATCCATGGGCAAATTTATCATAATACTTTTCATCTTCATCCATCTGAAGTAGGTCAGGAAAAATATGCTCAATTGTATGTATAGGATTCTGATATAGCACTGCGGCAACGTATGAACAGTAGAGAAAATTTTAAATGTAAAGAAGAAATCATAAGCAAGCTTGACGATGTTATCGGGCGAGTTAACCCTTATGCACATGCTTTTAAAATGCTTCATGAAATGGAAGAACGAGTCATCGCAGAAAAAGGACCTGGAGGAGCTGAAAGCGTGTGTATGTATATGTGCTATAAAAAGTTATCAGCGGACCAGCATCGAGGCAGATACAATGCACCAGAGTAAAATGAGATAGCCATGGTTTTCCATAGCTCGGATGGTGCACCACCTACCGATGGGATATCCGAAGAGGAATCAGCTTTGTAGAATAAAGGCCCTGAAACCTAATTGTGGTCCTATGACTTATGTTTTATTTTTTACACATGGCGAAAATAGTTGGAGTGTGGATGCTGGATGTTCTGAACTTCAATTTTAGAGTCACAGGCTTTCAGTGAGAAGGAATGTTTTCAATCCCATACTTTATGGTGGAAAACTCTTACAGCAGTATTGCGTCGATGCTTACGTCAAGGTTGAAGGAAACCGTCTGAATTACATCCGCTCTAACCAGAAAATATTAAGAGTAGAATCTTACTTAGGGTTAGCGGATCACCTTAATGCTCTAGCAGAACATTCTGGTTTGAAACCCGGTGTAATGGTTATTTTGCCATCTACATTCATAGGAAGTCCCAGAGGCATGCAGCAAAATTATATCAAGATGCGATGACAATCGTTAGAGAATTTGGTAAGCCTGATCTTTTCGTCACCCTAACGTGCAATCCAAATTGGCGAGAAATCAAAGGGAAACTTTTCCCAGGACAAAAGCCTCATGATCGTCCAGATTTAGTGGCACGCGTGTTCGATATGAAGAAGAAAGTAATGTTGAACGATCTTAAATAGAGCGGCATTTTAGGACGCACAGTCGCAGTCATACATGCTATTGAATTCCAAAAGCGAGGATTGCCACACATGCCCCTTTTACTCATTTTAACTGATGATGATAAGATAAGAGATCCAGCCACTATAGACACCATGGTCTGTGATGAATTACCTGATTCCACAGTTGAAAATGGATTGCACGAAATTGTCAAGGCTATTATGATTCCCGGATTAAACTCATCTTGCATGGAAGACGGTGTTTGGTTAAAGGGTTATGCAAAAGAGTTCAGAAATAAAATGGCTGAGAATGTTGATGATTACCCAATGTATAGACGGCGTGATGATAATAGTCACATAATGATAAAGGGAAATGTCGTAGACAACCGTTGGGTTGTTCCTTATAACCCATAACTCATAAAGAAATACAATACCCATGTTAATTTCGACATATGCAGCTCTGTTAAATCCATTAACTATATTTTTAAGTATGTATACAAGGGTCAAGATTGCACAAAAGTTGTTTTTGAAAATAACGGTGAGGGATTTGTAGTGTGGGATGAGGTGAAGAGTTATTTAAATTCTCGATATGTTTCGGTACCAGAGACAATGTGGCGACTTCTTAAAAAAGACATGCACGACAAGTCGCATGTTATTATTAGATTGCCGGTACATCTACAAGATATGCAATCTGTGCATTTTAGGGAAGCGGGAGAACGTGAAGCTTTTGAAAGAGAAAGTAATAAAGACACCATGCTCACTGCTTGGTTTCTACTTAACAGGTCAGATCCTTCAGCAAGCATCTATCTCTACACAGAAATTCCAAAGCACTTTGTATGGAAAGGCAATGCGTGGTAAAGGCGTGTTAGATTAGGTGACTACATAGTATAAAGGATGTATTCTGTAAGCCCAAAGGATACTGAGCAATTCCATCTTCGTATGCTGCTTTGTCATGTTCCCGATGACAAGTCTTTCGAAGAGTTAAGGACGTATGAGAATACTGTCTATGAAACATTCAAGGCTGCATGCCTTGCTAGAAATTTATCAGAAGAGGATGATGAATGGCAACATTGTTTAACAGAAGCATGTGGTTTTGAAATGTCGCCCAAATTGAGGCAACTGTTTTCTTTCATATAGTGTCTTTGGCAATACAAATTTACCGATTTAATTATGTGAACAATTTAAGTCAGAACTCTCAGAAGATTTTGCTCGCCATCTGCCGCTACAGGAGAGTAGAGATAGAGTGTGGAAGGCGATGTCTATGGTTTACAAGAAGAAAGAGCAGAGGGGCAGCGATTGTTAAACATGCTAAATCCGGAACAACGTATAATTTTTTATGCTGTCATTGAAAGTATTCAAAATGGTTATGCTACTGCCGCTAAGGTTTTCTGTGTCAGTGATTTTGCGGGATCAGGAAAAACATTCCTATTCAATACTTTGTTGCATTACGTCAGAGGAATGGGACATACTGCTGTTCCTGTTGCATGGACAGGCATCGCAGCTATACTCTTACAAGGTGGAAGAACTGCACGTTCTCAATTTAAATTACCAGTCTCCATATTAGATAATTCAGCTTCAAAAATTCGGCAAAATACATCTGAAGGAAGATTACTGCAAATTGCTAAGCTCATTATGAGGGAAGAATGTACCATGACACCTATTCATGCGTTGAATGCTGTTGATAGAACTCTGCGAGGTTTGGTTGGCAAGGATGTCCCATTTGGAGGCAAAGTGTTTATTCTTGGAGGTGACTGGAGGCAGATTTTACCTGTAGTTATTCATCCAAACAAAACACTCATTTTTGAAAGCTGTATCAAGAATTCTTCTCTCTGACCAACATTTCGACAGTTCAGTCTGGTTAAAAATATGCGAACGGAGCCGGAGGAACTTGATTTCGTGGAATGGCTCATTCGCCTGGGGGATGGTCTGTTGACTAATGATTATGAACTCGGAGAAGATATTATTGAAATACCTCCAGAATGTTTAGTGCAGGATTCTATAGTGGTTGATATTTTTGATTCGTCTGAAATTGATCTTGATCATCTTTCAGAAAGAGCCAGTTTGTGTCCCAAGAATGAGGATACTTTGAGATTGTATGAGGAGGTTTTATTAAAAGTACCTGACGAAGTCAAGTCTTATTTTAGTGCTGATACAATACTTTGTGATGATGAAGAAGAACAAAACAATTTGCAGATGGATTTCATCAATAGTTTAACACCTTCTGGAATGCCACCACAACAGTTAAATCTTAAAGTTGGCGTTATTGTTATGTTGCTTAGGAACATGAATCCGCCTAGTGGTCTCTGTAATGGAACACGTTTAATAGTCAAAAGGTTGTCGCAAAATGTTATAGATGCAGAAGTTTTGGCAGTACATAAGAGAGGCACCGTGTTTTTATACCGAGGATCCTGCTTACTCTGTCGGACACCATTTTACCTTTCCAGTTACGTCGCCATCAGTTTTCACTTAGGTTTGCCTTTGCTATGACTATCAATAAATTTCAGGGGCAAAGTTTGGAAAAGGTTCGAATCTATTTGCCCCATCCAATTTTCTCACATGGGATGTTGTATGCAGACTTTCCAAGAGCAACTTCTAGAGGATGTGTACGTGTTTGGGTCAAGGACGGACCAAAACAAGGAAACCTTTTGTCATAGTCTGATAAGGTACTTACACAAAACATTGTCTTCCGTTAAGTTTCATTTTAAGTCGCAACAATTTTGATTTATTGTAAAAAACAAACAAACAAAAATGAGTCTTCTTCACTTTACCTCATGGATGACATGGAAAACAATGCAAAGATTTTTCATTTTAAAAGAATTTTTTTCAATTTTTTTTTTTTACAGTGACGATGTACATTCCATTCTTCCTTACAAATTTTTGTTTAGTTGTGTAAATATTGACTTCATAACTGATTTCCTAAACTTTAATTTGGTTGTGTAAATACTCACTAAAAAAAAACGAGTCTACCGCAATTTACCTCTTTGGTGATGTGGAAAATAGTGCAAAGATTTTTCATTTTAAAATAATTTTTTCCATTTTTTTGCAGTCACGGTGTAAATTTCATTTTTTTCTTACAAATTTTTGTTTGTTTGTGTAAATATTGACTTTATAAGGGATTTTTATATTCCCAAACTTTAATTCAGTTGTGTAAATAATTACTTTTATTTTTTTTAATACATAACTGATTTTTTGTGTACGTACTTAGTTCATATTGGTTTGTATTTACTGATTTTTAATAGACATAACACATTTTTACATTCATAAACTTTAGATTGGTTGTACTGTTTTTTATTTTTTATTTTGGTTTTAGAATAAAATTCATGAACTCAAGTGCGTAGAACGGGTTAAACAGCTAGTATAATATTATAAAGTGTATAATATTAATAATGTATGCGCGTTTGTGAGGTGTTAAGTCTGAAACTACATAGCCAACTTAAAAAAATGTTGGTGGCCATTTCTGCTCCGAAGAAAAGTCTATATTTTATCTCAGTTCAACAATCTACATCACTGCAGGAGCAAAAAACTTCTAAAGTTTCGATTTCTGTGATAGTGATTGGGTTATAAACTTTAAATTCGGTGTGATGGTTACTTTTAAGATGTAAATACTCGTTAAGAACGCTCTCTAAAAGGTTCGAAAATTCAATTTGACCGATAAACGTAAAAATTTCTAGAAAGGTTCTAAATTATGATTTATTTGGAATACGGAAATTTCTGGGATACTGTTGGTGTTAGAAACTAAAACTTTGGCATGGCAGTAATTTATATGATGTAAATGCTCGTTGTAGAATGAATTCTAAAAAATCGAAAGACTAAACAAAGCGAAAAAAAAATCTAAAGACGATCTAATTAACAAAGTACATGGAATTGTTAGGAATATAAACATGAAAATAGACAAGGCTGTATTTATCATGACGTACATTTTTTCAATAGAACAGTTTCTAAAAATGTCAGATGACAGACATAGAAAAACGACAACAGCATAAATACTGTAAGAAAAATACTTCTCAATTCAGAACATGTTAAAAACCAATAGATTTTTAAAGCTCTAACATAAGTAAAAACCTCTGATACAATTAACTCTTTAAGGTCCTAACCGTGTTTTTCCATCATGTAATTTTTGCATTCAAAAGTTGATTGAACAAAACTTTGATAGCAATGTAATTTTTTTCGGTGCTTAAGATAAATATAAATAGGTAAGATAATAAAATACAAATCCTTATACCAATGGTGTTCATCGCTATTATTTTGTGAATCTTTAAACATGCATGACTATTTCTGGCAGATGCTTAAAGGATTAAAAGTTTGCCCTCAAGCTCAGCAGTCGATCAAAGAAAGTCTTCGAGTAGTAATAAAGAGAGAAGAGTCAGAGCACAAGCTTATAGAGACTTAAAGAAAATATCATGTAAACTTTAGCGCATAATTTCATTTATTCCTAAATATTCATCTGTTTTTCATAATAACTTGAAGAATGTAGTTAGATTTCAAATATTATACAAATATTACAAAACTTATTTTATACCTTTTATTATTTTTGTGTCTCATCATGTAATTACTGTATTGCTGAAAGATTTTCTGTGCAATTATTCAAACAGGTCATCGGAAAAATGTTTCTTTTTATTATCATTTTACAAATTAATGTACAATTTTGTAAAAAAATAAATAAATAAATAAATAAAATAAAAAGATCTTTTGAATTTTCAAGAAAGAATTTCTGTTAATATTTAGTTATCTCTTTTTAAACAATGTACTCTCTTAAAAAAATTCAGCGATTTTAACTCCGACTGAGTGTATTTTCACTCCTTTTCAGTATTGAAAATGCACTTATCCTATAGGAGTGAATTTCATCCATCTTGTGGAGTGTTTTTTTTTTTTTTTTCATTCCTTTTTGATAAGCTGTTTTCGCTCTTTTTTTCGACTAAATTAATAGGCAAAACGAGTGACTGCACTCCTTATTGACAAGTCATTTTTAAACCCCTTTATTTGTCAAATTTAATAGGCAAAATAAATTATTTTCCTCTTATTTTCAGATATTTTTTTGTTTGTTTTTTAACATATATAACTCCCCAGTTTGCAAAATGTATTACTTTTAAAACTCCATATTGTTTTATTTTAATCTAGATGCAGAAGAAATTTTGTTTTTCTTTTCCAAAAGATAAATTAAATAATAATAATAATAAAAGATAAGTTCGCGCCGTAACAAGACAAGATTTTCTACCTTGTCAATATCCTGAAGTGCGCTTTTTTTACTTTATCTTTCTTATTATGATTTTTTTCTTTTTAATATTTTCGCATTGTATATATAATTTTAACGTTATTAGTTTTAATCCGGAAATGTCGATTTCTTTAATTATTTCTGATATTATTATATCTTATTAATATATTTTGCTTATGACACAGATAAATAATTATGGAATATAGAACTCATGTGTTACATAACTGCAGACATTTGTTTAGTTAAACTTTTGAATATGAACAGAGCGAAGTATAACACAAAAATAAAAATTCACAAAATTATAATTTAAAACAAAGGCCAAGCTAGTTGTGTCATAAAATAAATTGATAATATTTTTTACTAATCTATTATTTTCTGATACTTTTTTAAAATTATCTTTAACATTTCGTACTATTTACATAATACTGTGGCAATTAAAAAAATAATATTTGAAGTGTAGATGTGTACAACTATCTGAATGAACACAATTTATTAAATACTTGTACTTACTGAAACATAAAAAAACGAACATGTATTATAAGTTAATAATAATTTAATAATTTTATAATCATGGGTTGTGTTCCGGAAAGATTTCTGAGTGTCATGAGCAAAGTAGTATATTAATAATCAATAATATAAGCACAAAATGATATATGTTTAATAAGGTAAATACCAATTATCGTAATTTTACACAATTTGAATACAAGAAAACTACATATCTAAGTGCATTTTATTGATTATAAAAATTATGGAACAGATGTATTTAAAAAAAAAAGTAATTTAAGAAGTTCATGTTTCCGGTTTAAAAGTATTAACGTTAAATAACGCAAAAAATCACATATACAATGTGAAAATGCAACAAAAAATGGCGAAGGAATTACAAGAAAGATGAAGTAAAACAACGTACTTTACCTTAGAATTTTCAGTATTAGTATAATCCTAGAATCGCGGTAGCCATCTTGGTTTTAGCTGGGAAACAAAAACGAAATTTATCCAATTCTTTGTGATGATTCCCCCCCCCCCCCTGCTTTAGTGGGCATAATCCATCTGTCTTATTCTATGCCATTTTTAAATCAATCACATTATAATTGTAATAATGTTTTAATCTTGTAGGTAACGCTAAGCTTTGATGCTTGAAACAAACAAGCAACTTCCTTTTCAAAGCGATTCTCGATTCTTCCTCTGCGAAACTATATATCGCGTTACAGGATTTCAACCAATAGAGAAGCTTCTTAAACCGTTCTTTTAGAGATATTTTTCTGTTCCAGTCTGAAATGAGCAGTCCTGGGGATGCTACTCCTAAAAGGATGATTTGGTAAACCAGTTTATTGTGCAAAATGTCTCTTTTTGATAAAACAGATGCTCAGAAAGAACAAAAACACGCGTAAAACTTTTCGTTCTTTTGTTGAGTTAATAATTCGTTCTTTTGAATTAAGAGTGTAAAAGGTTATATAACACATTTGAAAAAATATTTACTATGTCTAAATAAATGATAATAAATTACCTAAAAAGAATTTGCTAAAATCATAATTTTTTTAACACTTTAATAAAATTTGTCATTATCATGAAATCAAATATTTGATCATTTTTTTAGAAAAAAATTTCTATATCTAATTGTTCTTAAACTTCACCGCCGTTGAAAGGATATCAACTGGAAACTGTTCAACTAACATTTTTAAAAAAGTCAGAAACTTTGTAAAGATTTAAATGTTCAAAAAATTTAGTTTTCAAAATCTCACATTTTGTAATATTCACCCTTAGAAGTTTAAAATATAGCATTAAAAGCAAAATCTTATCGTCTGCTGCTGGCTTTCACAAAATGCGTCTGCGTTACGCACTGACACATTTGTACTTTATAATATAGATAGATACATTACATTATGCATAAATGTTTAATTATAACAAAACTTCATATTTTATGCTAAAATCTAATTGTATTACATTTAACTCTTTTTAATGTTTGTATCCAGGTGACTGTAAAAGAGAATAACTGTAAAATGAAGACCGAAGTTGTCATATCTGGAATGTCAGGAAGATTTCCGGAGTCAGATAACGTTTCTGAATTGAGTGAAAATTTGTTTAACAAGGTTGATGTGATTACAGATGATGGTAGACGTTATGACACACGTAAGACTTCTTTCCTATGCATGTCACAAGTACTAGAATTAACGTTTTTCAGATTAAAAAAAGGAAATGGCAGAATAGATAGCATAACAGCGAACTGTTGTATTATACATTATACATCTATATCTGTACAAATTCTCACCAAACATTACTGTGTAAAACAAGTCGGAACTTGTGCGTCAAACGTGGCAAATGACGAGTGTTCGTACTGTAAATAGTTTTATAAATATTCAGACCTTCGTGCAATAATCGTGTACTCTTATGCAAAAATGCTTGAAAACAAAAATGATTACGATTACATATGTTAAATTCCGTTATACGGAAATAATATGACTTAGAATCATTACCTATCATGGGACATCATTGAATTAATTATGATGAACATTTTTATTGATATCTTTTTAATTTTTGATTCGATTTTCATAAAATTTGAAATGACTCGACAAAATTCTGCAACGATTCTATACACGGAAAAACTGTTTTGTTGAAACAACTAAATTATGGTTAATATAGTTTCAACCAAATATTTTCGTTAAAATGATTAAATTTTGGTTAAATTAACCAAATAACTTTGTTAATTTAACAAATCATTTAGTTAGTCCAACCAAAATTTGGTAATTCCAAACAAAATATTTGTTTGGAGCTGTATTAACCAAAATTTAGTTGTTTCAACAAAACAGTTTTTTTCCCTTTATAGAATCGCTGAAGAATTTTGTCGAGTCATTTCAAATTTTATGAAAATCGAATCAAAACTTAAAAAGATATCAATAAAAGTGTTCATCATAATTAATTCAATGATATCCCATAACAGGTAATGATTCTAAATCATATTATTTCCGTATTACTGAATTTAACATATATAATGGTAATAATTTTTTATAAATTTTCGTTATTGTCTGTGAATGACATTTTTTATTCAGTCCGTTGAGTAGTTTTTATGCTGCTATATTCGGGAAAATGGACAGATAGACGGACGCACCAGATGACGACTATAGGTGATACATATTTATATAATTACTTACGCACCTAAAAATGAGTAACTCGTGTATGTCTGCGTCTGCTATATTCCATATAGTTTTTCAAAAAATCTTTTAATTCTGTCTTTAAAAATACATTTATCACCATTTCTGTATTAAATTATATCTTTGTTCACTTTATAAGAACATAAGTTATTTCATGATATCAATAAAATGTAATATGTCGTTAAAATATAATTCATATTACATGCACCTGTGGCAAATTCTTAAAACTTACCCTTGGATTTCTCCAAAAATTTTTATCAATTCTGAGTCTTTAAATCGTTAAAACATATTCATAAAATTCCTTGCCGTTGATATATTAGACACACTTTATACTGCCTAGTCATTAAAACTTCTCTAGAAAATACGTTTTCATCTCACTTGAGGTATCTTTAATTCCGAATGATTTTTCTCTCCATTTTTCCTTTTGATTGAGATTGCCGTCTTTTCCCTTCTCTCCCCTTCTCTCATTCTTTCCCCAAGCACTTGGCGCCATCGACTGTCGATCGCCGCATGGGCCATAAGGGAGAGTTTCACAGGGCACGGTATAATTACTTTTTCCTGCGTTTTCCTCCCCAAAGGTTAAAACGGGGCTGTGGAACGGGAAAGGACAGTTGACGGGACATTCGCGTCTGTTACTTGGCGATGAGAGAAAGCGCCAAGCATTGAATTGCAGAAATAGGACAGTTTTTTAAACACCGGCCTGATATAAAAATTTAAATGAATCCGATAACATATGAACCTTTTTCAATGGATACGACTTTCACGAGTATATGGATGTTCTCAAATACAAAGGCGCAACTTTATGCACAAGTTTTAATCCATTTTTGTTCAGAAATGCATGAAATGGTCAGGTGCTGCTTTTCAGAAACTATGTAATCGAAAGGTTTTTTCCCGTTTTTGGTAAACGTAAAAGATCTTTCAGAAAATACCATCAAGATGGACGTTTTGAACCGAATTTCCGAAAGAAAAAAAAAACAGCCAGAGAAAGGAGAAAAACCGTTTTGACCAAAATTGTTTAGAATTCGATAATTATTTATCAAAGAACGGAAAACTCATTTCTACTCCAAATCGCTTCCATAGTCAACCCTGCCAATTTTGTACTTCTACGTTTAAAAATGAGTTAGTACATGTGTCAGAAAGTTTCACGCTTGTGCCCATTTTATACATTTCTGAACAAGAATTAATTCAGAAATGTGTCAGGAAGTAGCTCTTTTGGATTTGAGAACAGCCTGAATAAATTACAAATTACATAAAAATGACAAGTCTGATTATTGAAACGATTGGAAACGAATATTATTTTCCATTTTTTGATAAATAAATTACTTATTGAGTTATAAGAGATTCTTGTCACGTGACGACAGGTTTTTCTCCTTTCCCGTGCTATCACTTAGTGAAATTTGATTCAAAACGCCAACTTTGACAGTATTTTTTTTATAGATCTTTTGCTTTATAAAAAAAATGACAACACCATTCAATTACGAAGTTTCTGAATAAGAACACCTGCCCATTTTATACATTTCTGAACAATAATTAATTTAGAAATGTGTCAGAAAGTAGCTTCTTTGGATTTGAGAACAGCCTTAATAAATTACAAAGAAATATTTTCAAAAATCTACTTTTATTATACAGCTTCAAAAGTTATCATTTTTTAATCATCTTTTTTCTTTTATTCTAAACTATATTATTATTATTATTATTATTTTATGAATCTTTATTTGAATGCTGAAAAGTCTTTAGTTTCTAAGTAATAATTAAGGTTGCTATTGTGTAATTTGTCTGGAAGAGACATAATCTATAATATACTGAAAAATTTTCCCATAAATATGTACGCTGTAATCTTGACCCGACCGGCCTATATATATATATATATATATTTTTTTTTTTCATGGGCCGGGGCAGATCCGTTTTTACTGAATTTTGTTCGGACTGGGTCCTGAACAGTGAAAATATCTGCCTGGACCGAACTTTTAATTTTACGCTGACCTGGTCAAGATAATTTTCGTTCGGGCCGGGCTGAGCTGAGCCTGGTCCTGGAAATTCGGCCCGTGCAGATTTCCAGCTCTGAGCTGAATTTTCTCTCTGCTGATTGTAAGCGTGACAACGTCAAAATATGTTGCGACAAAAAATGTTATTAAATTAAAACAATGAAGTTTGTGTATACAATATAATTAATATAACTTTTATTATAAAGTTTTTATTTCATTAAAACTGCACAAACAATAATAAATACAATATGTAATTATTTGTCACTGTATATGACTGAAATTTTAAGTGAACATTTTGAATTACCTTTTAAATAATAATTTTTATAAATATGAAAGAAAAAAAACACAATTAAGTTCATTTTTATGCAATGTAGTGTATTGTATTGTTTACCATACATTGTATATATCAGTGGCGTCAACTTTCATTATTTAAATCTAAATAATGTAACTAAATTTAACCTTCCGTCTACCAGACGGGTCCATTGGACCCGACATGTACATTCAAAATATTTATTCAAACCAGAAATTTCTTCAAAACAAACTAAATGTATAAATCAGACAATAATAAGTTAAATAAACAAATTAGATAGTTTTAAGTAAAAATTCTGGTGTAGAATGTTTTTATAAAACTTGAGTAAAATTTCCGGTAGTTCTAGGGTTAAATATTGATACTTAAAGTAGTAATCTATTACCTTATTTTATTAAATTACTATTCTAATTAGATTATTAATGTCCACTGCTTATATAACTTAATATTTTCAAACTAAATTAATTTTAAATTATATAAAAATTACTCTTGTACTCTGTGATATTAGAACTTTTTTCTACCTCTTCCCCCCTTCCTTTTTGCTTGTTTTATTTATGTTTATTATTTTGGACTTAATAATCTGAAATTAAATTAGTTTTAAAGCAAATAAAAGTTACCCTTTTTGAAAGATAAAATAAAAAATTTAAATGAAGGGGAATGTCATATATGATAAAGTACGAATCAAAGCAATTTTGTTCAAACAAGTATTATGTTAATTTCTGAATATTTTTTATGAGCAAAAGTTTTCATGATTTAGCCAAAAATAATTTTTATCCTTTCATTTAGGGAAAATAAGTATTATTACATATACCTAGAATAAGACCTTATTGAATAGTGAAAGGCCCATTACATACAGTAAACCTGCCTTTTCATGGCAAGCATATCTTTAAAATTAGTTTTAATTATACATTTTGTCGGATTTTTTATTTAATTCCTTGCAACCACCATAAAATTATTTTGATAAATAATTTACAAGCTTTTTAAAACTGGAATATTTTATTTCAGTAATAGTTGTTACTTTTTGACCTGATGAAATAAATAAAAATTATGCTCTGTTTTTCTAAAATCTAAAAAAGACGGGGTCCTTATAAAATATATTCCCATACGTCTGATAAAAAGAATATATTTATATAAACTGATATACTGAACAATCAATAATACGGAACAGACATAATACAGTACACGTAAATTTACTGCAGCCTTCCCCCTCCCCTCCCACACACATTTTTTTTTTTTATTAATCAAAATTTTTGTTATGGCATAAGACATACCAAGGTTAAAAAAAATGTGCATTTTCTTTAAATCCAAATTTCTACTAAATAACCATCTCTAATATGTCAAATATAAATAAAAAATATAAACAGTCATCTCCACAAGCCCCACTCCCAGAGTAAAACCTGCATTGCTGCAATGTAACTTTTCAACTGTTTTATTATAAGATCACAGTACTTTATTTGTTTCTTTGATGTAAAGCATATTTTAACAACATTACAAAACAAAAATGCTCAATGATAAATTCAGGAGATGGCTTTGGTGTGTGCATGTGCGTGTTTGTGTGTGTGTGTGTGTGTGGGAGGGGGGGATCTTTCTGAAAGTTTTTGCTTGAGTTGAATGCTTATTAATGTAGTTTAAGTGCAAATCTTCCCTGCAACCACGGGAGCTTTAAAAATTCCCCCTGGAGAAAAATGCCTGATTTTAACCCTAGAAATATTAAAGAAATATTAAAGTTTCTAAATTACTTAACGCACTTAGTTTTTACTTGTTCTCGTATTAAATATGGCAAAAAGGGTATACATATAACATATTAAATGAGTTAAAGGAAATATTTAAAAACAAAATTGCTAAAAGATTATTAAAATTTACAAATTACGTAACGCACTTAGTTTTTACTCATTCTCTTACTAAATGTGGAATAAAGGGGATTCATATAGCGTATTATAAAACATATTAAATGAGTTAAAAGAAAATTTAAAAAACAAAATTGCTAAAAAAGTTATTAAAATTTACAAATTATTTAACATATTCAAATTTTATGTATAATTCTCTTAGAATTATTAAAATTTACAAATTATTTGACATATTCAAATTTTATGTATAATTCTTTTAGAATTATGTACAAAAAGTCTATATAACAATATGTTACAAAAACCAGACGTTGAATTTTTTTCTCAAAAACAAAACTAATAAAAAGTTATGTTTTCTAAATAATTTAAGCATCTTTTTTTTTTTTATTCTCTTGACAATTGTAAACACACACACACCAATATATATATATATATATATACATATTATAAATTTTAGATGTATCAAATTTTCAAAACAGAAAACTGTAATATTCATTTCAATAAAATCATAATCAAAATACTTCTATTTTACTTGTTGCATACAATTCTATATCATGTAACCCAAGTACATCTAAACAATAATATTTTTTTAATTGAAGATTATCTTAAATAAATCTTTTTTGGAACTTGTTCTTGCCCAGTATATTAATAAACATGAAATATTTATTAATAGAGAGAAGGTACAATTTTTAAAATAAATATTTATTTTGTACGCGATTTTCTTTTCTAATTCGTGTTCTGGCGGGACCAATCCTACATGTTGATTATTTTCTATATAATAAATAATATTCAGTTAGCCAAACAAGGGATAAACTGCTTAATACAGTAACCCTACTCGGGCGCCGTAGCTTAGGGGCATTTAAAGCTGGGGGAGAATTCTATTGTCCGTGTGACCCGTGCCCAGCGTACCCGAGCCGGGCCATAACGTTATATATTCCATTATTTAAAAAAAGACCGTACGTCATACTTATCCGAGATGACGGTTTCGCCCACCTTCTAAACGAAGGCCGCAAGAACCACCTTAACCCTTTAAGACCGGGAGTTTATTTGGTAGAAATTGTAAGTTCGAGTGGTTTCCCCTTATCGATAGGACCGTATTTGATTGAAAAAAATATTTTTAAAAGTATCAGATGTCAGGTTATGCCAAGGGAGGACCTGCACAATTGTGCGGATTCGTTCTTAATGCAGCCGTTTTTGGGCTAAATCTACGCAATTGTGCACTTTGAGATTATGCGTGCAAATATCTAAAGATAAAAGTTTAAGCAAAAAAAGTTGTTGTTTATTGAGATAAATTTCATCAGTCACAATGAAAATGTTTGAAACAATTTTTGTTTTTAGACAGACAACTACAATTTCATTTTCTGAGACGTGCTCAATGATCTCACCCCTCTTAAGAGCCGTTGATAAATGGTATGCCTTTCATTCCATTTGGATTGTGCCTGATCCTTCAAATTTCTTTTTTTTTCTTTTCCAGCAGCGGTATTTTGTTGAAATACCGATTGAAGTACATAAATCTAGGTCTGAACCATAGTAAGGACTACAGCAGGTCCTAAGACCAGATCCTTGTGAACCAGGTCTGTACTTTCCCACTGGTATACTACAAAATTTAAAACTATCCCAGGTGATAATGTTACAACAGAGTGTGGTTTGTTTTTATATACTGCTTTACTGAAGCACTTCGTAAAAAAGGAATCGTCTGCTCATCTATGAAAAAATTTTCTGATCTCCTGGTAAATTGAAGCAGACCCTACGGAATCTGCCGTGCATTTGCTTAACTTTCCATAATTTATTATTTATTCCTGGTGGTTTACTTGCTGTGTCGACAAAATGGAATGATTTTATCAAACTTAAAAATCTATCTCGTGATATGCAGATAACTCATATAAAACTTATAAATCATATATGACATCTATCTATAACTCAGAGCAGAAACATACAGTTCGTTACATGTGCATATTATATATCTAATACTATCAATTTTAAACAGAAATCAAGAATAGTACAAACCTATTAATTTAAAATTAATCCGATTTAAAAATGTAATTATAAAAAAGAAAAAATTGCTAAAAACATAAGTTAAAAAAAATCACTTAAAAATAAAAATTTTATATATAAGGAATTGTGCCTATTTTGGAAGTGGTAAAGGCCGAACCCGCAAAATCGTGCGCGTCATTTGTTTTTCAACAGTTGTAAAGCCTAATTAAATTTATCAAAGACAAAATCAATTAAAATCGTGAATGAAGTATATGAAAAGAAAAATTAAATCTAGGCAAACACTAAAAATCATATTTCAAAGAAATTACGACAGTACATACTTTTTGTCTATTGCTGTCAGATGATGTAGTCTTTTTAAAAGCACAAAATCTAACACTTTATTGCAGTTGGTGCCCACTAGTTATGTTTTATCAAAACATCTGAAGCCAATTAACTCATATAAATATGCAGATTTGGTTTTAAAATCTCTCAAAAACAGGAAATAGTCATTCTCTTTTACTTTAGTATCACCCGCATAATTCAGCGGGCCAGGGCTTAAAGGATTAACCGCATCGTTGCGGTTATTCTAAATTCTAATTTTGTTGTCTATCCCCCCCCCCCTTAATTTTAATCTCTATTCTCTTTGTATTTTGTCGACATAGCTCCAGCCCAAGCATTTGGCGACAGAATTCACCTACTTTATTACAAATCTTATGTTTTTTTAATGATTTCTAGTACTTCATCACACGGTGAGTAAAACTAGTATAAGCAGGACGTGTCGCTTTTGCTCCATATCGAATAGTAATATTTTGCGATGTTTTTCGGCGGTTGAGAGCGTTTAGTTCTGAATAGCTTTTCATCGCTGATTGGTATTCCTGCAGCATGTCAAATTAAGGAAAATACACTAGCAAATATTGTTAAAGGAACTTTAAATCCTAAATTTAAAGAACAGCTTGATGTTATTTCTTCAAATTTTGAGGACTACTCAAGAGAAATCTCTCTGCTTTCGTCCCCTTTATGGATAAATATATTATGGATGTCAAAGCTAAAAAAAATTATGCCGGTTCAACTGAAGACCAAGTGATAAGAACAGCTTGCCTTGAGGAAGCTTTTTCTTTGATTAGGGAGCCAAGCTTTGTTGATTTGTTACATTCAGTTACTCTTGGCATTTGTTCTATGACTTATAAGAAAACTTATCATGCTATACTAACTCTAATCTGAAACACAAACTTTTTACTGCTGTGAAAAACAGCGTTAAACATCAAAAGTCCTTCCGGCCAGTGCCGGGAGGAACAGGTAGCTTTTATATTCCTTATTTTTAAAAAGCCAGCTTATGTTATTCAAATGCAGAAAGCTCAATTTAGTGTAAACCGATTATAGGAGATTCAATACTAATTTTTATTAATACTAAATGATTATGAATGAGAATTTCGCGAGATTAGTCAACTTTATCCAAGCTGCTTTTATTTAAAGAAACTTATATTTGGTTGCCAAATTCGGTGATATCTTGAAGTGCCTGCCATTTTAAGACAACATGGTGGATAAGGCTAACCAGTGAACTTGGTCGAGACATTAGTAATTCCTGTGCACATGCTCACTCACATCGGAATCGGTTGATATATACGATTGCTGTCGTGGGCAAAAAAATCAGATTTTTCAAAATGTCACCCACATTAGAAATTCAAACTGCTATATCTGAGCCAGTTTTTCAGATAAAGTCAAAACAAAAAATGCTCCGGAATCCTTATATCAAGGTCAAATACTTAAAAAAGAAACCTTTTTCAATTTCTAATTTTTTTGCACCTTACTTTAAATATATATTTTTTTTTATTTACTGGCAGCCATTTTGAAACAAGATAGCTGTTAAAGCTGGCCAGCGAACTTGGGCAAGACATGGCTATATACTATCCACATGCCTTCTTACATCGAGATAGGTTAATAAATACACGTGTTATCGCGTGACAAATATCAGATCGTTTCAAAATGCCAGCCATGCTAGAAATTCAAAGTGCTATAATTCAACCGTTTTTAAGATATAAACGAAACAAAAACTGCTCTGGAATATTTGTATCAAGGTAAAACACATAAAAAAAAACTTTTTCATTTTCCAATTTTTTTATACCTCATTTTAAATTTTAAATTAATTTTTTTTAATGGCAGCCCTTTTGAAACAAGATGGCAAATGAAGCTGGCCAATGAACTCGGTCTGGACATTGGTATGTACTATGTACACACGCAGTTACATCCAAATCGGTTTATAAATATGCTTGTTATTGAGAGACAAAAATCAAGTCGTTTCAAAATGTCAGCCACAATAGAAATTCAAAATGATATAACTCAGCCATTTTTCTAGATATAGACGAAACAAAAACTGTTCTGGAATCTTTGTACTAAGGTCAAATACATACAAAAAAAAATCTTTTTCATTTTCCAATTTCTTGGTACCTCATTTTAAACTTAAAATTAAAAAAAAAATTTAAATGGCCGCCATTTTGAAACAAGATGGCGGATGAAGCTGGCGAACGAAGTCGGTCGAGACATTTGTCTGTACTATGTTTAACCCTTTAACACTAGAACTACGCCAGCGGTCATTTTGACCGTAAATTTAATTTAACGTATCATAACTTTTTAAATATCCTGTTTATAGTCAGAATATTTTTTGACTTTTCCTAAAAACTCAAGAATATTACATAAAATCTTTTTTGTTCAATTTAAATAATTATTTTTAAAAATATTAGTATGTATACCTAGAATTACGGCTACCGGTCATTTTGACCGTATCTAGAAAATTACATATGTCAAGTTATTTTCTTCACATTCATAGCTGTTTCCGCTATTCTAATAGATAAGAAGGTGCATCTGTGGTGAGGGAAATATTGCTTTGTGTATTTCAAAGCATTATTTGTTAGGTGGAAAGCGAGAAAAGGGGAGGTAGAGGAAAAACACCTGTTTGACATCTGTTTAGAATGGCAGCGCGCTTTCTGACTGCGCATTTCTTTTGTGTAAGAAATATTATTTTTCAACGGATACAAATATATTGAGCTGCATTTCTTTTCAGTGAATGTCAGTGTTCAGACTTGCTTATTTTATTTGCTTCTTGTGATGGCGCGTAGAAGTGTTGGTAAAAAATATCTAACAAAAAAAGACGCGCTAAAAATTTTTGAGACTATTTCCGATGATAATTCTGGTTCAGATATTGAACCTGATGAAAAATTTAATATCGAAACTATATCCAGGTTATCTGACGAAGACTAGATTGTTCCTTCAGGAACAAGTGAATATGATTCATCTGATGAAGAGTCTTTTCACGAAACACCAAATGAAAATGATAATTTAGATCCAGAAAATATTCCTTTGCCTGCTGCTAGTACAGATTCTAGAAATGAAATCAGTGGTAACAGTCAAGATCAAGAAAGTAGTCAAGACCCACCTACACAGAACTAGAAAACAACTTAGACGTACCCAATGCGAGGAAAACAAAAAAGATGAAGAAACAGCAGATGATGGTTCAATTTGGAAAATCGGAAATATTTCGACAAACGTTACAGGATCCAATGTCCCCATCAGAATGTCATACGAGAAGTGTCTGGGCCAACGTCGCATGCAAAAAGAAAAATAGTTGATGGCAGTGCAAGTAGTGCATGGAGATTGTTTAACAATGAAAAAAATATTGCGTCACATTCAACAGTGCACTGAAGAAGAGGCTCGTAAAAAATCCCAAAATCCAAATTGGTCTTTGTCACTCAATGAGTTAGATGCTTTCATATTACTGCTGTATGCTCGAGGAGCTTTGGCTGCAAAAGGTATTTCTATTTTAAGTTTGTGGTCAAAATCCTGGGGTCCGAAATTATTCGCTGAGACAATGTCCAGGGATAGGTTCTTGGAAATTATGAAGTATTTATGCTTCGACATGAAGTCAACTAGATCCCAAAGGTTGCAAACTGATCCATTTGCCCTTATTTCATATATTTGGAATACATTTATTGAAAATTGCTTGATGAATTATAAACCGGGGGAAAATATTGTAGTGGATGAACAATTGTTTCCCATGAAGACACGATGTCGATTTATTCAGTATATGCCTAAAAAGCCGGACAAATTTGGCATTATGTTTTGGCTTGCTACTGATGTGCATTCAAAATATTTACTGAATGGATTTCCGTATTTGGGTAAGGATGAAACCAGGCCCTATGGTAGAACGGTTGGCGAACATGCAGCTTTCCGCTTGATTGAACCTTACTACAACACTGGAAGAAACCTGACAACGGACAATTTCTTTACATCACTCAATTTAGTAAAACAAATTAGAGACGCAGGAATAAACTGTGTTGGTACAATAAATCGTTCAAAAAGTGAGGTACCTAATTATTTCAAGAAAACAAGAGATGTGCTGTATTCTAGTAGGATTGCTAAGCATGAAAATATAACGCTTACGTCTTATCAAGGAAAGAAGAACAAAAACGTCTTGCTCCTGAGTAGTTTACACCCAACATTGGAAATTTCATCTAATGAAAAATCAAAAACCTGAAGTTGTAAATTTTTACAATGCGACCAAATGTGGAGTTGATGTTTTACACCAGATGGTCAGAAAATATTCTGTGAAGTCCTCATCTAGACTTTGGCAAGTTCAAGTTTTTTTTAACATTCTTGATTTTGCAGCTATAAATGCATGGATTATTTATAGAGAGACGACTGGATATAACAACTACAGCCGCCGTGATTTCATTTTACATACAGCTGAGTAGCTCAGAAAGATGTACGTTTCATCAAAAAAACCATCGCTTTCTTCTTCTAACCAGTTGAGAATTTATGCTTGTCACACTCCATCCCGTAAACGTAAGCAATGCAAAATAAATACTTGTAAAGGCAACAAAACTCGGAATATTTGTGAAAACTGTAGAAAATATGTTTGTGGAACCTGTACAAGTAAAATTAAGAAATCAGTAATCTGTGTATGCTGTCAAATCGAATAATGTAAGTAATAAATTTATTTAATTTTAAATAAAATCAATTTGTATTTAAATGTGTTAAACTATAACAAGTTTTTAAAATCTTGAATGTTTTTTATTTTTTAACTCTTTGTAATGCTAAATTAGCATTTGTTTACATTTTTTTTATCTTATTAACTATGCAGTTTACTTAATAAAAAAACATGTCGTTTATTTACAAGATTTAACTTACATAATACTAGCAAAAAATACGCTTTTCCATTTATTCAAGAGTAGCGGTCAAAATGACCGGTGATCGTAGTTATAGGTATACGGAAAACGCCGTAATGCTAGTGTTAAGACCCTACCCGCACGATCGTACGAGTTAGACATTCATTTAAATGCTTGCTTCTGAGTCGTATGTAATAAAAACTCAAATTGAATTATCGTTCTGGTTAGCAGATAGAGTAAAGTATCATTTTTTATCAACAGGTAGCGGTTTCAGCCCATATTTTACTTTCTACAGGCATGACAAGTTTTGTTTACAAATCCATCGGGTCTTAAAGGGATACACCAAGGTACATCCAAATCGGTTCATAAATACGCCTGTTATCGCGTGACAAAAATCAGGTCATTTCAAAGTGTCAGCCACGCTAGAAATTCAAAGTGCTACAACTCAGCCATTTTTTAAAATATAAACGAAACAAAAACTGCTCCGGAATCTTTGTATCAAGGTCAAACACATAAAAAAAATATTTTTTAATTTAAAATTTTTTGGTACCACATTTCAAATTTTAAAAATTTTTTAATTTTTTAAATGGCCGCCATTTTGAAACAAGATGGCGGATGAAGCTGGCCAACGAACTCGGTCGATACGTTGGTATGTACTATTTATACACCAAGGTACATCCAAATCGGTTCATAAATACGCCTGTTATCGCGTGACAAAAATCAGGTCGTTTCAAAATGTAAGCCGCGCTAGAAATTCAAAGTGCTATAACTCAGCCATTTTTTAAGATATAAACGAAACAAAAACGGCTCCGGAATCTTTGTATCAAGGTCAAACACATAAGAAAAAAATATTTTTTAATTTTCAATTTTTTGGTACCACATTTCAAGTTTTAATTTTTTTTAAATTTAAATGGCTGCCATTTTGAAACAAGATGGCGGATGAAGCTGGCCAACGAACTCGGTCGAGACATTGGTATGTACTATGTATACACGAAGTTTCATTCAAATCGGTTCATAAATACGAGAGTTCCAGTGTGACAAAGATCAGATATATATATATATATATATATATATATGTATATATATATGTATATAAATTTCCCGTAGATTATCCCACTAACCTGGAATTAACGAAAAACCTCTTATCTAACAATGCAATTAACTTCTTAGATCTTAAAATTACAATAAAAGACAACAAAACAACAACAGATTTATATGATAAACATAAAGAATTTAAAGTCAAAGTTAATACATTTACAAATTTTAAATCTTGTCTTCATAATGCTGTATATCGAAATATAGTACTTAATCATTTACATAGAATAAAATGTTTATGTTCTTCTCATCTAATTAACAATAATATTAAAAAACTAATTTATGATGCATTAAATCATGGTTTTCCAAAAAAAATTCATATATTCATTAATATACAATTAGTACTTACATGATCTTCATAAAACAAATTAACAGATGCGTAAACAAAATTACAAAAAAAATTATAAAAAAAAAATATTTATATAAAAATTAAAAATTGTAAAATAATAATAAACAATTACTATAGGATGGTTGGGTAGGTAGATGTTAGAGTACGGAGGAGGGTAGTGCTCTCTGGATAATACGCAATGGTTAATTTAAAAAATAAAATAAAATAAAATAAATTTAAAAAAATGATGGGGCTTTTGTGTTATAAGTACACTTCTAATACGTATTTTATATGGATGTTGATTTGATGTTTTATATGTAATTGGTGACATTTTTATTTCAATTCATATTAAATTTAACTTATTTAATATTTAATCAAATTCACAATTAACTTGTTTTTAAATTTTAGTCTACTCAGGACAATATCATATTAATTACTAATAGTATACCATCTTTATAGTGATTAATATGCATATAAGTTTATTTGATATAACTAATGTTATACTGCATGTATTAAAATTTGTAATTAGTTTATATTATTATTCATCTATACTTTTTAATATTGTTTTATTTTCAACTTTGTGTTCCATGATTAATTATCGGTTGAATGTGTTTGATTGTCCCACAATCATATTTTTTAGTTTTTCTTATGGCTAATATTAAAATAAACCACACACTGTATTTGTGATCTTTAGGCAATTGGGAATTTAAGAATCCGACAATCTTCTATAAACATCCATTTTTTTCCTGTTCATTTTATTAATTTATTTTTTATATTTAATAGTAATTATTAAAGTTTTTTATATTTCTATTATATATAATTTATTTTATGTTATAGCATATAATATATGCTATATATTATCAATGTTATAAAATTATTTAATTTCTCAGAGTAGATTAAATGGGTAAGGTTATAGAATATATAGAAAGCATTTTATTAAAACCTGTATTTATTTAATTTTTTGTGAATAATGATATATAGTATGGTATTATTTACATATTAGGATTTGTGTGGTAATACAGTTGATATATTTTAAATTCATTAGCTTTTATTATGTTCATCTTGTGACATTTTAATAATAATAATAGTATTAAAATAACATATTAGATGGCAGCACCAAAACTTTGTCTTTTGATGCAAATTAGAGTAATAATTTAAATTTTTTACACCAGGTGGTATTGAACACTGAATATTGGCAATATTGTAAAATAGAAATTAAATAATTTAAAAGTGTTTTTAGGTATTTTAAATAATGTAATTATTTTCTATTTATATTATATTAATTGAATTTATCACGGTATTTCAAAATGAATTGACTAAATCCATAGGTTTTAATTTCTGTGTTAACTTAACTGTTTCATTCACCATAATCTTATCGTGCTTTTGGATACCATGCGCAGAAGGATATTTTGAAAACAACTGGGATTTTATTCGGTATGTTGTGTAATATTTCTATTTTTTATGCTATAAATTAAATATTTAAAAGGTTGTATTGTTTTTTTCCATTTCATGCCATTTGATATTAATCTGTTTCCATCTTGAAACTATTCTCTTGGTCATATTGGTTGTTTGAATACAGGAGAAAAAAAAATTTCAACTTTTAGCTTTTTTTCTCACAGAAAACAACCGATTTGCTTATATCATTGGATTCTGTACTCTTGAAAACGTAATTCAATATGTAAGTTTTCAATTATTTTTATCGGTATCTATATTCTTCTTTTTTTCTTCCATATTAATTCTTCTAATAAAGTATAAGGCACTTTATTTTATACATACAGTTTTATATTATAGGTTTGTGGTATCCATTTTTATTGTCATTTCAACCACAATATTGCGGTTTTTGATGGTGGTCGGTAATGTTTAATTAATAGTTATGGATATATATAATGCTAAAAAAAGTTTAAAACCTTATATGTTTTTATGTGTGTGATCGTGTATATGTGAATGTATATATGCTGTATATTGTATGGACTAAATATATATATATATATATGGGGTATCATGCATTTAACATAATAAAATTTCCCATATTGCATCATCATTTAAGGATATATTTTACTATCTGAATATTCCTCATTGCTTTTTAAATTTTCACATTTATTTACATAATACAAGGCTAAATTTTACTATCTCAAAATTTCCTCATCTTTTAAAATGTTATTTATATTCTCATTTTTTTATATTGTAATTTTTTATCTTTAAAACATTAACTTAATCAATTGCCCTTTTATTTTATTTTTATATGATTCTTTATTTATTTCTTTCTTTATTTATTTGTATTAATTTATTCTTTTTCTTTATTTTATTTTGTATTCACTCAGTACTTATTAAATTTATTCCTATTTTTTCATTCTAGTTTAACTAAATGTTAATCTAAGTATTTTCTTGATTTCATCAATCCTTTTCATTCCTTTTATTTATTTTGTTTATTTATTTTTTTTTTTGACTCAAGATGGCAACTCTAAACATTATTGTTATTAATCCAGTTCCAATTTATTAATTCAGATCGAATCTATTTTCTGTAATGTTTGCGTTATAAGGAGCTAAATTTTGTCATTTTAGGCTTAAAGCCGACAAAATTGGATGAAATAACGCATCTTCTATGAATGAACTTCAAGCTCCTCTGATGATTCTGTGAGTCATTCATAGTTTCTTATTTTACATACTAGTTTCATATGTTCATTTCTAAATCACCTTTAGAACTTTATCAATTTCTTCATATATTTGTGATTTCAAATTTATTATATATATATATATAAACATTTGGAGGGAGGGTGGTTTCGGGGTCTGGAAGTCATGGTCGATGAAAATATACCAAAATTTTTTCAAATAGCTCTCCTCCGATCGGCTGCAATAGGTAGCTTTTTGTAATGAAAGCTACCTAATAAACTGGGGAGAATTCTTCTGTCGTACTAAATAACAAAAACAAAAACCTTTCTGCCGAAATTAATCTTAACGAAAATGATTTTATGGATCAATCCCCAACTAATGAAAATACTGACCAAAATTCTGCTAACTCTAAATCCTGATTGAAATTTGTGATAATTAGACGATTGTAGCAAAAAAAAAAAAAAAAAAAAAAAAAAACAAACAAAGATCAATTCTGAAAAACCTACTATTGACCTTCAAGACGAACGCCTTATGATACATTGCAAAAATGACAATGATTTAGCAAACTCAACGCTGGCTAGACCAAAACACCAAAAATTATACCACACTGGACCCAAAAGAATTAAGGGCTAAAAAAAATTCAGAGATTTGTGAACTCCAGTGCATTCCGACCAATATTTAATTATTTATATAAAAAAAAAGGAATACCGGATCTCAGCTCCGGTGCTCTTCGGTGCATATTAAGCACTAACCATTATGTTAGTTATATGCAAGCATCTATATATAAATATCTTGTTGACATACAATTTTACTTAATAAATAAAGTAGTAAATGATATACATAAAACAATATATAAATTTTGCTTGAATTTATCAATTCATAATTATAATGACCCCTGTATTATTTTTGTTTCATTGAATACGCATGCTCGATATCAAAGTGTTTTATGTAAATTTGATAATTGGGGATCTAAATTGGTTGTGGTAAAGGCGAAATGATTGGTTCCGTTCGCTATTTTCAAGACCCTCGCAGAAAAGAACTCAATGAATTTGGAGTAAAAAATAATAATAAATTACGAGGAAGAGGTTATATCAATAAAAAATATTTCTATATCTATTCAGAGATCTAAAGGTTTTCTAGAAAATGCTGTCGAACGAAGCATTAGTGGTTCTCTGAAAAAAGAGAACCGGAGCAAAACCGAGGTATTCCAAAGGGATCGGAGGCATATTTTGTGTTTGTCAACTTTAAAAAAAGATGTCTGCTAAAACAATAGCGCGTGCTTTAAACAAAAAAGTCTAATTCACAATATATTTTATTGGCACAATTATTGAAAAAATGTAGCATATTTTTCCTGCCCATTTTGTTAACCCTTTCAGGGGCAAGTAATTATATTGCTGCGATGTTGAATTTACACCGGAATTTTTGAAAGATTTTATTTCAGAATAAGAGAAGCATTTTTGCAACTTTTTCCCACCAAAGTTGTAAAAGTAAAATTTAATTAAATGTTTCTGATGTAAATATCAATTTAAATTAGGTGGGATGTAATATATCCCACCTTGAGTGTCCGTGGGATCTAACATATCCCACCACCCCTCAAGGTGTTAAATTATAATGTAAAACATTTTTTAATTTGAGAAAGTGGTGCGAGATACAATTAAAAAATAGTCGCCAGTGGCAGCCTTGCCTGCAACTGACTATGTCGCCAGAATATTTCTGAATTTTAGCGATATTTGACTAAAGTTTTTATATAAATTGCACTGAATAGCTGTCTATCAAATTATGTAGTAAAATTTTCGGAATCTTCCACACATGCGCAATTAAAAATTATTTCATACAAATGCCCATATCTCATCAAATGTTCAATATATCCATGCTTTAATTGCAGTATACTGTTGCTAGCGTTATTTTTCAAGTTTTCAAAAAAGGGTGTTAAATTTGGTTTAAAACTCTGTGTACTGTAAACAAAAAACTATTTAATTTTTCACAGAAAAGCTAACGTATTCACGAATATGAGTGCTATGCTTACACAAATGCACACACACGTTGCACAGGATCCACAATGTCATTTGTTACAGTGGCAGACTATTTTGAATATTTTCTGCTACGTGGGTGATCGCAAATAATATTTTTTACTAAATTTATTGGTGGCCTCCTAATTGTGCTCACGACTAAATCTTCTCTGAAATATATGAAGTCAAACATGTTTTTTACATTCTAGAGGTTCAAAGACAATTCTTCAAGAATATCATTCAATATGCATATAATCTTAACGTTCGACAAAATGTGTAAAATCGAAAGCGCCCGTTAATTTTTAAACATCAGTGCATGGTATTAGTTAAAATTGAAAACACATACCAAAATTGTAAATTCACTTCCAGCAATTTTGATCAAATACTGAAATAATGTACTGTAAACGAATTATTTTGTGTGTCCCTAAAAACGAACGCTAAATGCTATGAAATCCATATTCTATAAACATCGTATAGTGGATATAAATTTCAATATCTTTGGAATAGTGTAATATCATTAAAATACACAGCAAACCTATTTTTCCGCCATTGACCGTAATGTAACGGAATACTTTTGAGTGCACCTGTAAGCAAAATATTAGTGGTACACATTTCATTTTCAATATCGAACATGTTATGATAAACCTCAATAACATACTTAAATTATATTAGCACGAATTAAAACGCTGAATGAGAGAGAGATGCACAGTCGGATAGACAAACTGAATTCATAAACACTTTTTGTGTGTATTCGTAATTATTTAAATATGAAGCACCTGTAGTTGTCGTCTGTTCTGTCCGTATATAACAGCACATAAGCAACGGAACCGAATGGCTTGAAGTTTAAGATATGCTAGCTAAAGTACCCGGCGTTGCACGGAATTTTAAGAATGTTTATTTTGAAAAATCAATTTCAAAATTAAACTATAAAACAAACATTAAAAAAAAAAGCAGCAAAACCATCTTTATTTCAGTTCATCACTAAGAATGAGCTCTAGGAAATTAAACTTTTGTGGATTAGTACTATACACGCATACGCACACTTATGTATATGGAATAGATTTAAAAATGGCGAAAACAAATTCCGAGAACCTCAAAAAGTTAAAATATGCCAATATTTCCATAATCGGATTTTTATCATGCTTAAATACGTTTTTTCACACTCATATGATGTTATATGTTTACCTGCTGACATCCATTATATTTCCATATCTGGCGCAATATTCACTTTATTTTGATTCGTCAAACTATTTATTTCATTTTCATTTTTCACGTGGAAATCATGAAATAGAAAACTTATGACGTAATATTCACTTTATAAAAAAATTCGTCAAACTATTTATTTCATTTCCATTTTTCACGTGGAAATCTTGGAATGGAAAAGTAATTTTTGTGGCAAGAATTTATTTTATTGTTGATTTTTAATTGTTGGCAACTGCTATAACGAAAAATGTTTAAATTTGATAGGATATTGCTGTTAAATTGGTGGTTTTTTATTAATTAAAAATTACCATAAATTGTTTCGATTCCGGACTAATTTATTAGCCTCGGTCGTGTTTTAATACACATGTATTCACAATTCTGGCTTTCAAACTGTGAATTTGTATAAAATTACAGACAGACAGAAAGACAAATTTTCATTTTTACATAAAGCCAGGAGAGATCGTGCGATAGGACAGATCGCGCACAAAGATGTTCGCAGGAAGGAGTAGCGTGCGCGCTCCAGGTAGTTGTACTGCAGCATAAGTGCAGTGTCTACATGAATGTGCACACTGATTGTTCCAAGCGTCTTGGATAAAGCATTGCTTTTTTTTCCCCAAAATAAGTGCTTGAATTTTCATAACTCTTAGTCAGAATTTTTATAGAATGTCAGTAGTACAAAATAATTTGAACTTAAACAATTTCTTAAAAACTACTAACCCAGACTAAGGATGCGAACACAAACAATTCATTTTAGAAGTGGCCATGTTTAAATAATAGGCCGCGCAATCCCTCCTACCAAAATAGGAGAGTTTGTGCATCTGCTACTTAGGAGAGATGGCGCATATCCTCATAAGTTTCAGTGCTAGGAGAGATTATGCAGCTTATTGATTAATTTGCATGAATTGCAAATTACGTGTAAAGCATATTAATGAATCAGTTTTGGAATAATTTCGGAAAAACACATAATTTTCAAAACTAAATTTGGCAACAAATTAATTTGCAAAAAAATAGTTTTGTAGATAAAAATTTTATTAATAAATTAATAATACAGTTGTTATTAAATTAATTTTATGTAATTATTTTTCTTAATAAATTAATTAATTATTTATATATATATATTTTTTAATTTATGAACAATTAATTTGCTAAAAAATTAATTTTGTTAACTAAAATAAATTTTCTAATTACACCTACAATGTTTTGGAAAAACTTTCACCCATTCCAAAGTAGTTTAATGCAATCAAAATCAAAATGAAACAGAGTGCAACTAATGTTACTGATCCACAAAATATACATGAAAAAAGACTTGAGAAGCATGCCGCTACATAAAAAAAAAGCTGAAGCTAAGGTGCTTCCAGAAAAAGAGGGATAAAAAAACTGAAGGAAAAAAAACGAAGGTCAATGAGGATGAGTGCATTGAATATCTGGAACTGTACCAGGAGACAACTTCGACCACTGACTGGATTCAATGTATTGCTTGTGGCAGGTGATTGTACGACAACTGCATTATTTACAACAATAAGTGTGACGACAACTTCGGTTAGCAAACAAAATACATTGAAACTGTAGAAACGAAAATGATGTAATTTTCAAGTTAAACATGTTATCAAGTAGATTAATGATATTTTGTAATCTTAGCAGTGCTTGCTTTTTCTGATATTCCAATCTTCTCCCTAAATAAAAATTCTTTAACTGTTGTTAAAATTCTTTCTTTTTTAGGTTTTCGTTCATCTGACGAAACCCTATTCGTCTCGCCTCTCTGTCTGTCTGTCCGTCCGTCCGTCCGTCTGTCTGTCAGTCACAGAGCTCGTTCTAAGAAACTATACATGTTGGAGACTTGAAATTTTGCATACTTATAGCTGAACACCACACATCATACGACAAATCATAAAAATTTGAAAAAGTCGTACATTTAACCCTTTGGGCTCCCAAATGTGTATTTTAAACAATTCTTTCTAAGTGAGCCCCTAATTAGGTTGAAGGCGTGAATTTTTGCGTACTTATATCTGGACACCTCAGACCAAACGACAAATTATAAAATTTTGAAAAAGTCGTAAATTTAACCCTTTGGGCTCCCACATGTGTATTTTAAACAATTCTTTCTAAGTGAGCCTCTAATTAGGTTGGAGGCATGAAATTCTGCATACTTATAGCTGAACACCTCACATCAAACAATAAACTATAAAATTTTGAAAAAGTCGTACATTTAACCCTTTGGACTCCCACATGTGTATTTTAAACAATTCTTTCTAAGTTAGCCCCTAATTAGGTTGGAGGAGTGAAATTTTGCATACTTATAGCTGAACACCTCACATCAAACGACTAATCATAAAATTTTGAAAAAGTCGTACATTTAACCCTTTGGGCTCCTCCATGTGTATTTTAAACAATTCTTTCAAAGTGAGCCCCTAATTATGTTGGAGGCGTGAAATTTTGCATACTTATAGCTGAACACCTCACATCAAACGACAAATCATAAAATTTTCAAAAAGTCGTACATTTAACCCTTCGATCTCCCACATGTGTATTTTAAACAATTCTTTCTAAGTTAGCCCCTAATTAGGTTGGAGGAGTGAAATTTTGCATACTTATAGCTGAACACCTCACACTAAACGACAAATCATAAAATTTGAAAAAGTCGTACATTTAACCGTTTGGGTTCCCATATGTGTATTTTAAACAATTCTTTCTAAGTGAGACCATATTTAGGTTCGAGGTGTGAAATTTTGCATACTTATAGCTGAACACCATCATGCGACAAATCATAACATTTTGAAAAAGTCGTACTTTTAACCCTTTGGGCTCCCACATGCGTATTTGAAGCAATTCTTTGTGACTGAGCCCCTTATTAAATTGGAGATTTGAAATTTTGCATACTTATAGCAGAACACCTGAGGCCAGGCGACAAATCATAAAATCTTGAAAAAGTCTTACGTTTAGTCCTTTGAGCTACCACATATGTATTTTAAGGAATTCTCTCAAAGAGAGCCCTTAATTAAGTTGGAGACATGAATTTTTGCATACGACCTCAGACTTCTCGGCTGAATTATAAAATTTTCAAAAAGTCTTATATTATTTACTCCTCCGTGGTCTAACTTGTGTATTTTAAGCAATTTTTCTAACCTCCGCCCTTTTCACCCGGGGAGCATTTTTCCAACTTTTGCCGACACCTCTTTGACCATTCTTTCATATTATGCACCATAGCCTTACATATTTTAGTTCCAATTTTTACCACCAGGGGCGTCGACTTATCTCGGGTACTATGGGACCAATCCCCTCGACTAATATATCTACGGATAGTACGTAAAACGGAGTTTCGTTCGGATAGAGGTTTGTTTAGAATAGAGTGCGCCCCTGGTTGCGAAATGTGGAACTAACAGATTTTTCAAAAGGATAAAGTGTTTTGAAAGGAATATTAAACGAAACCCTCTGTGCGATCTGTGATCATATTTACCCACTTGTTTATTATTTAAACATTAGGTTGAAATATTCACTCCTAATACAGTAATATTTTCTCGCAACAACCTTGTAACAATGTCATTTAAGTGCGATTATTATTTTTAACAATTTCACTGTTGTTATTATTAGTAACAATCTCTTCTACCCATGTGTGCAATCTCTCCTACCCATGTGCGCAATCTTACAAACCCTGCAAGGATAGATTACGCAAAATAGTTTTCTTGATTTTATTACTGCTATTCTATTAAATTACAGTATAAAAACAAAATAACAATGGAAATGCATAAAAAACACATGAAGTCAAAATTATTCATGCATAGTTTAGCAAAAAATTAATATTTAGAATTTTTATATTTATTCTTAAAAATGTGCGCAGACTCTCCTAGCTTTACCTTTTTAGATAATCGTTGCAGTATTTTGTCTAGTCATTTCAAAATTTATGAAATCGAATCAAAACTAAAAAAAGTATCGATAAAAATTTTGTTCATTCTGATAAATCCTATCACACGTAATGAAGTCAATGATATCGCATGACAGGTAATGATTCTAGGTTGCCATTGTGATGATGTTCTATTTAAGATAAAATCATATTTTTTCCGTATTACTGAATTTAATATGTAGAATCGTAATAAATTTTGATTTCATGCATTTTTGCATAAGAGTGCAGCAGCTATTGCATAAAGATCTGAATATTTATAAAACTAGTGATAGTACGAACGCACCTCATTTGCCACGCTTGACGTACAGTTTCCGAATTTTCGACTTTGTTGGAAAGCATTAAAAGAAGAAAAATAGATAGCTAGAAGTGTATCTTTATAGATGATTTGCGATAATAGACAGAAATTTTTTCAATTAAATACAATTTCTTTTCGATTTAAAATTATTTTATTATTTTTTCAGCGAATGACGTCATGCCCAGAAGACTCGGTAAGTTAAAACATCTGGACAAATTCGATAATCTCTTTTTCAACGTTCACCACAAGCAAAGTGTCGACATGGATCCCCAGGCGAGAATCTTACTAGAAGTTACTTATGAAGCAATTGCAGATGCCGGTATGTTATTTTCATTGTTATTTTTGACTCAAAATAGAAGAGTCGGGCACGACTCTTGTTTTAATGGAACAATGTAAGTAGTTTCCTGGACTACCTAGTCGGGGAACAACTTAACATCATGTCTATAGGTGGTTCGAGTTGCAGAGGCATTAGAGAGACATAAAGAGAAAAGTGTTTAGATGTGGTTAAACCATTTAGAATTAATAATTTATAAGAAGAATAATAAGAAGAAATGAAAGTATATTTAAGATACTGAAAATTTTAACAATATAAAAAAAAGGAAAAAGTTAAAAAGAAAGGGAAAAACAAATTCCATTAATTCCAAAAAGTACAGACGAAAAAGATACCATAGAAAAAAAAACAAGAAACAAAAACCATGCGTACGTCATGCATTATGAAACACTTTCCAAGACTCCCTGAAAGCTTTAACAAAACTTAGTTATTTAGGGAAATGAAGTAAATGAATTTCAGCAGTTACCGCCCATAGCCAAATATGCATTCAAATACCTTTGAACAGCCCTGTATTTGATCTGCATGTTGATATATATACTATATAATGATAAAATTTATTTCAGCAAGAAAATACATAACAGGTTGCAATTTCTCTTTCAGCAATTCATACTAATAGATGGAAGAATACTTGAATACTTTTGTACAGCCCTGTAGTTTACCTAGTACCTTTATTACACACCACTATTTAGCTAAAATTAAATTCAAACTAAAACACTCTCAAAACTAACTGAAATAACATTTCCAGAAATTATCATCCATAGGCTATCCAATTCTTTGCGTGACCATGTAGTATATCATTTTATATATTTTCTACAAACATTTCTTAATAAATTAAGTTTAGCGTAAAAATGTATAACTCATTTACGAATTATTTCGTGTTGCCTTGTACATGAATTATAGCGTTTATACACACCATATAGTATGCATAAATATAGTGAAACATAAAAGCGAATATCATAATTAAAAATGCATTTCCAGCGATCACCGCTAATGTTCAGTACTTCTGCTACTATATAGTATCTGAAATATTTTGTGTTCCCTGTAAATGCTATGTACTTCGTATTATACATGAAATAACTTATAGTAAACCTCAGCGTCGTATATCAATTTCATTATATATGAAATAGTTTAACGTAATTAAAATACACCGCTAACAATCCCACCCCTATTTCATTATGTAACGGAAATCTTTTGTGTGGCCCTGTAAATAAATAGTAACTATTTTTTGCACCACATATTCTACAGAACGCACATTTTAGTGCACTTCATAAATGCATATCAATTTTGTTATGTTTGGATGCGTCTAACATAATTAAAAATCATTTGAAATGATTTTTTCCCATTGACCGTAATGTCATGGAATCCTTTTGACTTTCCTTGTAAATGAACTAAACATGCTATTAGATTTATTTGTAATAGGAATCCTGATATGATAAATGTCAATAACATCCAAAAATTTCAGGCAATCCGAGTATATTTACGAGAATTAGAGTGCGGACAGACGGACAGAGAAACCCAAGTCAAAAACACTTTTCAACTTTGTTGCAAAGTGTTAAAAAAGACTCCTTTCAGAAACCATATATTTAAGTTTAAGATCTTATAAAAAATACTATGATAGCAGTTTAACAAATTTATTATTATTATTGTTATTATTTAATTATAAATGAACAAAAACAGAACAGACAAAGAATGTTTATCTACAGCTGAAGAGTGAGGGAATCCCAGTCTTCCTCATCAATTAAAAGAGCATATTTAGGGAGTTTACGATTGGTGTGTGTGGGCGGGGGGAGTAAGGGTCGGAGAACTCATAGTCTGGTAAATCTGCAACTATTTGGTTTGGAATGTGGTATACAGTTTCATAAAAGTTTTTGATTAACTGACTAATTCTCTTTTTGAGCGATAAGGTAGCAAATACCTACGGATGGTGGTGTTTCTTAGGTAACAATGGCCGTTTCTAATGATACGCAGCGTTTTGTTGAGCGTTCTGTAAAGACATTTCCTATTTGTTTTACAATATGTTTTGCAAAGCCCCAGATTGGACAAGCATAAATGAGTATAGACCTGATGCATTCATTTATAGAGAATAAATTTATTTTTAACTTTCCTTTTAATATTAAGTCTTAAACATAAATTATATTTCTTTATTTTAAAAACGTAGTAGTAAAAAAATTGAAATTTCATGAAAAAAAATTGAAATTATAGTATTTGGATGCGTTAGATCGTTAATTCAAAGTAGGATTTAAAAAATTCCAGTGCGTAGAATAATGTGAATTCCTAAAGGTGCTACAAAAAGCGATTAATTCTCTTCTCAATTTCACTCCTCCTAAGAGCAAGAATTTTATCCAGTAAACAAAGCTTTTTGCAGAGAGGGCACTGTAAATACCTCTTCAAGAAAAATCTAAATTAAAATAAAGCAAGACTTTTTGTTATAAAAATGCAAAGTGTTTCTTACATTATAAGTTACATCGTAAGCTCCTCTGTATGCGAATGTGGCGATTTAGCAAGTGCCTCACACTTTTACTACACTTGTCCACTTACCTCAGGCTGGCATATTCGGCGCCCCTTATCAATACCTAAAAATTGGCTAAGTAATATTTTATCCCGTCCAGCATTACGTTTAAAATTAAAACAAATATTTAGCTTTTTAATGGATATATCAAACAATTAATTTTATTTTCTCTTACCTTAAACAGTAGCCGCGTTGGACATACTATCGCCCCTTGTCGCATTTTTGGCAATCTAGTCCACGATCATAATCTGTAATATCTCAATGTATCTTACTTTTTGTTATCCTTCTATAAGTCGCCCATTGCTCGCGTTTCATTTTCCCGCGACTTGAGTCTACAGACTCATTGATGTAACCCCCGCTTTTTTTTTTTTGAAGACCTTAATAAAGGTGTCCGGGGGGGGGGTCTATGCTCTACAGACGTGGTCCCCACGTCTGAGCAGCTCCCATTAGGCAGTCAAAATGTTACATCGTAAAAATAGACAAATTTTTCTTAATCTACGAAGATATGTCATAACCACGTAACCTTTTCCAAGTTACTCACGGTTCCGTAAAGCGTTATTTATCTTTGAATAAATCAGAAAGCAGTATATTTTCGCATTTAAAGAAGCATCTCTCAATTCTAAAAAAAGTAACTAAGCTGTCACCGCTGCTTTTTATGAATATTTGTGACCCGGGTCTTTCTTATTTAATATTAAGAAAACTACTGCATACAAAAATATGAAAATCGGTGGAATTATAGAGAAATGTTTTATAAACACGCTGATGCAGTTTGAAAATCGAATAATTATTTTAAGATATATTTAATGTTAAAGTTGGTCAAAATCGTTCCTTTAAAAAAGTTTTATAGGAGCAAAAACTATACATAGGAATACAACCATTTTTAGATAATTTTGTACATTAGATAATTTTGTCATTTAGATAATTTTGTAGATGACTTTGAAACAATTTTGAAACATTTAGATAATTTTGTCCCCTGTGTGCAGACTGCATCTATTTTTTTAATTTGATTCATTTTTGAGGATTTATTTCCATTTTATATTCAAAATTTTAGCATTTCGATAAATATTTTGTGCATCTTTTAGAAAAGGGTAATATTTTAAATTGTTGCCAATTTTTAAAACAGCGCAAAGAATAATATTTCCTTTAAATTAAAAATTTCCTTACACGTGACTATTATAAACAGAAAAAAAACTTTCAAATGAGAATTAAATGATTACGTTTTAAAAGCAGGAAAATATAGAAAATTAAGTCATCAAAATTATATTTACACGTGAATTTTAAAAAAGAAAGAAAATTGTAGAATAATAAAATCCTTAATGTGCGCCAAAAGTCGTAAATGGAGGAAATTACATCATATTTAAAATGGCCAAACAAAAATATTGCCAAACAGTTTAAATTTAAAAATATATTTGCGCAAGACATTTATTTCATGTTTTGAGATAATCTTTTTAAACTATTGTTGTGAATTCTAAGTCAGCGCAATTAATATTTCCTTTCTAACAACAAACGCATTTTCACGTGATTATTAAAAAGAAAAAGAAAACTTTGGTGGAAACTACGTCAGATTTAAAACGATTCATTTAAAATGTCTTATTTAAAAGAACTTTCTTATAGCTTTGTTAAAAATACCGCGAGAAAAAGACTCTGTTTACTTAATTAATTTTATATTAGCTTATTTTCAAAATTTTCACTGATCTAATTTAATCAAAGACGAAAACAGCACGTTAACAGGGTAAAACGTCACAGTTTTTTTTTTAATTGTAATTCAGCTTTCCGAAAATTTTTTAAACCCGATCAAATTAGCGTCCTTTTAGAGTCTGCCGTGTCTTGGCGAGCGTAGTTCTTAGGGAGCAGAGCCCCTTTAATTTATAAAAACAAAGTTTCTGTCAGTGACTTTGATTTTTGGAAACGTTTCCGAGTAGTTTTTATTAGAGTGTCTGTGATTTAACGAAACGTTTCCGAGTAGTTTTTTATTAGCGTGTCTGTGATTTTAGGAAGCATTTCCGAGTAGTTTACATTAGAGTGCATCTGACTTTCGGAAAGGCTTCCGCGTAGTTTTTAATAGAGTGCCACGATATGCGAGGGACGACATATGGGGTAAAAAGTTTGATTGGTTGAGATGATTTTTGGCAAAACCGAATTGCCAAGGTTTCTTGGCAAGCCTGCTATTGTCTCATACTTATTGACTTGTGTCAATATCGATTATAAATAGAATATCAATTCCAAGCTAGTGTTTGTTTACCTGATGTTTCTTCATTGAACTGTATGCAGTTCGCTTGTATTTTACCGATCATTCATTATTAGTGGCCATCTATAGTCTTAATTCGTTAAGATTTTTAAAATCCCTTATTGTATTTAAAACCATTCTTCCAGTTAAAAAAAATTACTTACTGAATTTCATTTATTTGTATTTGCATTAATGATGTTAAAAAAGATGACGCTAAAAGCATTGTTTTTTGAGTCAGTAGGATAACATTTATATTTCTGGATGCTTCAAATAATGTAATATGATTTAATACCTATATTTAATTGTTATGTGATTGAATATTGACTGAAGATTGTTAAAATATGTTATACTCAATGAGAAATAGAGTTTTATTTTAGCAAATTCTAATGTATAGCTGTCTCAATTATGTTCCCTTAAATTCATATTTAATAGCAAAGGGTCTAGCCGGATAAGTATAGTGAAATGGCACCCGTGGTCTATGTTTGAAATAACACGTGTGGTAATAATGTTCATCATGAGAATACAATATAGAGTGTTTTTAGCCGCTGACCTTCAACTGTCCTTGAGATAATCGGCGAAGTATGCGCCGGCACTACTATTTTTCAAATACGATTTTCTCAAAAATACAAAAGTTAAAAAAATGAAACCAATTCAAATTATTGAAGAATATACTAGTTCACATTATATATTTTTTTCACATTTTTACACAAATTTCAACACAGATAAATAAACAAAAATATTATTTGAAAAAATTATTAATGTTGTAATTTTATATTTACACCAACCAAAATATTACATAATAATGCTCAAAGTATGTACTCTTAAGAAAAAAAGTTTCGTTAAAAACGAAGATGCGCTTTTTGAGTTATAACAAAAATAATGCTAGTAACTTGCTAAAACATTTCTAAATTTCCCCGTTTGTATTTGCAGATATACGATGCCACATACAATGAACATATTACATTATGGGTTAGTTATAGCCTATAAAAATTTTTATCACTTTCTCTCAATATTTAGCAGCGTCTTTTTGACATAAAAAATTGGAGAAAAATAAAAATATATCGGATTTTCTAAAAAACTGTACTAGGAAAATTACTTTTCGAAATTAGTATTAACATTAATTGATTAATTAAATAATACTATAAATCATGGAAGACGGTAGTATTCCGAGTGACGCAGCCTTAAGCCTAAAATCGTATCGTATCGTATCGTTAAAATCGTATCGTATCGTATCATAGAATTCGTAGATGGCGGAACTCATATATGCAGCTGACTCGACATCAAAGAAAACGTGAAAAGCCGCCTTTTAATAACTCAGCAGATATAGGTCTTATTGTTCTGAATTTTCTAGAACAGTCTTATATCTGCAGTCTAATCGTATACTGAAATTTTTACATTTCTACGTGCAGTATATTTTGATATCTAAATAGCCATTTTTAAAGTGAAAACGTTGGTATGATATCGAGGAAGTTCCTAATTTGAAAATCTCGAAAACGGTTCTAACGATTATCTTTAAATTGATACATAATATAAATGTGATTAAGGCGAGGTGAATAACACTTTTCTTTTTTCTGGGAAAACTCTCGTTCGTTAAATAATTCGATTTTTTTTTTCTCGAAAATGACACGGGCGATTTTTTAAAAATCAAATAAATATGTTTCAGATGAACCAAATAACAATTTACTTGTTTCCAGCAAGACTCTTGTTCGTTTTATAATGCGCATGAAAAATCGGACTATATTTCTTCGCCATTATATGGAAATTTCACCGAAAATGCATGACACTGTATTCATACACATGCTTTCTTTTTAACCACTTTTGGGGAGAAAAATTTTGTCTTCCCACTGGCTGAGTGGTTAAGGGCCATCGTCTACTGAACTTAAGATAGGCAGTTCGATACTTTCTGGTACTTATTTTCACATGTGAATGTGTTTTTTTTTTCTTTTAAAGTCTGTTAGTTGACCATTATTCTCAGTTCCTTTGTCATTTTTTAATTGCTATTAAGTTAAATAAAATTACAATTATAATGACGCCAATTTGATGATGATTATTTCTTGGCAATTTTTCAACAGTAAAAATATTACCATGAATTTTATAAATATATTTAATTTCAATCACTTTACAAAAAAATATACATTAATAATTATTATTTGAATATAAATCACACGATCAGAAACGTAAAAAAATAATTCATTTCAGCCCTTCTTTTTATAATATCATTTTTTATTATTATGACGCTCAATCAATATATAATCACTGACATCCATAATATTTTTATTATTATTATTATTTTCCTAGCATAAAAACTATTGTGATGTAATAATTCTTTTATAATAAATAATTTAGTTGAAATGTTTTATTTATAAATAACAATGAAGTTTGATAACGCCGAGACAATTGTTTTTATTTAACTTTGCAATATTTACAGTTTACATAATAAGCATATCAGAATTCTGGTGTCGCCATCTTTTGACGCAATTGCGTACTACATTTTGTCTCTTATTCGAAAAAAAAAACTAACGCTCTTCGCCGCTTTGAAAGAATCTCTTGTGACTAGAGGTTTATTTCGCAAATATTAAGAAAATTACTGAATACAAAAATATTAAAATGGGTAGTATTATAGAGAAATGTTTGACAAAAACGTTGAAGTAGACAGTTTTTAAATCGAAGAATTATTTTAAGAGATATTTAATGTTAAATCTGGATAAAATTGTCTCATTAAAAAAGTCTCATAGGAAAAAAAAATATACATGGGAATTTAATCATTTTCATTCAATTTAATCATTCAAACTCGAAGTTTGCAGGGTGCATTTATTATTTTTAACTTGCCTAATTTTTTGACGGTTTATTTCAATTTTAAATTAAAATTTTCAGAATTTCCAGAGATATTTTTTACATATTTTAGAAAAGGTTATTTTAAATTGTTGCCAATTGTTAAAACAGCGCAAAGAATAATATATCCTTTAAATTAAAAATTTATTCACACGTGCCTATTATAAACAGAAAAAAATCCTTTTAAATTAGAATTAAATGATAACGTGTTAAAAGCAGGAAAATATCAAACATTACGTCATAAAAATTGTTTTTACACATGCTTACTTAAAATGAAAGGAAATTATAAAATAATCAAGTATTTTCAAATTAGAATTAAATGATTACGCATTAAAAGCAGGAAAACATTGAAAATTACGTCATAAAAATTATATTTACACGTGAATATTAAAAGAAAAAGAAAATTTTTAAATAATAAATTCATTGATATGTGTTAAAAGTCGTAAATGGAGGAAATTACGTCATATTGGCCAAAGTGGCCAAATAATAATATTGCAAAACAGTTTAAATAAAAAAAATATATTTATGTGAGAGATTTATTTCAAATTTCGAGATGATATTTTTAACTATAGTTGCCAATTTTAAGGTAGCGCAAATAATAATATTATCTTTCTAATAATAAAAATATTTTCAGTTGAATGTTACAAAGAGAAAGGAAAGTTTGGTGAAAATTATGTCAGATTTAAAACGTTACATTTAAAATCTCTTATTTAAAATCATTTTCTTATAGCTTTGTTAAAAAATACCATAAAGCAAAGACTCTGTTGACTTAGTTCCTTTTATATTTGGTGATTTTCAAATGTTTAACTAATCTTATTTAATCAAGCACGGAAACAGCAACTAACATCAGCTGATTCGGTCTTGAAATCCCTCAGTAAAAGGGAAACCCGTTTACAGTAAGATCGCCATTGATTTTTTAATTATACAGAGCAGCCTCGATTATCCGAGCTAATTGGGACTGTTAGTAAATCGGAATCGGAAATCTCGGTTAATAGAAACTGTGTGTAAAAACTCGCCGTGCTTGCGATTTTAACGTCTCTTTTAAAAAAATGTATAGAACGTTTTTTAAATAATAAAAATAAATATATGTAAAGTTCTGTTTCACAGCTTAACAAATTTAAAAAGAAAATCAACTACCAGTAGTAAATTTTAAAATGCAAATTGAAAAATTTACGAAAGTTCACACAGCCACTGGAAACAAGCATTGTTCGCTATTGACTTCTCAGGGTCCAATGTTTCTTTGGAGTTGGGTGTTATACAGAAGGGCCTGTATAACACGGACAGTGAGCTAAAGAGTGTGGTTATTTTTAAGGCTCATTCAAAAGGAAGAAAATCAGACTTTGTTATCGGCTCGGCTAACAGAAACCTCGATTAATCGAAGCTCGGTTAATCCAGGTTCTACTATAATTCAATCTTCCGTAATCTTTTAAAGCAGATCAAATTAATGGACTTTAGCACAAAGTCACATAGCTGATAACTGCCATGCTTGTTGGCCACCTTTTTTTTCAAAAAGTTTGCTTCACCTTATTCAATTAATGAGATATCTCCGATAAAATAAGTCACATTTTCCCGTTCTAAAATACTGGTATCCAAAAATTGTAGCATGTAACTGACACTACAAGTACTCTTGGAACTAGACTATTTTAAGTCTAATTTTTATTATAGACTATATAAAATTATTAAAAATATATATTATGATAGGAACTAGCTTCGTCGATAGGAACTAGCTTTAAGGCTTCGTCCGCTATTTACGTTACGGATATAAAAATCATGTTTTTTTTTTTTTAGGGAGAAAGAAATAAAAACCTATTTGACGATAGGTTTATAAAGACACATTTTGTATTTGTTATATTTCCGGGAATGAGGAGGGGGGGGGGACTATTTTGATTAAATATCGCAATTAGTCCACATGGCAGATATAATTATGATAGACACTAGCGGGCTTCGCCCCTCTATGGCGCCTTATGGGTCCAGCTTCCATAACTCAGAAACTACCTTTCGGACATCAATGCAACAGATTCCAAACGTTATAATTAACTTAATAATCACCCTATATAGCATTAAAGTAAATTTATGAGTACTGCATACTATTTTTTATCTTAATTTCTGAAGAGAAAAAATTATTTCGGTTCCATTCTTAGGTACTGGTCTGAAAATTTTTGAAAAAGGGGGGAAGGAGGGGACATGAGACTGCTGTTTGTCAAACAACACAACGGGGTCTGGCTTATTCAACTTGGTTTTTGATAACATCAATTGGAAGGTGGTTTGTTTAAAAGAGTGCGTTCCCTGCCCCATGAAAATTCGAACTATTGGTGCACCATCTATGTAAGGATTTAATAATTATAAATTAACATTTTGGATTTATTAATTTAAGGATAAAGTGTTTTTAAAGGAATATCAAATGAAACCCTCTGTGCGATCTGCGATTATACTTACCCACTTGTTTTTATATACAAACTGCTATAAGGAAAATTGTAATAAAATAGTAAAAATTAAATCTGCATTAAATCCCATAAGTATCTTTTTTTTTTAATTATTTTATCACTAACCTCAAAAAAGTAATGTTATCAATGCAAAAACCCTTGACGGGTTAAAAGTTTCTGACGCAGCACTTTATCTTATGCTCTAAGAATTTTAAATATGGAACTTAAAAATACTGATATCAAATTTTGAGTGACGTTATGCTATTTCTTAAAAAATATATTTGTATTTATTTCATCATTTTATTTTTGTTTTATTTATAATCGCATGTGCAAAAGTTATGTTCAACATGAAAAGCTGCATAAAATTTTATTCGCTGTTGCTTTATCATTTACATCTCTCATAAATTCAAAATATGAGTTTTAAAATATATGATATAAAATTTAAGTGACGCCTTGATGTGACTTTAAAAGGTTTGTTTTAAAATTCAATTTAAATTATTTTTGACTTGGTTAAAATATTTTTTTACATCTACACAATACTTTAAATTTTCCAATACACTGTTAAATATATCACTTTCATTGAATCTATACTATACATTGAAATGTATTTATTTCAATAAATTGATTTATCTTTTGTGTCACGCTATTCAAAATTGTGAGTAAGATTTATGTAAATGGTTTCTTTGCGTCATTGTGTCAAAACTACATGAAATGTATGAAAAAGGATAGTTTGACGCAAATAAACCATTTACATAAATCTTACTCACCATTTTAAATAGCGTGACACAAAAGATAAATCAATTTATTGAAATAAATACATTTCAATGCATAGTATAGATATAATGAAAGTGATATATTTAACAGTGAATTGGAAAATTAAAAGTATTGTGTAGATGTAAAAAAATATTTTAACCAAGTCAAAAATAATTTAAATTGAATTTTAAAACAAACCTTTTAAAGTCACATCAAGGCGTCACTTAAATTTTATATCATATATTTTAAAACTCATATTTTGAATTTATGAGAGATGTAAATGATAAAGAAACAGAGAATAAAATTTTATGCAGCTTTTCATGTTGAACATAACTTTTGCACATGCGATTATAAATAAAACAAAAATAAAATGATTAAATAAATACAAATATATTTTTTAAGAAATAGCATAACGACACTCAAAATTTGATATCAGTATTTTTAAGTTCCATATTTAAAATTCTTAGAGCATAAGATAAAGTGCTGCGTCAGAAACTTTTAACCCGTCAAGGGTTTTTGCATTGTAATTATACTTCTATAATTATTACGTAATTTAACTTTTTATTCATTTTTTTACGAAATTAATACTGGCATGTATTTTTTTTTATTATTATTACACGCAGACAGAATATAGATTAGAACAAAAATCTACAAATTTGAAATTTATTTAATAATATCTGGTGCTAATTGAATATTAGGTGTTAGAATAATATTGCTACTTGTTGTGGATTTTTGGAAGCTCTTTCCTTGTTTAGAGCTTGGCACGAATATATCTATAACTTGCAGTCTCACCACAAACTTTCATTGCAGCTTCCGACATTAGTTAACACATCGTTCAACAGATTGCGTGTGACATGGAAATTCCTCAAAAGTTAGTACTGTAAACTGTTTTTCTTTGCATATGTTTTCAAATATTTGTCCTTTATATGCATTGTAAGAGGTGGCTCTGTTACAACATTGTTTGACCAATCAATTAAACCAATATAATCGGCTGCTTCAAAATTGAGTTGGGAGGCTTGAAAAAACGCTCGAAAACTAAGTTCGTCGTCTTCTTATCTCGAGCGCTGAGAATATGCCTAACTGCTAATTCCCGGATGTGTTTTCTAGAATCATGTAGCATTGCTAATAATAGTTGTTCAGGATGCGCAAAACATGCATTGCTTGAGAATGCTTTGTAAATAATTTACTTAACATTATCTGGAACCCGCCTTACAAGGGAAATCATTTTCCAGAAATGTCGGACACCATATACAGGCAATTCAATTTCATTTTTATCTCAAACCACATTGGAGCATACTCCAGCATTACATACTTTACGAGTATTATAAGATTTTGTGACGGTCTTGGAGTGCTAATGTATAACCATAACAAACGGTTTGCAGTGGTCAACCAACGTGCAAGACTGAGTTTACCTGGGTTATTGTGAGTCACGCTAGAAGGGCAAGCACCATCTTTTATGACAAGACACATACAATACAAATATTGCTAGTCAGTACTTAACTTTTGAATATCTTTCAGATCCATAAGCTGAAAAGTATAGTGATTTTGATCAAATTTGACTACCGGATTTTTTTTTCGCAATATTTTAAAAGCAATCTAATAGGATCCAGTAGAATATGAATACAGTCCTTTTGTGCAACCTTCTATTTCCAGAATGTGGTGCCTTAATTTCAACCCCTTAGTATATAACATATATACATCCCATTGTAATGGTCTTCCAATGTATGTCTTAAGCAAACGTATTACTCCGCCTTTCCCTCACGTATTCACATTTGTTCCATCACATCCGATAATCGATAGGTTCTTCAAACTCATATTATATGTTTTTTAAATATGATAACACCTTGGGCGATTTCTTTTGCACTTTCACCACTAGGTAACGATATATGACCTATATACTTGCTACCTGGTTCCTCTATTAATGCTACATGCGCTTCTGATGTTAATTTCCGATGATCAGATATTTATTGAAAGGTATCACCTTTGCGCCCATTAACATACAAACTCTTAAGAGATGTCACTTTAAATGCCCTTAAATCATTTTCCTTTAGTTCAATCTTTTTTTTTCTCTAGTTCCCTTCTCACTTTGTTTTTATTAACTAAGTTTCTCAAGTGAAACTAAATCCAAATCAGCCAGTACTGCTGTAGCAATTTTGGCAACTGCTCTACTTGAGGTACCAGTTAAATTTTGTTCTGATCTGTATTCTGTCTGTGTTCAATTCAATGTAAATATCTTAATTAAAATTAATATGAAAAATATTAATGTCAATACCAATGTTAGATGGGCGCGGTTAAATATTGATAGAAATTGACAAATTTTTTGTAGCTTCTAACTGACTTATGTAACATTGTCCATGTATGCTAGTACAAATTTTGGAAAAGTTTTCAAAATATATTTTTTCACAAAAAACTATATTTCTCTTTTTTTTCTGTTTTTCAATTTTTGAGGGGCGCGGTTAAATATGGAGCAATATTGATGAAAATTTTTGTGAGTTCTAACTGACCGATTACACAACTTTTGGGTACTATCCCAAAGTCAATTTAAAAAAAAATTGGCCCACCGTAGTCCCCCGCATAATGTGCATCACTGAAGGCTTCCAATTTGCTTTTTGTCCTTGACTTGTACAAAATACCACATTTAGAGTTTCCTTTAAGATGTTTTAAAACACTCTTTACTAAATAGTCCAGCCATTTGCTAGAAAATTAAAGAATGTTTTGGTGTAGTTTTGATATTTGGTGCCTTTATGTTCCTTGGGTCGCTGAACACGAATCAACGCCAACAAAATTTTTCTTAGGAAACACTTAAAAAAAACATGTGCAAAAAACGGACTTTTCATTGTTTTTTCAAAGTAACTTCAAAACTATTAATTTTATTTAAAAGTCGGAAAAACGAAAATTAAAGAGGATAAAATTTCCTACATTTTAAGCATTAAAAGTTTTTTTTTCTGTGATCATTGATTTAGCTGTGACAGTGCTTCAAAAATGGGTGTTAAAAGAAAAAAACTGGAATTACGGCACAATACATCGATACAACTTGAAAACTTACCATTTTATGCAAACTTTGTCCATTAATGATACTAAACATTATATGATTGATTACATTTTATGGATCTGAGGTTCATTGTTTCCTTCATGTTTCTGAAAAGATCGAAAATTACTGTAGTGTTCTATATTCAGATAGTTCACTATTCAGAAGAGTATGTAGACCTGAAAGATTCTACAGCTGTACTGAACAACATGGATGGTACCAAGATGTACGAATGGTTACTGTAGTTTTTACCTTTCCTTGAAATCCCTGATTTATACTGAATAAACACTGGCTTTTTAGTTGATGGACGAATTAACTGCTATAAATCTTGGGAATCAGGCATTAAAGACATCACCAGAGTTGGAGGTGGTGACTTTTGAGCTGTCAAACGGAGCGACAGAGTAAGACCTCTTGCTGGGTAATAACCAGTGTAATACAAGTAGACAACGAGTTGGTTCCTGCCAATGCCACAAATTTGTTACAACGAATTTCGATTGCAAAGCATTCGGATGAAGATCTCGAGGAGTTTTTGACGTGCGATCTTGGCCGTTATTCCTTGTCCCTATTTGTCAATGGCTTAAGAAAAAAAAAACAAATCTACACTATACAAGGTATTCAAAGCCCTTACAAGCAAGCGGTTCAAAGGCAAGGTTCAATTCGTCATTGATGGGTTTTTTTATTACATAGAATTGTTTGGCCTAAGAATCAGTCTTTTTCTTCAATCTGTGACAAATATGTGCAGTATGTGCAGTCAAAATATAAACCACAAGCAATAGTTGTCTTTGATGACTACCCTGATGATGTACAAGGTGGTACAAAAACTGCTGAGCCTATGAGACGATTAAGAAAACATGCTTCAACTGACATATTGTTTGACAAAACAATGATACAAACCATTTCCAAAGAAAAGTGTCTTGTTAACCCCAAAAAAGGTCGGTTAATATCTATGATGACTGAAAAGTTCTCATCAGCAAATATTACATGCAAATCAAACAAAAGGAGACGCAGACACCTTGATTATAAACACTGCTTTATCCTTGGCTCCATCAAAGGAAACAGTAATTGTAGTTGGGGAGTATGTAGATATTTTGGTCATTTTGATAGGTCTCTGATGGGATGAAATCGTTTTCTTTTGAAAACTAGGGAACTAGGGATCATTTCTTCAGTGACATTTTCTCAAACTAATGCTGTGAGCTCAACTGTTGCGGAAAACTTTCTCTTCTTACATACTATGAGCGGTTGTGATACAACGTCAGCACTGTTTATGCAAGGAAAAATGAAGTACCTCAAAACTTTTGTGAAGAATCCACATCTTGCCGACGTTGCTAGAGTATTCAACGACTCGAAACGCTAATCAAAAGATGACTGCAACTGTAAGTAACGTTTTCTTGTCTCACTGTAATGGTTATAGTGAAATAAATGTGCTTTCGCAAAACCCCCTAAGGTATATTTCGTACAAGAAGTCAGTCTTTAGATACGACTCGGACATTGCTGCTTTATCACCCTCTGAAGCTGCAAGCTGCAGTACAACAATAGCCTTTAAGAGTATATCACCAGGTCCAGCAGCGGCTGGAGGTTAAAAAAAGACTGAAGAGTGGGGATGGAAGAGAAGAAATACTGGCCTTGAGCCTGTGTTCCTTGTACTATCCCTGTTTCCGTTGCTTTGTTGAAACTTATACCCTGCAACTGCAGAAAAACTGCTAACAAAAATGTGGGTGCAAGAAGGCAGGGCTTTCTTGCTCCAACATGTGCTTCAAATGAGACGGTAATTGTAGTTAGGGAGTATGTAAATCTTTTGGTCATTTTGATAGGTTTCTGATGGGATGAAATCGTTTTCATTTTAAAACTAGCGAAGGACACCCTTTCTCCATAAAATGTGGGTTTAAGAAGGCAGGGCTTTCTTGCTCCAACATGTGCGTCAACTGCGAGAGGAATTGCAACAGCATCGCAGTGATGTGTCAAGATGAGAAGGACGAGCTAGACCTACAAACCGAGCTGTAAATATATTTCCCACCCAATGAACCCGTGGACCCAATGTAAGAGGAAAATGTGATGCCACAAGGTATCAAATATTTACTATTAAGTAAACTTTGTATTATAATATTGGTGATAATAAAAACACCCACTAATTCCATACGTCTATTTTCTATGTTGTAGATGTCGGTGAAATGCAGGGACCTTCAAATAAAAGAAAGCAGAAATAGGATTTTTTGTATTTTAAGTAATTATAATTACTAACGTACGTAATTATTTATAATTAAATAATGATTCATAATGAATCATCGAATTTATTATCAGCAACTTCATTATAAAATTTTGCCAATCATGTAATCTTTAGTGTCATTAATAGTCAATGTTTGCGTAAAATGATTAGTTTGCATGTTAAATCGACGTACAGCGCCGTAATTCCCGTTTTTTCAGATTTTTTTGCTTTCCACACCCATTTTTGCGGCACTGTCATGGTTGAACCATTGATCAGAGAAGAAAAAATTAATACATATAATGTAGGAAATTTTATCTTCTTGAATTTATACATTGCCGGCTTCTACGTAAAATGCATAGTTTTGGAATTATTTTGAAAAAGCAAAAAACAATCGGGTTTTTTACACCCTTTTTGCAAAAAAAACGTGTTTCCCGGAAAACATTTTGTTGGCAAACCTCATATTCGTGTTCAGCGACCCAAAGAACATAAAGGCACCAAATATAAAATCTATGCCAAAACTTCCTTTTATTTGTCTTTTTGAGCAACTAATGCCTGGACTAAAACTCCAGTGTATTTTTAGAGGCTTGTATAGAACTTGGGATAACATACTAATTGCATAGGCAATGTCAGGTTGTGTAACTATGGCTAAGAACATCAAGCTTTCTACTGCTTTTCTGTATGGTATACTTTCATCTAGTTTTTCAGAAGGCTCCTGCGACATCAGTGATTTATCAATTGGAGTACAGACGGGGTTGAAAGCAGACATGTTCAAACAGTCCAAGATTTTCTTAGTGTAGTTTTCCTGGTGAATGAGAATGGAACCATCATCCAAATATGTTAGCTGCATACCCAAGAAATAATTTGCAGGCTCAACCCTAAGACTAAACTCTTCTTTTAGTTTTTCAAGAAATGCTTCCAACAAGTCATTATCTGTGGAAGCAACAATTCCATCATCTACATACAGAACAGAGAATACTGATTTACTGAGGTTCACAAATAGACACAGATCACTATCCATTTGCTTGAAATCACAGCTTTGAAGAAAAGTTTTGAACCTCTGATTCCAACACCTGGGAGCTTGTTTCAAACCATAAATACTTTTAAAACATCTAAAAACACGTCCTGTACCATCTTCAAATCCTATTGGTTGCTTCATATATATTTCTTCATTAAGTTGACCATTTAGAAAGGCACTTCTGACATCAAATTGGGGTAACTTAAGACTTTCGCTAGTTGCTAAGCTAATTACAGATCGTATTGTGTCCCATCGAACTACAGGACTGGGTGTATCATGAAAGTCAATTCCAGACTTCTGCAAAAAACCTTTTGCAACCAGTCTTGCTTTGAAGCGTTCTACATTGCCCTCAGAATTTCGCTTGATTTTGTATACCCAGCGACTTTCAATAGCTTTTCTATTTCCTGGAAGGTCCACCAATTCGCACGTCTCATATTTAATCAATGAATTCAATTCTTCTGTCATTGCTTTTTGCCAATTATTTGTGTCATCAGAAGCAATCACTTGTTGATATGTCATTGGTTCATCATCTTCAGCTAACATGACAAGGCATTCAAATCTTGATGGCTTCTGCTTTTGAAACCTGTCTCGAAATTTCTTTTTGTTCTCGTTCTTATTTTCAGTTCCAGTGATGCTTAAACTAGGAATCTGAGAAGTTTCCCCTATGTTGCTGCTCTCATCTTCTTCATAACTATTTTAAGCTGAGAGCACAAAATTCTGTTTTAATAATGTTTTGTCTGAAATAAATTTCTTCTTAAAAACAACATGTCTGCTTAGGATCACTTCATTTTGGTCTGGTAACCATATTATGTATCCATCTCTATCTCCACAGTATCCTACTAAATAATCTTTCACAGACTTTTTGTCAAAGTTCCATCCTTTCTGTTTTGGAATATGTACAAAACACTATGTACCAAAATCTTTTATATGTTAAAATGTTGGTACATTCTTAAACCAAATTTCATAGGGTGATTTACCTTCTTCTGGAGTAGAACCTGTTCGATTACTGACATATGCAGCTGTATTAACCGCCTCACCCCACAGCCTTTCAGGCATTTCCTCAGCATGCAACATGGATCTTGCAGCTTCAACAAGAATTCTATTTTCTATTTCAACCACTCCATTCTGTTCTGGAGTATAGGGTATGGATATTCTATGATTTAGACATGCTTTTTGCACAGTATTATGAACTTTTGAATTTTTAAATTCTTTACCTCCATCAGTTAAAAGTTCTTTTAGTGTATAACTAGTAGTCTTAACTTCAGCTAAAAATCTAGGAAACTTTTCTTTCACTTAACGCTTCTTTTTAATCAAGTAGACAGTTCTGTATTTAGAATAATCATCTTTAAACGTTACAAAATAACGATTCCCACCGAGCCACTTCCCAGGTATCGGGCCACAGCAGTCTGCATGGAAAAGTTGACCAAGACCATGCAGGAGGATTTTGACGTGAGCCAAAACTCAGTCTGTGCATCTTTCCATACATGCAGGCATCACAAAATTCATCATAGAGACTTACATTAATGCCTTTCTGTTTCAGGAATTTCTGTACCAGGTGTTTGTTTTGATGTCCCATTTTCCCTGGGCGGCCATCCTCATCCTCGCCATCCTCCTCGCTCATGCCATAACTGAAGATTATCATTTTCCACGGCTATGCAAGAAGATTGTGCAATTAACACATGCATATGAAGTCTGTAAACACTATTGTATCTTTCACCAACAGCAACAGTTTCACATTTTTTATTTCCGAACTGCCGTACAGTCGTGGAAAAAAAAGTAAACACCCCCTACTAACTCTTCAACAAATAGTCGTAGAAGAACGTTACTAGTACCAAACGATTGGAAATTAAGTCTATGTTTAAATGATGTACATAAAATTTTGTTTAGGGGGCCATCTACAAATTAAAATCAGCCTCAACTTCATTTTTTCAATGTCAACACCCAATTTTGACAAGATATTTTAAATCTTCCGTTCAAACTATGCCTAAAAACGAAATTTCATGTCATTTGGATAATAAGTGTTTGAATAATAAATATTCAAAATTTAGATCTTCTAATGCTAATTTACATTTCCATATTTTTATCAATAACTCCTGAAATTATAATCCTAATGTGGATTTTTTTTATGTGGTTATAGTACTAAAAAACCCAAACATAAATACATTGAAATTTTAAATTAAAAAATTTTATTACATGAATTATTAAATTAATATTCGAAAAAATTATGAATAGCAACCAACAATTCTTTTGATGGATTTATATTTGTTATGTCCTTCTTTATGCAAATCCAAAATTTCAAATTTTTCTTCCAAGTAGTTTTCAAGTTATGCTTAAAAAACTTCGAAATGCTTGTTTAAGAGGTTGTCTATGATGTGCAGAAAAGCATAAATTGAAGAAAATATGTATATTTTACTCATGTTATTGAAGCATATAGGCTGGGATTACGGTCCTCGCTTAAGACCAATTTAGAACGTAAGTCTGTCTTACGATGTAAACATAGAGTAAAACGAATTTCAGTCTATCACGATCTTCGGTTAACCTGAATCTTTTCTACGTTTATGTGCTAAGCGAATTATCAAAAAGAGATCCTGTTATTCCTAACAGTCTCATTGAACCAATGAGATGGAAATTACAAGAAACTCTTGATAAAAATGATTTCTATACATCATATTAATAAATTCTCTCTTTTAAATTTAAGCAAAACATGTAGCTTTTTTTTTTGAGGGGGAGGAGAGGAGGGAGTTCTCCCTCACATTTTTTGTGTATTAATCTACCCATAAATTTTCCCTTTTCTTATGATAAGTTCTATCATATAAAATTATTTTTCTTATTTTGCGTAATCCTATTTTCTCTATATTTATCTCGATATTTTCTCGATATTATCTCGATATTTAGAAAAATTTCGGAATTTTAAATTTGTGGGAGTAAGTTGCTACAACTATTGTTTTTTTTTTAAGTTTCATAATGCGGATCAGTTTGTCCTTGTATACATATTTGCGTTTCGTTGATGTTTAATTTTAATGAAAGAATCTGTGATGATCACATTAACATGAAATTTGACAAAGTTGGTTACCGCTTAATTGGTAGTGTAAACAAGAAATTACTCAATTCAACGCTTTCCACAAAATGAAGGAACACGTGAAATCTACCCTATATATATAAAATCCTAATGAAACGAATTTATGAAACGACTTTATGAAACGATTTTATGAAACGATTTTATAAAACGACTTTATGAAACGATTTTATGAAACGACTGATTGAAAAACTGATTATGTTTCACGGCGACTTCTCCTAAAATATGGAATATTATGCGATGAAATTAACAGCAAAAATCCGTATTGATCCGCAGATCTCAAAACTGGTATTAGGATTTTTGGTACTTTTCGGTTACCCGGGCGCCAGTGTTATATATACATATGTATGCATATATATGTATATTTATGCATATATAGAAGCTATATGTATACATATATATGTGTGTGTGTATATATACATATATATGTATATATAACACTGGCGCCCGGCTAACCGAAAAGTACCGAATTTTTAAATTCGAATTAATTTTCAATACATTATTTTTTTTTCTAATTTTAAATACTTTTCTCTAATGATGGCAACTCAAATTTTAATCATAACAGATTTTTTTATATATACTTTAGAAAATGTTATTATTTTAAACTAATTTGGCGACCAGTTTGGCCTCCCTTAAATGTATGCTAAGAAATGTATCATGTTACTTTTATTCATAATTCAATTTACTTGAACAACCTTTTGCCAAATCAGAAGATACTGGTAGAGAAATCAAGAACTCGGTATTTTATGTTAGCGCGACGCATGTGATAAATCGTCAAACATTTCTCCCGTTGCATTTATTTTTGTATTTCCTTATCATTTTATTTAATACAAAACTTTCATTTAAAACTGAAGCATTTAAAATTAATGGCTTTCTCTTCTTTCTTTTTTTAAACGAAACGAAAAGAAAAATATTAGGCACAGATGCCATATACGCACCGGGGTACCTAATTGGTGCCAAAATGGCGTTATTTTGCCTGACATGGTAACCTGGCTATTGTTGCTTATTTATTAATAAATGTTTATTTACATTTATTTTCTTTTTATTTAAAAAAAATTTATAAATGTTTTGTTGTATAGTTATTAATTAAATTTTTTTTATTTATTGTTATTTCATATTAAAAATAGTAGGAAATAATTTAAAAATACATATGTAACTGGTATTTAAAAACGAAGTTCTCGACAAATTGTCGTAAAAAAGAAAATCCCGCCGAATCCGGTGCGTATATGACATTTGTGCCAAATGTTAAATAATACAGCAAATCATGACATTTAATTTCAACTTCAAAGCAGCATTTTAACGGTACTACTTTGTTATCCCGTCGACCAATTTCCCAAATTATATAAATCGTCAAACCACTCGCCAAATTATACAAATTGACACAATTTTTATTTTAAATAACGAAAAAACAAATAAATTAGTATAGCAATAATAAAAATACAAAGAAAACGGCGAAATAAAAATCACTTGATGGCGTAAACACGTGTAACTTCCTTAAAGTCAAATGAATGTGACATTTACGATCAAGCATTATTGTCATTTAATCTTATAGTTTGACGACAGATTTTTGGTAGATGAGATAACCAAGTAGCACCGTTTTATTTTCAAAAAATAAAAAAATGCTAACTAGCGAGTTAAAAAAAAAGCTATTGGCGAGATTTGCATCCGCTAACATAGAATTCTTTGCGATCTTGGCAACTTTTATGTAGTTTTATTCGAAAAAATATTTGTGATTCTGTAATCAAAATGGAAACCTTTCTTATGAAAAGCGAAGGGATCTGCTCGTAATTTTTTATGGCAGTTACATGACATGGATTGCTATAAGTGAAATGATGGCGACAGAATAATATTTGGCAACTTATCACCTGTGGCTGGCTAACATTAAAGTACCAAAATGGCCGCCTGCAATATAAAAAGCGAAGAGATCAGCCCGCAATTGTTTATGGCAGTTACATGACTTGGACTATTATAATATAGGTGAAATGACGGCGATAGAATAATATTTGGCGACTTATCACCTGTGGCTGGCTAACATTAAAGTATCAAAATGGCCGCCTGGAATATAAAAAGCGAAGGGGTCCGCCCGGAACTGTTGATGATAGTCACATGACTTAAGCTATTATTATAGTGATTGTTTTCAATTCTAAAAACAGCGCAAGGAATAATATTTCCTAAAGATTAAAAATTTATTTACACGTGAGTATTAAAAACAGAAAAATTTTTAAAATTACTATTAAATGAGTACGTGTTGAAAACAGGAAAATATTGAAAATTAGGCATTTAAAAATTAAAATTAAATGTTCCAAAAATGAACTTCCGCCCTTGAACGTGTTAAAGCAGTAAATTGTTGTAATTGTAGTATTTGTAGTAAAATATTTGTAAATAAGTAATTGTAGTTTAATTTGTAAAAAGTAATTGTAGTATAGTAATTGTAGTAGATCAAATGATGGCGATAGAATAATATTTGGCGACTTATCATCTGTGCCTGGCTAACATTAAAGTACCAAAATGGCACCTAGAGTATGAAAAGTGAAGTGGTCCGCCCGGAACTGTTGATGATAGTCACATGACTTAAGCTATTATTATAGTGATTGTTTTCAATTCTAAAAACAGCGCAAGGAATAATATTCCCTAAAGATTAAAAATTTATTTACACGTGAGTATTAAAAACAGAAATTATTTTTTAAATTACTATTAAATGAGTGCGTGTTGAAAACAGGAAAATATTGAAAATTAGGCATTTAAAAATTAAAATTAAATGTTCCAAAAATGAACCACCGCCCTTGAACGTGTTAAAGCAGTAAATTGTTGTAATTGTAGTATTTGTAGTAAAATATTTGTAAATAAGTAATTGTAGTTTAATTTGTAAAAAGAAATTGTAGTAATGTAATTGTATTAGATGAAATGATGGCGATAGAATAATATTTGGCGACTTATCATCTGTGCCTGGCTAACATTAAAGTACCAAAATGGCACCTAGAGTATGAAAAGCGAAGTGGTCCGCCGGAACTGATGATCATAGTCACATCACTTAGGCTATTGTTATAGAGGTTGTTTTAAAATACCGGGAGACAAAGACTCTGTATACTTAATTGATTTTATTTTAGCTTCTTTTAAAATGTGTAATTGATCTTCTTTAATCAAACACGAAAACAACCTTTGGATGTCTTATCAGCAACTGATTCGGCCTTAAATTTTCGCAGTCAAAGGGAATTGAACAGAAACACGTTTACAGGGAGATCGCTACAGGTTTTTTCATTATAATTCAATCTTCTCTAATCTTTTTAAAACCGATCAGATTAGCGTGCTTTTTGATTCTGCGGTGTCTGCCGGTGATTGGTGAACATAGCTTGCAGGGGGCAGAGCCCCCTAGTATATGTATATATTTTAAATAGATGCCGATGTATTTGCGGCAAATGATTAATCTAATTCTAGTATTTGATGTCTACAAAATATTGGTCAAAAAAATCTTACATCATTTAAATCATTATTATGCCCATAATATAGTCATTGAGATATTTATACTTATTAATTTAATTTATTCAAATCTTGTTAAATTGCTAAATTCAAAATTAGTTTGAACTAATCTATTATCAAACTATTTTTGAATTTGATAATAAATTCTTAAACTATATGACAGCTTAAGTATGGGTAATCCCTTATCTCCAATTCTTTGTGATATTTATATGCATCATTTTGAGGAGAAATTATTAAATCTGGTTAATTTAAAATTTTGTATGCGTTATGTTGACGATACTTTTGTTTTAGTTGATAATCCTTTTGATATTTCTACCATTCTTCAAACTGTCAATTGTGTCAAACCACGTATTCAGTTTATTTTTGAGTTAGAAAATTGTAATAAATTTCCTTTTCTTAATGTTTTAGTTACCAAATGTGGCTCTTCTTTCAAAACTTGTGTTTATAGAAAACCTCTTTTTGTTTCTAACCCACCACACGCTCTCACAAATCATCCTCTTACCCTCATGTCAATGAGCGGGTACCCGGGTACCTTTTTTCTCTTTTCATCCCATTTTCAGGGTGTTAATATCAAAAGAAAATAAAATGAATTTAGATCCCCATTATTTGTAGTAGTCACTGTCCACTAGTATAATCACTTTAAAAATTGGAATTTTCTTTAGTACTTTTTCGGGGCATTAAACATTTTTATACCTGTAATCAATGACCAGGGTACCCAGGTACCCATGCGAATTTTCACTGGAAAAATACGGAAATTGATAGATTATTTAGATTTTGATCAATAAAACTTGAATTTAATTTGAAAAAAAAAAGGGTTAGACATTTTTTCAAGGTAAAAAATATTTCATTTACGTGAAATTTTGTGGACAAGCTGTACAATGGAAAAAAGTGTAGGAATGTCCATCACATACTGGCTTTACACATTGTTTACATGATTTTATGGCTTTTCAGCGCCGTTTTTGAGGCTCTAACAAGCACATCTGTTACAAACTGCTTTTATCCTTCTTGTTTCATCTCGCCTTAAGCTTTTTGGACTGGGTTCTGAACGTGTGAAAGATTTTTTTCAGTTTACTTTCAATTCGCGATTTGGTAGAATAGTGTATCATATCCGGTGCATTTTGTGATTGATCATGAATTGCTGGAACCCTCAAGATCTCTCCTAATTCCCACAATAACAGCCGACGTTTGTCTGTTTTATTTATAACCATATCATTATTTGCAGTATGTATAATGTAAGTAGCAAGTACTGCTATATCCACAATCTAGAAAAATAATGCAACCGGCCATGTGATTGCACGCCTATGTGTTGTATACTGAACCAAAAATTTATCCATTATATCCACTCCATACTTCAGTTTCCTTATAAAACTGAATCATTTTGAGTTTTTCTTTCCGTCCTGTGATGCGTTTATCATAATGCATAGTACACATTAGAATGACAGCTTTGTTCCTTTTTGGAACATACAAACAAATACTTATGTATGTCATCATGAAATCCAAATTCTGTGGATAAAACGTGCACGATTTGCATAGCCTTATTTCTTGAGGAATATAAGGTTTGTTTCATTCTAAGTGCCAACCTTTGTGAGATTTCTTTAAAATAAATGCTTTGGCCAAAGAAAAAGAAGAAAAAAAGTTGTCCATGGGGATATTTTGTCCAGAATCCTTTAACAGAGAGAAGTATTTCACAGCTCTTTTATCTTGGTTTATTTTACGGTCTGTACCTGTTTTTCGGTGCGTAGTTGGCCGTTAAGAGGTTAATAAATATTTTATCACATACCCACCATATTTTGATCTCATATTTAGCCGGTTTAGATGGAATATATTGGGTAAATATTTTTCTTCCTCAAAGCGGAAGTAACTGCTCATCAACTCTTCCGTCGGTATGTATTT